>JAHLJS010000008.1:29294465-29894465 GCA_038502445.1 Eremochloa ophiuroides
GAGAGCGTAGGAGAAGGGCGGAGCAGAGGAGGAGAAGCTGCCGGAGCGCCGCCGCCGCGGAGCACGCCGGAGCCGGACACGGAGGAGAAGCCCGAGCTGCGGACGAGGAGCGGCACGGCACTGCGATCGCTCTGCATGGCTCCGACTCGCCACTGCACCGCCATCCTAGCTTCACCGACACCACGGTGAGCCATCGCACGCCATGTCCGAACCTTGCCCTGCTTTTGCCATGGCGTTCCACCCTCGGGACGCGCAGGCACGAGCCCTTACCGGCTCGGGAAGATCACCTGCACCATGCACTCATTCGACCGGCCGAAACCCCCGGACTACAAGCTTGCTAGACCGAGAACGCAGCACGACGCGTTCTCGGCGGAGCGCGCTCACCACCGACGCGTTCCGACGCCGAATCACCCGTTCCGAGCAATCCGACTAGCACCCGTATAGGTTAGAGCATCGTGGAGCACCGCCACGACCCCCTTGAGCTAGCTACGCGGATCTAAGCGCTAGAGGAAGCCTGAATCGCCCTGGCCGCGTGCGCCGCGACCTTACCGGAGCGCCGCCGCGAGCCGTTGCCAAAAGAAGGTCATGCCATGGCTAAAGTTCGCCACCAGAGTGTTGTATGCCTCTCTGGCCTCACCAATTTGACAAGACCGCATTCGATTGAACCAATACTTGGTCGTAGCCGCGATGCCGCCTTTCGCCGTCGTCGGCGACACGCCGCCGCCACAACCGAGCACCTTGGAAAGCTCGGTAGCCAAAATTGGTAGTTGGTATACCATCGCCATAGACCCTGGACGCGTATACACCTCCTAGAAGACCTCCTTAGCCCCGCCGGAACCTCACAGTCGCGACGACATCGCCGCCGACACGTTCCGCCTCGCCTAAATCCGTTCCGAGTACCCCCGGTCGCCTCGCGCTGCGGAGAAAGGCCGCCGAGGTTCGCCAAGTCTGCCTCGGCACCGCCGCTAGATAGCCGAGCCCCGAATCACGACTGTCGCTTTGGCTACGTGCGCCTCCACCTCGTCGGAGAACCGCCGTATGCCGAGGGAGAGAAGGAGGCCATACCACGACTCTAACCCGCCACCATCTGGTCGGACGACTGCCTGAGCACGCCGATTGGGGAAAGCCGAGCCCTGTCTTGCCGAAATATGGTCATCGCCGCCCTGTCATCGTCCGCCGCACCGGAGAGACACCGCCGCCTTGAACAGACGCCCTGGAACCCTGCTAGCACCGAATCTCCGATTCGCCCGAGCCTCCCCAGGAGAGCTCGGGAGAGCAGCACCCTCGGCGCACCAAATCTCCGATTCGCCCGAGCCTCCCCAGGAGAGCTCGGGAGAGCAGCCCCCTCGGGCGCCCAAATGTCCGATTCGCCCGAGCCTCCGCAGGAGACCTCGGAGAACGGCACCCTCGGGTGCCCAAATTTCCGATTCGCCCGAGCCTCCGCGAGAGACCTCGGGAGAACGGCACCCTCGGGCGCACCGAATCTCCGATTCGCCCGAGCCCCCCCGGGAGAGCTCGGGAGAGCGGCACCCTCGGCGCCGCGAATTTCCGATTCGCCCGAGCCCCGCCGAGGTACGCCGAACTATGCCGAGCCCCGCCGAGCTACCCCCGACCACCGCCGAGCTCCGCCGAGATACCCCCAACCACAGCCGAGCTACCACCGACCACCGCCGAGCCACGCCGAGCTACGCCAACTCCGGCAACTCTCTGGGAACCAGCATCGAACACCTGGTGGGCGACCATCGGGTCTGTGTTCTGTTGAGGCGCCACTTGCCGCACTACTGGACCCGCGCGCCACGTGGACCAATCCCGAGCTGCCCCTATTAACCAAACAGTTTTCTCATTTTCAGAAAATAGGATAATCTTCGGAAATTCATAACTTATTCATACGAAGTCCAAAAATTGCGCACCATATATCAAAATTCTCAGAAAAATGAGATCTACAATCTAAGACTATGTTTGTGTGCATTTGGCTCTTTGTTTTATTGGATTTTTCTGAAATACTCTATAGGAGTCGCTGACGCGACTATTTCGTGTTCGATTTCAGAGCCGGAGGAGGATCTGACTAAGGAAGACGACCACGAGTACTTCCAAGAGCTAGGAGACGACTACGAAGGTGCCACGTCCCACCAAATCCTTAGATCCTATTACGCATTGCAAATGACATTGTTGCTATTGCTTTATGATTATGTATGGATTGGTTGCATGGTAGTATATTTGAATTCCTCTGCCTTGATAAGACTTTACCCTGCTATCCGCTGTTAGGTTAGCTGCTGCTTAATTTACTGTTACTCTTCCACTACTTTCTACTTGCTATATGCTATGTGGTGGAATTGGGACGGTGTATAGCTGATTATAACCACTGGGAGAGAGTGCTGCGTGCGTCTTGGGTGCGTGGTAAGGGTTGATGTCGACCAAGTGGGATGTGAGACGAGCCCATGGGGCAAGTCGTGCCGGGGGTGCAACCTGGGCATCCCCAAGCGAGATACCTGTGGCGGGTAAAGTTGTTGAGGAGGTTCCGGGTGGGATAGCCTTGGTGGTTTGAAGCCCGTGGACGGAGGTGCTGTGATAGCACGGGGAGAGTATCCCCTAAGTGGAGATGCCTGCTTGGTCAAACCTAGGATGGACTAGTTTCAGGTTCATGGGAATCCTTTTCTACTCACTCGCTTCTGATGGGCGGGAGACGGCTGGACTACTTGGTAGGACGGTGCCACTACTGCTAGGTTGAGAGGTGATAAGGGTGGGCGGAGACGGTCGATGGGTTCCCGTTCCGTTCTAGATGCACAGTACCACTGGATGGGCCCGGTACTGTGTCTCCCAGTCTCAGCATAACGGTGTAGGATCCGGAATATCCCAGGGCTGAGTGGTAGGGTGGCATCGACCTAGGCAAGCAAGCACCCGGAATTCTGCCTAGGTGTTTGCGCAACACCTATGATGGCTAATCTTGTGGGTAGTGAAACCTCTGCAGAGTGTACGGTTGATCGATCGATACATATGCCAACCTGTTGGCTATGGACCTTTCCTGTGAAGCTTCTACTAGTAGTAGTGAGTGTTCTCTTCTTCCCCCTGGATAACATTGTTCCGGCAGTGTACCCGTTGTGGTAGTGTGCCGCTGAGATAGGCCCGAGAGGGAGTTGGGCCTGTCGAATGAGAGTGAGGTGTGGGTATGTGAGGTGTGGTGATGGGAAAACGGAAAATGGTGTTAACTGGTGATAAAACTTGACTAATTAAACATTGATTACAGCTGCATAGGAAAACCTCAGCCTATAGGTCTGCTTGTATAGCCTTGCATCCACTTTTCACAAAGCAAATGCTGCATAGGTGGGCTCCGTGGCCAGTACAAATCGTACTGATAAATTTGCTGTCAGGTGACGAGAATGAGTACGACTTCGAGGGAGATGATGACGAGGAATAGGGTCACGTGCTACACTCAAGTTGGCCGTGAAGGATGAATCGCTTCCGCATCTTCTAAAGCTTCTCTGATTGTTGATTCCGCCAGTGTGGCAATGTAATAAATATTTATGTAAGACTTATTTACCGTTGTATGGATCCTGGTGGCAACTGAGATATGGGTAATTTCATGGATTGTCCCAAGCAATCTGTTGAATTACAACTCGAGCCTGTGGATTTCCCTTCGTGGAAATCGAGGTCGTTTCACCGTCGGACCCAGTCCGACGCTCAAACTCGCTCTGGGAACCTCTCTGGAAGCGTCGGACGCTAACAGATATTAGTCCGACGCTCCCACTCGCGACGGTCCGACGCTCGCTCAAGCAACCACTGGCACCGTCGGACTCTGGAAAATGGTCCGACGCCCATCCGGCCAGGGTCCGACGCTTCCTGGCACGCTGAAACTCGTCCAGGGGTTGCCACGTGTCGTCGGACTCTAGCTATTGGTCTGACGCCCATACTAGTTAGAGTCCGACGCCTCTAATTCGATCAAAACTTCGCCGAATCGAAAACTTTCCAAAACGAAGTTTGATCCTCTCTCTTTCAGGAGAAACCCTGGGCTGTTTAGAGCTATGTTGGACAAGTGTGCATCACATCTACACTCTCTAATCTTACTCTAAGTCAAGCTACCCATCCAAACCCCTCTTAATAGTACGGTCAAGGAGAAAAAAACAAAACCTAAGACTACGCCAAGTGTCTCTCAACTCCAAACGACACTTAGCACTAGCCTATCACCGTCTTGTCTTTCATCCTTTGAAAACCGAATCGATTTCCATCGCTAGGGGCTTGAACCTATATGTTATTATGACCTAACCTCTAGGTTATCCTGCAAAACACACGTTAATCATAATAATCGTCTTGTTGTCATTAATCACCGAAACCACTAGGGCCTAGATGCTTCAGACTTACAGGGAATTTATTAAAAATCATCAAAGTTCCATTTATCAATTAATGTGCTGATTTTTAGTGGACACAAAAAGTGCTCAAAACACACTTTTAATATTTTTATAAATAATACACATCCCAGAGAGCATACACAAATATTTTCACAATTAATTATGCAGTAAATTAATCTACACAAAATTGTGAAATCAAAGTACTATTCACTGAAAATATAAATGGAAAAGTCCTTTTAATTACTCAGGAAATTTACAAACTGAAATCATCCCGAGTCGGCCCAGCCAACCCGAGCCGGCCCAACTCGGCCCACGCGCGCGCGTGCGACCACACTCGAACCGGGCACTGACAGACCGGGCCCAGTCGTTAGCCCCCGCGCTCACTCTCTCTCTCGGCCGCTGACAGCTGGGCCCCTGCTCTCAGCTCCTTCCACCTCGGGCCAACGCTCCCGCGCACGCGTGCGCGCGGCACGGCGCGGACCTCGTCGCCGGCGATCCCAGCGGCGGTCTCCAGCTACCTGGCGCCTACCCTAGACCCTAACCGACACTCCTACGAACCTAGCCCTAGCCCTAGACGCCCTCGACGAGCAGGAGCTCGCCCACGGCGGACGATGGCGGCACGGCAAGGCCGTTCCGGTCGACGGAACACGGTAAGGTTACGAGAAAAACAGCAGGGAGAATCAGAGGCTCACCACGAAGCTAACGGGCGAGTTAGATGACGACGAGGCGGTGCGGTGAGGATGGCTTGACGACGACGGTGGAGGACACGGCTCGGCCGTCGGCGACGAAGGTCTGTTCCGACGAACTCTAACCGACCGGACGGGAAGAGGATGGCCGCGGCAGAGCTCCGGTGACAACCCGAAGACGAAGACTCTCACCGCGAGCTACACAGGGTACCACGGCTCACACGATGGGCACCAATCGATGCGCCACGAGCTCGGCTACCGATCTGGGAGATGGAGAGTGTTGAGGTGGACGGAACACGACCAATTTGGCTCGGAACCGAAAGGGCTCACCGGCGACCGAGCGGGGGAAAAATGGGGAGAAGAGAACGCTCGTCGCCTTTAAAGGGCAGGGGAAAGGGGTGGGATAAGACCGGGGACGTCCGGGGCCCCTCCCGGCCGCTCGACAACGCCGCGGCGTGCCCACGCCGGCCGGACGGCTCTCGGCGCCGCGCACGGCACTCGCGTACGGCGGAGGAAGATGAACAGGAGAACCCCCCAGCTACAGTAGACCAGCTCAAGGTCAAAACCTATTTTGATTTGATTCGATCTGATCCAACCAGAATCCGAGGAAGTGTTGAATATGAAAGTTGTAGAGAATTTTATGTAGATCACTTTTGCTTTTGACAACAAATTCAAATTCGGTCAAAATTTCAAATTACAGAAAAGGGGGTAGAATTAGGGTTTGAATTGCAACTGAAAATTTAAAATTACTTTTAAATTTTCTCAACAACTTGAAAAATGGTCAACATGAAAGTTGTTCTACTCAGTGAGCTTGACAACTTCTATTAAGGGAATTTTGGAAGATTCTCAATATTTTTTAAATTAAAGTTTCAAATTTAAATATCAACATACTAATTTGAGTTTAATTTGAATTTCTATAATATAGCTTTAAAATCTCTAAAAATAAAAGTTGTTCCATTTTAAAAGTTCTACAACTTTTATTAAGACACTTTCATCAGATTCATTATAAATTTTAAATTAGGGTTTTAGGTCAACTTTAGGGCTTAATTTGATTTCTTATTTAATTTTTACTTTTGACTTTTGATTGAGGACTTAATTACACAACCAATACTAAATGAAATCAAATCACTCTAGGGGCCCTAAGCACAATCATATGCAGATGATTAATAATAAACATGATGACATGGCAGATTAATTAAACAGTAATACCAGAGGTATTACAAAATATATACGGTAGTATATTTAGAAATTTCTACCGAATGATTGTTATTATGAAGAAATATTTATCTAAAGAATATAGTATTTTCCTCTTGTACAAATAAAAAACCCCTTTGCACTTTGCTGATGAGCCCGGGTGACTGTCCAGGGGTTGTGAAGCGGTGGTTTACCCCTACTGAGTATACATAAAAACCAAATAAAAAGTTGTATTATGGTACAAAAGAAATCTAAAAAATAAAGAAACGAACACTGAATATTTGATAAAAAGGAATAAAATGAATTAGCCCCTAGCTCTTTAACGTTCACCCTATCAATCTAATACTTAGGCAAAAAAGAATTACAATAATAACATGATCAGAGAAGATAAGAAAAGACCAATTCTAAATAATATAAGTGCTATTAGAGTTCAATTTAGAGGGAGAGCAAACAAGAAAGCACTAATTACATTTCACGATGAGAGCGAACAAGATTTTTGATAGACAAATAATAAATAAAAGAAACAAAAGAGATGGAGAAAATAATAAAAGCCAAATTTTAATGACATACTCCTGATACTAGAGAAGAAATTTTGAATACAAATAATATCATTAACTAGCTAATTGAATCACTAAGTAGCTGATTAAGTGGGTGTATTAATGGGGGGCATGAAATGTTGGGGGGTGCCTGGCCCCCCTCAGCCCCCCCTTGTCTACGCCACTGCACGGTTTGCACGGAGAGGTTGGTTTTCACATGATACGTTCCCCTAACTATTATAGCAGCTAGGCAACTAAAGACGACACTAAAGAGAGGTAGGAAGGAAGTTTCGGGTAAGAAGTTAGAATATGGATTGGAGCCAAAGCCAAGACTTAGGTCAGACTTGCAGTCCAGCCATCACACCAGAAACTGGAAGTTGTGAGATAAACTTACCCAAACAATGTCATGTAGACACACAAAAGAGAGGAAAAGAAACCTGTAATAGCAGACAACAATAATGCATAATATTGTAATTGGAAGCAAGAAGCAAGAAGCAAGAATTGCTAAAAAAATATGTAGCTATCTATGATAAGCAAAGATAAGGCATCACTATATCAAAGCAGCAATATGGTCGCAGTATAGTGTAACTGAAGACCCTCCTTTGTCATATTTGTCACAAAGTTAGCCAATAACCAATTCATCATCGGATTATCAAAATAATCAGTAAAGTGCAGCCTAGCTGGTATACATAATTTCACAAAACAGTCTCATACATATTGCACCTTACGCAGCCCCACAAAGCCTAAATAAATCCCAATTTGTCACTCGTCAATTAGAGAAGTCTTTTATATGCATTATCCATCATAATCGTTGTTCTATATAATTCTTACTGAAAAGCACACATTTTATTTACTACATTGTCCTACACATTCTAACTGAAAAGCACACATCACAATAGAGAATACATTTTTCTTTAATGTACTGTCATGCATATTCTAATTTAAAAGCACAAGGTCTACTCAACCTGAATTCCTAGGTAATCCCTCTATCAAAAGATACCCTATGAACACCTTGACCAGAAGAAACAAGTATTGAAGTAATTAATAAAACAACCAAACAAAATAACCTCATCAGCTTTCTGTGTGAACTGAATTTTAAGCTTTATAACTCACAACTCATTTTTTTATACTACCAGGATCGAGAGGGCCAACAAATTTTATTACCAGACTTGACAATGACTATAGTATCCTTGTTGACACACATTAGTTGAAAGTTATATAGGGCAGCCCACATTTCGGGCTATCAATTGTGTATCGATAACAACAAAATTGACTACACTCAGAACTTCTCTTTCCATTGGTGCCTGATATTTTTATGTTGTCCTACCCATACATACAAGAAGTAAACCACGGTTTTTCTATAGTTTTCATAGTTCGGTAGACCTAACAATTAGTTCTTGACCTTCTCTGAGGAGCTTAAATAACTGATCAGTACCGCAAACCGTTGGTATGGTACTGGTTTGTGCTTTCATTTCCATTTGAGTTATAAATAATCATTCTGTGTTGCAATTTAGGCAGAACAAAGGACCACACGTAAATCATGACTTAGAAAGTCCCAGGGTGCTCTTTAAAGTATGCTAAAATTGGTTAAATTGCATACCTGCAAGTTGTGGTCAGAACCACCGCTGAAGACAAAGCCAGCAGTAGAATATGCAAGACTCCAGGTTCACCAATATGTGAAATCCACTGTCTGTATTTACATAGTTAAATAAGAGATGAGATTGAAATAAAGTGGCTGCACAAGAATGGTGTAAGATCAAATAAAAGACTCACGGAGGAATGGAAGAAGGATTCAGTTTATTCTATGGAAGGCCTCACCTCGGGGCGCAGACAGTACATGGCCATCGGGATCCACCTGGACACATCTCTAAGCTCTACGATCCCCGTCCCGCTCGCCGCCGAGTTGGTACAGGGCATCCGATCCAACATGCAGACCTAGGAGAGAGGAGAGTGAAGCAAACTACGGGAGCGGATCTGAGAAGAAGGGGGAAGGGAAGATTACCGGCATGGGTGGGAGCACGCAGGGGTCGGGAGAGAATGCGCAGCCGTCGCCGAAGCAAGGTGTCTTCATGGAAGGACGCGCCGCCTGGGGAGGAAGTGGCCAAGACTACAGCGCGCCTCCGCTTGGACCTTGTCCATGGATGCGGAGGGAGGCCAGGGACCGCGGAGATCACTTCTTCTTCACGGCTCGATAGGAAGGCCAGAGTCGGGGCGCCGCCTCAGGATCCCGCTCATAAGCGGCGGCGGCGGCGGCACCTGGGAATCTAAAATCAAGAGAAGGGGGGAAATTTACATTTTCACCGTTATAATTATAATGAATGGGTCTCATCGAATTCTCACTCTTATAATGACGTCTACATTTTTAGCATCTTTATCTCGCGTCTCTTTTATTTTTACCATATTTGCTGATAGTGGCACGTCACGCGACCTAACACGCTGGCATCCAATCAGTATAGGCAGGCGCAAAAACAAAGCTGTCCATGCCTCTGTTCCTTTTTCTCTCTCCTTTCACTTCCAGGTAGATCCCACTAGTCAGCTTCATCTCCAACCTTCAGCAGCCTCACTCTTTCCATGGGGCTAAGCCGTCCCCAACCTTGATCCCCATCCGTCCATGGCTCCAGCTGCAGGGGGCAACGACTACAACGCGATGCTGTTCGGCAACTACAACGCGGTCGAGCTCGTACACGCCGCAGATCATGAGCACCATCGCTAGCTGCGTGGAGAAGCTGGTGGCGCGATGGGAGCGACGGACAGGTGGCCCGGGGTGCTCCCCATCGGCTGCTTCCCCATCTACCTCACCATCTACAGAAGAGCACACGATGGAATTTGGCTGTGCTCCGGCCCCGATGGAAAGAAAGGATTTGGGCTTGCAGCTGCAGAAGGGCACACGATGGAAAGAAGAGCCGTCGGCCAAAGCAGATGCTACGTACACGATACTGAGAGCAAGGGCGAGCTCGCCAAGCTGGGCGACAACGGTGTTCCCGCTGGGCGAGCTGGGCCCGCAGCCGACGACAACGACGAGCGGCAGGGCGCTGGTGAAGCTGCTGACGAACGTGGAGAAGCTGTGGCTGGTGATGAAGGCGGAGCGCGCGGGGCTGTCGCTGTCGGCGGCCACGGACCCCGGCACGCCGGGGCGCTGCTGGCGCTCGCGCTCCCGCTCCTGGCTGCTGGCCCCACCGTCGTGTACCTCGTCCCCGACGGGGCTAGCCATGGACGTGGGCGAGCTCGACCCCAGCTGTAGGGTCGAGATGGCGGACTAGAGGGGGGTGAATAGTCCGAACAAAAATTAATCGCAGTGAAAATAAAACCTATTCGGTTCTACCGACAATTCACCCTTCTAACTAAGACTCTAAGCACTTTGCAAAAGATCCTACCAAGAAGAAAAGGTGCAAGCCTAGCTTGATCTTCCCTAAACCGTTCTAGCGCAAGGTCACACAAACCTAAGCACTAGTACTTTAAGCACCGGGGAGCTCCTACCAACCAGCAAGCAAAAATGCACTAAGCACCTAAGCTCACTACGTGCTCAATGACAAGGATACGCAATCCTAATCAAGGAGCGCAACTTGTTTAGTTATACAAACTAAACAAGAAACTACTTCTAAGCTACACAAGTTAAGAAGGTGAGTGGCAAGCTACATAAGCTAACCGGTCTCATAAGAGCAACTACAACTACACAAGTAAAGTAATGCACAAAATAAATAACTTGTGTAGAAGGATGGGAAGATGTTGACACGGTGATTTATTTCCCGCAGGTTCACTTGTCGCCACAAGCTACGTCCTCCGTTGAGACAAGCTCCAAGGTTACCGCCGGTCCTCTTGCTAGTGGTGACCCGCAAGTCACACTCTCCCCACGTGGAGTGCTTACCACAAGCTCTAGCACTTGACTCAGCCGGACCACTTGTCGCTCTTCACTTCTCGCTCTACTAGCGATGCTCTTCGCGATCTCCCGCGGGGTGGGCTCCAACCCCTCACAAGCTTGCTCCGGAGGCAAGCACAATCTCCTTGCTTCCACGGAGCCTCTTGCCACCAAGCCGTCTAGGAGGTGGCGACCTCCAAGAGTAACAAGCACCACCGGCTTGCAACTCGATCACCTAGTGCCAACTCTTGCAATCTCTCAATGCAACGCACTAAAATCACTCACTAGCGATCAATTGGATAAACACTAAGCACACTTGTCGGTGCTAATTTTGGCGAGGCTAACACCGGCTAGTAAATATGTGTTTTGCGGTTGAGGCTACGGATGGTGTGCAAGTGGAACACAGGGATTATACTGGTTCAGGCCGAGCAAGCCCTACGTCCAGTGGAGAGGAGAGTCGTGTTGCCTTGCACCGGGGTGCTTGTAGTAGGGGTTACAAGCTAGTCGAGAGAGGGAAGTGCTCCCAGGTCTCTTGTGAGTGTCTAAATGTTTACAAGTCGTTTGCTGTGGGTGAGAACTTGGAACTTCTCCGTCCAGTTCGTTTGTTCTTCTGTCGTTTTTTCTAAAGCTGGTCTCTGCCCTCCCTTTTATAGCCGCAAGGGAGAGGCAAAGGCGGCTACGACGCTACCTATTAAAATAGTGAGGAGTTGCTGTTCTCCGTTTGACTAGCTGCTGCCTTTTCTCCGTGTCTCCGGGGTATGGGTATGGCTATCTTGGTTCGCGAGTTCCAAGGTAGAAACAGTCGTCTGATCATGTCTTGTCGTCGGCTCTCTGGGTCTTCTGGATATGGCCGTCGTGGTCCGCTCGACTTTGGTGCGTTCACACCTGCCGGCTATCCTTCCGTACGATGTGACAAGAGGGAGAATCACCTTGGGGCGCTGTTTCCCGAGGCTCGGGATCCTGAAGGCGTGCTCGTCCTTTCGTGTGGACGGCGCAGTGGGCGTCTTTCCCGAAACGGGGCGGCGCACCGTGGACCACACCGTGGAGGACGATCGTAGTGGGCCCATCAGATCTTGGGGCGTTGTTTCCCGAGGCTCGGGATCTTGAAGGCGTGCTCATCCTTTCGTGTGGACGGCGCAGTGGGCGCCTTCCCCGAAGCGGGGCAGCGCACCGTAGACCATACCGTGGAGGACGGTCGTAGTGGGCTCATCAAATCTGCTGTCAGGGAAATCCCGACAGGTGGTATGGCCATCAGGGGCGTGCGAAGCACAGTCGCGTCGAGAGTCTCGCCTGACGGGACAGTGCTTGTAAAGTGGTCAGAGAGATTTCTTGTGGTCCAAGATTGCTCCGGTGACATCACCCGTGCCTTGGATGCCGACTTTGGCGCCGTGGATGCCGCTCTCCCGAGTTCTCCCGAGGAGGCTTCGGGCGAGGCTCGGGCGAATCGGAGACTTGGGCGCCCAGGACGCCACCTCCCGAGCTCTCCCGAGGAGGGTCGGGCGAATCGGAGGTTTGGGCGCCGAGGACGAGACGCCGCTCTCCCGCCCGAGCTCTCCCGAGGAGGCTCGGGCGAATCGGAGACTTGGGCGCCCAGGACGCCGCCTCCCGAGCTCTCCCGAGGAGGCTCGGGCGAATCGGAGACTTGGGCGCCCAGGACGCCGCCTCCCGAGCTCTCCCGAGGAGGCTCGGGCGAATCGGAGAATTGGGCGCCGAGGACGCCGCCTCCCGAGCTCTCCGGAGGAGGCTCGGGCGAATCGGAGAATTGGGCGCCGACGACGCCGCTCTCCCGAGCTCTCCCGAGGAGGCTCGGGCGAATCGGAGACTTGGGCGCCGAGGACGCCGCCTCTCGAGCTCTCCGGAGGAGGCTCGGGCGAATCGGAGAATTGGGCGCCGACGACGCCGCTCTCCCGAGCTCTCCCGAGGAGGCTCGGGCGAATCGGAGAATTGGGCGCCGAGGACGCCGCCTCCCGAGCTCTCCCGAGGAGGCTCGGGCGAATCGGAGAATTGGGCGCCGAGGACGCCGCTCTCCCGAGCTCTCCCGAGGAGGCTCGGGCGAATCGGAGACTTGGGCGCCGAGGACGCCGCCTCCCGAGCTCTCCTGAGGAGGCTCGGGCGAATCGGAGACTTGGGCGCCGAGGACGCCGCTCTCCCGAGCTCTCCCGAGGAGGCTCGGGCGAATCGGAGACTTGGGCGCCGAGGACGCCGCTCTCCCGAGCTCTCCCGAGGAGGCTCGGGCGAATCGGAGAATTGGGCGCCGAGGACGCCGCCTCCCGAGCTCTCCGGAGGAGGCTCGGGCGAATCGGAGAATTGGGCGCCGACGACGCCGCTCTCCCGAGCTCTCCCGAGGAGGCTCGGGCGAATCGGAGAATTGGGCGCCGAGGACGCCGCTCTCCCGAGCTCTCCCGAGGAGGCTCGGGCGAATCGGAGAATTGGGCGCCGACGACGCCGCTCTCCCGAGCTCTCCCGAGGAGGCTCGGGCGAATCGGAGAATTGGGCGCCGAGGACGCCGCTCTCCCGAGCTCTCCCGAGGAGGCTCGGGCGAATCGGAGACTTGGGCGCCGAGGACGCCGCTCTCCCGAGCTCTCCCGAGGAGGCTCGGGCGAATCGGAGAATTGGGCGCCGACGACGCCGCTCTCCCGAGGAGGCTGTCATTAGTGGAATGATGTCGTGGGCCTCTGTAGACGCGGCCTTCGTGGGCTTCCACTGGCCTTACTTGGGCCAGGCCAAGTTGGGAATGAGCTTTTTTGCATCGAAGTTGGGTACCCCTAACTTTGGTAACCGACAGTAGCCCCCGAGCCTGTGGCGGAGTGAAGGCACTCCTCCACAGGTTCACGCTGGTTCTTCCTGTCAAAAAAGATAAAGTGTGGGTTGTTTTTTCCGGGGGGTGCGCGCGAGCGCACCCGCCGGGTGTAGCCCCCGAGGCTTTGGAGGGATGATATATCCCTTCAAAGGCTTAGAATCGTGCTTGTTAGTCCTCGGGTGTTTTTCGATTTATTTAGGTGGGTTGTTTCCTTGGAAGCGGAGCCACCGAGCCTCCCACCGTGTTGGGAGATCGTTCGGTGGTCTTTCCAAGGTGCAGGGCAAGTTTCCGAGCCTCCGTTTTCGTATCGGAGATCGATCGGGTTCCTCCCTGTCTTTTTTAATTCGACCTTCACGCTCTTTTTTCGGGAAGAGGAAGGTTTGGTCCTGCTCGACTTCCCCGCTGGGGCACGAGTCGGCATTTCCGGTGAGCTACAAACGGGTTGGTCCAAGTGGAGGTCCGTGCCCTATTCGTTAAGGGTCGGCTAGTGGCCTGAGCACACTCCAATTATTTCCCGAGGGTCAGTTAGTGGATGTCGGGTCCCTTCGACGGGTCCCGAGGGCATGATGCCTCCCACGGAGGGATTCCACGTAACCGACTCACTACTGGGACTTGGACACAGCATGGGATGTCCCTTGTGACGTTCCGGGCGTCGGGATACTGGCCGTTTTCGTGACCCATCCACTAGCTGTCCCTAACTCGATTTCCCTAGGGCGACTGTTCGAGCCTCGGAGGGCCAGTCTTCGATCCCCTGGGAACGTAACGGGCGCCCGAGCCCGGGGTTTCTTCGTTGAGAAAACGTAGGTGGAATCGAAGCGCGCGGTTGTAACGATTTGGCTCACCTTTTGAGGCGCGAAGCCTGACGGACGCGACGGTTCGGCTCAGTCGAGGCGGTTTGTGTGCGCGGTGATGGCGGGTCTCTTCCAAGCCGAGGTCGAGCTCCCTCCTCTGAACCTGCCGTGAAGAAGAAGCGGGCCATAGTGCCCTTGTAAAAAGTAACCTTTCGGGAGTGGTTTGAAAGGAAACAAACAATATGGCCCTTCGTGGCCTTAACATTTATGTAAATATTTGCTGAATGTTTGTTTCGCTTTGTTTCGTGCTTTTTTCCTTAGGCATTTTTTCTTGCCGATCCTGCGCCCGGGCCATCGAGCCTCGGGGGACGCTTTTCGGGTGTCGTAGCTTTAGTGGCATAGACGCAGCCGACGTCCTAAGAGTTTTGGCAGAAAGAATCCTTTAGAAGAGAAGCTTAGGTGTTTCCTCCCGAGCTTCCTCCCTTGGCCGAGCGTAGATCTTATAGGTTTTCTTCCGAGTGCGGGTTAGCTTTCGAACACGGAGTGGCGAGGGAAGATGCTGTGGCCCTGGGGCATAAGCGGTCTCCGACTCGACCGACTCTGTCTTCTGGGGCTTCCCTCATTCTTCGAATTCTATAAGTTCATGCTTGATTTCCGGAAGGAAGCGTGTTTTAGGGAGAAACGAATTCGACAAGTTTTGAAATTTTTGCGTTTCCAAAATTGTTTAATCTCGGGATAGTTCGGGGTTTCCCCCGTCCTAGCCCCCGAGGGAGGGTCGGCCTTTCCGTAGGATAGGCCGGGCCTCGCTTTTAGTGCGTGGTGAAATAAAGGTTCATTTCACTTCCGAGTGTAGGCTCGGATTGAAAATCTAAAATCATGTTTAAAAAGAGCAGAAGTCGGGTCTTTTCATCGATTTCAAGATTTTCAAAATAGTACAATGCATGGAATCTTAAGGATAGAAGCGACGTAGCTGTTCGATGTTCCAAGCGTTGTTGTAGACCTCGCCGTTCTCGTTCGCGAGCTTGTATGTGCCGGGGCGTTGTACCTCGGCGACGATGAATGGTCCTTCCCACGGCGGAGTGAGCTTGTGACGCCCTTTGTTGTCCTGCCTGAGCCGTAGCACCAGGTCGCCTACGCTGAAGGTTCGACCTCGGACGCGCCGAGCATGGTACTTGCGTAGGGATTGCAAGTATTTGGCCGAGTGCAGCAGGGCCACGTCCCGAGCTTCGTCGGCTTGGTCCAGCGCGTCTTCCCGAGAAGTTTGATTGCCTTGTTCATCGTAGGCTCGGACTCTCGGGGCGCCGTATTCCAGGTCCGTAGGGAGGACGGCCTCTGCACCGTATACCATGAAGAAGGGCGTGAAACCCGTGGCTCGACTTGGCGTAGTCCTTAGACTCCATATCACTGCCGGAAGCTCCGTCAGCCACCTTTTGCCGAATTTATTCAATCGGTTGAATATCCTTGGCTTAAGGCCTTGGAGAACCATGCCATTGGCGCGTTCTACCTGGCCGTTCGTCCTCGGGTGGGCGACGGCTGCCCAGTCCACTCGTATGTGGTACTCATCGCAGAAAGCCAGAAATTTCTTTCCGGTGAACTGCGTGCCGTTGTCCGTGATAATGGAGTTCGGGATGCCGAACCGGTGGACGATGTCGGTGAAGAACAACACCGCTTGAGCCGAGCTGATTTGGGTGATCGGCCGAGCCTCGATCCACTTGGAGAACTTGTCGATGGCGACAAGCAAGTGGGTGAAGCCCCCGGGTGCCTTCTGGAGGGGCCCGACAAGGTCTAGTCCCCAAACAGCGAACGGCCAAGTGAGCGGGATCGTCTGGAGGGCTTGAGCCGGTAAGTGAGTCTGCCGAGCATAGTACTGGCACCCTTCGCAGGAGCGTACCACCTCAGTAGCATCGGCCACGGCGGTTGGCCAGTAGAAGCCTTGTCGAAAGGCGTTACCGACCAAGGTTCTCGGCGCTGCGTGGTGACCGCAGGCCCCGGCGTGTATCTCTTCGAGCAGGCAGTTTGCCCTGACTGAAAGGGATACAGCGCTGAAGCACGCCAGAGGGACTCCGCCGGTAGAGGCTACCATCGATCATGGCGAAAGACTTGGCTTTGCGAGCCAGTCGTCGTGCTCTGGTCTTGTCCGGGGGCAAAATGCCTCGGACTAGCCAGCTGACCAGCGGCTCGCGCCAGTCTGGTTCGTCGTCGTCCATCTCGGCTTCAATCTCCATTGCCTCGGCTTCGTCGCCGTCCTTACCCATGACCTCGGGTGACTCCCCTTTGTCGGAAGGGTCGACAGCCCCCGAGGGATCGGCATTGATCGAGGGCTTGTGGAGGTCATTGGCGAATACGCCCGTCGGGACCGTGGCCCTTTCGGCTGCGATTTTTGCCAACTCATCGGCCTCCTCGTTGTACCGACGCGCAATGTGGTTGAGCTCGAGGCCGTCGAATTTTTCCTCGAGCAACCGCACCAGCGTGCAGTAGGCGGCCATTCTGGGGTTCTGGCACGTCGACTCCTTCATGACCTGATCCACGACGAGCTGGGAGTCGCCTCGGACCTCGAGGCGTCGGATCCCGAGCTCGATGGCGATGTGGAGACCGTTGACCAGAGCCTCATATTCGGCCACGTTGTTGGAAGCCGTGAAGTGTAGCCGTAGTAGGTACTTGAGCCGGACCCCGAGGGGTGAGATGAAGACGATGCCTGCGCCAGCACCAGTCTTCATCATCGACCCGTCGAAGTTCATGACCCAATATTCCTCTTGGGTCGGGAGTGGCGGTAGTTGTGTCTCGGTCCACTCTGCCACGAAGTCCGCAAGTACCTGGGACTTGATGGCTTTGCGTGGCGCGTAGGTGATGCCGTCACCCATGAGCTCGATGGCCCACTTGGCGATCCTCCCCGTCGTTTCCCGATTTTGGATCACCTCCCCGAGGGGGAAGGACGACACCACGGTCACGGGGTGGGATTCGAAGTAGTGCCGCAACTTGCGTCGGGCAAGGACGATCGCGTACACTAGCTTCTGAATCTGAGGGTAGCGTGTCTTGGTCTCTGACAAGACTTCACTGATGAAGTAGACCGGTCGCTGTACCGGTAAGGCGTGTCCTTCTTCTTGCCGCTCTACGACGATCGCTGCACTCACAACCTGGTTGGTAGCCACGACATATAGTAAGAAATTTTCCTCCTTCGTAGGAGGCACAAGAACCGGCGCTTTTGAAAGTAGAGCCTTAAGCCTTTCGAGGGCTTCCTGGGCCTCGGTGGTCCAGGTAAAGCGTTCGTTTTTCTTAAGCAACCGATACAAGGGAAGGCCCTTTTCGCCGAGCCTTGAGATGAATCGACTCAAGGCCGCGAGACACCCCATAAGCTTCTGCACGCCCTTCGGGTTTCGGATCGGACCCATCTGTGTGATGGCCGATATCTTTTCCGGGTTGGCTTCGATGCCACGCTCGGAAACAATGAACCCGAGGAGCATGCCCCGTGGGACCCCGAAAACGCACTTCTCGGGGTTTAGCTTTATGTTTTTCTTTTTAAGGCAGTCGAATGCCTTTTCTAGGTCGGCTACTAAGTCACTCGCCTTCCTGGATTTTATCACTATATCGTCTACGTAAGCCTCAACGGTTCGCCCGATGAGGTCCCCAAAAACTTTGAGCATGCAACGCTGGTAAGTTGCGCCCGCGTTTTTGAGGCCAAATGGCATGGTTACGTAACAATATGTGCCGAAAGGAGTGATGAAAGAGGTCGCTAATTCGTCGGACTCTTTCATTCGGATCTGATGGTAACCGGAATAAGCATCAAGAAAGCAAAGCCGCTCACAGCCAGCAGTAGAATCTACTATTTGGTCAATGCGAGGTAATGGAAATGGATACTTAGGACAAGCTTTATTTAAACTAGTGTAATCGACGCACATTCTCTATTTTCCATTCTTCTTTTTAACCAAAACAGGATTTGCTAACCATTGTGGATGGAAGACCTCCTTGATGAATCCAGCCGCCAAAAGCTTCTGCACCTCCTCCCCGATGGCCCGGCGCTTCTCCTCGTCGAATCGGCGCAGGCGTTGTTTCACCGGCTTGGATCCGGCCTGGATGTCTAAGGAGTGCTCGGCGACCTCCCTCGGGATGCCTGGCATATCCGAGGGGCTCCACGCAAACATGTCGGCGTGTTTGCGGAGGAAGTCGACGAGCACTGCCTCCTATTTTGGGTCGAGGGTGGCGCTGACCTTCAGCGCCCTGCCGTTGGGGGAGTTCGGGTCGAGGAGGACATCCTTCACCCCCTCAGCGGACTTAAAGGTGCCTGTGGCCTTCTTGGGGTCGGGGACCTCTTTTTCTAACCTGTCGAGGTCGGTCATGAGGGCTTCTGACTCCACCAACGCGCCGGCGTACTCGCAGCACTCGACGTCGCACTGGTACGCGTGCTGGTAGGAGGCGCTGATGGTAATCACCCCTTTTGGCCCTGGCATCTTGAGCTTGAGATAGGCGTAGTTCGGAACTGCCATGAACTTTGCGTAACATGGCCTCCCGAGGATGGCGTGGTAGGTGCCGTGGAAGCCTACCACTTCAAATGTCAGGGGCTCCTTCCTGAAGTTGTCAGGAGTCCCGAAGCAGACGGGCAGATCGATCTGCCCGAGGGGTTGCACGCTCTTTCCGGGCACTATCCCGTGGAATGGGGACGTCGTGGCCCGGAGGAGCGAGCGACTGATCCCCATTAAGTCGAGGGTCTCAGCGTAGAGAATGTTGAGGCCGCTGCCTCCGTCCATGAGGACTTTGGAGAGCCTCGTGTTGCCGACGACGGGGTCGACAACAAGTGGGTAGCGTCCCGGCGATGGGACGTAGTCCGGGTGGTCGTCCCGGCTGAAGGTGATAGCGTCGTGGGACCAGTCAAGGAAGCATGGTGTCGCTGGTCCGGCGGAGTAGACCTCCCTGCGCTCGCGCTTTCGCTGCCGCGGCGTAGGGGCGGTCCCGGGCCCCCCGAAGATCATGAGGCACTTGTCGATGGGCGGGAACTCATCGTCCTTCCCGCCCTCGTCCTCCTGATCCCTGGCGGGCTTCTTGCCGGCGTCGTCCTTGAACGGCTGCCGGCTATAGTGCTTCTTGAGCATCACACACTGTGCGAGTGTGTGATGTACTGGACCCTGGTGATAAGGGCACGGCTTGCTGAGCATGTCGTCGAAGCGGCCTCGAGGGGGTCGTTCCCTCTTGGGTTCGGTGGCCGCCACGAGGGAGTCATCGCGGAGTGGGGCCTTTCCCTTCCCCTTCTTCTTCTTGTTGTTCGGTCCTCGGGAAGAGGTGCCCTCAGGGGCCTCCTCCTTCCGTTTGCCCTTGGGGTCGGAGAAGAGGGCTCCTACCGCCTCATCCCCTGAGGCGAAGCTGGTAGCGATCTTCATGAGTTCAGAGACACTGGTGGGTGTCCGGCGTCCGAGCTCATGAACGAGCTCTTTGCAGGAGGTTCCTGCGGCAAACGCTCCGACGACATCGGAGTCGGCGACCTGGGGCAGCTCGTTGTACTGTTTGGAGAAGCGCCGGATGTAGTCCCGGAGGGACTCGCCCGGTTTCTGCTTGCAGCTGCGGAGGTCCCAGGAGTTACCAGGGCGTACGTACGTGCCCTGGAAGTTTCCTACGAATATCTTGACCAGATCGCTCCAGTCGAAGATCTTTCGTGGGGGAAGGTGTTCCAGCCAAGCTCTTGTGGAATCGGCGAGGAACAGGGGGAGGTTGCGGATGATGATGAGGTCATCCTGCGCGCCGCCAAGTTGGCACGCAAGGCGGTAGTCCGCTAACCAGAGTTCGGGGTTAGTTTCCCCCGAGTACTTGGCTATGTTGGTTGGTTGTCGGAATCGGGACGGGAACTTGGCCCTTTGGATGGCCTCGCTGAAGACGCGTGGTCCCGAGGGCTCGGGTGAGGGTTCACGATCCTCATCCGAGTCGTAGCGCCCGCCCCGATGGACGCTGTAGCCGCGCGCGGCTCCGTCAGTCTTTCGCCGACCGCGGGCTTGTAGGATGGCTCGGACGTCGACGTCCTTGCCAAGCCGTTGGTGGACTGGCGGAGCCCTTGGAGCCTCGGGTCGAACCGAGGCTTCGCGCTTGTGACGTGCTATGCCACCATGCTGGTGACTTTCGGCGCCATGGTGTCGCGACGCTGAACTTTCCGCCTGGAGGACGGCGGCATCCTCCAGGAGGTCTTTGAGCTGATTCCTGAGCTGTCGCGCCTCCTCGGAGGAGGGCTCAGGTATGCTTCGGAGTAGCATGGCTGCTTCCGCGAGCTTTCGGCTTGCTCGGGGGGCGACCCCTGGTGTCTCGGCCCTGTCGTCAGCGATGATTCGGGCCTGGACATCTCGGGCTCGACGCCGAGCTGCTCCTCCATCGGTTTGCCGCTCGCCAAGCTCCAGCGTAGCTCGCAGCTGGGTGAGGCGCAAGCGGTCCTCGTCCATCCGTGCCTCGAGCTCCCGGAGCTGCTCTAGCTCCGGGGTTTGAGGTGCGGAGCGAGAGGTTCCTGCCCCCTGACCCAGCGGCGGGGCTGACCGCGAGGGCTTCGGGGCCGCTGGAGGGGGCGTGACTTGTTCGTGCTGGGGATGCGACGGAGGGGGTATGTCGTCGTCACCCCCCGAGTGGACATCCTCTACTCGCCCCTTATCAGGGTGCATCAAGTTGTAGCACTCCCGAGAGGGGTCGATGTAGGTCCTCTGTGAGCTGGGGACGACGCTCGGTGCGTTCTCCCCCGAGTCGTTGGTGTGGGCGGCGTTGTCCACATTTGCCCAGAATTCGTCATCATCGTCGCTGTAGCTGCGACGAGGCGAGTTCCGGTCATAACGATTCCCCCCTCCGAGCGTTGTCGAGGGGTGAGGTTGGCGGTGGTGTCTGTTTCCCCACCGCCGTGTGTCCTGGCACTTTCCCCAGGGGATGGCGGTGAGGATGCCACGTGGTCTCCCACGAGGCTGTCTTGGCGCTCGAGGCGCTGGACCGGAGTGTCCGACAGTTCGTGCAATAATGCATGAACTGCACGCACGTGGGCGTCCATGGCGGTCTGAAGCCCAAAGAAGGACGACGGCGCCGTTCCCCTCTGCCGGTGAGGGCGGAGAGAAGAATCGGCTGGCGTCGTGTTTCCGCCCTCGCCCGTCCCTCGGGCGGTAAGCGGATGCGTGACCGCTGGTGCCGGAGATTCCGGGACCGCGGTCGGCGCAGTATTGGCTACGCCCGTTGGGGTTGCCTGGTGAGTCGCATCTCCCGCGGCGGGAGGCTGGTTGGCACCACTGCGCCTCCTCCTCCTGATTCGCCGAGGCCGGCGTGCAACGTCTCCCCCGTCCTCCGAGGCGGGCGGAAG
The DNA here is from genome assembly GCA_038502445.1 of Eremochloa ophiuroides. Lineage (NCBI taxonomy): Eukaryota > Viridiplantae > Streptophyta > Magnoliopsida > Poales > Poaceae > Eremochloa > Eremochloa ophiuroides. Next base: position 29,315,975 of record JAHLJS010000008.1, read on the forward strand.
CGTGGCGGGGGTCCTTTCTCCGGCCGTCTGCGGGGCCAGAGTCGGGACGACCGTGACACGGGGCCCGGTCGGGCGCAGGTTCATCTCGAGCCCATGGCCAGTGGCCATGAACTCGAGAGTCCCGAACCGGAGTTCCGTGCCAGCGGGAAGCGTGGTGGAGCTGGTTGCCATCCGAAACCTATGTCAATGCGCAAAAGGCCCCTACCTGGCGCGCCAACTATCGGTGCTAATTTTGGCGAGGCTAACACCGGCTAGTAAATATGTGTTTTGCGGTTGAGGCTACGGATGGTGTGCAAGTGGAACACAGGGATTATACTGGTTCAGGCCGAGCAAGCCCTACGTCCAGTGGAGAGGAGAGTCGTGTTGCCTTGCACCGGGGTGCTTGTAGTAGGGGTTACAAGCTAGTCGAGAGAGGGAAGTGCTCCCAGGTCTCTTGTGAGTGTCTAAATGTTTACAAGTCGTTTGCTGTGGGTGAGAACTTGGAACTTCTCCGTCCGTTCGTTTGTTCTTCTGTCGTTTTTTCTAAAGCTGGTCTCTGCCCTCCCTTTTATAGCCGCAAGGGAGAGGCAAAGGCGGCTACGACGCTACCTATTAAAATAGTGAGGAGTTGCTGTTCTCCGTTTGACTAGCTGCTGCCTTTTCTCCGTGTCTCCGGGGTATGGGTATGGCTATCTTGGTTCGCGAGTTCCAAGGTAGAAACAGTCGTCTGATCATGTCTTGTCGTCGGCTCTCTGGGTCTTCTGGATATGGCCGTCGTGGTCCGCTCGACTTTGGTGCGTTCACACCTGCCGGCTATCCTTCCGTACGATGTGACAAGAGGGAGAGTCACCTTGGGGCGCTGTTTCCCGAGGCTCGGGATCCTGAAGGCGTGCTCGTCCTTTCGTGTGGACGGCGCAGTGGGCGTCTTTCCCGAAACGGGGCGGCGCACCGTGGACCACACCGTGGAGGACGATCGTAGTGGGCCCATCAGATCTTGGGGCGTTGTTTCCCGAGGCTCGGGATCTTGAAGGCGTGCTCATCCTTTCGTGTGGACGGCGCAGTGGGCGCCTTCCCCGAAGCGGGGCAGCGCACCGTAGACCATACCGTGGAGGACGGTCGTAGTGGGCTCATCAAATCTGCTGTCAGGGAAATCCCGACAGGTGGTATGGCCATCAGGGGCGTGCGAAGCACAGTCGCGTCGAGAGTCTCGCCTGACGGGACAGTGCTTGTAAAGTGGTCAGAGAGATTTCTTGTGGTCCAAGATTGCTCCGCTGACATCACCCGTGCCTTGGATGCCGACTTTGGCGCCGTGGATGCCGCTCTCCCGAGTTCTCCCGAGGAGGCTTCGGGCGAGGCTCGGGCGAATCGGAGACTTGGGCGCCCAGGACGCCACCTCCCGAGCTCTCCCGAGGAGGGTCGGGCGAATCGGAGGTTTGGGCGCCGAGGACGAGACGCCGCTCTCCCGCCCGAGCTCTCCCGAGGAGGCTCGGGCGAATCGGAGACTTGGGCGCCCAGGACGCCGCCTCCCGAGCTCTCCCGAGGAGGCTCGGGCGAATCGGAGAATTGGGCGCCGAGGACGCCGCCTCCCGAGCTCTCCGGAGGAGGCTCGGGCGAATCGGAGAATTGGGCGCCGACGACGCCGCTCTCCCGAGCTCTCCCGAGGAGGCTCGGGCGAATCGGAGACTTGGGCGCCGAGGACGCCGCCTCCCGAGCTCTCCTGAGGAGGCTCGGGCAAATCGGAGAATTGGGCGCTGACGACGCCGCTCTCCCGAGCTCTCCCGAGGAGGCTCGGGCGAATCGGAGAATTGGGCGCCGAGGACGCCGCCTCCCGAGCTCTCCCGAGGAGGCTCGGGCGAATCGGAGAATTGGGCGCCGAGGACGCCGCTCTCCCGAGCTCTCCCGAGGAGGCTCGGACGAATCGGAGACTTGGGCGCCGAGGACGCCGCCTCCCGAGCTCTCCTGAGGAGGCTCGGGCGAATCGGAGAATTGGGCGCCGAGGACGCCGCTCTCCCGAGCTCTCCCGAGGAGGCTCGGGCGAATCGGAGACTTGGGCGCCGAGGACGCCGCTCTCCCGAGCTCTCCCGAGGAGGCTCGGGCGAATCGGAGAATTGGGCGCCGAGGACGCCGCCTCCCGAGCTCTCCTGAGGAGGCTCGGGCGAATCGGAGAATTGGGCGCCGACGACGCCGCTCTCCCGAGCTCTCCCGAGGAGGCTCGGGCGAATCGGAGAATTGGGCGCCGAGGACGCCGCTCTCCCGAGCTCTCCCGAGGAGGCTCGGGCGAATCGGAGAATTGGGCGCCGACGACGCCGCTCTCCCGAGCTCTCCCGAGGAGGCTCGGGCGAATCGGAGACTTGGGCGCCGAGGACGCCGCTCTCCCGAGCTCTCCCGAGGAGGTTCGGGCGAATCGGAGACTTGGGCGCCGAGGACGCCGCCTCCCGAGCTCTCCTGAGGAGGCTCGGGCGAATCGGAGAATTGGGCGCCGACGACGCCGCTCTCCCGAGCTCTCCCGAGGAGGCTCGGGCGAATCGGAGAATTGGGCGCCGACGACGCCGCTCTCCCGAGGAGGCTGTCATTAGTGGAATTATGTCGTGGGCCTCTGTAGACGCGGCCTTCGTGGGCTTCCATTGGCCTTACTTGGGCCAGGCCAAGTTGGGAATGAGCTTTTTTGCATCGAAGTTGGGTACCCCTAACTTTGGTAACCGACAACACTAGTGAGTTAGAGAGCACAAAGCCATGCACTAGCAAGGAAAACACATTCCCAAGGTGCAAAACCTTTCCAACAGCTGGCCACATCCCTCTATTTATAGCCATCAGCTCAAAAGAACCGTTGCCAACTGAAAACGGCCGTCGGACCGATTGTCGGACCGAACCAGCGCGCCACCGTCGGACCAAAGCCCACGGTTCGACGCTCTCGATGGCCGCCACGTGTCAGCTCGATTCAACCGTAGCCGCTGGATCTCAACGGCTATTTCTCGCGCCGTTTTTCCAACCGTCGGACGCTCAAGCTGATGGTCCGACGCGCGCACTGCTCCAAGCGTCGGACCGTCCGACTCTCACAGACGGGCCACAGCTCGGCCACCGTCGGACTCTCGCGCGGTTAGCCATCGGACCAATGATCACCACGGTCCGACGCTTCCAGAGAGGTTTCAACTCGCTCGAAACCGTTGGACTCCAGTCCAACGCTCGCCGTCGGACGAAACTCTAGCGTCCGACGCTCTTCCGAACGCCACGCGTCACGCCGACACTGCTCGGCACCGTCGGACCGAAGCTGGCAATAGTCCGACGCTCATTAACCGAGCGTCTGACGCTTCCACGGATTTGCACAGACCTTGGGACCGTCGGACCCTTCACACCAATAGTCCGACGCCCTGTCCAAGCCAGCGTCCGACGCTTTTTTTGAGCTCCTTTCAACTCCAAACTTCACCACCTTTGCAAATGTGCTAACACCAACAAGTGTACACCTCATGTGCATGTGTGTTAGTTTCACAAATATTTTTCAAAGGATTTTTCACTCTTTTCACCACGCCACTCGATCCTAGCAACGTATGCAAGTTAGATCACTCAAGTGGCACTAGATGACCGATATGCAAACAAGTTTGCCCCTCTTGATAGTACGGCCATCTATTCTAAATCCGGTCAAGCACTTCTCTACTCAACCTTAGACCGGTGAAATGGAAATGCCCTAAGTTATACCTTTGCCTTGCGCTTTCCATTTCGATCACCGTCTCCGACACCATCGATGCCGGTGCAACACATGCACCAACACCTCATGAATGATATGATCCACTTCATATCATCACGTGGCTTTTAGTTCATCGATCCTTGACTTGCTTGCTCTTCACCGTTGCGTTGGTCCATCGGCGCCAAGCCATCACCCGACTTGCCCTTCACACTTGCAACCGGTCCGTCGATGCGAAGCCTTGTCTTGATCTTCTCCACCTAGCCACATGACTCCATGTCATGTCTCATGCGTTTAGCTCCTTCATACCATATGTGTGAGCTAAGCATCATCTCCAAGCCATTTCCATCTCCATGGCATAAATGCTCACACACATGTACCTGTGGACTAATCACCTGTGTAATCAACACTTAAACACATATTAGTCCACCTAAGTTGTCACTCAATTACTAAAACCAAACAAGGACCTTTCACCAGCGGCGCGGCTGGCCATGGACGTGGGCGAGCTCGACCCCAGCGGCACGGCTGCCATGGATGCGGGCGAGCTCGGCAAAAGACGCCGCAGGTTGCGCCCTCCCCTGCAGCTGGAGCCATGGACAGATGGGGATCAAGCTGGAGGTGCTGGAGGAGGGAGATGAAGCTGACAAAAGGGTCCCACTTGGCAGTGAAAGGAATGGTAGATCCTAGCTCTCAGTGAGGTCAAGAGAGAAGAAAGGCAGGGGTAGTTTTGTGTAACAGAACCGCCTAAATCACGTGGCCCACAGGCACCCGTCATCGTCACTAATGACCTCTGACAGCCGGGCTCGTGTCCCAAATAACCTAGGCGGCCGTGCCGGGCTACATAAGCACCCGTTTCTCCGACAGGATCCCATTGCAAAGCCATTACAGAATTACAACATTCATAACAAAATACATCAGAGTAAAGTGCGGAAGATTAGTAGTACTTATATTACAAAATAATTGTTCAAATAGAATTCAGATACAGTTATTACAGACCAAACTTAAATGGGGTAGCGGTACAGTGGAACCATAATACAACATACATAGATAGGTAGTAACTCGGACCCTGCCCACGGGTCCACTTCACTCGTCCTCGCTTCCTTCTTGAACAAGGGTCACACAGCAGGGAGCGAGACAGACCTCTGGTTGTCGACTTCCTGCAACATGGGTTAACAAACCCTGAGTACTGGGGTACTCCGCAAGACTTACCCGACTAAAGTGAAAGATTAGACTCAGCAATGCAGGCTGAGGGGAGTCAAGGTAAGGCTTGAGAAAGAATCAAGAATTTTTGCGGAAAAGCATTACTATCCTAACTCAATTTCTTTATCTCAGTATTATTTTAATCATATCCAGTTCTCACATTCATTCTCATATATCACATGCTTTCCATTTTTTAATCATTCTCATATTCAACCTAGTTCCGAACCACTTTTCGGGGTAGGGCAGTGGATCAAGTCTCCATTGACCGAGGAGCAACGTCGTCGAATCCAGAAGTACCCAGCTGGGGATCCCTATCCACACTGCATATTTAGCACCTAAGCTTGCATATGCCAACCCCGTCTACCACGGCTTTTCTATCCCTGAACCGGTCCTACGCCACCCGAGAGTACAGTACTCCTCTCGTCTACAGGCACGCCGGCCACGAGGGTACACGCTACTCTCGCCATCTCTCCACTCCCAGTGCGTGGTCGTAGGTTCAAGCAATAGAGCCACCGAAGATAGGGCTTTTCGTAGTATGTGGCTATTTGCAAAGTCTCGATCCAGCAAGCCTACAACGAACGGTCCCTATTTCCTTCGCGTCGGCAACCATGCATTGGGACTCTAATCCAAGTACAGGGTTATCCAACGGTTTTTAAATTTCATGCCTGCTGAATGATAAGATATGAGGAACGCCGCCCCATATGCACAGCACCCGAGCGAAACATTTCTTTTTACCAACCAGTTCCAAACTATTCCGAAGGCGACAATACATTGGGACTCTAACCCAAGTGTAAGTCGACCAGCGGATAACAAGTTCTTCACCAATCTTCATTTTTAATTCATAACATATAATCATAGCACAGAAAATAGCATTTTATGCAAATCTAGTATGTATTTAGCGGGGCTAAGCATTTTTCAAATATTTTATTTTAAATCAGGCTCGGGAACGATATCAAGATAGGTCATGTAGCAAATTAGGTGAAAATTAACTCCTATCAACCTAATGCAATAATTTAACTTAAGGTGATAAAATTTTTAAAATCACAAGGAGAGGCTAATGCACCGGGGCTTGCCTTGAATCGCGTAGAGTGTCGGGTTAGAGTCAGTCCTGCAAATGTCCAACTCTTGGTCAACCTCGGGAAGTACCTCCTCAGTAGTTACCTCAACTTTTACGTCTTCGTTCACGGGCGCTACACGTATGCAATGATGCATGCTTAATAAGATGCCACATGAAATGACAATGCAAAAATTCGACAATAAATAATATCTAACTTGAGCACAACTATACTCATAACCTATTCATAACAAATTCTAGATTAAGGTGCTCTAGGTCATTAGGGTGTTTGACCTAGAACCACATTCAATCCGAAAATTTACATCAAACTCTAGTCACCAATGTCTTCTATTTATTTATTAATCATTTAATCAAGCATATAATTAATAATTAATTAACCATTTCTATTTAATGCCAAACTTCACCAACAGTTAGCCCTGGACCTAAAACAGTAGCAACATAAATTTCATGATTTTTGGAATTACAGGGAATTAATTAAAATTGCCTAAAGTTGTATTTTTGATTTAATATGCTAATTTTTAACTACTTCAGAAAGTGCTCAAAACATGTACTTAATATTTTTATTAAATCTTACACATAACAGAGAGTCTACACAAATATTTTCATGATTTTTGGGACAGCACATTAATTCCTATAAAAATAGCAAGTTTTTGCACTATTCATAAGAAAAACAAATCAGAAACCTTTTACAAATTCACTGGAAAAGAAAACGACTTCGGCCCCGGTCGGCCCAAGACTGCCGACCGGCCCAACTCCCGCCCGCACTCTCTGCGCTCTCCCGCACTGGACTGGACCGGCCCATTAAGACACAGCCGGCCTAGCCAGCTCGCGCTCCACACAGGGGCGCTGACGGGTGGGTCCTCCCCGTCAGCTCCACCTTCCTCCTCCCTCACGCTAACGGCCGACGGGACGGCGACTCGCCACCGGCGCGGCCGTGCCGATGAGACCGACCCCGGCGAGAGTAACACTCCGATGAACTTACCACTCGCAACCGCACCCCATCTACGGACTCCGCCCCTCTCCCAGACCTCCCGAGCTAACTCGGTCGTGGCCATGGTGGGTGCGGCCACGGCGGCGCCGGCGTTGCGGCCAGGCCAAGGGCCAAACGACCTAAACGATCACTCCAGAGGCACAAGGAGGCTCACCAAACACTGCTGCACACGCTAGAAGAGGTCGAACAGAATCTGGAACGCGTGGCGACGTCGATGGCGATCACGGCGGCTACTCCGATGATAAGGTCGACGTTCTGACGTCAATAGAGCTTCGCCACGAAAACCAACGTGAGCATAAGAACCACCACATCAAGGTGAACTCAAAATGACAACAAAAACTCAGAGAAACTCACTGAGTTGGTCTGGCCACGACAAACAGATCACGGCGACGTTTTTGCCGGCGCCGAAGAAGACGACTTCGCGCGACCGACTTCGACGACGAGAAGACCCAAGGACGGGCTCTGCAGGAGCGCAAGGAGGTGGCGCAGCTGTCGGCGAGGTGGAGAGGCTGGAGGCAGTATGTGGGTGGCAAATTTTGCCGCGGACCACGGTGAGCTCGACGGCGGCCGAGGGGAGAAGAAGCGAAAGGAGCGGCGCTCTTCTACTTAAGGCGGCCGAGAGGGATGGATAAGGGCGAGCAAGGTCTGGGTTCCCCCCTGAGACTACCGCGCGGCGGTGCCCGGGGCCCGGCCAGCCGGACGGCGCCGGCGCACGGTGCAATGAGTACTGTAAGGGTCCCCTTCCCGGTCTACTGTAGCTAATGCCCTAAAGGTCAACCCTAAAACCACTCAATACACCTTATGCAATCCGAACCAGGGGAAATGCCCAATACCAAAGTTGTGACAAATTTTGTATAGATCATTTTTGGTTTTTGAATCATTTTCAAATTCGGCTCAGATTTGAAAATATTGAAAAGAGGGTAAATCTTGGGTTTTAAATTTAAACTGTATTTTCAAAATTACTTTTAATTTTTCTCAACAAGTTGAAAATTGGTCAAACTAAAAGTTGTTCTAATCAATGAGCTCTACAACTCTTATTAAGGAAGTTTGATCAGATTCCTAATATTTTTGAAATAGAAGTTTCAAATTTGAATTTCAACATAGTAATTTGAGTTTAATTTGAATTTCTATAATATAACTTTAAAATATCCAAAAATAAAAGTTGTTCCATTTTAAAAGATCTACAACTTTTAGTAAAGCATCACCTTCGTATTCCTTATAGTTTTTGAATTAGGTTTTTGGGGTCCGATTTGGGGTTTAATTTGATTTTTCCTTTTTAATTTCCAAATTAATTTGAATACACAATCAATCACACACTAACAACTCAAATCACTCTACCAATCCCTAAGCACAATCATTTGCAAGAATAAACTCATCTTATTTCATGCATGGTAATTAGGGTTGATGCGGGATGCTTTGCAGCTAATGATGGTGACATGTCAGGTTTTAATCAACCGTAACACCAGAGGTGTTACATTTTGTCTTTGCGCCTGCCTATATTGACCGGATGCCAGCGTGTTAGGCCGTGTGGCGTGCCACATCAGGAAATGTGGTAAAAATGAAAGAGGCCTGAGATAAGGATGCTAAAAATGTAGGCGTCATTATAAGAGTGAGAATCCGATGAGAGCCATTCGTTATAATGGTAAAAATGTAAATTTCCCAGAGAACGGCAGGAGCCGGCCCGGCCTCAGGGTGGCCACGTCACCACTAATTCTGTGTGCCGTTCGATCGGAGATCTAACGGTCCAAGCGTCTCCTTCGTATCAAATATATACCGGCTCAAACCCTAACTTGCAGCCTCTCCTCCCTCTCCCTCCTCTCTCTGCGGCGGCGGCGGCTAGGGCGGGCCTCAAGCGCGTGCCTTCGGCCGAGGGCGCAGCAGCCCATCGGCGAGGTGGCCCCCAGGCGCGGCGGCACGGGGCAAGCTCCCTGGCCCCTCGGCGCGAGCGAGCGCCCTACACCGGCCTCCAACTAGCGACCTGGAGAGGGCAGACCCAGGACGACGGCGCCCCCACGCTAATGGGCCTCGGCGGTGGTGCTGCTGTGGCGCTAGGCACGGACGCAGGCGAGCCGGTCGCCGCCGCCGCCGCGGCTGGCCGCAGCCCGCCGGTGAGGGCACACGGAGGGGCGCGGACATGGCCCCTCGCGTGGCATGGCCTGGCACTCGATGCGGCCCGTGGCACGACGTTGCGGGCTCGACGCTCGCCCGGTCGACGGTGTGGTGGCACAGCTTTGTGGGCCCGGGCGCCCCTCGGCCGGCGCAGGCAGCTTCGGCGCGCGGTGGAGGCCGACCCCTGGCACGCGGCATCTTGGTGAAGGTGGCTTCTCTCCCTTGCTCCACTCTTTCCCTCGCCGGTGCCGCGGTTCAGCGTCGATCTGTGCTTGCTGGCCTTTTTTTTTTTGCTAGATCGATCCGGGGCCTCCATGGCCGGACCCGGTCGTTTCTCCACCGGGCCTGTGTAGAGCACCAACCGTGAAGCATGATTAGCCATGGACGGAGGTGGCATCGAGGAAGGCTGCTCCGGCCACATGACAGCACCTAGGTCACCCACTTCACCCCTGCATCGTCGGAGGTGCCGGCTTGGCCGGGCTACGGCGCGGACTGCGCATCAGCGTGGACTCAGCCTCAGCTTGTATTCTGCCTCCCTCGAAAAAAATCCCTTCGAGCATCATTCTGGGCGGGTGGGTTTCAGGTTTTCAGCGCTTCTACGAGTTTCACTTTCCCGTTAGTTTCTCTTCTGTAAGGATATTACAAATCACTTGTATTCATATGGCTTGCAGATTTAGCGCATCAGCTCTCATCTTACCGGTCTCTGGTCTGCACTATGGAGCTACATGGTATGCCACTCTACATAGTTCACCTCTACAGATAATGTTGCCTCCCAAATCAAGAAATGGATGCATCTTAGCTTAGTTTTCTAGAAATTATGCTTTTGGGTTCAACAAGTTGAAAAAACTTGGGATTGATATTAGTTAACTGAAATTTGTTATGCAGCGAATGCGACATGCTTCCTTTTTTGTCTACACTATACACTTCACCAATGACGAAATGCAGGTAGTTGTTTTTTCATCTCAAAGTGATGCATTGTACTGATCCAAACCTGCTTGATTGATTAGTTTGGGTATAGTGCCATCTGTCACTCTTTGGCATCACAAACAGAGATAGAAGAGATAGGTGGGAGTTTCTAGCCTAATAGATTTAAAAAGCTTGGTAATTAGTTTGCTGGTTCTTAATTTGAACAGACACTTTTATAGCTATGCTAGAAATGGGAATTTTGGATCCGCAGGATTCAAAAGCTTGGGAATTATATTTATTATGCAATAGAGAATATCACATGCTCTTTTTTATTAATCTACTAAACTGCCCTCCCCAATTTGATGCAGGCATGAAGCAAGTTTATCCAAATATAGAATTTGAAAACCAGGTTCTACGACCAAAATGTATTAGCCAATGATGATAAATCAGAAGAGATAGAGAGGTACGTTCTATAATATGCATACTTTGTATTCACTCACAAACTAAAAAATGATACATTTAGATTGGAATGCGAGATTTCCACCTTGGAGTCAGAGATCCAGTTGCTCTGCAGTAATTCAGCACTAGCTATTCAGGTCGGGTCACTCAAATGAAATAGACAACAGTGGTCTAGGTAAATTCCCTAGAAGTGAACTTGGGAAAACATAACTTGGGAGCATTAACTATTTGATAAGTAAAAGATTTGCATTCATTTTTCTGCCTATTCAGGAACTTGGCAAGGGACACCATCTTGAAGAAGTTGAGATAGTTAAATGTATGCGCTATAAGTTTACCTGGCAAACATTTATATAAGATATTGTAAAATCTCATTCATATATCGCAATAATGTGCACGTATGACATGATGCAGGAGCAGGTGGCGATTCCTCTAATGAATCTAGGCAAACTCAAATCGTTCATGGATCAACAGCAAGTATGTTCCCTGCTTTAATTTTTTAGATAGTATTAGTGTGACAAACAAGTTATGTCTCCAGCTATTTGAATATGATTCGATGTAATTGTTTGCTTTGAACACACTTCAGCTATACTAAATCTATGGCTTATTTGAAATTTTGACTGGTTTTATGCCTTCAAGATATTCTATGACATTGGGGTAAATTATAAGTTAGCCTACTGCCTTTGCAAGACTTATTTAAGATGGACAAGCTTGGAATACACTGATTCTGCAATCTTGACAGTAAATGTATAACTGAAGATTATTCTATAGAGAATGCTATGTGCTCCTTGTCTTTTTGTCAGAAAGTTCTGGAATGGTTCTTTTTTCTCATGATTATGCCTGTAGGCTGCAGATTAGTTGTAGTTAAGATCAATCTATTGGATTGGTGTACATACAATTCTCCCTGTTCTTTTCTATCCAAATGATTGAATAGAGATGTTTGCATTTTGCCTCTGCGCTTCGTTTTCCGCTTCCCAGTATGCAGGGTGCTACAGGTGACATCACATTTGTCGATCTATATAAAAACATCTGAACAGGGATAGGCTTAATGTGATTTATTTACAGGTTTCCTGCTGGTTTGTGTCCTATTTACAGTAGTACTTTTAGTGAAAAAAACATCATATTACTTATCTATACTTAATGAAATAATATAATCTACAAGCAAACAACTCTTAGTTTTTTTTATATATGCCATAGCCCGTTTTGGTAATATTTCCAAGACTGAGTTCCATCCTTTCTATATCAGTTTGCTCTTGTCAGTTAGCGTGGTTCCAAAAAACTGTGCTTCCAAAAAATCTCTTAGTTCCAAAAGATCTCACAGAAGTTGAAGGCCTGGGTGAAGGGTGATAGAGGAGAGACCCATCTGAAATGGAACAAAGAGCTCAACCTTTGCTTGTCATTGTTGTCTCACAACCTATCTTTTTAATATAACGTCTCAATCCTGTTGATGGAAGGGGTCGAGATTGGCCTTGAAGGGGCTCTGCGGCCCGGCAAGAGGATGTTTGTATGTCGAGCTTGTGCTGCTCATTTTTCAGGCATGTATATGAGAAGTGGAGAATTAATGCTGATGTTTTTATGCAAATCTAGATGAGAACTAATTGATACTGTAGGTGTTTCAGTTCTTATATGCCCCTTATCTGCTCATTTGTACTCTAGAAACTAATATCTGTGCAATGAAGTCGGTTTTTGACAAAAAAAAACTAATGCCAAATTCTCAGAGGCCTTCTCTGATTCAAGTTTCTAACTTTGATGTACAAATTTTTATGACAGTACAAGGTGCGTATCGATGTAGCTAACAGCTATGTGAATTGTGTTTTTGCAGCGGTGAACTATGCTTATGATGCTCTTAGTGAACCACCTCGGTACTGAAACTTTGAGCTCGTCACCAAGCTACTGTTCAATGTGCTGTGAGAGTAAGTTGTTCCCGTTCTTTGCGCACTGGTAGAGCTGCGCTGAGGTCATCACTAATGTTGAGCTTTGGACCATGGATGGAGGTTGCAGGTTGTCAGTGCTTTGGGAAGAGCCTTTGGATCATGGATGGAGGTTGCAGGCTGTCAACACTAATAAAGCTGGTAAAAAGACTCATGTTCTTCGTATGCAGCTATCATGTCATATTTAAAATACTAAGCTATTTGAGTGGCCTAACTACACGATTAGTTCAGATAACTCTTTAGGCCACCTCAGGTTTAACCATATTACATTCTTACTATGGGTTACCTACAGTTCCTTTTACTCATCTTCAGATCTCTCTCCTGTGGTCTGGTTACTTTTTTTCTAGGTTAAATTAGCGTCTGTGTACTAATAATTGAATTGTTTTTGGACCAGTGTAACAGAACCGGCTAAATCACCTGGCCCACCGGCACCTGTCATTGTCACTAACGACCTCTGACAGCCGGGCCCGTGTCCCAAATGATCTAGACAGGTCTGTCGGGCTACATTAGCGCCCTTTTCTCCGACAGGATCACCATTGAAGAACCATTACAGGATTACAACATTTCATAAATAAAATACATCAGAGTACAGTGCGGAAGATTACATAACATTTAGATTACAAACCAGTTGTTCAAATGGGATTCAACTATAGTTATTACAGACCATAGGACATAACAGTAGCAGTGGAATGATTACACAATACTAGATAAGATAACTCGAACCCTGCCCACGGGTTCCACTTCACTCATCACCGCTTTCTTCCTCGACCACGGTCACGCAACATGGAGCAAGACTGCGGTCCTCCTGCAACGGGGTTAACAAACCCTGAGTACTTGGGGTACTCCGCAAGACTTACCCGACTAAGGGTGTAAAATGAGACTCAGGAATGCAAGGCTATGGGTAAGGCTAGCAGAGGATGAGGAGTTTGCAGAAAAGCATTACTATCCTATTCAATATTTTATTTTATCAATATCATAATCACAACTATAGTTCCGATATCCAATCTCAAATATCATCATTCTTTAAATTTCTTTATTCATTCAGATAACCTAGTTGAGAACCACTGTTCGGGGTAGGAAAGTGGATTGAGTCTCCGTTAACCGAGGAGCACGTCGATTCGAATCCAGAAGGTACCCAGCTGGGGATTCTAACCACACTGTATATGCAGCACGCCGGCATACATATACCAACCCGTCGTCATGGCTTTGCTATCCCGGAACCGGTCCTGCGCCACCCGAGAGCACAGTACTCCACTCATATCCAGGCACGCCGGCCACGTGGGTACAAGCTACTCTCGCCATCTCTCCACTCCCAGTGCGTGGTTGTCGGTTCCAGCAATAGCGCCACCGAACTCTAGGCTTTCCGCATTGGTATGTGGCTAGGTTGTTCATCTCGATCCAGCACTCCGACAACGAACGGTCCCTAATGTATTTATCCGATTTCGCGCCTGCCGGGTACTAAGTCATGCGAAACGCCGTCCCAAGAGCACAACACCCGGTGAAACACATTTCAGTGATATCGACCAGTTCCAAACTATTCCGAAAGCGACCATGCATTGGGACTCTAACCCAAATACACATCGACCAACGGATAACAAGTTCTTCACCAATCATAATGTACCCATAGCACAGAAAATAGTTTTTTTTTTCTTTTATGAAAAGCTAGGTTCATTAAGCATGACTTAGCATTTTTCAAAAGTTTCGTTTAAATCAGGTTTCAGGGTATTTATTTGAGACAATGCATCTGGATAGGTAACAATCAACTCCTATCAACCTAATGCAGTAGATTAACTCGAATTATAAATATTTTGCAAACAGAAGGGCTGAATGCACCGGAGCTTGCCTTGGATTGCAAAGAGGGTCGGTGCGGTGTCAGTCCTAGGGACGTCGAAGCCTTGGGTCACCTCGGGAAGCACCTCTTCAACGGTCGGCTCAAGCTTGACCTCCTCGTTCGCAGACACTACACGAGTGCAATGATGTATGCTTACAAGGTGCAGATGACAAACACACAGATGCATTAATAAATTATTTAAAACCTTGAGTACAACTTTCCTTCACGGAAAAATTGTAAACGAGATTTTCTAAAGTAAATCGGTATTTCACGTTTTATTATTAAACCTATTTTAACAGTCATAGAAAGCCGCTGCACAGCTTCATGACTACTACCAAGCACTAAGTTCTCAAATTGCCAAGGATCATACAGTGAAAGATCCTTGGTCTTTATTCAATCCAAAAATTCACACAACAAACCTAAATTCATTTTTCTATTTACTTTATTAATCCCTAATTTCACATATATTTATTAATTGACCAAACTAACTTCAATTGTAACCAAACTTTACCAACAGCTAGGTTTTATCACCAAACAGAGCCACAATAAATTTCATGATTTTTGGATTTACAGATAATTAATTAAAATTACACAAACTTGCATTTATTAATTACTTCACTGATTTATACAGCAGATTAAAGGCACCGGAACACCCTATCTTATATTTTTAACAAATATTAAATAATACAGAGAGCATACACAATTATTTTCACAATTTTTCATTTAACATATTATTTCATATAAAAATAACAAACACCAGCACTATTCAAATAAATTAAAATAGAAAAGACATTTGAAATCCCTTTGGAAAAAAAAATGAAAACGGCCCACTCGGCCGAGACGGCCCAGCCGACCGCGCTCGCGCCCGAGCCGGCCCAACATGGCCCAAGCGCACGCGCGCACCGCTCCCGCGCGCACGCGGCCCACGGCCACGCGAGGCGAGACGCTTACGGGCGGACCCCGCCTGTCAGCTCCTCCTCCTACCTCCCGCCGGCTCCCGTGCACGCGCACGCGCGCGCGCGGCTAGCACGGCCCTCGCTGCCGGCGACCCCAGCGACGAACCCGAGCGACTCTACGGCTACCCTAACTCCTAACGAGCACCCCCGAGAGGTTAGGCTCTAGCCTAGCCTCCCACGGTGAGGAGCACCTCGCCCATGGCGGAAGCCGACGGCACGGCGGCTCTGCGCCGGCCAAAACAAAGGGATAGAGGAAGGGAGAGAGGACGGGAAAGACTCAGTGGCTCACCACGAAGCCAACGGGCGAGTCGGTGAAGGCAGAGGTGGCGTGGAACAATGATCTTGGCGGTGGCAGCAACGGCAACGGTGTGCACCGGCGGCGTCCTTCCCGTTCCGAGAACTCCAGGGCAAGAAACGGAAAACCGCCGAGCGCACGAGGTTAGGCAGGGATCAAGGAGTTCATAACACGAACCCGAGGGAGAAGAAGCTCACCACAAAGGGGTTAGTCACGCGGGGAACAGCCGCGGCGGAGCTCCGACCGCCCGCAAGAACGGCGACGAGCACTCCGGCACCTACAGACCACTACAGCTCTCGCCAACGATTGCAAACAAAGCGCAAGGGAGTTGGCGAGCTAGCAGGGAGATGGAGAGGGTGGTGGTGGTGTGACGACGGCGAATTTGGCCGGCGACCGAGAGGTGGCGATGGCGACCGGGAGGGAGAAAATGGGGCGGGGAGGGGAAACCTGTCCACTAAAAGGACCAAGGGAAAGGGAGCAGGTCCGGGACAGCGCGGCGCACGCCGATCCTCCTCCGAACTGGCGCCCGGGGCAGGATCCCGGCCGGCACGGGCCGCGCGGCCGCCCGCCCGGCACGGCGCTCTGCCGGCTCTGTTCGTGAACAGAGCGAGGGGCGAAGCACTGTAGCACCAAATCTCCCCAAACCGACGGTTTTTGCACAATTGCTCCCAAACTGTGCATCCAACGGTCAAGGTGCAAAAATAGAAGTTGCAGCTTTTGAAATTTTGAACAACTTTGCTTTTGGAACCAAACCCAAATTCGAAATAATTTTAAAACTACAGTAAAGGGGGTAGAATAGGGTTTTGAATTTTAAATTGTATTTTTAAAATTACTTTTGATTTTACACAGCAACTTGAAAAATGGTCAAAATAGAAGTTGTTCTAATCAGTAAGCTTTATAACTTTTATTAAGGAAGTTCTGCCAGATTCTAAATAATTTTTGAAATGGTATTTTAAAATCAAGTTTTAACTCATTGTTTTTAGATTAATTTGAATTTCCACCACAGAACTTTGAAATCTCCAAAAATAAAAGTTGTTCCATTTTAAAAGATCTAAAACTTTTATTAAGAGACTATCTCAAGATTCCTTCTAGATTTTGAATTAGGTTTTGGTCCTAATAAAAGTAAATTTTTAAACCTTTATTTGGGAATTTAATTTTACAAACAAATACTAATTAAATTCAAATCACTCTAGGGACCTAATCACAATCATATGCAAATGATTAATTTAAATATGATGACATGGCAGATTAATTAAATCCGTAATACCCGGGGTATTACAGCCTTCCCCCCTAAAAGAAATCTCGTCCCGAGATTAGGTACATAACCAAAGTTGAAACAAGGCATAGGAAAAAGAGCTAACAACAACCAGCTCATGCTTAAACGAGAGACAAGGGAAAAACATACACATTAAAAGACAGGTTTACATTTTACAAGGTAGCAAAGAACTCAGGGAAGTTTTCTGCCAAGAAATCTTCAGACTCCCAAGTAGCTTCATCTTCGGAATGATCACTCCATTGGATCTTGTACCACCTGGTCGTGGTCCTTCGAGTAACACGGTCCTTTATATCCAAGACTCGTACTGGCTGTTCTGAATACGTCAATTCAGGCTCAAGTGCTATTCCTTCAACATCAATCACCTGATCCGGCACTCGAAGACACTTCTTTAACTGAGATACATGGAACACGTTGTGCACTTCGGAGAGATGTTCCGGCAGTTCAAGCTTGTAGGCTACCTTTCCCATGCGCTCAGTGATCAGGAACGGTCCAATGTAACGCGGAGCTAACTTGCCTTTGACCCCAAAACGGTTGACTCCCTTCATAGGTGATACCTTCAAATAAACATAGTCTCCAACCTGAAATGTCAAAGGTCTGCGCCGCTGATCGGCGTAACTTTTCTGTCGTGACTGTACCACTTTCAAATTCTCTTGTATCAGACGAACCTTCTCTTCGGCTTCGTTGACCAAGTCAACTCCATAGAACCATCTTTCTCCAGGCTCGGACCAATTCAATGGAGTACGACATCTGCGACCATATACTGCCTCAAACGGAGCCATCTTGATACTTTCTTGGTAACTGTTGTTGTACGAGAATTCAGCCAATGCCAAACACTCATCCCATTTGTCAGGGTAATTGAGTGCACATGCTCTCAACATATCTTCAAGTATCTGATTGACTTTTTCTGTCTGTCTGTCAGTCTGTGGATGATAGGCTGTGCTATGCAGGAGTTTTGTACCCAATGATTTATGAAAGGATCTCTAAAATTGGGATACGAACTGAGTACCTCGATCAGAGATAATGGTCTTCGGTACCCCATGAAGCTTCATTAAATTCTCCATGTATAGCTTGGCATAGGTGGCCGCAGTATAGGTATTTTTAACTGGCATGAAGTGGGCTTGTTTTGTGAGACGATCCACAACAACCCAGATCGAATTCAAACCTCTTGCGGTTGTAGGTAATCCCACGATGAAATCCATACTGATGTCTTCCCACTTCCATGCAGGAACAGGTAATGGTTGCAGTTCTCCACCCGGCTTCATGTGTACAGCTTTAACTTTCTGACAGGTGTCGCACCTTGCTACATACTGAGCAATCCCTATCTTCATCTTGGTCCACCAGAACTTTTGTTTCAAATCCTGATACATCTTGTTGCTGCCCGGATGGATAGAGTATCTTGTCAAATGAGCCTCATCAAGAATCTTGCCACGTAACTCGGGAATTTTCGGAACTACAAGCCGATTCTTGAACCATACGACCCCTTCATCATCAATCCTGAAACAATCTGCTTTCCCTGCTTGGATTTTCTCCTTGATATGCCTGATACCCTTACTACTTTTCTGAGCAGCTACGATCTCATCACGGATGGAGGTTTCGATGCTGATATTATTCAAACTGCCTTGAGGGGCTATTTCTATGCCCAACTTTTCTAGCTCATAACACAATGACAGATCATAAGGCTTCACAGTCAAGCAATTACAATGAGCCTTCCGACTGAGTGCATCGGCAACCACATTGGCTTTACCAGGATGGTAGTGTACTTCAATATCATAGTCCTTTATCAACTCAAGCCATCTTCGTTGCCTCATATTTAATTCTTCTTGTGTAAAGATGTATTTCAGGCTTTTGTGATCAGTGCAGACATTGCATGTGCTGCCTAACAAGTAGTGACGCCAGATCTTCAATGCATGAACCACAGCTGCCAATTCAAGATCATGAGTGGGATAATTCTCTTCATGAGGCCGGAGTTGTCGTGAAGCATAAGCAATGACTCGGCCCTCTTGCATCAAGACACAACCAAGACCAGTACCCGATGCATCACAGTACACATCAAATGGTTTTTCAATGTCTGGTTGAGCTAGGACTGGTGCAGTAGTCAAACATCTCTTCAAGGCTTGAAACGCTGTCTCGCATTCAGGTGACCATTCAAACTTGACCTGAGTCTTCAATAGGTTGGTTATAGGCTTAGCTATCCTTGAGAAATCCGGAATGAATCGGCGGTAATATCCCGCCATTCCCATGAAACTGCGAACTTGGTGCACAGTGGTGGGTGGCTTCCAGTTCAAGATCTCTTCCACCTTACTTGGATCTACAGACACACCTTCAGCTGTCAGGATATGCCCAAGAAATGGAACTCGGTCCAACCAAAACTCACATTTGCTGAATTTGGCATACAGCTGATGTTCTCTCAGACGGTTCAAGACAATACGGAGGTGGTTGGCATGTTCTTCGGGTGTTTTAGAATAGATCAGGATGTCATCAATGAATACGACAACAAATTTGTCGAGCTCAGGCATGAAGACGGAATTCATGAGGTACATGAAATAGGCGGGTGCATTGGTTAGGCCAAAAGACATGACAAGGTATTCATATAGGCCATATCTAGTGGTGAAATCTGTTTTTGGGATGTCTTCGGGACGGATTTTTATTTGGTGGTAGCCAGACCTAAGGTCAATCTTGAAAAACACCTTAGCTCCAGCCAGCTGGTCAAAGAGTAGGTCAATACGGGGTAAAGGATATTTGTTTTTGATGGTGACCTCATTGAGTGGACGGTAATCGATACAGAGTCGGAGGGATTTGTCTTTCTTCTTGACAAAGATGGCAGGGCAACCCCAAGGAGATGAGCTGGGTCTGATGAAACCCTTATCTAGCAAATCTTGCAGTTGCACTTTAAGCTCTGCCAACTCCTTAGGAGGCATTCTGTAGGCTCTACGAGATATAGGTGCTGTTCCAGGTTTTAGCTCAATAGCAAATTCCACATCTCGATCAGGTGGCAAACCAGGCAACTCATCAGGAAACACATCTGGAAACTCGCAGACCACTGGAATCTTCAACACTTCTTCCACTGAGGTGGCACACAGCCTTTGCACGGACTTTTCGATCTTTCTCACGGGCAATGGAAGTTGGATGAGAAGTTGAGTTTGACTATTAGGTATGTTCACTCTTATGGTTCTATTCAACACATCAATCAAAGCCTTGTGCTGATACATCCAATTCATACCTAATATCACATCTATATCCTGATCCTTAAGTACTATTATTGTGGTTGGGAATTTATGCCCTCCCAGCTCTATAGGTACTCCCTGAACTACCTCTTTAGTAGTCATACGCCCCCCGGGCGAATGTATAAGGAAATCTTCCTTTATTTCCCCAATAGGTATTTCATGCTTAACCACAAATGTACGGTTGATGAACGAATGAGATGCACCAGAATCAAATAGCAGAACTGCGGAATGACTAGCAACAGGAAACTTACCCATCATGACGGGTTCTCCAGCAGGAATATCCTCAATCTGAGTGTAATAGACCCGACCTGCCTTCTTAACAATCTTGCCCTTCTGAGCATGCTGCTGATGACCACGGTGCTGAACTTGCTGCTGCGGAACACCAGGACTTTTCTGCACACTCTGGTGGTACTGTTTTGGAAATGGACAATCACGAGCCCAGTGCCCCATTTTTCCACAGTTGTAGCACGGGTGATTGTAGTTGGTCTGGGGAGTGTTGATACGAACGCCAGGGGCATTCAGCTGAGTGGTGTTTTGCTGATTAGAGGTATGAGAGGTAGCGGCAGTGCGCACAACTACCTGCTGATGGGGATATGATGGACGGTTATGGTGGGTAGGGTGATAGATAACTTTCTGGCGTTTCTGACTGCCAGACGAGCTAGACCTTTTATTCTTCTTCTTTTCTTCTTGAAGCTGACGGTCGCTTTCCTCAAAAGCTATTGCACTATCCACAGCCTCATGAAAAGTGCACTTGAGATTGTTGGACAGACTGCGCTGAATCTTGAAATTCAGACCTCTGACAAAGCAGACTTTCTTCTTCGCATCAGTGTTGGTGTGCTCAGGTGCATACTATGCCAAGTGGTTGAACTGCCCAAGATACTGAGCGACAGTAGACTCATTCTGCTTCAGTGCCAGAAACTGATCCAGCTTCAATTTCATCACACCCGCAGGGATGTAATGAGCACGAAAGGCGTCACGGAACTCTTGCCAGGTAAGTTGATGTCCAGCATCCTGCGCAGCCAACAGGTTGGCATACCAAGTAGTCGCAGGGCCACGGAGCTGCTGAGCTGCAAACAGCGGTTTCTGGATCTCGGTGCAGTGAATCAGACTAAACTTCTGCTCCATGGTATGGAGCCAATCATCAGCTTCCAAAGGTTCATCAGCCTTAGTGAACACCGGTGGGCGGGTGTCAGTGAAGTCAACATAGGTGGTATCCTCATTATCACGGCGGCCACGACGTCCACCACGGTCTTGCTGATTCTGAGCTAGCAGCGCTGCAACATTGGTCAATGCAGCGATGGCCTCTGCCAGAGTGGGTGGAAACTGAGGTGGTTGGGGAACACCAGTTGCATTATCAGAGTTGTCTCCCATCTGTTGATAAGCAAACCCAACTTGAGTCTTGCATTAATTAGACAAACATAGCAGCACACAGAAATATTACAATACAAGGTTCACACAACATGGCTTGCACCCAGGCAAGACCCTCAACCCATAACTAAGGTTTTCTAGGCAAGCACCTATTTTACAGACAAAAGAGAGCATCTAGCTGACAACTCTAGGCCACACTGACCTAGTCCTCATCGATCCCAGACGCGCCAGAAGCGTCACTGTCCTCGTCGATCTCCTCGAAGTCCTCCTCGGCGTCTGCCTCGACGACCTCGACAGGCTCGACCTCCACGTCAATGTCCTCCACGTCCTCATCCTCCTGACCGAGGACAACTCCCAACTCAGGATCCTCCTCCTGCGGTGCAGGAATAGGGTGGAGCTCGCCATAGAGTTCATGCACTTCCTCGTGCAAGACGTTGCTGTAGAGCTCAAGCTGACCAACGCGCTGCTCCGCCTCGAGCATCCTGTCCATGATCGTCTCCTCACGATCCCAAGCTTCATCCCTCTGCTTGGTCAGGCGATCAATCTCCCGACGCAGATCTCGATTGGTTCTCACGTCACGGAAGTGGTTGAGACGTGCAACCCTGTACTCTTCCTCCCACTGCCTGACTAGCTCCTGAAGTCTTCCAACCTCAGCCTCAAGCTCCTCGCTGCTGCGACGAGGTGGGCGACTCCCAGAAGCTCCTTCCTCGCCAGTGCGTGGCGCCAACTGGCGGCGTGGAACGCCACGCGGTCCGGTCATCTTGCGTGCTGTGAGCTTGCAACGGGCCATCTAGAGAAGGTAAGTGGAATTTTAGGATATATTGGGTTAGCAAGAATAGGTTTGGTAACTTATCCCAAAAAACCCACTTTTAAGGAGGAAGTTAATTAACAGGTGTAATTATCATGATGCATGCACGTACTTACGAATTTAAATCATGTAAGGTAAATACATACATAAATAGACTTTTAACATAGGGCTAATAATAATATTATTCCACATGCTACCTTAATCCTATAAGGTAAAATATAGAACAAGACAAGAACTATTGAACAAGATAAGGATAGAAGCAATTTGGACCCAAAATAATAGGTTAAACTTTGATGTTCCAAAACATTTTGAAGTTTTTGAAAGGTAACCCATAATGATTAGCAATGAAATGCTCTGGTACCAACTGTAACAGAACCGGCTAAATCACCTGGCCCACCGGCACCTGTCATTGTCACTAACGACCTCTGACAGCCGGGCCCGTGTCCCAAATGATCTAGACAGGTCTGTCGGGCTACATTAGCGCCCTTTTCTCCGACAGGATCACCATTGAAGAACCATTACAGGATTACAACATTTCATAAATAAAATACATCAGAGTACAGTGCGGAAGATTACATAACATTTAGATTACAAACCAGTTGTTCAAATGGGATTCAACTATAGTTATTACAGACCATAGGACATAACAGTAGCAGTGGAATGATTACACAATACTAGATAAGATAACTCGAACCCTGCCCACGGGTTCCACTTCACTCATCACCGCTTTCTTCCTCGACCACGGTCACGCAACATGGAGCAAGACTGCGGTCCTCCTGCAACGGGGTTAACAAACCCTGAGTACTTGGGGTACTCCGCAAGACTTACCCGACTAAGGGTGTAAAATGAGACTCAGGAATGCAAGGCTATGGGTAAGGCTAGCAGAGGATGAGGAGTTTGCAGAAAAGCATTACTATCCTATTCAATATTTTATTTTATCAATATCATAATCACAACTATAGTTCCGATATCCAATCTCAAATATCATCATTCTTCAAATTTCTTTATTCATTCAGATAACTTAGTTGAGAACCACTGTTCGGGGTAGGAAAGTGGATTGAGTCTCCGTTAACCGAGGAGCACGTCGATTCGAATCCAGAAGGTACCCAGCTGGGGATTCTAACCACACTGTATATGCAGCACGCCGGCATACATATACCAACCTGTCGTCATGGCTTTGCTATCCCGGAACCGGTCCTGCGCCACCCGAGAGCACAGTACTCCACTCATATCCAGGCACGCCGGCCACGTGGGTACAAGCTACTCTCGCCATCTCTCCACTCCCAGTGCGTGGTTGTCGGTTCCAGCAATAGCGCCACCGAACTCTAGGCTTTTCGCATTGGTATGTGGCTAGGCTGTTCATCTCGATCCAGCACTCCGACAACGAACGGTCCCTAATGTATTTATCCGATTTCGCGCCTGCCGGGTACTAAGTCATGGGAAACGCCGTCCCAAGAGCACAACACCCGGCGAAACACATTTCAGTGATATCGACCAGTTCCAAACTATTCCGAAAGCGACCATGCATTGGGACTCTAACCCAAATACACATCGACCAACGGATAACAAGTTCTTCACCAATCATAATGTACCCATAGCACAGAAAATAGTTTTTTTTTCTTTTATGAAAAGCTAGGTTCATTAAGCATGACTAAGCATTTTTCAAAAGTTTCGTTTAAATCAGGTTTCAGGGTATTTATTTGAGACAATGCATCTGGATAGGTAACAATCAACTCCTATCAACCTAATGCAGTAGATTAACTCGAATTATAAATATTTTGCAAACAGAAGGGCTGAATGCACCGGGGCTTGCCTTGGATTGCGAAGAGGGTCGGTGCGGTGTCAGTCCTAGGGACGTCGAAGCCTTGGGTCACCTCGGGAAGCACCTCTTCAACGGTCGGCTCAAGCTTGACCTCCTCGTTCGCAGACACTACACGAGTGCAATGATGTATGCTTACAAGGTGCAGATGACAAACACACAGATGCATTAATAAATTATTTAAAACCTTGAGTACAACTTTCCTTCACGGAAAAATTGTAAACGAGATTTCCTAAAGTAAATCGGTATTTCACGTTTTATTATTAAACCTATTTTAATAGTCATAGAAAGCCGCTGCACAGCTTCATGACTACTACCAAGCACTAAGTTCTCAAATTGCCAAGGATCACACAGTGAAAGATCCTTGGTCTTCATTCAATCCAAAAATTCACACAACAAACCTAAATTCATTTTTCTATTTACTTTATTAATCCCTAATTTCACATATATTTATTAATTGACCAAACTAACTTCAATTGTAACCAAACTTTACCAACAGCTAGGTTTTATCACCAAACAGAGCCACAATAAATTTCATGATTTTTGGATTTACAGATAATTAATTAAAATTACACAAACTTGCATTTATTAATTACTTCACTGATTTATACAGCAGATTAAAGGCACTGGAATACCCTATCTTATATTTTTAACAAATACTACATAATACAGAGAGCATACACAATTATTTTCACAATTTTTCATTTAACATATTATTTCATACAAAAATAACAAACACCAGCACTATTCAAATAAATTAAAATAGAAAAGACATTTGAAATCCCTTTGGAAAAAAAATAAAAACGGCCCACTCGGCCGAGACGGCCCAGCCGACCGCGCTCGCGCCCGAGCCGGCCCAACATGGCCCAAGCGCACGCGCGCACCGCTCCCGCGCGCACGCGGCCCACAGCCACGCGAGGCGAGACGCTGACGGGCGGACCCCGCCTGTCAGCTCCTCCTCCTACCTCCCGCCGGCTCCCGTGCACGCGCACGCGCGTGCGCGGCTAGCACGGCCCTCGCCGCCGGCGACCCCAGCGACGAACCCGAGCGACTCTACGGCTACCCTAACTCCTAACGAGCACCCCCGAGAGGTTAGGCTCTAGCCTAGCCTCCCACGGTGAGGAGCACCTCGCCCATGGCGGAAGCCGACGGTACGGCGGCTCTGCGTCGGCCAAAACAAAGGGATAGAGGAAGGGAGAGAGGACGGGAAAGACTCAGTGGCTCACCACGAAGCCAACGGGCGAGTCGGTGAAGGCAGAGGTGGCGCGGAACAATGATCTTGGCGGTGGCAGCAACGGCAACGGTGTGCACCGGCGGCGTCCTTCCCGTTCCGAGAACTCCAGGGCAAGAAACGGAAAACCACCGAGCGCACGAGGTTAGGCAGGGATCAGGGAGTTCATAACACGAACCCGAGGGAGAAGAAGCTCACCACAAAGGGGTTAGTCACGCGGGGAACAGCCGCGGCGGAGCTCCGACCGCCCGCTAGAACGGCGACGAGCACTCCGGCACCTACAGACCACTACAGCTCTCGCCAACGGTTGCAAACAAAGCGCAAGGGAGTTGGTGAGCTAGCAGGGAGATGGAGAGGGTGGTGGTGGTGTGACGACGGCGAATTTGGCCGGCGACCGAGAGGTGGCGATGGCGACCGGGAGGGAGAAAATGGGGCGGGGAGGGGAAACCTGTCCACTAAAAGGACCAAGGGAGAGGGAGCAGGTCCGGGACAGCGCGGCGCACGCCGATCCTCCTCCGAACTGGCGCCCGGGGCAGGATCCCGGCCGGCACGGGCCGCACGGCCGCCCGCCCGGCACGGCGCTCTGTCGGCTCTGTTCGTGAACAGAGCGAGGGGCGAAGCACTGTAGCACCAAATCTCCCCAAACCGACGGTTTTTGCACAATTGCTCCCAAACTGTGCATCCAACGGTCAAGGTGCAAAAATAGAAGTTGTAGCTTTTGAAATTTTGAACAACTTTGCTTTTGGAACCAAACCCAAATTCGAAATAATTTTAAAACTACAGTAAAGGGGGTAGAATAGGGTTTTGAATTTCAAATTGTATTTTCAAAATTACTTTTGATTTTACACAGCAACTTGAAAAATGGTCAAAATAGAAGTTGTTCTAATCAGTAAGCTTTATAACTTTTATTAAGGAAGTTCTGCCAGATTCTAAATAATTTTTGAAATGGTATTTTAAAATCAATTTTTAACTCATTGTTTTTGGATTAATTTGAATTTCCACCACAGAACTTTGAAATCTCCAAAAATAAAAGTTGTTCCATTTTAAAAGATCTAAAACTTTTATTAAGAGACTATCTCAAGATTCCTTCTAGATTTTGAATTAGGTTTTGGTCCTAATAAAAGTAAATTTTTAAACCTTTATTTGGGAATTTAATTTTACAAACAAATACTAATTAAATTCAAATCACTCTAGGGACCTAATCACAATCATATGCAAATGATTAATTTAAATATGATGACATGGCAGATTAATTAAATCCGTAATACCCGGGGTATTACAACCAGTAGGGTATATATTGATTTGGTATGTCAGTTTGGAGTAGGCTATTGTCCTATCTTTCTAGTCATGTACAATATGCATGATTTGCTCTATTTTGAAGAAAAATGTGGCCATGCTCTCAGCTGATCATGTGTGCTTTGTTTTTCTTATGTAACATGTGATGTGTTTATGTTAACCTGTTACGTACCAATGTTGTTTTTCTTACGTTTGCCATATACGAGGGACCTAACCCACACGCAAGGACGCGCGCAATTCACTAGTGGAGAGGAAAGGAGAAGGGAATGAGGAGGTAGGGCCTCGAACTGGAAGAGGGCTATTATGCAAAGCAGCCTAGGGCCCGGGGGGGGGTTCTCTGAAAAAGTGATGATGATATCAAAGTTTCTCTTTTTGGCGTTGAAATAAACTTTACATCAAGGATCTACACGCTAAAATTTTGAACATGTTTATTACATGTACTCCCCCCGTCCCATAATAAACGTAATTCTTTGACTTCTTCAATTCTTGTTTGACCGTTCGTCTTATTTAAATTTTTTTATATAAATATAAATTAACCAAATCATTATGAAAATATCTCTAATAATCAAATAAGTCATAACAAAACAAATAATATTTATTAATTTTTTTAATAAGACGAATGGTCAAACATGAATCGCAGAAGTCAAAGAATTGTGTTTATTATGGGACGAAGGGAGTATCACTTGCATCAGGCTGCGGGTTGATTACCAGAAATGTCGAGGTGTTTTGTGTAAAAACACTAAGGATACGTGTCCGCACACCAGGGCACCGCACACGCGGGGAACGCTCTTGTGCCACCAATCTGCGGTAGGCTTTAATAACCCTGATACCCACACCGTCATGTACAGTGATGGAGGCAGCGGTGGGGATAGGGGGCTCTAGCCCCCTACCACCGGTGAATTAATAGAACCCTTATAAATTTTCTACAAAAATTATAGTATTTTTTAAGAATAGGATAGACTGAAAACGTGATTTAGAGGTATTTTCGAAGGGTATGAGGGGCTAAAAACGCGATCTGGAGGTTAAAGAAGCCGATAGTTGTGTCTTATGCTTAACTTGGATTTAGATTAAGTTAAGTAGGTCTAACTCTGTGTTTAGTTCAGCCCCCTAAATATTTTTCTGGTTTCGTCACTGGTTGTGAACGAAATCCTTGGGTACCCTACTGGTAAGACATCTCACTTTAATAATAAGGGAAAATTTCCTACAAGACATGTAAAGTAACCTCTGTTTGCTAGTGGATATGTGAAATTTAACGATTTGCTGGTGGACACTCGTTCTTTACAAATTTGCTGGTGAATATGCCTAATAAGATATTTCTCTAAAATAGATATAAAATCATATAAGTGCTCAACAATTGTACTATAAAATCATCTACACTCTACATAATGAGAACTACATGGCAAAATATTGTTTTGTGCTAAAATGACCATTTTATCCCTCTTCGTAAATAGACAAAGTTAACCATGGTTAATTTGTTAATATGTTTGTATGATTTAAAAATGTGTACGCCACCAAATCTTGACTATGCTAAAAATATTAGCTCAAAATAGTAATGTTTGCATTGGTATATTTAGCGTGACTGAGTTATAGATTTATCTTCTGCAAGCTTAATTGGTATACTAAACTTTGTTATTTCGACTTGATATTTTTAACATAGTCATGATTTGGTGTCATACACATTCTGATTTTTCCAAGATTTTTTTGTGTTCTACAAAAATATATGAACACATTGATAATGGTTAACTTTGTATATTTATGAAGAGGGACAAAATGGTTATTTCAGCGGAATACAATATTTTTACTTTGTATTTCTCATCATTTAGAGCGAAGAAGATTTTATAGGATAATTTTTAGGCATTTATATGATTTTATATCTATTTTATAGAAATATCTTATTAGACATAGTGTCCACCAGTAAATTTATAAAGAATCAGAGTGTCCACCAGCAAATAGTCAAATTTTACATGTCCACTAGTAAACCGAGGTCACTTTGCATGTCCTATAGCAAATTTTCCCAAATAATAATCCTAATCTGTATGGGTTTAAAGTAAACTGTAGTGGTATATAGGGAAAAAAAGTTAAGGTGGATGATAGATAAGATGTTATAAAAAATTAATGGTAAAAACAAGATAGGGAATAAAGAAAATTTTTAGTGAGAAGCAATTTTCTCATACTTTTTCCAAAAAAACAAATGGTGGGGCTCTAACCGCGGCAGTTCAGAACTTCGCACCGACTCTGCGCCCACTCCACCGCCGGCTTTCCCGCAATGCCGTGCTGGGCAGCAGGGCACCGCTCCTCGGCGGCGGCCATGGCGGAGAACGCTGGCGCGCGGGGCGCCAAGGAGGCGGTGGCGGGGTCCGGGAAGCGCGTCGCCCTCGGGAACCTCACCAACGTCTTCCGCGGCAGCTGGAGGTCCGGCGCGGCCAATTCCGCGTCCGATGCGGTACGGCACCTCCCTGCACGCTGGCACGATCGGGGAGGGGCGTTATCTGATCGATTCGTTCCGTGAGGTTCCACGCTTGGGTTCTCATTCGTAGGAGGAGGCCACGCCACGCGTAGGAATTTGCCAGGGGTTTGGGTACAGACGTACAGGGAGCATTTGCTGATCAATTCAATTACTTCAATTTGGTTTCTAGGGTTTATGCCGTTTTGCCCTCTTCTCGATC
Organism: Eremochloa ophiuroides; assembly: GCA_038502445.1. Taxonomy (NCBI): domain Eukaryota; kingdom Viridiplantae; phylum Streptophyta; class Magnoliopsida; order Poales; family Poaceae; genus Eremochloa; species Eremochloa ophiuroides. The sequence continues at coordinate 29,345,071 of JAHLJS010000008.1, forward strand.
TAGTTGATGCAATAAGTCAATAACGGCACATGTTAATTCCGCATTTTCTCGATGTTTGTAACAACATTTGCTGACGTCTTCTCGAGATATTGATTTTCCTTCTCTTTTTTATTTGGCTGCCTTCTTCGATGAAATACTTGGTTCTGTTCTGTTCAACAGGTCTTAAGACAGTATTGTATTTCGTGGTGTCGTAAGAGATATTTTGGTGTTTCTGGAATTCAGCAACTTAGCACTTTAGGTTTTTCAAAAGTTTTTTGGGGTCCTGGGTGTTTTAGAGATACTGGTGTTTCATGCGCATGGCACATTTTCGAATCTTCTGTCGGCAATATGCTGTTTCTCTCGTTAAGTTATATGCTTATTTAGTTCTCTGTTTCTGTTTTTTTAGTTCTCTGCTTTTTTTAGTTCTCTCTCTGTTTTATCATTGTAATCGTTACAATTGAACAACTTCAATAAACAACTTTAAAGTTTCCTCTTACTACAGAATTGCACAGTTTTGAATAGTCTGTCGGTAATATATTGTTTCTCCTGTGAAGTTTATATGCTTATGTTGTTCTCTGTTTTATCATTGTAATCGTTCCAATGGAACAACTTCAATAAACAACCTTAAAGTTTCCTCTTACTACAGAAATTGAGTTCTACCAAACCAGTTGACGTTAAGGGATCCTTTGCTTGCCTGCGCAATGTGAACATGGAACGGGGTTCTAGCAGAAAGCTGCCCTCTGACCAATTTAATCAGGCAGTATCAGTTCTTCAGAAGAACATATCTGTTCCTTCTGTGCCAGACGTTGTATCAACAGGTTGCAGCTCACCTGGCCTGTCTCATGATTGTTTGGTCTCCGTGGAGGATGCTATGTCAATATGCAACTCAACAGAAAGCACCGATCTTGAGTGCCTCAATGATGACGACCCCTCAATGGCAGCTTCTTTGCATTGGTGGACCAGTGATACACTTCATTTCTCTGATAGTATGGATGTTGCAGGTTTGTTTGCTTATCAAAATGGGGGCAGTTCTGGTTAGAATTTTCGTGCAATGCTTAATACATTTTGGGTTTACAGGACTTGTTTATTGTCGCAGAATTCAACTGGAGGAAACATAGTCCTAATCCTGTGAAAGCTGATAATATAATTGATCTTGACTACAGCTATAATGATTCAGGACTTTCTACAACTCTTTCCTGTGAAATTTACGAGAGCTTGCGAGAGGCTGAGGTGATAGATTTTTGCTCATGCTCTTTTCTCTGGTAGATATGTGTATACTGACATCAAGTAAGCTGGAGTGCTATATCAACTACTGTCTGAAAATTAAATACACATTTTATGCTCAGGTTGTTATATGGTTGGAATGCAAACACCAGAAGAATTCAAATAAAAGCATTTTTAATTCTTTTTTTTGGAACAAAAAATGCAATTCTTTGAGTTCTACAGAGTGTTAGGCTCACAAGGTGGTTTACTCACACCTCTATATAATGGCTGGATTTGTTTGTCAATATGATTCATGCAACTCTAAATTCCATTTAGCAGTTTCTTGATGTAAAACAATTGGTGTTGTTGTGTTTGCAGGACATTATATTTTTGCAAATAATATCCCACTTTGTGTTTGGTTGCTCCTAGCTATCCACTTGCCTCCTTCGTGGGGCAATTGCTGCCTGCATTTACCCTGTTTTGATGTTCTTGCAGACTAGGAAAATGCCTTTAACAAACTTTTTGGAAACCACTCAGACAGATATGAGCAAAACCATGAGGGCGATGTTAATAGACTGGCTTGTAGAAGTGAGCATTCCCTCTTAGAAAGGAATACATGTTTTCACAGCTAAATGAACCAATAATGACCCTCCTGATGTTTGTCGTATTGCCTTTTTCTCAATTCAGGTCACAGAAGAATATCGTCTTATTCCTGAAACCTTATACCTCACTGTGAATTACATTGACCGTTATCTTTCTGTCAAAGAGATCAGTCGGCACAGGCTGCAATTAGTTGGTGTTGCCTGCTTGCTTATAGCTGCGTAAGATCCAATTAGTTCATTTTAGTCTATTTCCATTTATCTATATTTTCTGTGCTCTGTTCTGATATTACACTGTTAATATGTTCAAATTTCAGAAAGTATGAAGAAATATGCCCACCACAGGTAGAAGAGCTCTGTTACGTTACCGACTATTCATACACTAAGGAAGAGGTTCTTTCCTCAGCACACTCTTTTCTTTTCCTTATTGTTCTTAGTTTCATCTTCTAACACACAGTTTAACAGGTTTTGCAAATGGAAGCTTCTGTTCTGAATAACTTGAAGTTTGAGATGACAGTACCTACAGCAAAATGTTTCTTAAGGTAGTATTATTGGTTTCTGTAATAAAGATCATGGGCATACTTACTGGTACTAAATAGTTTTGTTCATGTTAATATAGGAGATTTGTACGTGCTGCTCATGTTCTTGACAAGGTACCCTTTTGACTGTTTTGCAATGCCTACCAATTCTATGTTCTGGTTGATTTTTTTTTCTTTCTACAGGGCTCAACTCTGCATCTTGAGTTCTTAGCCAACTACATATGTGAGCTGTCACTTCTGGAGTACAGCTTACTTTGCTATTTGCCTTCATTGGTGGCTGCCTCTTCTGTTTTCTTGGCGAAGTTTATCCTTATGCCAATAAATAACCCATGGGTATATGTCCCCCAACCTTATCTTTTATGAATCTCCATTGTTAAACTCGATGTTTGCATTCTTCACCCCCAAAAAATAAACTGATGCTTGCATTAGCTAACATTTGCATTTATTCTTGATCGAAAGCAGAACTCCTCACTTTCTTACTACACGCGATATACACCATCTGAGTTGCGTGGTTGTGTAAGGGTACTGCACCGGCTCTTCCGTTTGGGCCCTGGAGGCAATCTTCCTGCAATTAGAGAAAAGTACAGTCAGCATAAGGTGAGCCTTGCCTATATAAGGTGATCGGTTATGAGAATAATTACTTTGGTACCTACTCCGATGCTAAATGCTCTACCCTCTGCTCACAGTATAAATTTGTAGCAAAGAAGTACTGCCCACCGTTGATCCCTACTAAGTTCTTCCAGGATCCGACAAGTTAAAAGCCAACGTTACTTCTAGTTACTCAATGAAACCATCCTGAGGCACTTAATGTGACATTGATTTGTAGAGATAGCTTTGCATGCAAGGCATGCGCGAGGCCTTGCATTTAGCAGATAAACAGGTTCACATAGACTGTAAGTATGTTCAGTTTCTTGCGGCTGTTGTGGTCTTCTCCCTCTGTGTAGAACTTGTCTCAATGGTTCTGGACCTTGCTCATAACAAGGGTAGATAGTTTTTCTGAAGATAAAGCGGACTCAGCCTCTTATTGTTACCTACGTAATGCTTCTTTATTCTGAACATTCTGCTCTGGAACCTGACAAATGTATTATCAGGCATCAGAACAGTAGTCAGTCATTTTTTGCTATTGGGGACAAGCGGGGAGGTAACTGTGGAAAGCAACGGATCATTTGTGCTAATTCAAAAATTATTTAAGGTTTATGCTTATAATATTTGTCTTTTTAGTGATAATTATGTTAATGAGATCTTCAGGGTCTTGGATGCATGGATGGAAAGAGAAAAATGGTAATAGAAAAAAGTGTAAAATGTGCCTTTTGGTTTGCAAACTTGTATATTAGCAGTACATGTCAGTTGGATGTCATTTGGATATCTAAATTCTAATCTTAAGTATGTGTTGTCTAAATCACTCTAATCTACACATACATACCTAAATTTGGATTTTGAGTGGTACAATTAACTTCTTGGGCATAGAATAGATCTGCATCTTGTTTAGGTTTGTATAGTGAACTCTAGAATAAAAAAAATATACTTGTTTGCAATGGAAGTTTAATTTTCATAATTGTGAAAAAAATGGACATGAGAATTGTTGAAATGATGTTTTGGATAGAACTAGTCATATGTAAAACGCAAGTTTAAGAGAGAAAATAGTCGTTCTTTTTTATTTTGCATCTGTTATAAGTATTTTAAAAGAGTGCCTTAGAATCAATTTAGGATAAAAGATCACTGCTAGAGCATATTATGTAAAATTTGAACTCCTATATTTCTTTAGGGTTAGTGGAGAGGGGTTGTCTCCTTTATTTAGGAGAAAGGAGGTTGCTTTAAGGAGTTCTCATAAAAATTATAATTTTAGCTGTAGGAGATGTACTGCAGTCTACAGCGCTTCCATCTCTTATAAAGTTATAATGATATTTTCTATGTATAAAAAATAACCCACAGGATGGAACCTACTCTCTCCATCCCAAAAATATAGTCCTTTAAGAGTTCAATTCTTGTCCCAAAGATAGAGTCGTTCGCCGATGTCGGAGTCCTTTGTAGAGCTACTGGCCGATGTTATAGTCCTTTGCAGAGTTGCTGTACCACCAGTTGTCCATCAACCGTCCACTCATCCAAGGCTAGAGCCTTATTCCTTTCTCCAGCTGGCCAATAGAGCTTGGCATGGGCGTATGCCCTGCTGTTGCTTGTACTAGTACTACATTTTTTATCTGATTCTCTCCTTGATACAAAGGATATGCAGGTACTTTGCCAATGTCCTTGATATGAGCGTCAGTTTCTAAAAAGACACAATTTAAGGGATGGAGGGAGTATGATTTAGGACTAGTGTTTTTTTTTTACAACATTTTTTTTACAACATAGAATTAGTGCTTTAGCGTCGGATAAACTTGAGGATTTTTTAAGCATTGGCTCCCATGGGAAATTGAACCCTGGGGCTAAGGAGTGCTACTAGAGTCTATCTAACCAACTTAGCTATATGTTTGTTTGTCTATATTTTAGACATAGTAGATTGGACATGATATTTGTTGAAGATGTTTTTATCTTGTAAAAATTCAAACAAGCCAAGATAAATCGGAGAGAGTTAGGCACAATCTAAGTATCTCCGGACTTCTAGATTCTATCTAGAGAAAAAAGTGTTGGTTTGTTGAAGTTGGCCTGATAAAGGGTGAGTAGGACCTTCACCAGAGTACGTAGTATGGTGTGTGTTTGACTCTATGCATCTTTCGTCTACAGTTAACACTATGGAGAGAACTGCCATGAGACAACACCACCTTCTTATGCTCCTGGGAAAAGAAAGCGAGACCGACCATATGGTGATCACGTGAGCACGATACCTCTCTCTCTCTCTCTCCTCTCGCTAAATTTAGCCATGGCTTCTTCATCGTCTACTTTTTTGCCCTCCATCCCACAGATGTCTCGCAACCTCACGAATCCAAGCCCATGTTTGCAAAGCATTTTTCACTCTCTACCTCTCCCACCAAAGCGATCCTCTCATTTTGGTGCAAGACGATCGATCGACTACGTACCTCATTTTTCTTCGATCATGTAGGTTTTGTTCAGAGCAATGTCAGGGCGCACAAGACCTTCTGTCGATTTCTCTGATCTTCTGCCGCTCAAAGTATTCATCAAGATTTTACTCGTCAGGTTTGTGTTTACTGCGTGGTCAGCATGCATCTTATTGCAATGCAAACTATTGATGTGTGATTATCTTTTGTTTGCTTGGGTTTGGATGATGATCAATGGGGGTAGGTACCAAGTCCTTATATATGTAATTTCAAAAAGACCCTGTCAAATCCTTATCAATATGGGAGTATTATCTACCTAGCTATACATAATAATATAATTATTCAGCTTAAGGATGAACACAGGAGGAAGATTTATGTCACAGTCAGCGGTTGATGGTTTGGCATGTGTGAAGTTTCAGATAGATCGATTCAGCCAGCTTGTTCGCATCACACGGAGCACGGCATGGACTTCAGCCCTCAAAGAAAGAGCGCCGAACGCAATCCCGGCGGCAGTTTCGTCGAACACGATGACAGCGATGATGACTTCGGAGCTGAATCCATCGCCTCTAAGCCGTCTGCGCATTCGCATGACAGCACAAAATCCAAGCCGAAGACGACCCATGGCGTTTCCGGTTCAACCCACGCGACGACAGCGACGACGCCGTTGCCGCCCCAAAGTAGCTCCGAACCCACAGGTGCCGCCATCGTCGTCACTGCAGCGACGACGACGGCGGGCAATAACAATGCTGATGCCACCAGCGTGGACAGCGGCGGGCCGAGGAGCAACAGCATGGAAAGCAGCAGCAGCAGCAGCACCGCCTCGGCCACCACGCCGGCCAACGTCCGGCGGCACACCGGCGGCGACAGCCGGTGGGACGCCATCCAGCTTGCCACGTCCCAGGAGGCGCCGCTGAACCTGGGCCACTTCCGGCTGCTCAAGCGCCTGGGCTACGGCGACATCGGCAGCGTGTACCTGGTGGAGCTCCGCGCGACGCCGGCCTTCTTCGCCATGAAGGTGATGGACAAGGCGTCCATCATCAGCCGGAACAAGATGGCCCGCGCGCAGACGGAGCGCGAGATCCTCGGCCTCCTGGACCACCCCTTCCTCCCCACGCTCTACACGCACTTCGAGACCGACAAGTTCTACTGCCTCGTCATGGAGTACTGCAGCGGCGGCAACCTCCACTCCCTCCGCCAGAAGCAGCCCGGCAAGCACTTCACCGAGCCCGCCGCCAGGTTCTACGTCGCCGAGGTGCTGCTGGCCATGGAGTACCTGCACATGCTGGGGATCGTGTACAGGGACCTCAAGCCGGAGAACGTGCTGGTCCGGGAGGACGGCCACATCATGCTCTCCGACTTCGACCTGTCGCTGCGCTGCACCGTGTGCCCGACGCTGGTCAAGTCGTCGTCGGTGCACTCCACCACGGGGGGCGGCGGCGGCGGTGGCGGCGGCGGCGGCACTGTCGGCAGAGGAGCGGACGCCGCGGATGGCGACGTCATCACCGCCAACCAGGGGTGCATCCAGCCGTCGTCCTTCTTCCCTCGCATCCTGCCCCGCCGCAGCCGGAAGCCGTCCAAGAGCGAGCTGGGGCTCAGCGGCCCGCCCGCGGTGGAGTTCAACGCGGAGCCGACGGAGGCGCGGTCCATGTCGTTCGTCGGCACGCACGAGTACCTGGCGCCGGAGATCATCCGCGGCGAGGGCCACGGCAGCGCGGTGGACTGGTGGACGCTAGGCATCTTCCTCTACGAGCTGCTGCACGGCTCCACGCCCTTCAAGGGCGCCGGCAACCGCGCCACGCTGTGCAACGTCATCGAGCAGCCGCTGCGCTTCCCCTCCGACGCCGCCGCCGGCGGACCGCCGGTCAGCTCCGTCGCCAGGGACCTCATCCGCGGCTTGCTCGTCAAGGACCCGCAGAAACGGATCGCCTTCACCAGGGGCGCTACGGAGATCAAGCAGCACCCCTTCTTCGAGGGTGTCAACTGGGCGCTGGTCAGGAGCATGACCCCGCCGTCGTTGCCGGACCCTGTGGACTTCCGGCAGTACGGAGCCGCCAAGGAGAAGAAGGCGTCAGACAGCAGTACAGCGGCTGCCGTGGAGGCGCCGCCGGCTGGTCCCGTCGGAAAGCAAAACTCCGGCGAGTCTTACACGGATTTCGAGTATTTCTAGGACGTACTGTCGACACACTACATACATATTCTTACCATTCTAACCATATATACAAGACTAGATTACCTAGATCGAGGTTTGCCGACTTCTAACTTGCCATATACATACAGTACAATGCATTGATCTTGTGATACGATTCTTCCATGTACCATTTGACTGCAAACTATAAATTTAGTCACGCACCTTGTCATTTACCATTCTCAGCATTGCAGACAAAATTAATTACAGACCTGACAGATTCGAGCACTACTAGGCACCAAGCCAGAACACCAGACAACTGGAAACTATCTGTAGAGGCAATATGTCTATAGAAATCTAACCGCCTCTGTAGATCGATTTTTATAGATAGGCTAAATCCAGTTGTCTCTAAAAACCATTACACATAATTTGTACATTAGGCCAAAAAACTAATTTTTTAACTCAGCTCAAGCCCACCAAGTCACAAGTCACGTGTTGCTTCCTCACACTGTGCCTCAAAGTCACTTTGTGACTAAGTGAATGACACATTCCTTTTGCATTCACATATTGAAATGTATATATCTGAGACTTAGTAATTCATATGAAAAAAGTTTAAAACATTCCTTTTGCATTCACATATTGAAATGTATATATCTGAGACTTAAGAATTCATATGAAAAAAGTTTAAACTGAAAATGTTTATATCTTCAAGTGCACAACTTTGGTTTAGGTTGTTTCTTGGCCAGTGGTCCAATGATAGTACTGTCCAGTGGGACGCTACCCACCAGGGTTCAAATCCTAGTTGTCGCACCTTTCCTGGACTTCGTCAATCTCGACATCTGCCGGCACAGTCTTTCGAAGGTGCTCATAGGGGTAGGTATTTGATACAACTTTGGTTTATACCGTTTCTCCATCTGATATACTTTCAAAATAAAAAAACTAAAATAGAATTTGTGGGCACTAATTAAATGACTTTAAATGAAATGGCAGTCAATTGCAAAGTTTCAGATACTTTCAAGCACTATAAATTTGGTTTAGGTTTTTTGTCTATCTAAGGTCACTTCAAAAAACTTAGAATATTGAATTCGAACTATAAAAACTTAAAACAGTTTCGGGCATTAACTGATTTCAAATGGAAATATTATCAACTATAAGGTTGTAAATATCTTCAAGTTGTAGAATATCTATATAGAGTTTGTCGAAGCGCTCATGTTTTGATCTTCTACATCCTAGGTCTCCGCATTCTGCCATCTAGCTTATGTTCTTCATGTGGCATTTAGATCGAACGGCTCTATGAAATTATGTCTTTTTTAGTTAGGAATTTCTATGAATTTTATTCTTCTTCTGTTCTTTGGATCCAAAAGTAGAATAAAAGAATATGTATAAGAATTAAGTTATTTTAGTTTCGCTTTCCTTCAACCACTCAGTATACTTTTTTACTGGAAGAGTCAAGCGAAAGCAATTAGTTTAGAAGGAAGAGGAAGACCTGGGGGGCTTACGTCCTCATTTCACTCTTTTTGCTCCTGCGAGACACGACTCAACTACTTTTTACAATTGACAGGGTAGCTCGGAGGTCAGATGAGGGGTCTTCCCCATAAAGATAGATTAGTACTGGAAGGTTCAGATGAAGGAAGGGCTGAAACAAGGCACAAACTTTGAAATGGGGTAGGGTAAATAAATATGAGCAATCCGTGAGAATAGCAAACTTATCTTTCTCTGAGATGATTTGAAAAGGTTATAATTTTTTTTTTACTGTGCTACCCCTAAACAAGCCAAATTGTCACCTACCTCTAATTTTAGAGTTAATTCAACTTGTGAGCCGCCTATAAAAAAAATAGAGGCTATTTTATTTTATTTTTAGACTTGGCTCGAAAGCCTAACCCCCTCTAAAATTGGTATCTAGAGGATGGCAAGCTGAAAAACTATTTTTGGAGGCAAATTTTGATATAGGCACCTCTACCGACGTCTCCAAGAATGGTTTCTGGAAGACACCTATTCCTACCGGATGGATTTAAAACCTGACAGTGATATCATTACCAGTTAGAGCCACTAACCATAAGTCATAAAGAGGAATATCACCACCTGTTAAGACAATGATCCGGCAATGATATTCTCTAGCTTCTCGGGCTACCTCCCTCTCTCTTGCTTGACAAGCAAAATCTGGAACAAAATAGCGTGAAGTAGATAGAATTTTAAGGGGTCTATGGCAGGGCACACCGAGAAATCTAGACAATGGACTATCCACGAAGAGGTAAAAAGAAATGTTACCAGTTTTTGAAAAAGTTACCTGCAGTAATACATAACTTTGAACTGCAGAACAGCTTTTGCGTCATACAGTCCTAGCAATGTTACATACATCACACGACCAAAAACACGTGACTTGCACAGCTTTTGTCATACGGTTCTACCAACATTACCTGCCCTCTACATTCCACGGGCATCGTTTACTACGGTCCTAGCAACATTACCTATAATGCACGGCCAAGGGCACTTGAATTACAGTTATCTCACCAACACCAGGTGGCGTACCGCACGAAACACATAGACAGACAGCTTAAGAGCACCATCAGAAATCCTGAAGTGGAAGGCGCATATATCACCAACTTTAATATCCTTATCTGCAACCACGTTTTCCCAGCCTGATGTGAGACTCGCACGGCCATCTGAGTTAAGTTGCACTCGAACAGTACCACGATATTCCCCATCGAGTTCAAAATGAGCGTAGCCCACCCCTTTGTGCAGGCAAGAGAGCAAGGGCTTAGAGATGTACTTTGCAGAGAGGCGCTGCGACATAAAATGCAAACAATTAACTGTAAGTCATAGCTTTCATAGCAGAGGAAACAAATCATCTGACAAATCCATATAAGAAAGGATTGAAGCTAACCATCGTCCCCGTATTCTTCAAGTTCGATTTATTCATTTGGTATATATAGATTGGGATCTCTGGCGGTACACAACCGCAGAGCTCTCTCAGGTATTTCTTCATTCCAGAAGAGAGCATTAGTTTATTACCGCGGAAAAACCATTCATACAACCCCGTAAGTTGGCTCGGTTCACTCCCTGCCACATACAAAAGTGTCATATACAACAATTCTGAAATGCATGCACCATATAATCAATCAATATTCTCATATTCTATTACACAATGCATCACATAAAGCATATTAGGTTATTGTATACAAATAGAGCTGAAAAAACCCTGCTACAAATGTACTACAGAACCTGTCAATATATATGGAACGACACTACTATTGAAATTGCTGGCTGAACATATCACTTAAAGCATAAAATATTTGATTCAATATTTTCATTATCTAGAATCTCATAGTAGTATTATCTTTGTGTAAGATATAAATAGTTAATGCCAATGTCAAAACCTTTCCTATACTTGATAAAGATATGAACCCATACCTGGTTCGCCACTGCCCAAGGCATTTGATTTCGGAGAAAGTTTCTCATCATCATCGCACCAAATGCATTCATCCTCATCATCACATATTTCAATGGAATCGGGCTGTTTCGTTGGACCACCTGATATTACATGACATTGAAGTTTGAACATCTAAACCAGATGTGTAGATAATAATTAGTACAAGTAACAAAACTACTTACTGGCCTGTCCCTTCAATTCTTCAACTGTCTTCAGCCAATTTTCTGATTTGTTTAGATTGGGCTTTGCTTCACTGTCCACTGCAAGAGTATTTACTATACATGGGACTTCTGTGCTTGAAGCAGAGCAATCTCCACCTAACTGTCAAATATGAAAAAAGAGATTCAGACTACTAGCAGGACGAACACAGAAAAGAATACCACATATGAAACTGAGTAAACACTACAAACCTACCAATATTTTGGGCTAATTGTCACAAAAAAAGTTACCACATTTTGTACCCGTTTCACAAACCCACCACTATTTGGGTTCTCATAAAACTATGACTTTCTGATTATTCTACTTTCACAGGCAGATGGACCCACATGTCAACAATATGTTCATGACCAGTTGGGGCCACATGTCATATTTGATGCACGATTGACATGTTGGCCTAATCATTAATTAGTGGGGAATGCTTACAAAGTCGTTCTGTGAGAAGAAAACTAAAATATTGATAGGTTTGCAAAATGAGCACAAAAATGTGGTAGGCCTGTGATTATTAGCCCAAAATATCGTTAGGTATGTGACTTCACTATTCCTTCCGTTTCAAATTGTAAGACATTTTGGTTTTCGAGATACATTATTTTTATTATGTATCTAGAAATAGTGTATATCTAAGTATATAGAAAAATCTATGTACCTAGCAAAACCAAAATGTATTATAATTTGGAATGGAGGGAGTATATAAATTAGTGTTCTTCAGGTCATTGGCGATTCATTGCATCAACATCAACATCAACATAAGCCTTTTGTCCCAAGCGAGTTGGGGTAGGCTAGAGATGAAACCCAAAAGAGACCAAGATTAGAGAAACACAAAACGGACACAAGACGAAAGGTAGAGTTAGGGATAAACAGAAAAGGAAGCAAAGGTCACGGTTCAGGCACATTGATTGCTAACCTCCAGGCGCTCCTATCCATAGCTACTTCCTTGGAGATATTCCACTCTTTAAGGTCTCTCTTAACCGACTCGTCCCAAGTCAGTTTAGGCCGACCTCTACCTCTCTTAACATCTTCGACCCGCTTTAGAACCCCGCTGCGCACCGCCGCATCAGGAGGCCTTCGTTGGACATGTCCAAACCATCTCAACCGATGTTGAATCAGTTTTTCCTCAATTGGTGCCACCCCGACCCTCTCCCGAATGTCCTCGTTCCGGATTCTATCCCTTCTTGTGTGCCCACAAAACCAACGTAGCATACGCATCTCTGCTACACTCAGTTGTTGGACATGTCGTCTTTTTGTAGGCCAGCATTCAGCACCGTATAGCATCGCCGGGCGAATCGCTGTCCTATAAAACTTACCTTTTAGTTTTTGTGGCACCCTCTTGTCACAGAGGACGCCAGAAGCTTGACGCCATTTCAGCCAACCGGCTGAAATTCTATGCCTAACATCTTCATCAATGTCGCCATCCTTTTGAAGCATCGATCCTAGATACCGGAAGGTATCCCTCTTGGCCACCACTTGTCCATCGAGGCTAACGTCACCATCCTCATGTCTAGCCGCGCTGAAACTACACATCATGTACTCGGTCTTGGTCCTACTAAGTCTGAATCCTTTCGACTCTAATGTGTGCCTCCACAGCTCTAACTTACTATCAACCCCTGCCCTACTCTCGTCAACTAGCACCACATCATCAGCGAAGAGCATACACCAAGGGATATCACCTTGTATGTCCCTTGTGACCTCATCCATCACCAAAGCAAATAGATAAGGGCTCAATGCTGACCCCTGATGTAGCCCTACTTTAATTGGAAAGTCACTAGTGTCACCATCACATGTTCGTACACGCGTCATCGCGTCCTTGTACATATCCTTGATGAGGGTAATGTACTTAGCTGGGGCCTTGTGCTTTTCCAATGCCCACCACATGACGTTTCTTGGTACTTTGTCATACGCCTTCTCGAGGTCAATAAAGACCAAGTGCAAGTCCTTCTTCTGCTCCCTGTATCTCTCCATCAACTGGCGTATTAAGAAAATCGCCTCCATGGTCGACCTTCCAGGCATGAACCCAAACTGGTTTTGGGTCACACTTGTCACTCTTCTTAAGCGATGTTCGATAATCCTTTCCCAGAGCTTCATCGTATGGCTCATCAGCTTGATCCCACGATAGTTAGTACAACTTTGAACATCCCCCTTGTTCTTGAAGATCGGTACTAATATGCTTCTCCTCCATTCTTCGGGCATCTTGTTGGACCAAAAGATAAGGTTAAAAAGCTTAGTTAACCATACTGTCGCTCTGGCACCTAGGCACCTCCACACCTCAATAGGGATACCATCAGGGCCCATCGCTTTACCTCCCTTCATCCTCTTCAAAGCCTCCTTGATCTCTGCTTCCTGAAATCTCCTCACAAAGCGTCTATTGGTATCATCAAATGGGTCATCCAACTCAAGGGTAGGACCCTCATTCTCCCCATTAAACAACTTGTCGAAGTACTCTCGCCATCTGTTCTTGATCTCCTCATCCTTCACCAGTAGTCGATCTGTCCCGTCCTTGATGCATTTGATTTGGTTGATGTCCCTTGTCTTCCTCTCTCGGATCCTAGCCATCCTATAAATGTCCTTCTCCCCTTCCCTCGTGCTTAGCCGTTGATAAAGGTCATCAAAAGCCTGGCCCTTTGCTACACTCACAGCTCGCTTTGCAACCCTCTTCGCTGTTTTATAGCCCTCGACGTTGGCTGCACTGTGGTCCAGGTGGAGGCGCTTGAAACACTCTTTCTTCTCCTTAATAGCCCTTTGCACCTCGTCATTCCACCACCAGGTGTCTTTTTCTTCTTGTTTACCCCCCTTGCTCACGCGAAGCACTTCTGAAGCCACCTTCATTGCACATTCAATTAATGTTTTTGTTGAAGGGTATTGTGTCTATTTATCGGATGGTTAGAGTAGATAAGATAACACAGCTCAGCCTTCACAAGTCAATATAACAGCATCTTCAGAACAAAATAACTATAGCACATAGGCAGACCAGAAGCTCCCATACAGAACTCATGTCTCAGCTGTAATGTCTGGAGAAGACGTGTACATGCTTGTCAGCTTGTGTTGGAATGATCTACATAGATTTGAAAATATACACCAATATGGCAGTACGGACAAGAGTGTGTCCTAGGATGAAATGACTCACTTTAAGCTGGCCCCTAGCTATTAACAAAACTATGATAATTGGAACTTCTACTCTCTTCCTACTTTTTTTCCTTGAATATGGGACAGGTTTTGGACGGCAGATCAGCTTGAAAGGCCCCCCATCCTCCAAAGTTCCCACATTGTGATCAAGCTGCTGAAAGCATTAACCACCTGCTGCTTTCTTGTGTCTTTGCTCGGGAGTTCTGGTTTTGCGAAATGTTTGGTTGCAGCATCTCTGTCCGCAGCAAAATGAGGAGTCCTTTGATGGCCAGTGGGATAGGATTTACATGGAGGTTGTTGATGTTTCACGGAAGGGGCTCAATTCCCTTTTGATCTTGGGCACGTGTATCTTTGATGGTGCTTCTCTTAGTGTTGCTCGTGTGTGTGGGTGGGGGGGGGGGGGGGGGCAGTACTCCCGCAGATCACGGGATGGAAGGCCGCAAGCGCGCCATATGCAGTCACCAACACCCATGCGGGCCTGTTTTAAGTCAGTTAGGAAGGCACATGTTATGCCTAAGATCATCGTCATGAACCTCCAGTTGTTTATGGGAGATCAACCGCACCAGTGGCTGCGCTGACTTCCTTGGACAGAGTACGTCTACAACACGACCTTCCTGTTGGCCCTACGTGACACGCCATTCAGGGTCATCTACGGCCGAGAGCCCCTTCAATCCGCTACTACGACCCGAGTGAGACTCGAGTCGCTGCTTGCTAAGAACATTGCAGATCGCGATGAGTTACTGGCGGACGTCCGCTACCAGCTCGAGCAGGCCCAAGCGGTCTACAAGCACCACTACAACAAGCTTGACCGCGAGTTCCAATACGCCATTGGGGATTCAGTGTGGCTGCGTGTGAGCCACCCGACCCTGCCATCTCTTTCGGCCGCGACAACTGGCAAGCTATGCCCCTACTTCTACAAGCCATACTGCGTTGAGGCGGTCATCAACAATGACATTGTTCGGCTCACCCTACCCCACAGGGCACGTCTCCACAATGTCTTCCCTATCGGCCTCCTCAAGAAATTGGTCGGGATGCCTTCGGATGCACCCTTACCTCTTCCAGCCATGCACAATGGCGCTGCCGTTGCAGAGCCTAAGGGCACGATGTGCATGCACCTATGACGTGGTGTCTTCTAGATGCTCATCCAATGGAAGGGTGTGTCGTTGGCATCTGCTACATGGAAGACATTGGCACCTTCACGGAGCCCCATCCATCCTTCCAGCTCGCGAACGAGCTGCTCCCCAAGGGAAGAGACATGTCATTGGCAGAGACAGTACTTTCGCCAATCACGGGCTGAGAAGACCATGGGTGCACCATAGGCGCGGTCACCACTCCCAGGCAGGCCTGGTTTAAGTCAGTTAGGAAGGCACATGTTATGCTTAAGATTTAGGAGAATTTATTGGTTGCCCAAGAAGCTAGACCGAGAATTAATGAAGCAAAGAATTAATATCTATCCTAACTTATCCGATTCTCCAACATAGGGCACAGAAGGGAAAAACCTCTCCCCTCTACTACTCACAACTGCGGGCTACATAGTCAGGGTCCAGCACCACCGGTCCGTGACATGTGTTAATGCTAGTTTTAGAGGAGTTACACTTTGAGATTTGGTCGGGGCACGAGGTATTACTCACCTCCTTGCCCTAGCACCTCATGAAGTTTAATTTATCAGTGTTAGAGGTTGTGGTCGGTCATGTGTTCTTGTGGCACGCATGTTTTAGGAACCTAAGTGTGATGGAAGTGTGTGTGGCGCTGTATGCGTTCTTACCTCTTTTTTCTTCTAAATATAATGATACACAGATCTCCTACATGTTCGGAAAAAATGGAGGAAAATTGCATGTCACTCTGTTTGTCCATTTCATGTACATAAACGGATAAACCTTCTCTATACTGCCTAGGAACCTACAATAATGTTTCCTGTTCAAAAAAAGAAAGGCAGACATAAAGGTTTTGGATAACATGCCCACATAGAGATTAATCCAAATTTGAGAATTATGATGCGGATATGCTAGGCTGCCTTTTTTTCTCAAAGTACTCCAGATAACAGAAATGTTCTCACATATGTTACCTTTGACTGGAGTAGGGCCACCTGTGAACGTAGCTGATCTCTCTCTCGCTCTAAAGATTGAACTTTGCCTCTTTCAATGCTCAATCTTTCATTGAAAATATTGCGTTCATCGTCCTGACGATTAATCAGTTTATCGATAATTCTTTCCAGTGCTGTAATTGTTTTGCCCATTCCATGTACACCTGACAACATATCCTGCAGTATTGCATCAGAAAAAAATGTTCTTCAAAGAGGAGATAGGAACAAAAGCCATCAACTTTATGAGCATATGCAAATTGACCAACCTTCAACAATGTATCATCAGCATTTCTTGTTTCCTGTTTAGCCACAATAGGTTGGTCGTTCATTGGTTTATCTCTTTCTTCACTGAGTGCAGCAAGCTGTCCAGAACGAAATGAACAACAAAGAACAGAATCAAAGTATGTATTCTTGGCACATGAAACAAATCCATACTAGTATCACATGAATTCTTTTTGACAATTCTTAGGCAGGAGATGGCAAGAACTGCTAGGGAGACAAGTGAACTTTTAGCACAACATTGAATAGTGAATAGAAACTGGAAAGCAGATGAGAAATCTAGGTATGGCAGGTGACGGCAAGATAATACCGGATATTCAAGCCAGTTGACCTCCACAGTAGAACTTTCAGCACTATCCTTGGTAAGGGGAGCTTCACCAACTTTGTTCAATTTTGTTAATGCTTGCCTGTCAACATTCAGATAACTAAATGAATTTCATCGAGAAACACAACTAAGAATTTAGTTTGACAAAATTATCAATCTTTTGTGCAAGGTTTCAGCAAAAGAAGCCAGCAGTTTTGTAGTTCATTTGCATGTAGTGAATTGTACATTTTTGTATCTATGATCATAATACAAGATAATACTCTGTATATATGGTCAAAAAATAGGATCAGAATAGTGATAATATATAGATACTTTTGGGGTAAGTCGCTATAAGGAGACACATCAGGTTTGTTGCTGAGCAGCACTTTGCATGATCCAAATTGAAGCCAAAAGGAAGTGGATTGGGTCAGGCCCATAGCTTCAATTTCCTTCAGCTCTGGTAGTTCCACCTCTCCTCTTTCCCTGTGCCCCTGCTCCTTCAATAGCTTTTCTTTTAGCCACGCAACATTTGTGGAGCAAGATTTTAACTTTCTAGCTTCATCCACTTCCTTTTCCTATAGATATAAAGAATCATAATCTCGGTAAAAGGGGGTTACTGATATTGGAAATTTGCATAAAATTTTAGCAAACAGATTACAAAGAATGTAAGTAGTCAGAGAAGCATTCTCATTGTCAATTTGCCAGATATTGATACAGCATCATGTAACAAAACGGATTCAATGGAAAGATTCATTGATTAATGGAGTTCGGCACTTGCCCATGGGATTCTTTTCTCTTCAAGAAAACTATGCAAGTGTGTTTTTGCTCTATTTGCCACTTTCTTTTGATGTTTGGATATTTTTATTATTCTCAAATCTCACCAATAAATTGTTTATGCTTGGTTTGCAGATTTTGCCACTGGTTGAACTAGCTGCCTCAGCTGGTGCCCCTTCTACGAGCATTGGTCATAAGTGTATTATCATTTTGTGTTGAGTGGAAATAGGAATAAAGAGTAGCTCCTAATGAGGAGCAGCTACTAACTAGTATTCAGTGGATACAAAGAGCACTAGCTAAATGGTAATCAGGAGGATACAAAAGAATCCTGCTCAAACCTGCCAGCAATCAGGAAACAAGCACCTTAAGTAACAGTTTATGGATTCTGATAGGCAATGGGCAAGTGCCGGTCAACCCCCGAAACCGAGGTACAGTGGATCCTTAATGAAGGTGACGAAATGGGGATTTCTTGGGCTGGAGAAGTCAAAAGAGGGATCAGGGAATCAGTTCCCGTTGCGGCAACTGAAGAATGTCACAGTTCCAACCATATCAATTTTTGCGAGCAGTGGCACGCCCAGAAACTGCACGGATGCCACATTGAACTTCCGTATCATGCTCGAATGCGGGGCGTACCAATAAGTGAGCAATCTGATTTGCATATAGAGCCCGATATACCACGTAATGCAAGAACCATGCCGTACGTACCGCATCGGGGGCGCCGAGCCTGCCGCCGGCGGCGGCGACGTTGGAGAGATCCCCGAGGGCGACGCGCCTCCCGACCTGCTCCGACGCATCCTTGGCGCGGGGTTTCTCCGTCATGGCTAACGCCGAGAAGCGGGCTGGCCCTCCTCGGAGGTGGCGCTGGGCAGCGGAGGGGATATGGCAAGCGACGGTTTTGGAGACGACGATGTGAGAATTTGAAATTGCGGCCTCGAAGTGAAGCGCGCTGGTGCGCAGCTGCTTTCTTTTCTTTGTTTCTTGCTCCCTCCCTAAAGAAACAAACTTGTCTAGTACTAGAGGACTGTTGGATAGTTGGATATAGGGCTAATCACTGGCTAACCAAGCAGTGAAAAGCTAATAGATTAACTATTTTTTAATAAATTTTGTTGTTAGCTGATTAGGTAGCAAACCTTCGCTATTGTCGGTGCTAGTTTTGGCGGGCGCTAACACCGGTTAGTAACTTGTGCTTTGCGGTTGAGATTTCGGATGGTGTGTAAGGAGGAACACGGGAGATTTATACTGGTTCAGGCCGAAAGGGCCCTACGTCCAGTGGAGAGGCGAGTCATGTTGCCTTACACCGGGTGCTTGTAGTAGGGGGTTACAAGCTGAGCGAGAGAGGAAAGGGCTCACAAGTCTCTTACGAGTGTCTAAGCGTGTACATATTACTTGTTGTTGTTGTTCGTTGTTGAGTGGCTATGAGTGTGAGTGAGCTTGTGAGCGATTGAGAGATTGTCTAAGGCTAGGCTCTGCTCTCCCTTTTATAGTTACAAGGGAAATGCTAGAGTTATACGTGTTGCCCTGTGTTACAGTACTCGGCATGGCGGGGTTGGTGATGACTGGTGGCGATCGTCAGCCACGCCTTCGTCTTGGCGCCTCGGCGGCATGGCGTTAGTCATTCGGCCGATCCGTCACTGTTCCATTGGTGAGTTTCAAGGCGCCTCACAGTGCTTGGTCATGGTTGGCTGCATGGCGATACGTCATGCCGTCGTATCCGTCCTTGCATAGTGCAACAAGTAGATAGATTGACTTCTGGGTACAAGCCCCCGAGGCTCGGAAAGCCTTGGTGCCATCGAGGGTCTGATGGGATAGAGCGGGAGAGTGTCCTCCCTCGGATGCTTCTTTTTCCTTGTGAGGTACATTTCAGGAGATTGGCAAGACCGGTCGTAAGACTTCGCCCATTCCCCCTGGTTGACCGGACGACCGTCGTCCCCCATTTCCTGCTGTCACACGTGTGGCCGGGGTATGACGGTCGCCGTCGTAGTTGGCGAATCCCCTCGTCAGCCCGGGGAGCCATACGGTTGACTGTCCCTGTAGCGACGTGGGAGGAGGAGGACCGTCAGATCGCCTGCCAGAGGAGATGGGGCAGTTGGTACGGCGAATGTGAGCGTTCGGGGCGTTGTTGTGTCGAGGGGCCCATCCGATGGGACTATGCCTGTAAAGTAGTCAGAGAGGTCCCTTGCGGTCCAAGATTACTCTGCTGACGTCAACTACGCATGGGATGCCTTTAAAAGATCGCGCTCGAGAGGGATGGTGAAGTTCGGGCGAATCGGAGAATCGGTGCTCGAGGGTGCCGCTTTTCCGAGCTCTCTCGGGGAGGCTCGGGCGAATCGGAGAATTGGCGCCCGAGGGTGCCGCTTCCCCGAGGGTAGGTTTGCGTAGATGCATCATCATGGGCCTCCGTAGGCACGGCCTTCGTGGGCCACCGCTGGCCTTACCTGGGCCAGGCCGTGTTGGGAATGTATGTTTTCGCATCGAAGTTGGGTACCCTATACTTTGGTACCCGACAGTAGCCCCTGAGCCTGTGGCGGAGTGAAGGCACTCCTCCATAGGTTCACGCTGGCTCTTCCTGTCGAAGAGATGAAGTATGGGTTGCTGTTTTTTCCGGTGGGTGCGCGCGAGCGCACCCGTCGGGTGTAGCCTCCGAGGCTTCGGAGGGATGTTATATCCCTCCAAAGGCTTAAAAATCATGATTATTAGTCCTCGGGTGTTATTTTGATTTATTCTGGGGGGTTGTTCCTTTGGAAGCGGAGCCCCCGAGCCTCCCATCGTGTTAGGGAGTAGTTCGGTGGTCTTTCCAAGGTGCAGAGCAAGTTCCCGAGCCTCCGTTTTCGTATTGGAGATCGATCGGGCTCTTCCCTGTCTCTTTTAATTCGACCTTCACGCTCTTTTTTCGGGAAGAGGAAGGTTTGGTCCTGCTCGACTTCCCCGTTGGGGCACGAGTCAGCATTTCTGGTGAGCTACGAACGGGTTGGTCCAAGTGGAGGTCCGTGCCCCGTTCGTTAGGGGTCGGCTAGTGGCCTGAGCACACTCCAAATATTTCCCGAGGGTCAATTAGTAGATGTCGGGTCCCTTCGATGGGTCCCGAGGGCCTGATGCCTCCCACGGAGGGATTTCACGTAACCGACTCACTACTGGAACTTGAACACAGCACGGGATGTCCCTTGTGACGCTCAGGCGTCGGGATACTTGCCGTTTTCGTGACCCATCCGCTAGCTGTCCCTAACTCGGTTTCCCCGGGGCGACTATTCGAGCCGCTGTGGGCCAGTCTTCGATCCCCTGGGAACGTAACGGGCGCCCGAGCTCGGGGTTCCTTCGTCGGGAAAGAGAGAATATCGGCGGAATCGAGGTGTGCGGTTGTAATGATTTGGCTCACCTTTTGAGGCGCGAAGCCTGACGGACGCGATGGTTTCGGCGCAGTCGAGGCGGTTTGCGTGCGCGGCGATGGCGGCGATGCGGGGATCGTGGCAGGTCCCACGTAGTCAATGTGGCGGATTCACCGCGGATCACGGCTCAGGTATATAAGGAAAAATCACGGTTTCTTTCTTTTTACCTTAGCCATTCGCTCGCACAGCCGTTTGCCTTCTCGCTCCCGTTGCCCATCTCCTCGTTTTCACTTTCTTGCTAGAGCCATCGTTGCCGTGGCCATCGTTCTCCCCGCAGCCAGTTTTCCCTTCGCTTGCCATGGATTCCTTCTCCGCCGCTGCCGCCGCCGCCGCCGATGTTGCTGCCACCGACGCCACCGCCACTGACGCCGCCGCGGCCGCCGCCGGCATCCTAAGGCTGGAGCCGTGGCCAAGGAGCACCATGACAGAGGCGCAGCTGGAGCGCCTCGTCACTCTGGGGCTGCTGCATCCTCGCACCGACGCGCAGCACCCAGAGTGGGCCGTGCCGCCGCGCGACCACGAGGAGCCGAACCCGGTGAGGGGTACGTGGTGAGCTACATCGCTTACCACGAGCGTGGGCTCGGCTCGCCACCAAGCCGCTTCTGCCGGGCCCTCCTCTTCGAGAACGGGCTGGAGCTCCACAACCTCACCCCGAATTCCATCACACAGGCGTCGATTTTCGCTGCCCTGTGTGAAGGCTACTTCGGGGTGCCCCCGCACTGGAACCTGTGGCGCCGCGTCTCCCGCGTCGACTGGTACACCAAGTCGGCCGGCGCGAAGAAGCCGCGGGAGATCCAGCGCGCGGGGGGTTGCGGCTTCGTGATCCGCTCGTTGTCGTACATCCCCTGCAGGGCCCCCTCCTCCAACAAGGGGTGGCACAGTGGCTGGCTCTACCTTCGCAACGACGGGGGTCTCTTCCCCAGGTTCACGGAAAGGGCGCTCATGGCTCCCCTTCCTCAGTGGGAATGGGGGTGCCCGTCGAAGGAGTCCAAGCACCTGGCCGTCTACTTCAACGCGCTCGAGGAGTTGCGCAAAAGTGGCCTTACGGGGGTCGACGTGGCGGGGAACTTCCACATGCGGACGGTGTTACCTCTGACGGAGCGCCGCCTGGCGCTCCATCAGATGGTGATCGGGTCGCGGCGGGAGGGCACAGCGATGCTGGCTGGTGACCTTGGCGAGGTGGAGGTCATGCGTCGCGTTGGCTACATGGTGGGGGTCATCCTACCTGTGAGGAGGTGAACCGGGTGCCTATGCATCCCTGCACGGGCTTCCTTGCGCTGTTAAGTGCCATTCGCTCAATCGGGCTGCTGGTTTCTCCATCTTCTTCCTAACCTTTCTCCTTCATTCATTGTAGGGCCTCTCCAGGACCGGGAAGGCTTACCTTCCGCCCGTCTGAAAGCCCATGTTTGGTTTTGGGTAATTGATGAAACCTAGTTTGCTAACGATTGCTCTAAGTGTTTCATGAGAATTGATTAGCAAATGGCAAGATGGAGCAAAGGACCGGGTCGGTGGAAGTCACAAGTGAAGGGCAATGACGGCGTCCATGAAAATGGTGTAAGTCCATCAACAAAGGAGAAAGCCCTATTGACGGCATCCATGCAAATGGTATAAGTCCATCATCATATGTGTCCACAAGGTCCATCAAGAGATGAGAAGGAAGTTGATAAGAAACCGGGAGCTCAAGGCAAAGGTATAACCAATAGGAGCTCTTTTGGTTTTGGTGATCAAGACTCCATAGAGGGAGTGATCACATTTAGGATAGAAAGCCGTACTATCAAGAGGGGCGAAATCGTTGTTGAAATATGGTTATCAAGTGCCACTAGGTGTTCATGATCATTGCATATGCATATAGATGCTAGTGACACTAACTTGACCCG
Source organism: Eremochloa ophiuroides (assembly GCA_038502445.1). Taxonomy (NCBI): domain Eukaryota; kingdom Viridiplantae; phylum Streptophyta; class Magnoliopsida; order Poales; family Poaceae; genus Eremochloa; species Eremochloa ophiuroides. The sequence continues at coordinate 29,367,975 of JAHLJS010000008.1, forward strand.
TGGAAAACTCTTTGAAAAAGGCTAACACACGTGCACCTAAGTGAGAGACACTTTGGAGTGTTAGTGACTTAAGAAACGGGGTGAAGTTTGAGGGTTAGAGAGGGTTTGGTCCTCTCTTCCTCCTGCCGAGCTTGCGAGGCAGGATTCGGCGAATTTCGGAAACGTTACAATAGAAAAAGTAGCGTCGGACTCTAACTTGACTGAGCGTCGGACCATTGTTTTCGGTCCGACGGCTAACCCCTTCAGCAAGCGTCGGACGCTTGATTTCGGAGCGTCGGACCATTGTCCTCAGGGTCCGACGGTACAGAGCCGCAGCAGGTCGACACGTGGCGAGTTCTGAGAGCGTCGGACTCTCGGCGTTAGTCCGACGGTGAGCGTCGGACCATCGTCCGACGGTTTTCAGGGCTCAGGGAGCTCTCTGGAAACGTCGGACGGCCGCGTTCGTTAGTCCGACGGCTCCGTCTGACTGAGTCCGACGGTGGTCGGCTGAGGGCGTCGGACCGGTTGATTTAGTCCGACGTTCGTCCATCCGACGGTCGTTTTGGCGCGAGGAAATAGCCGTTGTGATCCAACGTTCGACTTCAAACGGCTAGTGACACGTGGCGTTCATCCGAGGTGTCGGACCGTGCGGATTAGTCCGACGCTCTGGCCGTCGGACAGTCCGACGGTACGCAGTGAACTCTAAACGGCTAGTTCTTTGTGTGTGGCTTATAAATAGTCACTTGGCCGGTTTGGGGGGATCTCTTGGCACTCCTAAACATCATAACATACTTGTGAGCCTTCCCACTCCACTCTCACTCATCCTACTTGATTGTGTTCATCATTTGGTGAGTTTGGAGAGCATCAAGTGCATTGCATTGATTGAGATCATCTAGAGGCACTTGGTAGTGGTATATCGCAGCGGTTTCTCTTGTTACTCTTGGAGTTTGCCGACTCCTAGACGGCTTGGAGCTGCGAGGATCGTTGAGGGGAGTTGGTGATTGTCTCCGCCTCCGATCGGTGAAGCTGTGAGGGGTTCTTGAGCCTATCCCCGCGGGAGATCGCGAAAGGCATCTTTAGTGGATTGCTCGTAGCTTGGTGGATCCCCATCTTGTGTTGGTTGTGCGGCACCCTTGAGAAGGGTTTGGCGTGTGATGCCAATTAGCGCGTGAACCTCCAAGTGGGTGTATCGCTACAACGAGGACTAGCTTGCCGGCAAGCAAGTGAACCTCGGTAAAAAATCTTGTGTCATCTCTCTACCGAGGATTTCCCTTATATGTGATTGATTGGTTATATTGGACTTCATATCATCTCTTCACCGGCGGTATTGAAATCACTTTTACTCTTTACATTTGTGTATTTCTCTCTTGTGTAGCTTGTTAGTTAGTTGCTCACTTAAGAGTAGTGTAAAGTAGCAACATAGTCCTTGAGTGTGAACTAGAGATCATAGTGTAGTATACTTGTCTAGTTGGCTTGCATAGTGTAGTTTAGAGCTAGTGCTTTGCAAAGCTTGCTATTGTTACTAATCGGCTTGTGAAGTGTTGTTTGTAGATTTTTATAGGCTATTCACCCCCCCTCTAGCCATTAAGGACCTTTCACCGTCCCGGAGGACCAAGAACGGCGAACCTAGAACCGCCTCTGGGCCGAGGCGGAGAAGGCAAAGAAGGACAAGGCAATCGCCCGAAAGCAGAAGAAGGTGCGAAAGGTGGAGGAATCCTCCCGGCGTCGCCGCCGCCTGAGGGAGGCCGGGGAGCCCGAGGTGGATACCCCCACCAATGACGATGACGACGACGATGATGAAGAAGAAGAAGAAGATTTTTCCATCTTTGACTTGATGGTGTCTGACCGGCCGCTTGCGGCTACACAGCCCGCGGTAGGCGCTGACGAGCCTGGGAAGGCTCCGATGTTAGTGTCCGCCGGTGGAAGTGCCGGGGTTCGTGATCCAAACCCTCAGGCTAACCTGCCGGAAACCGCGTCCAAGGACGCGGCTTCTGGCAGGGCAACGTTAGGAGGCGGGGCTCCGCCCGCCGGCAGCAGCGAGGTTCCGCCGGAGGGGCCGGGAACGGACTCAGGCCCGGTGCCCGAGATGCCCCGAGATTCTGGCGTGGGGACCGAGGGTCCCCTGTTTCGGCGGACCCTCCCCGCCGACGCGTTGTTGATCGCCATGACGGCCACAGGCAGGGGGGACCTAGAGGTGTTGCCGCCCATGCCCCCACCGAGGGATGTCACCATCGAGACTCCCTCAGGCGAGCAGGCTGGGTCCGTGCCGCGGAGCGGGGCCGGGCGTGACACTGAGGCAATGGCCACTCCTCCACCATCGGTGAGGCCCGGCTCGTCCGCCGAGCTTACCGCTCCGACCGGCTCCGGGGCGGCGAAAAGGAAGAGGCGGGTGGTGCCGAAGACCACTTAAGTCATTTTTCGCGTCGATTTTTTCTGCCGGAATTTTGTTTCCACAAAATGACATTCCCTTTTTCCTATTGCCGCTGCAGCGCGCGGTCCAGACCATCTCTCCAAGTCTCTTACCAGAAGGTGCTGAAGATCCGGGGGGATGACATGGAGTTTGGGATCCGCGTGCCGTTGTCAGTGATGATGGAGTTTGGGACACCAAACCGATGAACGATGTCGGTGAAGAATAACACCGCTTGTGCCGAGCTGATCTGGGTGATCGGCCGAGCCTCGATCCACTTCGAGAACTTGTCGATAGCAACAAGCAAGTGGGTGAAGCCCCCGGGCGCATTTTGGAGGGGCCCGACAAGGTCCAGTCCCCATACGGCAAACGGCCAAGTGATGTGACAGAACCGCCTTAATCACAGGGCCCACGTGCCCCGTCATCGTCCCTAAGGACCTTTGACTACTCTGCACGAGTTCCCTTTAATTTAGGTGGCCTGTCAGGTCTCCTAGGAAACCCTAATTTCCCTGAGGATCTCACTGTAAAGACCTTGCAGGTATTACAATAGTGTACACAAATAATTTGAATCAGAGTAAAGAGTGCGGAAGTATTATAGAAATATAATTTACAAATTTAGATTACATTATCCCAAACAAGAGTTTTGTAGTAGAGCAGCATCTTACAACTAGACACCCTGCCCAAGGGTTACATCATATACTTTTTCATCCATGCACGATCCGTTGACCGGCATGGTCCCACGCAGAGCTGTACACCTAAGTCACCTGCAACAGGGGGTTAACAAACCCTGAGTACATGGGGTACTCCGCAAGACTTACCCAACTAAGAAAAAGGAATGAGACTCAGGAATGCAGGCTGAGGGGAGTCAAGGTAAGGCTTTAGCAAGAGTCAAAGTATTTTGCCGAAACGCATTACTCGTCCTACTTCCAGTATTTTAGTCAAGATTATTTTAATCAATATCCATAGTTCTCAATTCTTTCACAATGTATACTTCAAGATTCCAATTTCTTATTCATTCAGAAAACATCGTAGTTCCGAACCACTTTTCGGGGTAGGGCAGTGGATCAAGTCTCCATTAACCGAAGAGCAACGTCGATTCGAATCCAAAAAGTACCTAGCTGGGGATCCCTATCCACACTGCATATGTAGCATTTAAGCTTGCATATGCCAACCCCGCCTACCGCGGCTTTTCATACCCCAGAACTGGTTCTGCGCCACCCGAGAGCACAGTACTCCTCTCGTCTCCAGGCACGACGGCCACGAGGGTACATGCTACTCTCGCCATCTCTCCACTCCTAGTGCGTGGTTGTCGGTTCCAACAGTAGAGCCACTGGAGTCAGAGACTTTCCGTAGTGTGTGGCTAGTTGCAAAGTCTCGATCCAGCAAACCTACAACGAACGGTCCCTAATTCTTTTTCGTTGGCAACCATGCATTGGGACTCTAACCCAAGTACAAATTACCCAACGGTTTCCAAATCCATGCCTGCCGGATGATAAGACATGGGGAACGCCGCCCCATGTGCACAGCACCCGAGCGAAACATTTCCCGTTTCTGCCGGTGGTCAAACCTCGGGACTCTAACCCAAATGATACAACCACCGAGCAGAAAAATCCCCTCCCGTCGGTGACGATGTACTGATCAGGTGCACAGCCACCGAACGAGAATAATACCGATCCCCATTTTTCATGTTCGAATAGTGTATCACAATAGTTCAAAAATAGCATTTATGTAAATCTACATTATTTAAGCAGGGCTAAGCATTTTTCAATGTTTTTATTTTTAAACAGGTTTCAAGGAATAATATATCAAGGTGGGTAATGCAGCAAGTAAGTGACAATCATCTCCTATCTACCTAATGCAATAATTTAACTTAAGTTATAAATATTTTGTAAAACATAAGGAAGGGGCTGAATGCACCGGGGCTTGCCTGTTGCTTGAAGTAGATAGATCCCTGAAGTCAACCACCAAGAAATATCCACGCCCACCGAGTGAATACCGTACTCGGGGCTTTCTCCCGATAATAATTATCGCGCGTTCGCTACATGAAATAATAATGCAATGTTTAATTTGATGATATGTATGCCATGATGCACGAGATGCATGAATTCGTGGATTAATAGAAAGTAAACTTAAGTAAAAAGTTGAGTACATATTTTCTTCATCATAAAGTTGCAAGCCAACAAAACAAACTTGTTATTATAAATTTATCTACTTACATGAAATAATGTTTAAACATCCTAAGTAACAAGATTAGCATAAGCTTAAACCAGTTAGCAAGGTACCAAGGGTCAACACATGACAATGACCTAAGGTTAACACACAATCCCAAAATCACACAAAACAAAAAGGGTTAAGTTTCTATTTATTTAATTAATCGATTAATAGGGCGCTAAATAATAATTACATAAACTATATCCACCTGGACCCATTTTTTTTTTACTGATAGGTCTGGACCTAAGACAGTTTCTAGTTAAATTTCATGATTTTTGAATCATCCTTGTAGCCTATAAAAATCGTAGAAGTCCCATTTATGAATTAAATTAGACATTTTTACTATATAGAGAAAGTGCTCAAATATCTTAATTAGCATTTTTATAAAATACTACACATTGCATGGAGTCCATAGAATTATTTTTATCATTTTTGGAGCAGTAATTTAATTCCTACAAAAATAACAAGATAGGTCACTATTCAAATTCTAGAAAAAAAGGAAAATTCATTTCTCCACCCCACCGAGCCACTGGGCCTGCCTGTGCAGCCCGCGCGTGGCCCAGTGCCCACTCTTCCTCTCATCCAGTAACTGCCCGCGCAACTGGGCCGGCCCAAGTCGGACCCCACGCGGCCCAATGCGGCCTGCTCTCTCCTTCATGACTCGCGCTGGCCAAGTCGGCCCAGCCGAGCCAGCCCGTTTCCCTCCTTCTCCTCTGCTCCGCTCGAGCCGAGCAGAGACAGGAACGCGCGCGCGGCGGCGGCAGCCGCGGGGCTCGCCGGCGACGACGACTCCGGCAAGAGTGAGCACACTCGCGCGCTTTACGAGACACTACTACTCTATCCAAGTGCTCAGATGGACAGATTGAAGGCCTAAGAGAGCTCAGTCGCGTCCATGGCGGACAGCCGACGAGCTACACGACAGCGAGTCGCGTTTCCGTCGCTACAAGACGGTAGGGTTCAAACTAAGCGTGTAGGAAGGATCACCAACCCACTGCGAGTCTTATGCGCACGGTGGTGAGGGCTTAGAACAGGGCGGGGCATCAGTATCGACGGCGACCGGGCTGCGGCGGCGTGCTCCGGTGGTGTCGACGCTGTTCCGATGGCCCCTGTGCATAAATCACGAAACCGTCTATACGGTGAGCTTCACTAGGTCACGGAAAGGATAGAACTCGGGAAGAAAAGGGATGTGGCCTACCCATAGGGAACCAGCCACGATGGTCCGACGCGGCGGCGCTCCACCGGACCTCGGAAAGAACCGAGCCGAGCAGGCAATTTCGGCAACCAAACTCGACATGGTGTGGATCAGCCGACGCGCAAAGAAGAGGTGGTTCTAGTTGCGAGATGGAGAGGGCGGAGGAGGCTTGTGCACGACGAATTCGCCGATGAACCAAAACTCGACGGCGGCGGCGATGGAAGGAGAAAGAGGAAACCGAGACCTCCCGGGCTTTATAGCCGAGCTAGACGGTGGGGGACGAGCGGCTGACAGGTCTCCGGGGCCCCCACGACCACAGCAACGACGGCGACGGGACCCTGGCCGGCCCCGGGCTTGCTGGCGTGCGACGCGCGCACGCACTGTCAGAGCGCAGGTAGGGGTCCGGTCCAGGCACTGTAGCAGGGTCATACATATTTTTATTTCTTGCAAAAATTAATTTTTATTTCATGTGTAAACTTGAAAAATACCCTTAATAAGAGTTGTAGAAAATTTGATTGTGAACAACTTTGGTTTTTGAACTAAATCCAAATTCCGAATGGATTTTGAATAAATAAAAAGGGGTAAATTCACTTTTTAAATTTCTTTTGCAATTCAATCCAATTCTTAAAATTATTCTCAACAACATGAAAATTTGTAAAAATAAAAGTTGTTCTAATTATTGAGTTTTACAACTTTCATTAAAGGTGTTTATTCAGATTCTTGATAATTTTTTAAATAACATTTCAAATTTAAATTTCAAAACACTGTTTTGGGTTTAATTTGTAATTCCACTTAATAACTCCAAAATATCCTTAAATGAAAGTTGTTAAATTTTAAAAGGGCTAAAACTTTTATTAAGGAATCATCATCAGATTCCTTCTAGTTTTTAAATTTAAATTTCAAATTTAGCTCTTTAAACATAAATTAAGGTTTTATTACAAATTGTATTTGAACTTCAAAATTACCCAAAATAGAAGTTGCTCAACTTTTAAAGATTCACAACTTTTGTTTAAGGCCCAACACCTAATTCCTTTTGGTTTTTAAATTAGGGTTTCGGGTCCGACGTAGGGTTTATAAATGTTTCCTTTTATATTCCTTTAATTTTATTCAGCTAATTACACACCAACACAAATGTTTACATAATAAATCACTCTAAACCACCTATGCACAATCATACATAGAAACCAAAAATTATTTTAGTTGATGCATATTAACAAGGTTAAATGTGAAACGATTACATGCAATCATGATGACATGGCATGTTTTAGTCAATGTAACACCAAGGGTGTTACATCCTTCCCCCCTTAAATAAATCTCGTCTTGAGATTTGAGATACGGCTAAAGCCTTAAGTTTAATAATGGAAAAGAAAATGTGTCAAATAAATATTTTTCAAACTTGACTATAGAGCAAGTAGGGGTTTTATATTTTGTAAGATTTGAAAGGGATAAATTATTTTTAAAGGGTGGCAAAGAACATAGAAAAGTTTTTAGATGAGTAATTCTCTGATTTCTCGGGTAGCTTCTTCTTCTGAAGACTAATTCCATTGTACTTTATATCATCTTTTGGTGATTCTTCGAGTAACATGATATTTTCCTGTCTACGACTCACACTGAATACTTGGAGCGTGTCGGATCTGGTTCAATTCAACTTTTACCAAGTCAACAACTTGATCTGACACTTGAAGGTACGTCTCAAGTGGTGACACATCCAATATATCCTGCGCAGCTGATGGGTGTTCAATGGCTTGAGGGGATAAACTACTAAACCACACTTCTGTTCCTATCTGTTATAATTAGGATTCTTATTTGCCCTAATTAGTCGTCTCTCGACACGAAAAGCTTTAACTTTTGCTCTTCAAAATAAATCTTTAGGAGCAATATCTTTTAAAGGTGGGTATCAAAGAGAATGAGGGCACATTAACTACGAGCTATAATGATTCAGGAGCACCGACTACGATACCAGTGCATACCTTGGTAATACCTTATGTGACTGCAGTCCACAGAAGATTCCAAGGTTTGACATGGCACCAGAGTCACGGGTCGAGATACCATCATCGAACACAATTAAAGTAACCTCCGTAAAAGAGAGAGACAACAAATTGGTTGTGACTATGATGAAAAATGACCACAGACCTTGATACGTGGATATACCCATCAGAATCTCATGTGGCTGCGAATCACAAGAGATTCTAGGTTGTCATATTGTATCGTAGTCGTAGATCAAGTTACACCACAGCAGACGGAATAGAGCTTATTAGTTGTAAAGCTATACTAGATCGCAACCTTAAACCTCGATACCTGCACGTGCCTAGTAGAATCTTGCGTGGCCATGACACGCAAGAGACCCTAGGTTTCGACGCGGCACTGGGGTCATAGGTCATGGTACTACTATAGGTACGGCCATAATGATTCTGGAATAATGTGTTGAATTTGAGTGAGTGGTACGTGTCGGATCAAGACATGACACGTATACAGATAAAGGTCATGGTCTAGTCCTACATTTTCATACTGAGTTTATGGTGAATTTAAGTGCATCCTAAAGTTTCTGAAGAAGTGAATTTTCAAATAGCTCACAAGATATTTATAAATAAACAGAAATCCATAAAACAACAGGACATCCTCAATGGATCGTAGATACCATTTCCAAGTGATTGGATCTTAGGTACCATTTCCAATTCGGTTCCCGTTATTTCATCGGATGATACTAAGATGATGGCAAGGACAAAGAATTTTGAGAATTCAGAGAAATCAAATGCGAATTCTTGAAGTAGGTTTTAATATAGTTATAAATAGCAAAAGAATTTTAGGAATTCAGGAATAAATATGGATTTGAATTTTGTAAGGGAGATTTGAAGGGTGGTGAAAGCACATTAATTGCAGGCTAGGATCATGACCATTGACCTTGATAACAGTGAGCGTCCATCAGTAACGTCCTATGGCCGCGAGCCATAAGAGACCCCAGATTTCGATGCTGCATCCTAGTCATGGATCATGATATCCCATAGACTACAATTATAATAGCTTTCGAAGGAAATAGCAAGGTCTTGAAAAGAGAAAATAAGAATCGACACATGAATTGTTTTAAGAAGTCAAAGATTAGCGAGAGTTTTGTAGGGGTTGGCATTGTAAATGAGCGCATCCAGAAGTTCCCCAAGGACCGGAAACTTATGGAGCGAAGATTATTAGAGATTGACAAAAACTTGATATACAACGTGAGTCATTATCCCATTTTTTTACAATATAACTTTTCAATGAACTCGATATTTCCTTTTGCAAGAAGATATTTACAGAGTCTAACTTGGAAATTCAGGTGTGCCCAGTACCATTGAGGGCAGTCACGATCATACCACGATACCCGCATACGCTCGGCGGCAAACCATGTGGGTGCATCACATATGGGGCCCCAAGCTTCGTAGTGGTATCGTAGGTCGGGAACGACTTACCTCATCGAGGTACTAGCATTAGTTCGATATTCCAAGTAAGAAGAAGAAAAGGAGCCTTTTGAGAAACCCTTTTTAAATGACTTAAAAGATTATTCTTTTTAAATACTAAGGCATTGATGACTTTTGAAAGAAAGAAATTAGAAATTAAGCCGTTTTCTCAATCTTTTTGCGATGGACTTTTGGTCAAAGGAGTTTAAGATGGTGGTATGCAGAGTTGGAACCATTTATAGAAAAGGTACAATTGCCAAAACCCTTTCAAGATGATTGAATTGAAAACCTGTTTGGAAATTGGAGAGTGTTTTTGTGAGACTTTAAAATCGGGAAAAATTTGAAAAAAATTTTAAAATCAATAAGAGTTTTGAAAGCAAAATATTTTGTATGCCTTATTTTCTAAAACAATTTTTAAAACTTGGTTCGGATGGTTCAGTTTCAAATCAAAGCATAACTTCCTTTCATTTACTTTAACCCAAACTGGCGTGGCTTTCGTAATCAATTTGGTTGTTGAAACCCGTCTTTGACTTGAGTTGTTAGGAATTATCACCGGATCTTTCAGCAAGAATAAGGAAAGCTAGAAGAGTAAAACCTTTTGAAGTAAGCTCTATTTTTGAAAATATAGATATACTTTATATCAGGGGAATTATTAATAGTTGTAATGTCATGATGCATGCATGTTCCAACGCAAATCAGAATACTCTGATATACACGCATTATACTAATTAAATTAATTACTAGAGTGACATGCACTCAATATTTTCAACATAGGGCATACTTAATGTGCTAATCCACTACTAAGCTCAAAACGTGAATAAAGATCTATAGAAGTATTGAAGGAAAGAAACTATAGAATGAATGAGGAAAGTTCAGAGACAATTCGGACCAAACTACCCCATCAATTTTATTCATTCCAAATCATTTTGAAGTTTTGGTAAGGTAATACTGCAAGTACTTTACAATGAAATGCTCTGATACCACTTGTGACAGAACTGCCTTAATCATAGGGCTCACGTACCTCGTCATCGTCCCTAAGGACCTTTGACTAGTCTGCACGAGTTCCCTTTGACTTAGGCGGCCTGTCAGGTCTCCTAGGAAACCCTAATTTCCCCGAGGATCTCATTGTAAAGACCTTACAGGTATTACAACAGTTTACACAAATAATTTGAATCGAGTAAAGAGTGCGGAAGTATTATAGAAATATAATTTACAAATTTAGATTACATTATCTCAAACTAGAGTTTTGTAGTGGAGCAGCATCTTACAACTAGACACCCTGCCCAAGGGTTACATCATATACTTTTTCATCCATGCATGATCCGTTGACCGGCACGGTCCCACGCAGAGCTGTACACCTAAGTCACCTGCAACAGGGGGTTAACAAACCCTGAGTACATGGGGTACTCTGCAAGACTTACCCAACTAAGAAAAAGGAATGAGACTCAGGAATGCAGGCTGAGGGGAGTCAAGGTAAGGCTTTAGCAAGAGTCAAAGTATTTTGCCGAAATGCATTACTAGTCCTACTTCCAGTATTTTACTCAAGATTATTTTAATCAATATCCATAGTTCTCAATTCTTTCACAATGTATACTTCAAGATTCCAATTTCTTATTCATTCAGAAAACATCGTAGTTCCGAACCACTTTTCGGGGTAGGGCAGTGGATCAAGTCTCCATTAACCGAGGAGCAACGTCGATTCGAATCCAGAAAGTACCCAGCTGGGGATCCCTTTCCACACTGCATATATAGCACTTAAGCTTGCATATGCCAACCCCGCCTACCACGGCTTTTCATACCCCGGAACCGGTCCTGCGCCACCCGAGAGCACAGTGCTCCTCTCGTCTCCAGGCACGACGGCCACAAGGGTACACGCTACTCTCGCCATCTCTCCACTCCCAGTGCGTGGTTATCGGTTCCAGCAGTAGAGCCACTGGAGTCAGAGGCTTTCCGTAGTATGTGGCTAGTTGCAAAGTCTCGATCTAGCAAGCCTACAACGAACGGTCCCTAATTCTTTTCCGTCGGCAACCATACATTGGGACTCTAACCCAAGTACAAAGTTACCCAACGGTTTCCAAATCCATGCCTGCCGGATGATAAGACATGGGGAACGCCGCCCCATGTGCACAGCACCCGAGCGAAACATTTCCTGTTTCTGCCGGTGGTCAAACCTCGAGACTCTAACCCAAGTGATACAACCATCGAGCAGAAAAATCCCCTTCCGTCGGTGACGATGTACTGATCAGGTCCACAGCCACCGAACGAGAATAATACCGATCCCCATTTTTCATGTTCGAATAGTGTATCATAATAGCTCAAAAATAGCATTTATGCAAATCTACATTATTTAAGCAGGGCTAAGTATTTTTCAATGTTTTCATTTTTAAACCGGTTTCAAGGAATAATATATCAAGGTGGGTAATGCAGCAAGTAGGTGACAATCAACTCCTATCGACCTAATGCAATAATTTAACTCAAGTTATAAATATTTTGTAAAACACAAGGAAGGGGCTGAATGCACCGGGGCTTGCCTGTTGCTTGAAGTAGATAGAACCCTGAAGTCAACCACCGAGAAATATCCACGCCCACCGAGTGAATACCGTACTCGGGGCTTTCTCCCGATAATAATTGCCGCGCGTTCGCTACGCGAAATAATAATGCAATTTAATATGATGATATGTATGCCATGATGCACGAGATGCATGAATTCGTGGATTAATAGAAAGTAAACTTAAGTAAAAAGTTGAGTACACCTTTTCTTCATGATAAAGTTACAAGCCAACAAAACAAACTTGTTATTATAAATTTATCTACTTACATGAAATAATGTTTAAACATCCTAAGTAACAAGATTAGCATAAGCTTAAACCAGTTAGCAAGGTACCAAGGGTCAACACATGACAACGACCTAAGGTTAACACACAATCCCAAAATCACACAAAACAAAAAGGGTTAAGTTTCTATTTATTTATTTAATTAATCGATTAATAGGGCGCTAAATAATAATTACATAAACTATATCCACCTGGACCCATTTTTTTTTACTGATAGGTCTGGACCTAAGACAGTTTCTAGTTAAATTTCATGATTTTTGAATCATCCTTGTGGCCTATAAAAATCGTAGAAGTCCCATTTATGAATTAAATTAGACATTTTTACTATATACAGAAAGTGCTCAAATCTCTTAATTAGCATTTTTATAAAACACTACACATTGCATGGAGTCCATGTAATTATTTTCATCATTTTTGGAGCAGTAATTTAATTCCTACAAAAATAACAAGACAGGTCACTATTCAAATTTCAGAAAAAAGGAAAATTCATTTCTCCACCCCACCGAGCCACTGGGCCTGTCTGTGCAGCCCGCGCGTGGCTCAGTGCCCACTCTTCCTCTCATCCAGTAACTGCCCGCGCAACTGGGCCGGCCCAAGTCGGACCCTACGCGGCCCAGTGCGGCCTGCTCTCTCCTTCAGGACTCGCGCTGGCCAAGTCGGCCCAGCCGAGCCAGCCCGTTTCCCTCCTTCTCCTCTGCTCCGCTCGAGCAGAGCAGAGACAGGAACGCGCGCGTGGCGGCGGCAGCTGCGGGGCTCGCCGGCGACGACTACTCCGGCAAGGAGCACACTCGCGCGCTTTACGAGACACTACTACTCTATCCAAGTGCTGAGATGGACAGATTGAAGGCCTAAGAGAGCTCAGTCGCGTCCATGGCGGACGGCCGACGAGCTACACGACGGCGAGTCGCGTTCCCGTCGCTACAAGACGGTAGGGTTCAAACTAAGCGCGTAGGAAGGATTACCAACTCACCGCGAGTCTTATGCGCACGGTGGTGAGGGCTTAGAATAGGGCGCTGCATCACTATCGACGGCGACCGGGCTGCGGCGGCGTGCTCCGGTGGTGTCGACGCTGTTCCGATGGCCCCTGTGCATAAATCACGAAACCGTCTATACGGTGAGCTTCACTAGGTCACAAGAAGGATAGAACTCGAGAAGAAAAGGGATGTGGCCTACCCATAGGGAACCAGCCACAATGGTCCGACGCGGCGGCGCTCCACCGGACCTCGGAAAGAACCGAGCCGAGCAGGCAATTTCGGCAACCAAACTCGACACGGTGTGGATCTGTCGACGCGCAAAGACGAGGTGGTTCTAGTTGCGAGATTGAGAGGGTGGAGGAGGCTTGTGTACGATGAATTCGCCGATCAACCGAAACTCGACGGCGGCGGCGATGGAAGGAGAAAGAGGAAACCGAGACCTCCCGGGCTTTATAGCCGAGCTAGACGGTGGGGGACGAGCGGCTGACAGGTCTCCGGGGCCCCCATGACCACAGCAACGACGGCGACGGGATCCTGGCCGGCCCCGGGCCTCACCGGCGTGCGACGCGTGCACGCGCGGTCAGAGCGCAGGTAGGGGTCCGGTCCAGGCATTGTAGCAGGGTCATACATATTTTTATTTCTTGAAAAATTACTTTTTATTTCATGTGTAAAATTGAATAATACCCTTAATAAGAGTTGTAGAAAATTTCATTATGAACAACTTTGGTTTTTGAACTAAATTCAAATTCCGAATGGATTTTGAATAATTAAAAAGGGGGTAAATTCACCTTTTGAATTTCTTTTGCAATTCAATCCAATTCTTAAAATTATTCTCAACAACATGAAAATTTTCAAAAATAAAATTTGTTCTAATTTTTGAGTTTTACAACTTTCATTAAAGTTGTTTATTCAGATTCTTGATAATTTTTGAAATAACATTTCAAATTTGAATTTTAAAACACTGTTTTGGGTTTAATTTATAATTCCACTTAATAACTCCAAAATCTCCTAAAATGAAAGTTGTTCAATTTGAAAAGGGCTAAAACTTTTATTAAGGAATTATCATTAGATTCCTTCTATTTTTTAAATTTGAATTTCAAATTTAGCTCTTTAAACATAGATTAAGGTTTTATTACAAATTGTATTTGAAAACTTCAAAATTACCCAAAATAGAAGTTGCTCAGCTTTTAAAGATTCACAACTTTTGTTTAAGGCCCAATACCTAATTCCTTTTGGTTTTTAAATTAGGGTTTCGGGTCCGACGTAGGGTTTATAAATGATTCCTTTTATATTCCTTTAATTTTATTCAGCTAATTACACACCAACACAAACATTTACATAATAAATCACTCTAAACCACCTATGCACAATCATATGTAGAAACCAAAATTTATTTTAGTTGATGCATATTAACAAGGTTAAATGCGAAACGATTACATGCAATCATGATGACATGGCAGGTTTTAGTCAATATAACACCAGGGGTGTTACAAGTGAGGGGGATCGTCTGGAGAGCTTGGGTCGGTAGGTGTGTCTGTCGAGCGTAGTACTGGCACCCCTCGCAGGAGCGTACCACCTCGGTAGCATCGGCCACGGCGGTTGGCCAGTAGAAGCCTTGCCGAAAGGCGTTACCGACAAGAATTCTTGGTGCGGCGTGGTGATTGCAGGCTCCGGCGTGTATTTCTTTGAGTAGGCATTTGCCTTGGCTGAAGGGAATGCAGCGCTCGAGCACACCCGAGGGACTCCGTCGATAGAGGCTGTCGTCAATCATCATGAAAGACTTGGCTTTACGTGCCAACCGTCGTGCTCTGGTTTTGTCCAAGGGTAAAACTCCTCGGACAAGCCAGCTGACCAGCGGCTCGCGGTAGTCTGGCTCGTGGTCGTCCATCTTGGCTACAATCTCCATCGCCTCGTTTTCGTCGCCGTCTTCAGCTAGGGTCTCGGGTGGCTCCCCTTTGTCAGAGGGGTCGGCAGCCCCCGAGGGGCTTACGGGGCTTGACGGCGATCCAAGTTCTCCGGGGGGTCGGGGGTCTTCTTCCCCTTGGCCCCCGAGGGATCTATGCTGACCGAGGGCTTGTGGAGGTCATTGACAAATATGCCCGTTGGGACCGTAGCCCTTTCGGACGCAATTTTTGCCAACTCGTCGGCCTCTTCGTTGTACCGTCGTGCGATGTGGTTGAGCTCGAGGCCGTCGAACTTTTCCTCGAGCAACCTCACCAGCTTGCAGTAGGCGGCCATCTTGGGGTTCTGGCATGTTGACTCCTTCATGACCTGGTCCATGACGAGCTGGGAGTCCCCTCGGACCTCGAGGCGTCAGATCCCGAGCTCGATGGCGATGTGGAGACCGTTGACCAGAGCCTCGTACTCGGCCACGTTGTTGGAAGTCGCGAAGTGCAGCCGCAGCAGGTATTTGAGGCGGACCCCAAGGGGTGAGACGAGGACGATGCCTGCGCCAGCACTGGTCTTCATCATTGACCCATTGAAGTACATGACCCAATACTCATCTTGGGTCGGGAGTGGCGGTAGCTGCGTCTCGGTCCACTTTGCCACGAAGTCCGCTAGCACTTGGAACTTAATGGCTTTGCGTTGCGCGTAGGTGATGCCATCACCCATGAGCTCAATAGCCCATTTAGTGATCCTCCCAGTCGTGTCCCAATTCTGGATCACCTCCCTAAGGGGGAACGATGATACCACGGTCACGGGGTGGGATTCGAAGTAGTGCCGCAACTTGCGCCGGGCAAGAATGATTGCGTACACCAACTTCTGGATCTGCGGGTAGGGCGTCTTGGTCTCGGACAAGACTTTGCTGATAAAATAGACCGGCCGCTGTACCAGTAATGCGCGCCCTTCTTCTTGCCATTCCACGACTATTGCTGCGCTTACAACTTGGTTAGTAGCTGCGACAGATAGTAAGAGATTTTCCTCTTTTGTAGGAGGCACGAGGACTGGTGCTTTCGAAAGCAGAGCCTTAAGCCTTTCGAGGGCTTCCTGGGCCTCGGTGGTCCAGGTAAAGTGCTCATTTTTCTTCAGCAACCGATACACCTTTTCGCCGAGCCTCGAGATGAATCGACTCAAGGCCGCGAGACACCCCATAAGCTTTTGCACTCCCTTGAGGTTCCGAATCGGACCTATCTGTGTGATGGCCGATATCTTTCCCGGGTTGGCTTCGATGCCACGCTCGGAAATGATGAACCTGAGGAGCATGCCCCGAGGGACCCCGAAAACGCACTTCTCGGGGTTTAGCTTTATATTTTCTTCTTGAGGCAGTCGAATGCCTTTTCTAGGTCAGCTACTAAGTCGCTGGCCTTCCTAGATTTTATCACTATATCGTCTACGTACGCCTCAACGGTCCGCCCGATGAGGTCCCCAAAAACCTTGAGCATGAAGCGCTGGTAAGTCGCGCCCGCGTTCTTGAGGCCAAATGGCATGGTTATGTAACAATATGTGCCGAAAGGAGTAATGAAAGAGGTCGCTAATTCGTCGGACTCTTTCATACGAATCTGATGGTAACCGGAATATGTATCAAGAAAGCAAAGTCGCTCACAGCCAGCAGTGGAATCAACTATTTGGTTAATGCGAGGTAATGGAAATGGATACTTAGGACAAGTTTTATTTAAACTAGTGTAATCAACACACATTCTCCATTTTCCATTTTTCTTTTTAACCAAAATAGGATTAGCTAACCACTCTGGATGGAAGACCTCCTTGATGAATCCGGCCGCCAAAAGCTTCTGCACCTCCTCCCCGATGGCCCGGCGCTTCTCCTCGTCGAATCGGCGCAAGCGCTGCTTCACCGGCTTGGACCCGGACCCGGATGTCCAAGGAGTGCTCGGCGACCTCCCTCGGTATGCCTGGCATATCAGAGGGACTCCAAGCAAACACGTCGGCGTGCTTGCGGAGGAAGTCGATGAGCACAGCCTCCTATTTCGGGTCAAGGGTGGCGCTGATTTTCAGCACCTTGCCGTCGGGAGAGCTCGGGTAGAGGGGCACCTCTTTCACCCCCTCAGCGGGCTCGAAGGTGCCTGTGACCTTTTTGGGGTTGGGGCCTCCTCCGCCAGCCTTTCGGCATCGGCGATGAGGGCCTCGGACAATATCAGCGCGCCGGCGTACTCGCAGCACTCAACATCGCATTGGTACGCGTGCTGGTAGGAAGCGCCAATGGTGATCACCCCTTTGGCCCCGGCATCTTGAGCTTGAGGTAGGTGTAGTTCGGGATGGCCATGAACTTGGCGTAGCATGGCCTTCCAAGAATGGCGTGGTAGGTGCCGTGGAAACCTACCACTTCGAAGGTGAGGGTGTCCTTCCTGAAGTTGTCAGGAGTCCCAAAGTAGACGGGCAGGTCGATCTGCCCGAGGGGTTGTATGCTCTTCCCCGGGACATCCCGTGAAACGGGGAAGTCACCGGCCGAAGAAGAGAGCGGCTGATCCCCATCAAGTCGAGGGTCTCAGTGTAGAGAATGTTGAGGCCACTGCCTCCATCCATGAGGACTTTGGAGAGCCTCGTGTTGCCGACGACTGGGTCGACAACGAGCGGGTAACGCCCCGGCGATGGGACGTAGTCTGGGTGATCGTCCCGGTTGAAGGTGATGGTGTTGTGGGACCAGTCGAGGAAGCGTGGCGTCGCTGGTTCGACTTAGTAAACCTCCCGACGCTCGCGCTTTCGCTGGCACGGCGTGGGAGTGGAACCGGGCCCGCCGAAGATCATGAGGCACTTGTCGATGGGCAGGAACTCGTCGCCCTTCCTGTCCTTGTCCTCGGCGGGTTTCTTGCCGGCGGCGTCCTGGAACGCCTGCCGGCCGTAATGCTTTTTGAGCATCACACACTACCCGTGTGTGATGCACCGGGCCCTGGTGATAAGGGCACGGCTTGCTAAGCATCTCGTCGAAGCGGCCCTGAGGGGGTCGTTCCCTCTTGGGTTTGGTCGCTGAGGGGGGCCTTTCCCTTCCCCTTCTTTTTCTTGCTGTTTGGGCCCCAGGAAGAGGTGCCCTCGGGGGCCTCCTCCTTCCGTTTGCCCTTTGGGTCAGAGAAGAGGGCTCCCACCACCTCGTCCCCCGAGACGAAGCTAGTTGCTATCTTCATGAGCTCGGAAACGCTAGTGGGGGTCTGGCGTCCGAGCTCATGAACGAGCTCTTTGCAGGAAGTTCCTGCAGCGAATGCTCCGAGGACGTCGGAGTCGGCGACCTGGGGCAGCTCATTGTATTGCTTGGAGAATTGCCGGATGTAGTCTCTGAGGGACTTGCCCGGCTTCTGCTTGCAGCTTCTGAGGTCCCAGGAGTTGCCAGGGCGCACGTACGTGCCCTGGAAGTTCCCTACGAAGATCTTGACTAGATCGTTCCAGTCAAAGATCATCCATGGGGGAAGATGTTCCAGCCAAGCTCTTGCAGAGTCGGCGAGGAACAGGGGGAGGTTGCGGATGATGATGAGATCATCCTGCGCACCACCAAGCTGGCACGCAAGACGATAATCCGCTAGCCATAGTTCGGGGTTGGTTTCCCCCGAATATTTGGCTATGTTTGCTGGTTGTCGGAACCGGGGCGGGAACCTGGCCCTTCGGAAGACCTCGCTGATGACGCGAGGACCCGAGGGCTCGGGCGAGGGCTCACGGTCCTCGTCCGAGTCGTAGTGCCCGCCCCGATGGACATGGTAGCCACGTGTAGCTCCATAGGTCTTCCATCGACCGCGGGCTTGAAGGATGGCTCGGACATCGACGCTCTTGCCCAGCCATTGGTGAACCGACGGGGCTCTCGAGACCTCGGGATGTACCGAGGGCTCGCGCTCGTGGCGTGCCGCGCCACCACTTTGGTGGCTTTCGGTGCCACGCTGGCGTGACGCTGAACTTTCCGCCTGGAGGACGGCTGCATCCTCCAGGAGGTCCTTGAGCTGGTTCCGGAGCTGCCGTGCCTCCTCGGTGGAGGGCTCAGGTAGGCCCCGGAGCAGCATTGCGGCCTCTGTGAGCTGGCGGCTTGCTCGAGGCAGGGCTCCTGGTGTTCCTAGCTCCATCGTCGGTGATGATATGAGCCTGAACGTCCCGGGCCCTGTGACGAGCTGCTCCACCGGCGCCCTGCTACTCCTCGCACTCGAGCGCGGCTCACAGCTGGGTGAGGCATAGGCGGTCCTCGTCCATCTGCGCCTCGAGTTCTCGGAGCTGCTCTAGCTCTGGAGACTGGTGCACGGGGTGAGATGTCCCAGCCCCCGGGTCCTGCGGCGGAGCTGATCGCGCAGGCCGCGGAGTCGCCGGAGGCAGGGTGTGCTGTGGCTGTAGTGGGAGGCGTACGTCGTTGTCGTCTCCTGAATGGACGTCCTCCACCCATCCATCTTCGGGGTGCACCAAATGGTAGCATTCCCGAGTGGGGTCGACGTAGGACTGGTCAGAGTCGGTGGTGACGCTCGGGGTGTCTTCCTTTGAGTCGTCGAGGTGGACGGCGAAGTCCGCGTTCACCCAGAACTCGTCGTCGTCGTCGCTGAGGCCCCATCGTGACGGCGAGGTCCAACCACGACGATCCCACTGTTCTGAGTATTCTCGGGGAGTGAGGCTGTCAGTGGAGTCCGTCTGCCCCGCCGTACGCCCTGGGACTGCTCCCGGGAGAAGACGGTGGGGAGGCCACGTGGTCGCCCACGAGGTCATCTAGACGCTCGAGGCGGTGGACAGGTGTCTCCACTAGATCATGTAGCAGAGCGCGGATCACGTGGACGTGGGCGTCCATAGCGCTCTGGAGCCCAAAGAGAGATGGCGGCGCTGCCCCCCTCCCGTCGTGAGGGTGGAGAGAGAGACCCGTTGACGCCACGATCCCATCCCCGCCCAGCCTTTGGGCGGTTGACGGGCGTGCAGCTGCCGGCGCCAGAGGTGTCAGGGTGGCGGCCAGTGCCGGGTTGGCGTCCCCTGCTGGGGGCACCTGGTTGGCCGTGCCTTCCGCCACCAGGGGCAGGTTGGCGCGGTTGCGCCTCCTCCTCCTGGTCCGTCGGGAAGCACGGCATGCGGCGCTCCCCTCGTCCTCTGGGATGGGAGGAAGCGTCGCCGTGGTCCTCTCCCCGGCCGCCTGACGGGCCGGAGTTAGGATGATGATGGTGCGGGGCTCAGTTGGGCACAGGTTCATCTCGAGCCCGTGGTCAGTGGCCACGAACTCAAGACTCCCGAACCGGAGCACCGCGCCAGCAGGAAGCGTCATCGAGGCGTCTGCCATCCGTAACCTGAGTCAACACACAAAGGCCCCAACCTGGTGCGCCAACTGTCGGTGCTAGTTTTGGCGGCGCTGACACCGGCTAGTAACTTGTGCTTTGCGGTTGAGGTTTCGGATTGTGTGCAAGGAGGAACACGGGAGATTTATACTGGTTCAGGCCGATGGGGCCCTACGTCCAGTGGAGAGGCGAGTCGTGTTGCCTTGCACCGGGGTGCTTGTAGTAGGGGGTTACAAGCTGAGCGAGAGAGGGAAGGGCTCCCAAGTCTGTTACAAGTGTCTAAGCGTGTACAGATTGTTTGTTGTTGTTGTTTGTTGTTGAGTGGCAGTGAGTGTGAGTGAGCTTGTGAGCGATTGAGAGATTGTCTAAGGCTGGGCTCTGCTCTCTCTTTTATAGTTACAAGGGAAGGGCTAGAGTTACACGTGTTGCCCTGTGTTACAGTATTCGGCTTGGGGGGTTGGTGATGACTGGTGGCGATCGTCAGCCACGCCTTCGTCTTGGCGCCTCGGCGGCATGGCATTAGTCATTCGGCCGATCCGCCACTGTTCCATTGGTGAGTTCCAAGGCGCCTCACAGTGCTTGGTCATGGTTGGCTGCATGGCGATACGTCATGCCGTCGTATCCGTCCTTGCATAGTGCAACGAGTATATAGGTTGACTTCTGGGTACAAGCC
The DNA here is from genome assembly GCA_038502445.1 of Eremochloa ophiuroides. Lineage (NCBI taxonomy): Eukaryota > Viridiplantae > Streptophyta > Magnoliopsida > Poales > Poaceae > Eremochloa > Eremochloa ophiuroides. The sequence goes on from JAHLJS010000008.1 coordinate 29,388,851, forward strand.
CCCGAGGCTCGGAAAGCCTTGGTGCCATCGGGGGTCTGATGGGACAGAGCGGGGGGAGTGTCCTCCCTCGGGTGCTTCTTTTTCCTTGTGAGGTACATTCCAGGGGACTGGCAAGACCGGTCGTAAGACTTTACCCATTCCCCCTGGTTGGCCGGACGACCGTCGTCCCCCATTTCCTGGTGTCACACGTGTGGCCGGGGTATGGCGGTCGCCGTCGTAGTTGGCGAATCCCCTCGTCAGCCCGGGGAGCTGTACGGTTGACTGTCCCTGTAGCGGCGTGGGAGGAGGAGGACCGTCAGATCGCCTACCAGAGGAGATAGGGCAGTTGGTACGGCGAACGTGAGCGTTCGGGGCGTTGTTGTGTCGAGAGGCCCATCCGATGGGATTTTGCCTGTAAAGTGGTCAGAGAGGTCCCTTGCGGTCCAAGATTGCTCTGCTGACGTCAACTACGCATGGGATGCCTTTGAAAGATCGTGCTCGAGAGGGATGGTGAAGCTCGTGCGAATCGGAGAATCGGTGCTCGAGGGTGCCGCTTTCCCGAGATCTCTCGGGGAGGCTCGGGCGAATTGAAGAATCGGCGCCCGAGGGTGCCGCTTTCCCGAGCTCTCTCGGGGAGGCTCGGGCGAATCGGAGAATTGGCGCCCGAGGGCGCCGCTTCCCCGAGGGTAGGTTTGCGTAGATGCATCATCATGGGCCTCCGTAGGCACGGCCTTCGTGGGCCACCGCTGGCCTGACCTGGGTCAGGCCGTGTTGAGAATGTATGTTTTCGCATCGAAGTTGAGTACCCCATACTTTGATAACCGACAGCTATTTGGAGCTAGTTTCTTTTCCACCTAGTAACCCGCTCTATCTCATCCAGACCCTAAGTCAAACTATAGTCTGACCAAATATATAAAGAAATTTGTTAATTTGATCTAATCAATAAATAAATTTGCTAATATGTTGAACACAGAATATGTATACTACAAAATACGTTGCACGACGGATCTAATGGTATACTCCCTCCGTCCCATTGAGATTGTCACTTTGGACTCCGTGCCATTTTGTTTGATCATTCGTCTTATTCAAAATTTTTGTACAAATATTATTTATTTTTTATGGCCTATTTAATCGTTAGAGATATTTTAATAATAACTTAATCATTTTATTATTCATCTAAAAAATTCAAATAAAATGAGTGGTCAAACAAGAAGTTCAAAAGTCAAAACGACGGTCCCAATGGGACGGAGGGAGTATATAAACATTAGTACTTTAGTACATATATATGTGTGGTTAAATTTCTGATAGTTTGACTTAGAATAAAACTCACATTGAGTTAGCATGACGAACTTTTTAGTACTGTTTAAGAGTAACTCCAATGCAAGACATCAAATTAGAGCTCTATTTTTTATTTGAGGGTTTTTCTATTTTGAGGATCTTTTTTCTTTATATACACTACGTAACGAGCTCTCAAATCTATTGACATTCACTGTTTGACCATATCTAACATCACTCCATCAATAAAGATAGTGTTTGGTTTAAGAGACAAGGACGGGACGAGCCAGCTGGGTATCCAACTTTGTGTTGCCGTTTGTTCTCATGATAGGCAGAGACGTGACCATCCTCTACTTATATGTCTATATTTTTTTCCAGCGGACAGAGTCATCCTAGACGAACAATTCTTCGGCATGGGAAGCTAATGTTATCAGCTCAGGGCGGTGTGTAGGTGAGGATGTCGTGCTTCGGCTTGAGGGCGAGGAGGCGGTGTTCCAGTGTGGGGCGAGGTATGGCGCTCCAGCATGGATTGAGGCAACGCTTAGGGCAGGGTGGCCGTGCATGGAGGCTAGGCCCAAATCTGTGGGCAACAGCGGCGCTCCGAGCAAGCGAGGAGGTGTTCTGGGCTAGGCGAAGATTTCATGGGTGAAGAAGAGAGGTTGAAGAAAGAACGCGAGGCAGATGAGAGACACATGTCGTACACCTCATCCCAATTTTTTATGTCTTTGAACCGAAGGCGGAATAAAGATCTTTTCGTCCTCATCAGCCTTGTCTTTTTATTTCCATGTCGAGATTCTTTGCTAATGAAGGTGAAGAGATGACAAAACGTCTTAGTACCAGTTGACAGCCCTAGTTTGGTTTTGATGATTGATGACACCATAAGGATTAACCTACATGCTAAGTGATGACTAAGTGTAGGTTATCCTAACCATGGTGAGTGGAGCTAGATGATGTTGATCAAGTGGGCTCAACCATGGGTCAAGCAAAATGGATCAAATGGAGATGATCAAGGAAAAATAAAAGGACTTAAAAGAGGTGAAAAGAAAAGCATGAAAGTAAAGGTATAACCCAATAGGGTTTTTCTTTTGGTGATCAAGACATCAAGTGAGTGTCATTACATTTAGGTGTAGTAGCCAACTATCAAGGGGAGAACTAAGTGATTGGATTACCTTCAAATGCTTTAGGTTGCATTTCATGTACATTGATCTAACCACTATTGACTTGAATCCCTTGATAATTGTTTGCAAAATGCTAACATATTGAGCACAAGTGTTGAAGACCTTGAGTGTTAGCACATAGAAGCAAGGGGTGAGAAAATAGACTTGAAACCAGTGAGAACAGAGCGTTGGACGCTGGGATCTCCAGGTGAAAGCCCATGTTTGGTTTTGGGTAATTGATGAAACCTAGTTTGCTAACGATTGCTCTAAGTGTTTCATGAGAATTGATTAGCAAATGGCAAGATGGAGCAAAGGACCGGGTCGGTGGAGGTCACAAGTGAAGGGCAATGACGGCGTCCATGAAAATGGTGTAAGTCCATCAACAAAGGAGAAAGCCCTATTGACGGCATCCATGCAAATGGTATAAGTCCATCATCATAGGTGTCCACAAGGTCCATTAAGAGATGAGAAGGAAGTTGATAAGAAACCGGGAGCTCAAGGCAAAGGTATAACCAATAGAAGCTCTTTTAATTTTGGTGATCAAGACTCCATAGAGGGAGTGATCACATTTAGGATAGATAGCCGTACTATCAAGAGGGGCGAAATCATTGTTGAAATATGGTTATCAAGTGCCACTAGGTGTTCATGATCATTGCATATGCATATAGATGCTATGACACTGACTTGACCCGTGGAAAACTCTTTGAAAAAGGCTAACACACGTGCACCTCAGTGAGAGACACTTTGGAGTGTTAGTGACTTAAGAAACTGGGTGAAGTTTGAGGGTTAGAGAGGGTTTGGTCCTCTCTTCCTCCTGCCGAGCTTGCGAGGCAGGATTCGGCGAATTTCGGAAACGTTACAATAGAAAAAGTAGCGTCGGACTCTAACTTGACTGAGCGTCGAACCATTGTCTTCGGTCCGACGGCTAACCCCTTCAGCAAGCGTCGGACGCTTGATTTCGGAGCGTCGGACCATTGTCCTCAGGGTCCGACGGTACAGAGCCGCAGCAGGTCGACACGTGGAGAGTTCTGAGAGCGTCGGACTCTCGGCGTTAGTCCGACGGTGAGCGTCGGACCGACGTCCGACGGTTTTCAGGGCTCGGGGAGCTCTCTGGAAGCGTCGGACGGCCACGTTCGTTAGTCCGACGGCTCCGTCTGACTGAGTCCGACGGTGGTCAGCTGAGGGCGTCGGACCGGTTGATTTAGTCCGACGTTCGTCCGTCCGACGGTCGTTTTGGCGCGAGGAAATAGCCGTTGTGATCCAACGTTCGACTTCAAACGGCTAGTGACACGTGGCGTTCATCCGAGGCGTCGGACCGTGCGGATTAGTCCGACGCTCTGGCCGTCGGACAGTCCGACGGTACGCAGTGAACTCTAAACGGCTAGTTCTTTGTGTGTGGCTCATAAATAGTCACTTGGCCGGTTTGGGGGTAAGCTCTTGGCACTCCTAAACATCATAACATACTTGTGAGCCTTCCCACTCCACTCTCACTCATCCTACTTGATTGTGATCATCATTTGGTGAGTTTGGAGAGCATCAAGTGCATTGCATTGATAGAGATCAACTAGAGGCACTTGGTAGTGTTATCTCGCAGCGGTTTCTCTTGTTACTCTTGGAGTTTGCCGACTCCTAGACGGCTTGGAGCTGCGAGGATCGTTGAGGGGAGTTGGTGATTGTCTCCGCCTCCGATCAAGGTATTGTGAGGGGTTCTTGAGCCTATCCCCGCGGGAGATCGCGAAAGGTATCTTTAGTGGATTGCTCGTAGCTTGGTGGATCCCCATCTTGTGTTGGTTGTGCGGCACCCTTGAGAAGGGTTTGGCGAGTGATGCCAATTAGCGCGTGAACCTCCAAGTGGGTGTATCGCTACAACGAGGACTAGCTTGCCGGCAAGCAAGTGAACCTCGGTAAAAAATCTTGTGTCATCTCTCTACCGAAGATTTCCCTTATATGTGATTGATTGGTTATATTGGACTTCATATCTTCTCTTCACCGGCGGTATTGAAATCACCTTTACTCTTTACATTTGTGTACTTCTCTCTTGTGTAGCTTGATTAGTTAGTTGCTCACTTAAGAGTAGTGTGAAGTAGTAACATAGCCTTTGAGTGTGAACTAGAGATCATAGTGTAGTATACTTGTCTAGGTGGCTTGCATAGTGTAGTTTAGAGCTAGTGCTTTGCAAAGCTTGCTACTGTTACTAATCGGCTTGTTAAGTGTTGTTTGTAGATTTTTATAGGCTATTCACCCCCCCTCTAGCCATTTAGGACCTTTCACCAGGGCGACGGACTTTTGGTGAGTGTGCGACGGCCGTCTCAGCTGTGCTGTTCACTGTGCAAAAGCGCCGGACGTTGACTTTTGGTCCGACGACAAGCGTCGGACCGCGTCCGAACATTTCAGGAGCTCTCGGTGTTGTTTTGCATAGCGTCGGACTCATGGTTTCATTGGTCCGATGCACTGACGAGTGAGTGTCCGACGATGGCTAAGACAGTGAGAGTCAGACAATCCGACGCCCAGTGAAGGGAGAACGTCGGACCGTTGGTTCACGGTCCGACAGCTTGGCGAGCTGAGTTCACGTTCTGGCAGTGTGCGCGACGAAACAAGTTCGCGGCGTTAGACGCTAAGTTTTGGTCCGACGTTGTGCCTCGGACAGCGTTCGACGAGGGTTTGAGCTCTCGGGTAACTCTCTAGAAGCGTCGGACTCTGCTGCTCTTTGGTCCGACGCTGCCCCGTCCGATGGTTGGTAAAAGGGGCGCGAGCAGTAGCCGTTGAGATCGATCAACTGTGGTTTTACCTGCGAGACACGTGGCGAAATCGCGTGCGTCTGACGCTGGACTTTGGTCTGATGCCTAGAAATAGTGTCTAATGGCTATTTTCTATGGGGTTGTTGGTATTTTTAAGTGCATACAGATAAATCCGCAAGCGCACGGATACCGTTGTAGCTTTTACCCGGAGGGTTTTAAATATCGTATCCACAGGAAAATGGGCTTGGTTAACTACAATCTAATTTAACCAGGGGTAGTCAATAAGTAAAGGTAAAAACTAGGTTAAAGGTGATAGTCAATGATGGGTGTAGTGATGCAATTAAAGATGGTGGTGTTGTAACTAAGGTGATGGCTAATAGGTGTAAAACTAATCAAGGGTGTAGGTAATATTGCTATGGTGATCTAGGTTGTAGATAATAGGAGTGTAGAGAGGATAACTAAGGGTTTCTACTTCTGACTTGGGCAAGCTTATGTCTTAATCACTATAGGGAAAGATATCAACAGAGAATATTTCCCTTAACAAAGCTATCCTACTATTCCTTCTGACGGGAGGTGGACTATGTAAGACTCAACAGGCACGGTCACCCCCACGATCTACCACCGATCCGGCCAGACAAGACACATTTACGAGTAACCATAGTTTAGGCACCACGCCTACACTAAGGATTACTACTCTACTCTCTATAGAACAGGAATAAAGCACTCAAAAGAGAGACATAAACCAGATAAACAATATGAACATACACTTACGTGAATCAGAAGTTGGTTGCCCGAAACATCTTAAGAGCTAGCTCAAGTAGAGCTAGATCTTACTGAAGTACAAGCCGTAGAGGGATCACCGACAGGCCGGCAACTCCTTCTAACTCTTCCCTCGCTCTCCATCTCTCTACTATCTAGTCCTTAGATCCTAATGAGAAATTATCCTTTCATGGGACACCTCTCGATTAGGGTTTACATGTATTGATATGAATTGGTCTGAAACCCTGGGGGTCTTGGGCTGCTTATATAGGCCAGTGGGATGAACCATAGCCCTTGGATCAAATTGACTTCGACGGGCGGTGGAGATTGCTCTAAAAATCGGGTTGTGGGTCCACATCGAAGCGGAGGCGGTTTCGTCTCTCTGACAGGTCGGCCGACAAAGGGGCTAGGTTGGTCGACCCACTTTAGGGTCCAAATGGGTTCTATCTTCTCTGGTGAGTCTCTGGTGTCTTGTTGATTCTTCCTGATCCACTTTCGCGACGGAATTTGATTTTTGTACCGACGTCCTTGGTATTTTCTTCTTTTCCAGATAACGTCCTGCAGAAACACAGAATCACCAAAACTTGTGGAATTCTGTCAGTTCAATCCCTAAACCTATGTTGGTGTTTGCTTTTATTCCCTTTTTCAAGTTTAGTTGGCGGGTAAAATCATACAATAACTACCGTCAACAGGGGTAACGGCTAGGATTGCACTTAGGGGTATTTATACTCCTTCCCTGGTCACTTGGTGACTCTCTTGCACATTTGATTCATTGCCATACTCTTGTGAGCACTTTCTAGCCTCTCACTCACTCACTTGTTCATCCATTGATAATCTTTGTGAGTAGAGTGATTCTCAAGTGCATCATTGCTAGTGATTTGCATTCTAGAGCACTTGAGAGCAAGCCATTGCTGAGTTATCATTCTCTTGGGATTTTGCTGAATCCCTAGATGGCTTGGAGGTGTTGTTGGTGTGAGATTGGAAGGAGATTGTCCAAGTCCACATCAAGGTGTTCTTGTGAGGGGTTCTTGCGGTTATTCCCTGGCGGAGTGCCAAAACCGACTCTAGTGGATTGCTAGTGGTGAGAAGCCAGTTCTCTTGGGTTGGTGATAGGCTCTCAGTGAGGGACTGACGTGTGATGCCTAGCTCATGATCCACCAAGGAATACCGGTGCCACAATGAGGAGTAGTGTGATGGCGATCACATGAACCTCGGTAAAAAATCGAGTGTGCTTCTCTACTCCACCATCGAGTGGATTTCTTGGTTGATCTCTTGGTTTTCACAATTGATTGTATTCTCCTGGTGATTGGATCAACCTCTACTCTTCTCGGTGGTATATCCTTCTCGATCCCCACCTCTTGCGTTTATTCACTTGTTTAGGTACTCTCACTCTAGAATCGAAGTGAGAGCTTCTTGGCGCTTGAGTGCTTATACTTGTGAGTAGTATTTTGTGATAGGTGGCTTGCTTAAAGTAGCCTAGTGCTAGCGCTTAGCTAACGCTTTGTTATTTGCTAATATTGTTGTCTAGTACTTTGTAGAAGTTTTTATAGGCTATTCACCTCCCTCTAGCCTATTGGTACCTTTCACCAGTACATGGAGGAAAAAGCCTTCTAAACATATAGCTAGTGATTGGTTGACAAGAACACAAGAAAGACGAAAGCACTATGAAAAATTGATTTAGAAATGGGAATGAGCTAGAACCAAGAAAAGCAAAAGCACTACGAATAATCAATTTAGGATTGGGAATAGGCCAGAACCTTGGGTTCTTCCTTAGTTCCTAATATAATTAATGGTATTTTTATGCTCTATGCAAGAAATTAAACTATCTAAATGTGCAACTACAGTCTCGCAGTTTCAATAGATGTGTTGCTATCTCTACCATAAAAGAGTTATACAACTTAGGTTCCAATTCTATCAACTAGCCTATCGATAAAGATAGGAAGGTAAAGCACAAAACGCATACACCAACCTAGGTTCCGATCCTATCAACTAGCCTAGGGCTTTGCTCTATTTGGTGCTCTTACAACACATGGATGCCTTTGTTTCTGTTGGCACAAAAAGTGGTTTGCCGTGCTCAACACACTAGCGAAGCTGGAAACGATCTCAAGAGCACTGGAGCCTTGTAGATCCAGCTAACTTCAAGCCCGGTCTGAGAGTGCGGATGACTCCCAAGCGTGCCAGTCAATTTAACCTGCAATTGACAAGGAAAAAGATAATGATCAGTAACACAAAGCAGAACCAGCTGGTGAGTCCAGGTAGTTCCAAATATACGGCCTTACGGGCCCTGTTTCTAGGCTATCAACTAAAGAGTCAATACAATTTGCATGAGTCGATTTCTATTAAATACTATGTTGTCGCATGATCAATTCATATGTATGAATAAAGGTTACAGTAAGCAGTTTCTACATATAAAAGCTGCAACGAATCAGTCGAACACATGACAGATCATTCCATAAACGATTATAGTAATAAATGCATATCAAGCTTTTTAATGCGAAGTGTCTGAATGCTGGACAGAGAGAAATCGGCTATTCAGCCGATTCGGCAAATACGGGCAACATACGAGCCTATAAAACAAGCGATGTTTTGACCTTCAAGCCAATATATTCAATTCATCGTTTACAACATTGGGGATCAAACGGATCGAGATAGCCATAATGTAAACCATAATTTAAATCTATTAATTATCAAGTCCCAACAAAATTTGTCTTATTACTTGAGTGCAACCCGTATACAATCAAGATTTAGATCCATCGGCTAATGCAAATATATTCTATTTATCAATGCATAAATGTTGAACAATTATTATTCATTGAGCAAATAGATCTTAAAGATATAATCCGATATAGCTAGATCAAGACTGGGCAAATTTGGTGAATGGTAAATATAATTGAACAAATAAAATCTAACATCACCGATAACTTAATGAATCTAACTAAGATGCTAATTTTAGTTAGAGCCAGTAACTAATTCATGTATATTGACCAGCTTAATCTAGGCCTTCATCGACCAGATGACATTAAACATAGATTAATCAAGAAAATAAACATGAATCGATAATTAATCCTTATTTGATCTAAGTCCATGTCCACAGGATGACACTAAACTCATGCCAAACAAGAATCAACCTCAATCTACTATGTTCTCATGTCCACCGGATGACATTAAAGATACAAGGTTTAGCGAGGCATGACGGTACTTACAAGCAAGCCTGCGTCCACCGGATGACACTCAGCCCGTTTGAAGAAACTCGCCGAAATCTACTTTACTCCTACTCCTAAGGGTTTGGCCGGGTCTGAAAGGTGTGTTGTATTGATGTGTACGTACATGTTACAATGGTCGGGGGTTTATATTTATACCCTGATGTGAAAAGATAAAGTCCTAGTCGAAATACAACTCGAAATAAATATGGAAACTAACAAACTCTCCTATTTTAAAGGTAACTTGGAGTCCAATCTTCCCTTTCCTGAACGGACTCCGAATGTGATCGCTTTTCGGCACCAAAGATCCATGCTGATGTCATCCATCAATCAACTCTGTCTTCGACTGTGCCTTCCTTTCTTTAGCCCAACACCCGATCCAGTACTGAATCGGCTATCTCTGCTTCCGTCTCTGCCCCCGAAATCGGCTGTTCGTTCCGGAAATCGGCTATCCCTTCTCGATCCAGATTTTGGTGTAAACACATGCCCCCCAATTTTTGGATAAACTGGTTTTATTCCAAAATTAGCACCGAGTCTCAATCGACCTTCACTCGAAAAGCACAGCAAAACCACAGCTTCCTGCTCAGCACCTCAGCGCTCTGCATGAAATCGAAACCCTAACCAAAGAAACTTCCGCCGCACCTCTCATTCAGCTTTGATTCACCGCCTCCAAAGCTTGAGCGATGGCGACCCCTTCTGAAATCCTCGAGGTAATGAATCTCTTCTCACTGATCCGCTTTCTAGTTTTTCCTCGAATCCCCGTCTAATCAATCGCATGGCCGATCTGATTTCTAGAACTTGAAGAATGAGATTCTGATTCCGTTGGACGACACCCCCACCGCTTTTTACTTGGGTCCAATGGACGATTCGAATCCCATGGAATTTGTCAGCAAAGAGACCAACCAGATCCCTTTCAAGGCTTCCTTGGTAGACGCATCCTCATGGTCTAAGAATCCATTCCGGAACTGGCCCAATATGCCAACTGGGTGGAGAAACTGGTTCCACAGAATCTCAGAGAAGAAACGAGCAGACTGGGAACTGCGTAATCTGAGCCAGTGCCTTGATCTCTCCCTCTGCCAGATGAAGAAGAATGAACACCTCCTGATTGTGGCAAGTTATTTCTGGTCAAATTCTTTGAATGCTTTCATATTTGGGCATGGGCCGATGAGCATCACTTTGGGTGACATTCACATGCTTACCGGCCTGCAAATCACCGGAACCTGTCGACTCTGGGACCTTATCTCCATAGGCAAAAAACAACTCCCCAAGCTAAATGAATACAAAGGCTGGACCGGCTACATCAAGACTCACCATCTGACTTCTCCCAGTGTCAATGAGAAAGAATACATCGCCTTCTTGATCTTGTGGCTGGAAAGGTTTGTCTTCTGTGGTACTTCCTTAGGACCAGCTTATCCCTTCGAAGCTCTTGCAAAGCAACTAGCTCATGGAGGCTAAATTCCCTTGGGAAAACTCTTGCTAGGAGCTGCATATAGGCTAATGAGCCGAGTGGCTGGTTATCTGCTGAAAGGTAAAGAAGTGCAGTGCATAACAGGACCCTGGTGGTTGATTCAGCTGTGGCTCAATCTCCATCTACATAAAATGGTCAGGCCAAACCTCAACAACCTCAGTTATCCCTCCATTAATTATGCAGAAGATGGGACTAAAATCACACGAGGGTGCCAGAATTTCGGTGAAGCTGCTTCAGCTATTGTCATCAATGCTAACCGGGGCCATTTGCTTGAAGTACTCTACAGAGGTCTGGGACCAGACATCCTGGTCTGGTTTCCTTATGCAGAAGACGAGGAGTTCCCAATACCTTACAACTTCATGTTCAGTACAGGATGTTCCGATGAAGGGGCCATAGAGATTTTCAACATCATCATCAAGCCCTGCATATTGCCAGTCGATTTCAAGCACCTTCGTGGTGTGAGTAGCAATGAGCCCAGCTGGCCTTCTTATGAACTTTGTCACCCAAATGTTGCAGCAAGGAAACTAGGCTTTGGCCAACTGCCCCCCAAGCTCCTATTTTTGAGCCTTCTGAAACCCAGGGATGAGAATACTGAAGGGTTGGAAGTTGACAGAGTTTTCAGGTTGGGAACAAACCTGCCGCACTACACGGTGAACAAATGGGGTCAAATTACAATCACTCATGGAAGCTTTGATAACTGGTGGCAGCAATGGCATGCTCATCTATTCTGCTAAAGAATCCATGATAAATGCAAAGCTTTAGACAAAACCTTCAATTCCGAATCAGCAGTAAGTATCACCAACCGATCTGCCTCAAATCGGCTACCAACGATATTTTAACCCCTGTTAATGCAGGATCCTGAATCTGATCCATAAGAGCAAGTTGAGTATTATCCCCCCTGTCCAACTGCAAGGCTTGGCTCTTAGGCACCATCACTGAAACAGATGATGAAACGTCCCATTACAACAACAGCTGCTCATGCCTCCAAGAGGAAAGCTTCATCATCTCGCCTTCAAAAGCTGATAGCCAAGAAACCATGATCTAAAAGAAAAACTGCTAAGGTACCTACTCACTCTGAAATTCTTCCCGCATCATCTGTTTAATTATCTGACTAAAATCGGCTAACACCAAGCAATCACCCAGCCGATTCAAACTTCACTGGATGGAGCTCAAGCCAAAGATCAACCAAAATCGATCAGTCATCCAAATACTGCAGCAAGCTCTTCGAGCATGGCCGAAATCCCTGACACTCAGGAAGCGCCAAAAACCCAGGTACTCGCTCAACCTATCAACACAGTTGATGACCAAATTCAGGCACACAATTGTTTCCTCCTGGGCATTTTCTGTATCTTTTAACCAATCACAAAAATACAGGCGAACAGCCCCTCTTCTGAAGATACTTGGACCAGGCTTGAAAAAGAGGGAACACCACCTACTGAATCACCAGGTAAAGCAATCCGGCTATTAACACCATTGTGTTTTCACTGTATCACTTATCTTCTATTCTTGCAGAGCCCTAATCAATCACATAGACACACATTGACACTCCACCTGGTGCTAGAAAAAGATCAGCCATGGAAACACACCCAGGAACCTCATTGGTGCCACCAATACCAAATACTGTCAAGGTAAAGTTTCTTAGCAAATAATTCGATCACCCCTAGCATTTCATCTCCTAATGATATTATGCACAAATACAGGTGCTGCAGACCTCATCACCCAGCTACTCTTTCAACCTAGAAGAATTTTGTGATGAGAAAGAGCTCAGCTCTAAATCTCTGACATTACGAGAGCCAGATTTTAAAAATCGGCTAAGTGAGCTTCTACCTCGGTTGGAGACAGACTTGATCAACCTAACTCTACACACCGAGCCAATTGATGAAGCCATTCAACTTATTTAGCAATAGTCAAGCTCAAAGGCCTTTATCTTCTTAAAACAACTAACCAGGCTCAAGAACACAGCCTCAAGGATCGCATCTGCACACTCAAATTTGACAGAACTTGAGAATCTGAAGAATAGAAAATTGATGAACAAGCAAGGAGCCACAGAGTAAGCTGAACAAATCAAAACACTGAAAACCTCTGTCAATACAGTTGAATCAGAGTTGCAAGCACTGAAAAACAGACATGAACAGCTGATGAAAGAGCTCGAAGAGGTGAATCTGGCCATTACTAAGCAGGAGGCAACTGCATCAACTGACGCTGCTGACATCAACCAGAAGAAGAAACAAATCAGTGCCATGGTTGCTGATGGCAGAATAATTCACCAGCGTTTGAACTTTCTGAGAACAATGGCTGATGAAGATCAAGAATCCATACAGGCTGGTCAGGCTCTTCATGCTAAAATTGTTTCTTCCCTTCGGTCATTGTTGGCCTTGTAATTTCCTTTTGTCATGTGTAATGAATACTCGCTCTGTGTGCGAAAACAGTATCTAATTCAGGCTTGAATCGGCTTTTTTACTCGTTTGCTTTTGAATCGGCTAAAAAGCCAGATCCTCTTAGTACCGATCCCAGAGGCCGACACATCATTAGCCGATCTTGAGCTGTCGACTAGAATAGATGATCAAGAAGTCTCGTTCCCCACGCGCCGCGTCCACTCCGGATTCAAGAATCACGACTTAACTCCAACATAAAATCCGACACGCCGTCTCGTCTTCCGAGGAAACTGCCTTGACGCTTCCGTCTCATAAATAGATCCCGGGCCTGGGCGAACAACCGCACACTTCATCAGATTTAATTCGCCAGGCCTTTCTCCTTCTTAGACCTAGTTCATACATTCTTCTAACTCGACAAACTTGACTCGATGGCTGAGGGCGATGAGTTCGGTCGGTGACTCCGTGCTCTCAGATCGCAGACCAACCTGCTGCACACCTTCTTGAGGTAAAGCCATGACTCATCTTAGTGTACTAGTCAAACCTTAATCTAACTGCTGTCGCTCTTGTAGCAATCGGCCAACTGCCGACGCTGAGGGCTCTAGAACCGCCGCCGGACCTTCCCAAGCCGCTCCTGCAGCTGGTGGAACCACCCCTGCAACTGGTGAAGCCGAGGGTCCATCTCACGGGGAAATGCGCACGGTGACATCCCAGATGCTGCGGGTTTACAACAGGTAAGCATATCCATACCTACGGCATTAGATTTCGGCTTTCAAATCTGAGACACACTCTTTTTGCTATCTCTAGCCAAGCGCGTCACCTTAATCTGCCTCCGGGTGCTCCAATAGGCGATGCACCATCACGGGTGCGCCGCACTGCGCCCCAGCCAAACCTCCCCAGGGCCCGGCTTCAAGCGTTGCTTCCCGGGAGGGGTCTGGCTCGGAGTCCCCCTCGGGCTCGGCCGACTCCTACACCGCCGCCGACGGCCAACGCTTCCACCAGCAGATGGTGGAGTACCATAACCTCTATTTGGAGGCTACGAAGGAGATTGGTCAGCTACAGGGCATCAATGAAGCCCAAGCAGCCGCGCTTGAAGCCGTCGAGACCGAGGTGGTGACCATGCAAGCCCACCTCACCGAGTCGGACGCCGCGGTGGCAGGTGAACTCCCTGGAATCAATTTGGAACGCATCTATGGAGATCTTGATGCTGACCCATCCATCTTCTTGTAGCCCTAACTTCGCAGCTTAATGAACTGCCCGTCGCCGCCGAGGATGCCGTCAACGTCGTCAACGCCCGTGGCGACACGCTGGCGCAGAGGCTCCAGGACGTGCACCACCGGGTCCGCCAGGTAGCCATGTCCGGTGTCCGTCACAGCGCTACCGGAGCCCTCACTGCCGCACGACTCCGATCCGGCATAGCCCTCGAGACCATCGAGCCAGGGTTCCCGGAGGGACAGGACATGGGAGAAGCCCACGCTCAGCTAGGAGCCTTCTTCCCCCACGCCGAAGGAGTCGTCATTGTCACCGATGCCGAGGACATCATCAACGGAGCCACCAACGATGAAAACTAGAATGTATTAGGATGCCATGTAAATACAATCAGTAATCCAAACTTTGTTGGTTTTATTTTTGCTTTGAAGGTGATGCTTATCGCATCGGCTGTTACACCCCATCGAGGGAGTATCTTTTTGTGCTAAAGGCGATCTGCTTCTTGCAAATCGGCTATTTCCCCTTCGAGGGTTTTTGCATTTACATTACAATTTTTTGTTCTAAAGGCGACTCGTCAAAACGAAATCAGCTATTGTATGGATGACTCTATTTTTATCCTGAAGGCGATCCTCTGCATCAAAATCGGCTATGACAGCCAGACCTCAAGTAAGTCGACTGTCACCCTCCAACGGGAATGTTGGGATAATACTTCTTTAGATACTTCCCATTGATCGCCCTGGCAAAACTTCTTCCTTCCAAATCTTCAAGAATGTAGGCATTGCTGGGCGCAAATTCTGATACTCGATACGGGCCTTCCCAATTCGGGGACCATTTGCCAAATCAGATGTCCTTAGTCCCAATAGGCATAATGACTTTCCAGACCAGCTCTGATTCGGCAAAACTCTTGCCTCTCACCTTGGTATTGTAATACTTAGCCACCCGCATCTTATTTGCTTTGATGCATTCCAAAGCTTTAAGCCGATGACAATGTAAATCCTCAAGACTGTCCATCATTATATCTTTGTATTCACCGGCTGTAAGTTTGTTTTGCAACGTGACACGCCGTGTCTTAGACTGAATCTCCCAAGGCAGGACAGCAGCGTGCCCGTAGACTAACTCGTATGGCGTAGCTTTAGTTGACCCGTGTTGAGCCATCCGGTATGCCCACAAAGCCTAACTCAAGGTCAAATACCACCTCCTGGGGTTTTGCTCAATCTTCTTTTTAATTACCTTGATCAAAATCTGATTTGAAGCTTCGGCCTAACCATTACCTTAGGCATAATAAGGCGAAGAATTATAAATTTTGATGCCCATGTCGTCAGCAAAAGTCATAAACTCATCCGAAGTGAACATTGTCCCTTGATCGGTTGTGATGGTCTGTGGAATCCTAAATCTATAAATAATGTGTTCCTTTACAAACTCAATTATGTTTCCGGATGTAACATTTTTCAAAGGAACCGCTTCTAACCACTTGGTAAAGTAATCTGTCGCGACCAATATCCACTTGTGACCTTTACTCGATGGTGGATAGATTTGGCCGATCAGATCGATTCCCCATCCTCTGAATGGCCATGGCTTGATGATAGGATTCATAGCTGAAGCAGGAGATTTCTGCACATTCTCGAATCTTTGGCATTCTTGGCAACCCTTGTAATACTTAAAACAATCCTCCAGCATGGTCGGCCAATAATAACCAATCCTCCTAATGATCCATCTCATCCTATGAGCCGATTGATGAGCACCACAAACTCCTTCATGAACCTCACTCATCAGCTTCACCGATTCTTTTTTCCCAAAGCATTTCAGTAAGACCCCTTCGACAGTTTTATAATATAACTGATCATCCAGCAACACGTACTTAATGGCTTTGTACCTCAACTTTCTACTGACTCTCTATGAAGGGTTTGCAAGATAACCTGCTATCTCAGTCCGCTAGTCATCAGTTGTCTGCTCAGTGTTGAGGATCTCCTGCATCGACCTGTAGCCTGATGCGCTCTGTGCTAATCGATTAGCCTCTTGGTTCTGGGCCCTGGGAATATGATTTAGTGAGACCATCAAGAATCCTCTGATCAAAGCTTGATACTGATCATGATAACCTCTAAGTATATCATCTTTACACTCATATAGGCTGAGCAATTAATTGATCACTAATTGTGAGTCCCCAAAAACTTCAACTGCATTGGCCTTTGCTTCGTGTAGAAACTGAAGTCCCTTCCAAATTGCTTCATACTCAACTTGATTATTTGTCACCGTAGGCCCAATCTGGAAGGCACACTCAAAATGTCCGCCCTCGAGATGATATGAGCACTACTCCAGCACCCCCACCTTGTTTGCAGGACGACCCGTCGAAGAACATAGTCCATGGCACCACATCAATCATACCGACAGGACCACCGTGATGCTTTGTGATGCTATTGCTTGACCCTTGATTGCTTTTGCGGATTCGAACCTTAAGTCAAACTCAGAGAATGCCAAGATCCATTTGCCGATTCGCCCGTTCAGAATTGGCATTGACAACATATGCTTGATCATGTCCGCCTTGGACACCACCACGCACTCAGCTGACAACAAGTAATGCCTCAATTTGGTGCATGAATAGAATAAACATAAGCACCACTTCTCAGTCGGCGTGTATCTTGTTTCAGGATCTAAGAGTCTTCTGCTCAGATAGAAAATTTCCCTCTCTTTTCCTTCAAACTCTTGAAAAAGGGCCGACCCAATTGTATGGCTCTCGACCGTCACGTACAACTTGAAAGGCTTCCCTACCTGTGGTGGCAATAAAACAGGTGGAGACTTCATGTATTCTTTAATCTCGTCAAAAGTCTTTTGATGGACGTCAACCCATCTGAATTCTTGATTATCTTTAAGCTTCAATAACGGTGACTTCGACAAATTAGAAATAAATCTTCTGATGAAATTAATTTTGCCGAGCAAGGACTGCAACTCCTTGTTGGTTGGAGGTATGAGCTCATCGATGGCTTTTCTGCTCTTGCTGCCGACTTCTATCCCCTTGCGATGGACCATGAAACCCAGGAACTCACCAGCCGACACCCTAAATGCACACTTGTTAGGCTTCATCTTCAACCCATGATTTCTAGTGCACTCCAGGGTCGCCCTTAAATCGGCTAAATGATCTTTATGGCATTTGGACTTCACGACCACATCATCAATGTAAATCTCGATAATCTTGCCGATCAACTTATGGAAAATGTAATTCATAGCCCTCCGATAAGTTGCACCGGTATTTTTTAAACCAAAAGTCATCACCACCCACTCAAATAGACCGATCGCACCAGGACACCTAAAAGCTATTTTAGGGATATCTTCGTCAGCCATAAAAATTTGGTTATAGCCAGCATTACCGTCCATGAAGCTGATGACTTGGTGCCCTGCAGCAGAATCGACTAACATATCGGCTATCAGCATAGGATAACCGTCCATCGGAGTAGCTCTGTTTAAGTCCCTGAAATCGATGCAGACCCGCATCTTGCCATTCTTCTTGTACACAGGAACAATGTTCGATACCCACTCGGCGTATCGGCAAGCTCGAATGAACTTGGCTTCCAACAATCTTTCAATTTCGACCTTGACGTCAGGTAAGATTTCTGGCTTAAATCGCCGCGGGGGCTACTTAAACGGCCGATACCCAGGCTTGATAGGTAGCCTGTGTTCAACAATCGATTTGTCCAATCCAGGCATCTCATAGTATTCCCAGGTGAAGCGATCCTTGTATTCTTTCAATAGATCAATCAGCTCCTGCCTGAACTCGGGGTCAAGATTAGCAGCGATGTATGTTGGCCTTGGTCTGTCAGCAGTTCCAATGTCTACTTCAATTTTGTCGGCCGACGTAAAACCCTGTCCAAACTTGCCCTCGGTGCCATCGATTGGATTCTCCATTAATAAAAAGACTTAGAGCCGATTGTCCAGACCGGCTATTGACTCTCATCACCGATCTTGATGGAGCCTTCATCCCAAGTCTTGCCAGAGAAACAGTCGTGCTCCCCGGCTTCCCAGTAAGCGGCTTCAGCGGTAGCCACGCTCACTGAGTCATCAGCTGGGACCACTACAACCTCGTCGTCGTGCCATTGGATCAGACATTGATGCATTGTAGATGGCAGGCCGCAATTGGCATGAATCCAGTCATGCCCCAGTAGCAAACTGTAAGAGCCCTTGCTATCAATCACGAAGAAGGTAGTGAGCAGCGTCTTCTTCCCAATCGTCAGTTCAACGTTGATTGCCCCCGGGTATGAGAAGAGTTGCCCTGAAGTCCTTGAGCATCATGTCGGTTTTAATCAGATCATCAGGGCCTTTACCAAGCTTGTGGAACATGGTATAGGGCATGAGGTTAACTGTGGCGCCACCATCCACCAGCATCTTAGTCATCGGCATTCCATCACCATACCCTTAAGGTACAATGCCTTCAGGTGCCGATGCTTGGCCGGCTTGTCAAAAGCAGCTTGCTACGAGAAGATCAACTTGGCGGCGCTCTGTTCTGCCTTCGACTCATCAAAATCAGAAGACACGTCAACCCTTCTGGCACGGGGCGCCATGAATTCCGCCGGGAGAATGAACACCATCTGTGTATCAGCTATTGCTTTCCCTTTCTCCTAGGAAGGCTTCTCGTGCCACCCTTGCTTAGGGCGTCCCTCCGCTTTGAGCTCCTTGTTCCTCAGGCGCTGAACTCTGTGCCTCTGACTCCTGGTCAAGTATCCAGGACACCATTGACCTTGCCACACCGGCTCTTTGCGATCGACTAACGCCGCGTCAAGCCGATCGTGCATGCCCCTTTTATCACGCCGATCCTGCATGTCATGTGGACATCCGAGCCTCTCATGCACAGACCGACGGTTGGTTTGAGAATGCCTATACTCCCGACATTGATCACTACACTCCGGGCAATTGAGGACAGTAGGCAATTTCAAACCTTCATTCCAGTAATGTCGAAAGAACGGGCAATAGCAGTGATCTTTCTCTTCTTCCCGGCGATAGGCAAGCTCCTCCTAGTAGCGGGCTTCTTCCTCGTCACGGGCCCGCCTATGGTACTCTTCTTCTTCAAGCCGTCTCTGGTAATCCTTCTCCCTCTCTCTTCGCCATTTGTTCAATAAGTGGCGAGAAGTCACCTTGGTCTTGCTAGACTCCCCTTTCTCGACTTGGCCTTTGTTCTGTTCCCTCCTATTCTTGATCATCTCCATCTCTTCAGTTGTTATCTGTAGGTTGGGATCAACTGATGCATTCTTCTTCGCTTGGTCGGAGGTTAGAATCCTCATCTTGCCTGCAGGGATCGCCAGCTCAACCATATTCTGGCCCTTTGGGAACGGGACTTTGTCAATCTTCATCTTCCCCTTGGCAGGGCTGTCAGACTTCAACAGGCCACGAGAGATGGCTCTCTGAATCTGGTTCCTAAAACCTCGGCATTCATTTGTGTCGTGTGACTCTCGGCCATGATAATGGCAGAATTTCTTCCCCTCCAACTCTTCAGGGGAACGCCTCATGTAATCTGCGGAAAATTTGATCTGCCCGGCACTGACCAACTAGGTAAAAGATCTTATCCAGTTTTGTTGTATCGAAATCATACTACTCCTCTGTGCTCTAGTTCTTGGGTACAGCCATGGGCCTTTTGCCCCACTTCAACTCAACAGCATCGACCTCGTCATCGTTCTCATCCTCTGAATCAGAGTTGTTGACGTACACAGTATGCTTGTAGTTCCCTTCCTTCCTAAAGAGTTGCGCTTGTGACTCGAGTGCGGCCACCCTCTACATCACCTGGCTGATGTTGTCAAAATCAGTCCCCACTAACTTCTCCTGAACGTTGTTGGCATTTGTAACGTCATCACCAAAAATAGAGTTAGACTCTATCCCCAGCAATGACGACAAAATTGCTGATGGTAATAATTAAGTGTCACTTGGTAAATTACTTAGCCATCTCTTTTAAACCTATGTCTCCTACAATAACTAAGTTGCCATCCCTAGCATGAATATAAGAATACATGTATGAAAACTATCCAGAATAATACTAAGCAGTTATTATAGATGCAAGTGACTAAAGAGGATATAAAATATTAAGTTCAAAGTATCTGCATATTAGATTGAAGCATAAGGATATCTCAAGTCATTCTAACTATACTATCAAAGACATATTAGATTGGTGCAATTATACTAGCAATCATGGCGAAGATACTTCATATTCATACTTAAGGGAATATTGCTAAGGAAGATCAAGATCATAGCCAGCCTTCTAAAGTAATAATAACTTTCTACTCTCTCTACATTCGGAGTGTGGACTACAAAAGACTCAATGGGAGTGTCACATCCGCGATCTACCACAGAACCCAGAATATAAGACGTATTTGCAGACAAACCACATCTAAGCACCATGCTTACATGCTGTTCATCACCCACCCATGATATCAATGAACGAGCGCTATACAAACCTATGTATGAATATGAATGCATCCTAACTATGCAAAGTATACAATCTAGATAAGCAATGAATAGCATAATTGAGAACATAATCAATAGTAGAATAATGTCAATCAACTTTATCTCAATCACTCAAAAGAGGTTTAACATACAAGAGAGAGCTTACAATGGCTCCGAGAAGCCTTCTAGCTCCAGACAGATCCGGAACTCGAGTAGAACTTGCCTCCTTCTATTTCTAACCTATATAGCTATACTCTAGATGGTGAAGCTCTAACGATTCTAGGGTTTCTGGCTCTCTACAACTGGGTTGAACTGATTAATGACTGATTTGATATGAAACCCTGGGGGGTCTAGGGGTCCTTATAGAGGCCGGTGGGATGAACCGTAGCCCTTGGATCAAACTGACTTCGATGGGTGGCTGAGATTGCGTGAAATTTTGGGATGTGGGTCCACGTCGAAACACAAACGAAGAGGACTCTCTGGGGGATCGACCGACCATCAGGGAGATCGACCGATAAACCCTCTCTGCCATCTGGGCCCTGTTTCGTTAGGCGTGTCTCTGGTGTTCTGTAGAATATTCTTGCTCTCCTTTCACGGTGAAATTCGTTATTTTAATCCAACATGTGGGCCTCCCTTGGTTATTTTCTTGATAACCCCTGCAAAACACCGATTCACCAAAACTGTGGAATTCTGTCAGGTAAAGCCCTATTCTATGGTGGTGATTGCATTTATACCCTTATTTCATATTTAGTTGATGGGTAAAATCATACAATAATTACCGTCAACAAGCTCCCCCAAGCTTATCCTTTGCTAGTCCCTTAACAAAGTCGAACTTTAGCAGATATTATAAGTTATAGTTACCCCTTACAAGTATTTAGCTTTAAACTAAGAAGTACTCAAGGATTAGAGTAGACCAAGCTAACCTTCAGACTTACCTTTATTACCGTCAACCATGGAGCTTGTAGCTTTTTCTTGGGTCTTGGGCAATTGAAGGACAGAATGTCTACGTTAAGCACTATGTCTCAAGCTCTGTCGTTCAACTCTTATCCTGGAGCTTTTGCAAGTTTTCAAAATAAAACTCAGATTTTCCTGTGTATGACTCCCTCAAGTCTCTCAATATGTGGTGTTTGTGGATCCTTACCAAGGCAATAGTGATGCATGCCTTCTCTCTCTCACCCTATAACTAATGGCTTATGTGGAGCTCATGGGTAAGGAGACAGCTCATACATACTTGTAATGAATATATTGTAAAGTCAAACAATGGATCCAAAGGAAACAAGTCATACAATTGAATCAAAATGTGCATATGTGTGCATGTGAGGTGATAGGTGGATATTTTTTGGTGGCTAATCCTAATTCTACTCTTTTGCTCCTTGAAAATATCTCTCTCTTTTCAATACTAGAGAATTGTGCCGCAGGACAACATGGGCTATCTTTCTTCTTTTTTTTCAGGCGGGCATCAGAGTACCCATTGTTTTGATAAATTCAGACACTTGTCCATTTTTACCTCTCAGGCGGGCATCTTTGTACCCATTGTTTTCTCTCATCTCACTCTTTTGCATAGCCACATGCCTCTTCTCTGCAACAGTACTTCTCTTTTTCTTTTTCTTTTGAGAGATAGCAACAAGAACTTTGGAGCATTGATTTGGGGTAACCAATGGGGTATTACTTTTGGGTGGAATAGATGGAATGTATAGAATGTGGATGTGCCTACTCAGGAATTAAATAGTGCATTATGGGTGGAGTGCACATGATCTTGATTGTAAAAGCATGACAAGTTCCTAAGGTATCAACAAAGCTTGACAAAACTCAAAACAAAACAAGTAGCATTTAATGTGTATGTTTTCCTATTCTAGCATATATGGCTGTGGTAGGAATATAAAGCTCTTGTCATACAGGAACTCATCATGTGGTTTTAAGGATTAAAATAAATCTCCAGAATTCAAGTATCACTAGGAACAAGATAAATAGCAGCTCAAACTTTGCATATCATATCCCTTAATTACTTAAACTTAGATCAAGCATTTCCTACCCACAAGTCTCATGTTCAAAGTAAATCTTCAAGTTAAAATGGTTGTGTCTAAAACTTGGGATGATTCAAGGTTGAAAACTAAGTGCTATGAGGAATCATGGTGGGGTGCTACTTATCAAAATCCTGAGCATGGTTTCCATCTAGTCTGAGCAAAATTATTGTAAGTACTCTCTTTTTATTTTATTCAAACACACTAACTAATCTAAATACTATTTATTTGATTTTCAAATTTTATCTTACTAGCTAACTCACGCGAAAACCAATATGGTACAATAATAAGGTGGGAAACTTATACTTAGCTGGATTTAGGTGGAGGGTACCCTCCCCCAAGCTGGATGTTTGACAGGGTCTTTGATGTTGCAAATTAAGTGATCCTTCCGAGAGCGGGTGTACCGGCAGCGTAGGTGCGTCGGGTTAACTAACTCCTCGATCTTGTATTATCCTGTAAAACTCAATTGCCAACAAAAATACCAAATCTCATGGAGAGGGGTTAAGTTAATACCACTCCATGGTAAGTGATTAATTTTTATAGTTCCAGCATGAAGTTTAGTTTCTTCACCCACTTAGGGAACTTCCTAAAAACGTGGACCTTCATGTGCCCACATATTTTTGGTATTTCCATAAAGTGTGGACCTTCTTGTGCCCATATATTTTTGGTATTTTCATAAAGTGTGGACCTTCATGTGCCCACATATTTTTGGTATTTTTAATTTTATAATTGCAGGAATTAAATATGGTGCAGAAATCTATCCTAGATGCAAAATTATTTTTGTGCCACCACGGTGAATAGTCTTTATAAGCTATGCCACAAAATTAGTCACATGGGGCTTTTAGATTTTATTATGCTAAGCAATAAATATTTTTATTTTCTTTTATTACAGGAAAGTAAATATGCAACTACTAAGATATTAATGCAATGCTGAAATTAAATATGGATAAGTACCAGTTTTACCTTTTGGCGAAGGCTTGGTGGTTTATAGTCCTCCGACAGGACTCCTTGTCTGCCCATTTCTTGTTAGGTGCATCGTCGGGTTGAGATGACCCTGGTTGCACTTCTGATGATGAGCTAGAAGGTGACTCCTTCTTCCTCCATTCCTTTCTGATTGGTGAAGTTGATGTTGCTGGTGAGGTTGAAGTTGGGAGCTCATTCTTCACAGTCTCTTCTTCCTTCTTATCTTCTGGTTTGGCGTCGTCACTTTTCTTGACTTCTCCTTCATAATCTGTCCAACCATCCTTGAGTGGTTGGGTCTTTTGGTATTGGGAGGAACGGCGTCTCCTCCTTGACCTGTTCTTCTTTGGCTGCTCATAAGTTGTGTAACTGTTGAAATAGCAGTGGACCTTCTCCTTGTGGAACTGGAAGTGGACCTCTCCTGTTCTCATATAGATGATTGCTCTTGTAGTGTTGAGGAATGGTCTTCCAAGTATGAGTGGTGGGTCGTACTCTTCTTCTCTCATGTCCAGGACCAAGAAGTCAGTAGGGACATAATGATCTCGAATGTTTACCATAACGTCCTTAGCAATCCCCTCTGGAAATCTGAATGTCTGGTCCACCATCTGCAGCTGCGTGTAGGTAGAGTACAAGGGTGTCTTGCCAAATAGAAAGTCATAAGTTACCTTGGCCATTATACACTCGAGCCTGTGTCGCAAAATGTCTTGTAGAAGATCTTCTGGTTAATTGTGCAGTCGATCGTCGGTACTCCTGGATCGTCTAGCTTGGGTATGTGTGGTGAAACCAGAAGTTGATCATACTCAGCTCGGACTGAGTTGATCATCCTCACAGCTTCAGTGTGAGTCTGCCTAGCTTTGTTCTTCCTTCTGCTTGTCTTTTTCTGCGCAGGCTTGTCTTCATAGATGTACGGCTTCTGTGGATGGGCTGGACTTTCCAGTGTCTTGTTCTTGAAGCTGAATCTTTCTTTGCTTCCCCTGATAGTAAAACAGATCTTGGCGCTGTCGGTGCAGATGATAGCCTTGGCGGTACTAATGAATGGTCGTTCCCAAAATGATTGGCGACTTCTCATCTCCTCCTGTCTCAACTACCACGAAGTCGGCAGGTACGTACGAATGTCCAACTCGTACACACACATCTTCCAGGATCCCCTTCAGGATAGCAGAGTGACTGGTCTGCTAGCTGCAAGCACACATTGGTGTATAGGAGTGCATCTCCATGGATCTTCTCGTAAATTACCTTGGGCATAATGTTGACGCTTGCACCAAAGTCGCAGATTGCTTCCTCAAAGGTGTGTTCACCAATGGCTATTGGTATGACGGGCCTTCCTGGGTCTCCTTTCTTCTCTGGTAGAGAATCATCGTTCCACCCCTTGGACCGATGCTCTGCATGGTACCATCTTGCATTGAAAATATCCACCAGGTTTGCAGTTTTTAGTTCTTCTGGTTGTCCTGGGATCTTTCCTTCATTGGCCAGATGGATAGAGGACGCCAACTAAGCTATTTGAGATTCTAGCATTTTATTGAAGCTGAGCTGGTTTTTGATAGCAGAGGCGAAACCATCCATCCTGTTGTTGATGGTTTCTAGCAACTTGTCATTGGAGACTAGCTTCTTGGAAATTTGATCTAGCAGTTTGGTCTGGCCAGACACTAGATCTCTCAACGGTGTGTTGAAATCGTTGCCTTGGTAATTACCGGAGTAATTACCTGGGTAATTGGGCCTCTGTTGCTGATTCCAACCTTGGTTCTGATTCCAATTCTGATTCTGGGGACGGTAATTGTTGTTATTAACGTAGTTCACATCCTCCTGAATCTACGGACAGCTATGATCTGAGTGGCCAGTGCCTCCACACTCCTCACATGTCATGTAGGCATCATGGATGTGATTGACCTCTCTCTTGCCATTGACTCGGTCATTAAGCTTCTTCTTTAGCAGGTCCATCTTGGTAGAAATCATGTCGGTCTCCTTGAGCTGGTGCATTCCTCCTTTCTTGCGGGTCGGGGCTCGTTCTTCATTCCAACTCTAGTTGGATGCTATCTTCTCCACAAGGATAGTAGCTTGCTCAATGGTGAGTGACAGAAAAGCTCCTCCAGCAGCAGCATCCATTGTCTCACGGGTGCTGGTACTCAACCCATGGTAGAAGGTTTGCATAAGCAACCAATTCTCCATCCCATGGTGAGGACATTCTGAAATGTAGTTTTGAAAGTGTTCCCATGCTTCCGAGACCTGATTCATCATGCTGTTGCTAAAAGCTGGTGATCTTCCCTCTGAGAGCATTCGTCTTGCCCACAGGGAAGAATTTTGCTAGGAAGGCAGTGGAGCAGAGGTCCCATGTAGTGTTCTTGCCTTTGCGTAGAACCACTGTCTAGCTCCTTCCCAACAGTGAGAATGGAAACAGGCGGAGCAGGATTGCATCTCTGGTTACTCCCTTGATGGTGAAAGTGCTGCATATCTCCAAAAAGTGTTGGAGATGGGCACTCGCATCTTCATGCGCCTTTCCACAAAACTGACTAGCTTACACCATGTTGATGAGCGCAGGCTTGAGCTCGAATCCATTGTCTTCAACATCGGTAGGTGGTCCGGTATGAATGTTAGCGGTGGTTGGAGCAGAGAACTCGCGAAGGCTCTTGTTTGCCATGGCCTCAAACTCTGGTGTCAAACGTCTTCTTATACGGATGTCTTCCGACTGCGGATCTGGGGTCTTCCTGAGCTTGGCTCCGGTCTTCCTTATCAAAGCTTCTGGGTTTTCAACAAAATTCTGCGGAAGGTCAAATCCGTTCATACATCACCCTGCATAAGCTACACAAAGAACAAACAAGGATAGGGTGAGCCTGTTTGAGTAAGGTTTATATGGTTTCTCGACATATTTGGTGTTATGCATATGATCTATCTACATTTTATGTATGCCAAACGCCTTCCCCGGCAACGGCGCCAAAAATGCTTGTTGGCATTTCTAACGTCATCACCAAAAATAGAGTTAGACTCTATCCCCCAGCAATGGCGCCAAAAATGCTGATGGTAATAATTAAGTGTCACTTGGTAAATTACTTAGCCACCTCTTTTAAACCTATATCTCCTACAATAACTAAGTTGTCATCCTTAGCATGAATATAAGAGACATGTATGGAAACTACCCAGAATAATACTAAGCAGTTATCATAGATGCAAGTGACTAAAGAGGATATAAAATATTAAGTTCAAAGTATCTGCAAAGCGCACAGATTAATTATACCATTGTAGCATTTTACCCAGGAGTATTCCGGGTTGTCATTTATATTTTACCACTGGGAAGGGTTGGCAATAAATGGGATGTAAGTAGATAGATAGATTTCATATGCATATGCAAATATGGAGATAACCATGCAAGACCCATATTCTCAGAACAGGGGTTATGTCACAATAATAATGATATAAATGATAAGCATAATGATCAATCCAACCAATCAATATAATGATCACTTAGAGCACTTCCTATCTAGGCAATAGCATGAATTAGGTTGAAGCATAAGGATATCTTAAGTCATTCTAACTATACTATCAAAGACATATTAGATTGGTGCAATTATACTAGCAACCATGACGAAAATACTTCATATTCATACTTATGGGAATATTGCTAAGAAAGATCAAGATCATAGCCAGCATTCTAAAGTAATAATAACTTCCTACTCTCCCTACATTCGGAGTGTGGACTACAAAGGACTCAACGGGAGTGTCACATCCGTGATCTACCACAGAACCCAGAATATAACGCGCATTTGCAGACAAACCACATCTAATCACCATGCTTACATGTTGTTCATCACCCACCCATGATATCAATGAATGAGTGATATACAAACCTATGTATGAATATGAATGCATCCTAACTATGCAAGGTATATAATCTAAATAAGCAATGAATAGCATAATTGAGAACATAATCAATAGTAGAATAATGTCAATCAACTTTATCTCAATCACCCAAAAGAGGTTTAAGATACAAGAGAGAGCTTACAATGGCTCCGGGAAGCCTTCTAGCTCTAGACAGATCCGGAACTCGAGTAGAACTTGCCTCCTTCTACTTCTAACCTATGTAGCTATGCTCTAGATGGTGAAGCTCTAACGATTCTAGGGCTTCTGGCTCTCTACAACTGGGTTGAACTGATTGATGACTGATTTAATATGAAACCCTGGGGGTCTGGGGGTCCGTATATAGGCCGGTGGGACGAACCGTAGCCCTTGGATCAAACTGACTTCGATGGGCGGCTGAGATTGCGTGAAATTTCGGGATGTGGGTCCACGTCGAAACGCAGACGAAGAGGACTCTCTGGGGGATCGGCCAACCTATCAGGGGGATCGGCCGATCCACCCTCTCTGCCATCTGGGCCCTCGCTTCGTCAGGCGTGTCTCTGGTGTTCTCTGAAATATTCTTGATCTCCTTTCACGGTGGAATTCGTTATTTTAATCCGACATGTGGGCCTTCCTTGGTTCTTTTCTGGATAACCCCCTGTAGAACACTGATTCACCAAAACTGTGGAATTCTGTCAGTAAAATCATACAATAATTACCAGTCAACAAATGTGCGGGAGCAGCCCACCGATAGCCAGATGAGCAAGTTGCTTGTCCGTCAAATTCAATGAATAGCACATATTTCTCACTTCCCTGAAGCGTTTGATGAAGGCCGAGCCGGTCTCACTGATCTTCTGGCGTATGCTGGTGAGATCAACAATGTTTTTTTCCCCGCTGCCAGAGAAGAAGTAACTGTGAAATTGGCTTTCTAGCTCTGCCCAGTTCTGAATCGATCCTGGCTCCAAGGTAGCAAACCAGCTGAAAGTCCGGCCCGTCAATGACAGAGAGAAGAAATGGACTTTGTGGGCATCCTCCTATGCCACCTCAGCCGAGCTGAGTCAGGTATCGGCTAATGTGCTCCATGGTAGAAACGTCGTCCTGCCCACTGAACTTGGTGAAGTCTAGCATGCGATACCTCAAGGGCAACGCCACGTGATCAAACCACTTAGGATAAGGGCTCTTGTATCTGACTGAAACCCCTGCCTTTGGCTGCAAGCCGAACTGATCTCTGAGCATCAAGCTCATCTTCATTAGCAACTCATCCTGTAGTGATTGGGTGTGCGTCCCCCGATACCTAGGGTGTGGCTCTGAAGTTAGATCTTGATAAGTGTGCCCATAACGAAACCCTAGGGGCCACCATACTCTTGGTCGTCTGCATGTACGAATTGACCTGCTCAGGAGAGTAGTCCCTGCATAGCTTAGGAGATGCAGCTATTTTTAGAGACGAGCCCACCATCATGTTGGGATTTTGAACAGGTGGCTTCTGTGAACTCGGCTGTTGCGGCGGAGCAGTAGATGTACTCGCTGCTGCATTTGGATCAGAATCTTCCGGAGGTATACCAAAGTCGGCCGGGCCCAGAGATTCCCGGTCCTGCCTCTTGGGGATAGTCTTCATGATGTTGTAGAATGTTTGCAGGAAAGTGTTATGATGATGCCCGACCGCCTGATGCGAAGCTGACCAGATGTTCTCAAGAAGAAAATTCTTGAACTCCTCTTCGCCCCTGTCGCTATGGCCATGCATGATCCACCTTGGATAGGGGTTCTTCTTCACCACATGACCTCACGGGTCTTGCCAAATGACAGTAAGCAGGCATTAGTGTACTCCTCAATGAGTTGGTTCAGAACCACGGCATCTTCAGGCTCGATCTCATCTCGCTTGATCTTGATGACACCATCATCCCTGGACGCATTGCCCGATGCATTCTTGTCCTTAGTGAAAGGACATGATAGGCTAGAGGAGGGTGAATAGCCTATAAAATTTCTATAAAGAACTAGAGCTCAAGTAAGCAATTAACAAAGCCATGCTAAGTACTAGCTCCAAGCTACTCTATGCAAGCCACCTAGCACAATATACTACTCACAAGAGTATGCACTCAAACGCAAGAAACCCACTCCTTCGAAACCTAGGGAGAAGGCACCTAAACAAGTAATATGCGTAAGAGAGTTAGTACGAGAAGGCAATACCACCGAGAAGAGTAGAGGTTGATCCAATCACCGGGAAATGATCAATATGAAAACCAAGTGATCAACCACTAGAATACTGGAAGACCAATCATCCACTCGAAGGTGGAGAAGAGAGAACACTCGATTTTTTACCGAGGTTCACATGATCGCCGTCACACTACTCCTCTTTGTGGTACCGATCTTCCTTGGTGGATTGCGAGCTAGGCTTCACACGCCAATCCCTCACCAGGAGCCGCTTACCAATACAAGAGAAGTGGCTATCAACCACGAGTAATCTACTAAAGTTAGTTTTGGCACTCCGCCGGGGAATAACCGCAAGAACCCCTCACAATCAAACCTTCGGTGTGGGCTAGAACAATCACCAATCAACCTCAACACCGGAATCACCTCCAAGGCACTAGGGACACGGCAATGCCACAAGAGAATAAGAACTCAGCGATGGCTTGCTTTCAAGTGCTCTAAAATGCAAATCACCAACAATGATGCACTTGAGGATCACTCTACTCACAAAGATGATCAAATGATGAACAATTGAGTGAGTAGGAGGCTTAGGATGCTCACAAAGTGTATGGAAATGATTCAAATGTGCAAGAGGGTCACCAGGTGACCAGGGAGAGAGTATAAATACCCCCAAGTGTAATCCTATCCGTTACCCCCACTCAAACAGCAATTAAACCCCTTTTCATGGCGTCGGATGCTACCGTCAGACGGTAGGCATCGGACCAATGTCCAACGTCCGACGCACAAGATCTCGCCATGTGTCAGCTTAGTTTAACCTCAGCCGCAGATTATCAACGGTCACTGATCACGCCATTTTCTCAATCGTTGGACGCAGCTGCCGTTGGACCAATGTCCACTGGCGTCCGACGCTTCCAGAGAGTGCACGGAGAGCAAAAATGCCGTCGGACACTGTTCGAGGCTCGGCGTCGGACCAACCACAAGCGTCCGACGCCCTGAACACTTCTCGCCGCGTGCTGAGACAGAACGTGAACTCGCTGCGACGCACCGTCGGACCGTGAACTCATGGTCCGACGCTCACCCTTCCAACCTCGTCGGACTGTCCGACTCTCACAGCATTCACCAGAGTTCACGGTCCATTTCATGGTGACTACTGTGAGAGTCAGTCAATTTAACCTGCAATTGATAAGGAAAAAGATAATGACCAGTAACACAAGACAGAACCAGTTGGTGAGTCCAGGTAGTTCCAAATATACAGCCTTACGGGCCCTATTTCTAGGCTATCGACTGAAGAGTCGATATCCGATTTGCATGAGTCGATTTCTATTAAATATTACGTTGTCGCATGATCAATTCATATGTATGAATAAAGGTTACAGTAAGCAGTTTCTACGTATAAAAGCTGCAACGAATCAGTCGAACACATGACAGATCATTCCATAAATGATTATAGCAATAAATGCATATCAAGCTTTTTTAATGCGAAGAGTCTGAATACTGGACAGAGAGAAATTGGCTATTCAGTTGATTCGGCAAATACGGGTAACATACGAGCCTATAAAACAAGCGATGTTTTGACCTTCAAACCAATATATTCAATTTATCGTTTACAACATTGGGGATCGAGCGGATCGAGACAGCCGTAATGTAAACCATGATTTAAATCTATTAATTATCAAGTTCCAACAAAATTTGTCTTATTACTTGAGTGCAACCCGTATACAATCAAGATCTAGATCCATCGGCTAATGCAAATATATTCTATTTATCAATACATAAATATTGAACAATTATTATTCATTGACTAAATAGATCTTAAAGATATAAGGCGATATAGCTAGATCAAGACTGTGCAAATTTGGTGAATGCTGAATATAATTAAACAAATAAAATCAAACATCACCGATAACTTAATGAATCTAACTAAGATGCCAATTTTAGCTAGAGTCAGTAACTAATTCATGTATATTGACCAGCTTAATCTATGCCTTCGTCCACCGGATGACGTTAAACATAGATTAATCAAGAAAATAAACATGAATCGATAGCTAATCATTATTTGATCTAAGTCCACGTCCATCGGATGACGTTAAACTCATGCCAAACAAGAATCAACCTCGATCTACTATGTTCTCATGTCCACCGGATGACATTAAAGATACAAGGTTCAGTGAGGCATGACGGTACTTACAAGCAAGCCTGCGTCCACCGGATGACACTCAGCCCGTTTGAAGAAACTCACCGAAATCTACTTTACTCCTACTCCTAAGGGTTTGGCCGAGGCCGAAAGGTGTGTTGTATCGATCTTGTATTTTGGACTCTTTCATGCACTTGTGGATCTTCAACCTATCTTCTAATGTGTTGCTTGAGGTGTTAAAAGCCCTAGTTTAGTTTTGACTATATAATTGATGAAACCTATTTGTACTAACCTAATGATCTAAGTGTATGATTAGATAAGGTAGTCCAATCCATGTGGTGAGTTAGATGGTGATGATTAAGTACTCAAACATGAAGAAAGGTGATGGAGCAAAGCAAATGAGTTCAAGGCAAAGGTATACATCATTAGAAGCTCTTTATTTCGGCACTCAAGACACTTTAGAGGGTGTGAGTGTATTTACGGTAGATAGACGACTATTAAGGGGAGAAAAACATGGTTTTGTCATTTATCTGGTGCCTCTAGATCTTTTGGCCCTTGCATACTGCATTAGGATCTAGAGTGAACTAATTGCGCCATTGTTGAAACTTCTTAATGTAACTACTATGAACAGGATAAACCCTATCCATAGTAACGACGCTAAAAGTGCTTAAGGTATTTATTAACGTGTAATTTGGTTGAAATACTTAGTCACCTCTAATAAAACTGTATCTCCTAGAATGGCTAGGTTGTCATCCCTACTATGAGTAAAAGAGATATGTTTGGATACTACTTAGAATAATACTAAGCAGTTATTACTAATGTAAGTGACTAGGTGTCGGGCCCCTAATTTAGGGTCCTCTGTGCATCATGCATCAGTCCCTGGATCAGTTGCTGATACCCAGAGCTGAACAAGATTGATATCAAAAGTCCATATGTTTATTGCTATCAGGGAAAATATGATAGATAGTTCGGGTTTACATGGAGTGGGCCTCTAGCCTCATATTAGATATCAGAGTTCTATCACAGTAGTCCTAAGACGTCGTGGCTCCAATCCTACAAGAAACTTAGAGTGCGGACGAATACCCTAGGCTTAGACTCATCCATATGCCTAAATCATTACGATCCTATCGTAGCTCTCCTACGTAGTCGTACGGCTCCATCTTGGGGAATACTTCTATCGTCCTATTTCTTGCGTAGCTTGAATAATTCTATCCTCGATCTTACTCTTCTAGCTTTCTGTAACACCCTAGGTGTTAGCTTGCATTAAGCCTGCAATAGCATTTTCATTACTTGATCATGAGCATTTCATAAGCATCATCATAACATGTGAATTAATTGAAATTCATTGCTATGTTTGCATAATTTAATTAAAAATTTGACTTAGAACATAGTGAGTCACACTTTCAAAAATTGAGTCTGAATATTCAAAGTAGTTCTGAGCAGTTATTTTCAAACCTAAAAGGAAATTTGATTTTTAAATTAATCTTTCAAATATTCCTTTTTGGCTTAAAATTGACTTTACAAAAGTAATTCAAAATCTATGAGGAATCTGACAAAACTCCTTTAAGCAATTGTAGAGAAAAATATATGGAACAACTTTTATCTTTGGATCAACCTCTGAAAATCACCAGAACATGTTTAAAATTTGAATCAATCAAATCTAAAATTTAAGAAAAAGAAAAACCTTTTCCAGGGCTAAACGGGCCGCCACCTCCCGTTCGGCCCAGTTAGCAAAGCCTGGACGCGTGTTGGTATAACATAACTCAAACAAATAAACACTATAATTATCAGCAAGCAGACAGATACCAATGTAACACTTTACCCGGGAGGAACCGCGCGGGTGGAGAGTCACCAGCCATGTGGGAAACGATTGCGAGGGAACTAGGTGGACTGCCTGCATGCCGCCGACGACACGCATGAGAGAGACGAACCGAGATAGAATAGGGCCGTTTTTGTAAAAAATATTGTAATCAGCACCTTCCCGAAGGGAGATGGACATGTGGTGTACCGTTTAACAAATTTCGGGGAGCAGATTTCGATTTTAAAAGTTCGTGAACCTAAGTAGTACAATGTCAAAAGTTTAAGGACCGCTGGTGTATTTAACTTTTTTTATATAAATTTGGTAAAAGTTCAAATGGTTGGACTTTTCGATAAACAAGAACTACATTCTTTAATGGGTGGAGGGAGTACTTGATTTGCTTCACTTAATAATAAGTCATCTCAAACGCTTGACGTGATTGGTTACTAAGAAGTACTTAGATAAATTTATTTATTTATTTACCTCTATGGGCTACGGTTGCTTCTTGCCCAGGAGCAACCGCCACGTCATCCCTATTGTTTCGGCTGTCCGATCTGTCAATCTATGAGGTAGATTTCTTAAATCAGATTTTACTGGAATCAGCTTCTACTTATTTTTACCGTTTCTCGTATTCTTTTACGGCTTCTCATCCGCATCTGGGAAACGAAATATATACCGAGGCTTCTGCTTCTCCACCCTTCGCCTCTTCGCTCGCTCTTCCTCCCTCACTTCCCCGCTGACGGCGACAGCGCGGCGCCCTCGGCGGGCCGCGCTTGCGCCCCATGGTGCCCGTTCCTGGCCACGAAGAGGCGCGAGCGGGCTCACCGGTGGCCAACGGCGCAGCTTCCCCTTGGCGCTGCCTCCTCCCGCCGATCCGTGGGGTCTTGACGAAACCCTAGGTGCCTCTTCCCGGTCGCACCACGCCGGCCGCTCTGCTCGGCGGCTTCTCCTCGGCGCACTGGCGACGCCGCTCTCTCCCTCTCCTCTTCTGATGTGGCACGGTCGGGATCCGCGGCCGCGCATCGTCCTCAGTCTCACTTTACCTCTCTCCCTCCTTCTCTGTCGCCGCCGTCGCCACGAGGCAGGTCGAGGCGCGGGCCGAGCTCCAGCGCCAACATAGGCCCGGCGCGGCGCCCCCCCGGCACGGCGCACCGATCACCGCCGGTGCGAGCAGGCCCCGCGGTGGCCACCGGCGCGGGTGCCGCCCACCGAACTTCCTCCCGCTGAGCCGCGTGTGCTGCCTGTGCTCGACGATGTAGGCTGCGCGTCATCTCTTCCTTGACGCAGGCAACGGCGGCTCAGCCCGGCAGCGCAGTGAGGTGCTACCTCACCCTCTTCCTCTCCTCCTCCGTCCCATGGATCGTTTCCCAGATCCTATCTCCCTTCATCTTCCCCTTTTGCGCAAGCGTTTCAGCAAGAGATAGTGGACTCACGCGGAGCGCGCACGCTGCTGCCCACAAAGTACAGCCTACAGGGTCAGCGGGTTGCCTGGAGTCCGTCCCGTCGCCAAGCGCTTCCCTTCGTCACGGCACATCCTGCCCTCGCTGGCCTCCGCTTCTTCACCCCTGCTGTAATGGTGCCTTCCTCCCCTCTCGGTTCCCCTTCTCTGGTTGCTGTAGGTCAAGTTGCAGTTTACATATGTATGATATGTTGCAATTCGTTATTTGCTCCTATACTCCAAGGATTGCAGGCGTTGGTTTCCATAGCCCTGCATTGAATTGTTAGTTATCCCTATATGAGCTTGATATGTTGCAATTCGTTATTTGCTCCTATACTCCAAGGATTGCAGGCGTTGGTTTCCATAGCCCTGCATTGAATTGTTAGTTATCCTTATATGAGCTACAGTTTTTAAAATTTATTGGCCAGCCATCTAAACGTCTGGCAATCTACACATGTATCCGATTTGTAGCGCCAATCAACAGCCAGATGGACCAGGGGAATGTGCACTGATGCAGTTTGTGAGGTATGGTTGAATTACATTGGTTTTCTATAGTTTTCAGCTTGAATCAACGAAATTGGCCAAATCTATTGTCATGTTACTATGTGAAGAATAGTTCTATTCTCTTATTGATGTGTGGAACCTAATATTTTTTTGGGAGCACCAAAAGTTCTTTGGAAGATGTGCAGGGCATCAAATACGTTGCTCAGTTTGTGATGAGATCACGTCATGTTGCATTTCATCCACATCATGTCTATACTCATTCCTTGACACATATTAACGATTGTCTTAAATATACGAGATGATGCTTTGAAAGTGTGTTCAATGGGTTGCATGCTTGGCAGCTAAATTTTACCATGTCAAGCCTCATTGTTCTAAATTCAGTTTTTTTCCTCTTCGAAACCTCAACTAACATCCTCTTTTTTTTTTTTTTTTTTTTTTTTTTTTTTTTTTTTTTTTTTTTTTTTTTTGAGGCTGCTCAAGATCTTTGTATCCCCTTGGTATGCCATCTGTGTTGATTTTGGGTACAAGACGCCATTTGTATCGTCAGTTTTGTTATTAAATTTTTCCCCAAATTTTTTCACAAATGACAAAAGCTCTGCACTATTTCAGCATGTTGCCGCTCAGAGGGTAGGGCAGGTCAGGCCTGTATGCAGTAGAATGCAGCAAGGGCGGCATTTATGAATCGTAGCCTAGGTGCAACTAACAGCTCAAGCCTCTCTATGACAAGATTTGTTCCTGCAAACTTCCATTTCAGGGTTTCGTGATTCACATAAAAAAAAATGATCATGTTCCTCAGTGATTGCTAAGTCCACATCCCTTTTCTTTTCCAGTCCTCCTTTAAATATCTCTTTCAGATTGACAATGTGGTTTCAAACACGTGTACTGAAAATCTGTGTAAGTTTCAGAGATTTGCTATTTACTATGATATTCTGAAATTAACCTCCTGTACGTTTCACAAATTTTTATAGTTAGCAATAACATGTCTAACTGAAAAATGCTCTCTACAAAATTCTAGGTACTCTGTCTCTATGTCAATAAAAATTCTGAAGTGACTCTTGAACTGCTACTACAAATACGATGAATAAATTTATTTACCATGCCATTCTGGAAATCTTTAATTTCCCCTTTATTAGCAGCAACGACTACAGTTATGGATGCTAACTCAGGAGAATTTACAATTACAGCCATAATCTCAGGCTTAAACATGATGCCATATATCGTACTTCTTTTATCACTGCAAACTATACCTTGTTCATGCATCTTCACATGATAGGTCATTGTATACCTTCTGCTACAACCATGGCTATACATCCTAAATTAGCATATCACACCACAAAAATGATCTATAAATTTTATATAGCCTCTGCTAACAAATAAAAAAAAAATCGCATTGCACCTGGTTATGCGCACTTCCTCAGTTCCTCTTCTCATCTTCTCCTTTCTGATCGGCACCTATTAACCAAGTTGGTTTTTTACTGTTCCTATATGTTTGCTAACAAAACTAAATCCTTCCTTTTCACAGGACCAAAGAATACTCCTCAAAGACCATGAATAGCTACCGATTTTCAGTCTCAGGCTCATTCCACGGACTACAGACCATGGCTCCACTAAAATTCCATAGAACACACAGCTCACACCCATGCCAATTTGAGTGCATTCACATACAGCATGCACAATCATCCCCTGTGGTAAGTTTTCAGATCTTGTTTCACCTTTTGCGATCCTATTTTAGTTTACCATTGTACATGGATGCAGTCGCGGTTCTTTATTTAACAACATAAATATATGAAAATGCCTTATACTTTGCTGCCAGTTCCTATATAATTTCAGTAGGCAATAACAGGTTAACTACTCTTACAAAAGTGTTCATAGAGAATGTATAGTAAACGTTGTTACATAAACAAACCCCTCAGTACTTTGCTCGCCGCCTTGCATATCCATAATAATTTGTTTTCTAAGGATCGACATATGGGAAAAAATGTTATTAGCATGTTTTGCAACCACACAAAGCTCAAAATAACCCTATGGGATGCATAGGCTACGGATTTCAGCATTCATAGTGTTCGCAGACCCAGCAATTCTACACCAGTTGTTCTTTTTATTGGCTGCTTAAAAAATCCTGTAGGTTCTTGACGGAAATAGCAGCTCTGAACACAATCTCCAGCCTGTATAATAATGGACCCTACAAAAAGCCTTACACTTGCCTAAAAATTTTGCACAATAATTGTCATCACTGTTTTTTATGTGCTTCTCACCACAACTTTGAATGCCTCTTTTTATGTAGGGATTAGTCTCCTACATATGGATTGCCATTGCAGCGCTTTCAATAGGAGCTAGGGCTGGCATTATGAAATAATGTTGCATGATACCATCTATTACACAATACGGCTTGTCATTTTCTGCTGCCATAGCAACACATCAATTCTTTCTTGAGGAAAGCCCATTTATTAGTTTCTTTAGCCACCCTGGGAGCTTTGTGTATTCGTCTTCTATAGTGCAAAAAAAAAAAAGAAGAGTTGTTTGCACCTTCTATGCATACCTAATTGCTTTTTTCCTCTGTGTATCTATCCTGTAGGGTTTGAATATGATTTGATCACAATGTCAACTCCAACGATTTTTCTCTGTGCATTTCATCTCAGTTCACAAAATATTTGTTCTCTGCAGCTCTTACCATCATAACCATTTTGGCTCAGGAAACCAAACACTACAAATACTTGACTGTGCCCTTCTACAAATGCTTATATCTTAAGTAATAGACTTCGGTTTTTCCTTACTCTGAAACTTACATGTCTCGAAGTCAGTACAGTAAAATAAACACCTGCATTTTCAACTTTTAAATACTATGTACTTCTTTGTATCTAATGGAAACAGC
Organism: Eremochloa ophiuroides; assembly: GCA_038502445.1. Classification (NCBI taxonomy): domain Eukaryota; kingdom Viridiplantae; phylum Streptophyta; class Magnoliopsida; order Poales; family Poaceae; genus Eremochloa; species Eremochloa ophiuroides. The sequence continues at coordinate 29,427,128 of JAHLJS010000008.1, forward strand.
GGGGTTACATGAGCTTACCCCTTCGCTTCTTTCTACTTATCTCTTCTTCAATCTTGTGTTCTTGGGGATTTGAAACATATCTTGCTTCTACTTCAGGGTTGTTCATGCTTGTTTTCTCTATATACTATAACATGTGTAAAATGAACAATTTCTTACCTACGTGTGCAAACAGTATATTTTGCGGTACGACAAAATAGCCTTGTATCTCTGAATATGCTTATGTTTTTGAAGCCGGGGTCCCTCGTGGACTCATCAGGAAGTATGGGCTTGCTGCACTTGCTGCTTCCACACCAACGCCCATGACATTGCCTTCATCAAGGTATCCATGTTTGTGTAGTACAGTCAGTATTAGTATTAATTTGCCCAAGATAGGTTCAGGTTTCAAGTTTAATAGTGTCTGACTGAGGAAGCGCCATGTTTTTACACTTCCTGTATCAATGTACGGTCACTTTTTAAAGCAAAGCGGGGGAGGTCTATTGTTCATTATACTTCTTCAAAACAAAGCAGGGCAGCTCTCTCAAATTTTGTTGTGACCTCAACAATTCCCCCCAACAGAGACTTTACCTATGTGTATTATGGTCCACATAAAACAGGGAGCAGAACCATAGCCTCCCTAAATAGACAGCTCAAACTTACCACAAAGTTAAAATTAAATATTTTTCAATTATCTTGTGTGTGGGCAAGCTGTCACCATAGTGGATGGGTACCAGCTCTAAATGGCCTGCATATTGGTTCATAAACCTACCCATAATTATATTACCTGTATTACAAATAATGTTTCTTATGTATTGCAGTGACTGCTTGTTATCTTGTTGACTCCACGGTCGAAATTACATGTTTTCTATACAAAGCTAACCCAATTAATTTGCAGTGTCCCCGTCCAATCAGTTTTGCCACTAATTTATTCGCTCCTTACGGTGTAGTGAATGAGCGGTATTTCACAGCGATTCACTCAGCAAGCAGTTTTTACACAGTCTCCTGTTTCGGTGAGAACCTTATTTTAGGCCTACTGTTTCTTATTTTATAATTCAGACATACTGTTTTTGCAATGGCTGCTTGGGCTTGATTCTTTCTTTTCACCACCTTTTTCCTATGCCCATACATTTAGCTAACATTCATCTTTCATATGATCTTTTCAGTTTGTGCATCTCAACAACCAAATAAGAGCGCTTCATGATGTTGCTCTCACCTGGTAGCTATTGCTTCGGCCCTTACATCTTTTATACCTGAGTGCTGCTGCTTTCTGTTCACAGGCGTTTTTGTGGTCTCTCTTTTCATGATCTTGTTTTCCCATTTCGTACAACTACGACCAACTCTTGAGAGTAACACCGAAGGTGTTCATACTGCTGGGAAACCAAATGAAACCCCAGCCCTTAATTTCGAGGCATTCAAGGTTTCTTATCAATTGGATCTAAATTTTGGATATTCACTTATTCATACTTACTATTACGTTTGCTTCTATATAAGTTGCAGCAGCAAAGCAATGCTTCATGGTGTCTTTTGCTTTGACCTGTTACCTATTACTTCAACCCATACCTCTTTTATAGTTTGTTTCAGTAATTCATAGTTTCAATTGTGAATTATGAAAAGACAAGTGCTAGATCACCTCATCAGATCCCATTGCAGCACCAACAAAAATTATATCTGTATTTTTAGGCCCCGTTTGGTAGAGCTCCAGCTCCAGCTTCTCCGAGAAGAATCACTCCCAACCAGCCAAACGCTAAAAACGCCAACTGATTCAGGTGGGGATCAGCAGAGAATCACTTCTCCATTTACACCAGGAGGTGGGAGCCGAAAAAACCTGCTTCCCCGGATTCTCTCCCGCTCCCTGTTATATTTTGGTGGGGATCAGCTGAGAATCAATTCTCTGCTGATCCCCACCCTGCTTCCTCCCAAAAATCTAATGGAATCACTCCACCGGAGAATCGAGGAGCAGAGCTGAAGAATCTGAGAGCAGTGCTCTACCAAACGGGCCCTTAGAGTACTGCTAAGCTAATATTGGTTGCTATGCAGTTTACCTATATATAGGTTGCAGCATCCAGTCCTCCATGGTTTCTTTTGGTTTCACCTGTTCTAATAGTAGGTTCTAAAAAGTGATCGGCCTAGCGACATAGGCCTCTGCCTTGTTACCTATAGTGCCTTATTTTTTTTAAAAAAAGGAAACACCTTATCAATTTAGGCCATCTTACTGCCTGAATTTGAAAGGAACAAATATTTCTTAGTACGCCTTGTCTGACTTGGAAGCATTTGATGCAATCAAAAATAGATGTTTGACTCAAAACAGATCCATGATGTGGATCCTCGCTATAGCCTCATGTCATTTGCAGTGGTTCAATATTCCCTATAAAATTTAATCAGTAAATATCCATGTTCAGGGTCCGTGCTACATGTCTTGGTGTACACACAGGAAAAATAGACATATTCTCAAACAATTTTCCCTCAAAATTTGAATTGTTACTGTTTATAATTATATTTCAGGTTGATTCACTTGACAGTTATGTTCTGATTTATCAAATTCTTTGTCTATTTGCATGCTCAGTGTTGTTGGTGGTACAGAGCCTAATTTGGTCTCTAGATGTGGACACTGATGCCAATGCAGTATTTCTAAATTCATTTGCCTACACCTGGAACCTGCTATCGGTCCTACCAACATCAGTAAGAGATTACTCATTTTCTGATTAAGGAATGAGTTGGATTGTGGTTTCACTTTGTGTCAATGCATTACAGGTTCGCAATCAACATAGCCTCAGTGCTTTTGTCCGGGTTCAGGAACAGAACACGACCTGCTTTTGCTCACATGTATGAATATTCTCATCCTCCAAAATTTTAGAGTAACTCTGACTCCATACGAACTTGACAAAGTTTGGACAATATCATGTCTATGATTCTTAGCAACAATGTTCGTGTATTACACTATGTATCCTTCAACACCTTCTGTATTTAATATCATATCAAATTAGGTCATGTACAACAATATTCGTAATTAATATCTTTCGTCGCTCTTAATCATTTACCCCACTATATCTTCATATATAATTTTAGTTGCCAATATATTCTTCCACCGCTCTTTCCATGCAAATATTGACCATATATTTTTAATGCAGGCCTTTACCAGTTAATGCATGATGCGCGCGATGGTGTGCGCCCTATGTATGGAAACTTCATCAAAGTCAGCCCAATATAGTACAGAATCACAAAAACATTCCCTGCGCCTCCGCAACCATAGAGGACACATGAGGAAGCATCGCCGCCACGTGAAGGTAACCGCCGTTCCCTTACTCTGAACAAATTTAGGCTTTTGGACCAAATTAGCTAAAGTCGCAGCATTTAACAGGAAGCTCTACAAATGACTCTCAGGCGGCACAAGACTACTACGACAAACACGTACAAGGTAACGCACCAATATCCCCTCAATGCCACACACATTATTATGCTTGCCAAGCAAACCGTTCACAATTAACAGAGCAGCCAACTATTTCTTCTTATCACTCGCATGCAACGCTGCATGAATATATCAACTGAGAAAATTCTGATCCTCATGATTTTCTCAATATATTACAACTAACATGCCGTCACAACTGCAGAGTCATCTGGATGGGCATCCGCAGACTCACGCAAACCTCTCTGATCGTGAACCATAGTGCTGAAAAAACTCACACCTGGAAACTGCCCCTGGCCTAACTGAGTCACCTCTCATAGAATCAAGCCGATGGATATTCACAGAGTAACCTCACGGCTGGACAAAACCTGCAATGTTCTAGGCGAAATCAAGGTTCATGTAGTCATCCAACAAAAACACACCTACGTCCCTGTACAATTAGCAGGGTTCACTGGACAGAAAATTATTGCGTATATGGATGTAACTTATACTGCAATGTTATGATAATCTCTACATTAATCTGATTATTCCTTAGAAACCACAAGCATGCACATGCCCGCGATGGCGCGGGCCCCGTCACTAGTATTTAGTATTGGGGCTCGTTCGGTTCCCGGCCGTTTCCGGACATTTTGACCGGGAACCATTCCCACGAGGGCGTCCGGCCATGTTGTTGGACCGACCGGGAATCATTCCTGCAACGAACGGAACGAGCCCTTGGTCTTCTATCAAGCATCAACTGCTATTTCCAGCTGACAGCACTTGCATTTCATAGGCTACTGCAGTCCAACCATAACAAAACAGGAACATTGGCGAAAATTAAGTAGGTCCAAACAAAATAGTGAAAGATTTACATCGAAAAGCTTTTTAATGGAACACTGATGTGCTACTTTCATAGATCTGTAGATGCTGGCAAACCAGGCAGGCAACCCACTTGCCAGGACCACGTTCACAACACCAACGAATAACTATGTCAAGGGTTTGGTATGTCTCTACAATGCTATTGTATCATCTTTACTTGCTAGGACAAATAAATCTGAATTATTGGATTTTTATATTTTTAATTAATCAATCAATATAAATCTTTCTAAACCCCCTCATGCACCGGCCATGCGGCCCTTTCCTGTGCATTGCATTGCACAACCTTTGGGTTCGTGCACACGAGGACGATGACGAATCCATGCATCATGCATGTCACACGTGCCATAAAAAAGTTTAGCATGTTCATAGTTCATCCTATGTACTCTGTCCCAAAAAAACAAACTCTACCACAGTAGTATGTTTTAGTGTATCAATTTTAACCAATTATAGATCCGTCGGATCGCTTCACGTGAGCCGTTCATTTTTCTTCAATCATGGTAAAAAAGTCATCATTAAATTAATTATGAAATGTATTTTCATAATATATTAATTTGGAGCAGAAAATATAAATATTATTCGTTAAAAATTTAGTCAAACATTAACTACTTTATCTGACACGTAACCCATAGTTGCACATTTTCTAGGACAGAGAGAGTACAACAACTAACATATTTTATTGAGTTACAAAAATTCATTATATACAACCTATTAATTGAGCCGTAAATTTGTTCCTAAACCTTTCCCTATTTGTCCTATTTTTTAGAATTAAAAATTAAATAAATATATGTTTCACATATTACCTGATTATAATCATCTGATCAAATTAAATGAACAGCCAGCAGCAAACCTCATGTCTCTTTCCTTCTATCCAGACATGTTATGTGAGTTCTCGTGAAAAAAAGTCATGTGAGAGAGAGAGAAAAAAAAACTACTGAAGTATTTAGTATTTTATTTACCATCGTATAAAGACTCCGCCAATCCTTAAAAATATACAAATATTATCTTCAACTGTATCCACACCGTAAAGAAAACGTCGACATCGCCGCTTGAAATGAAAGCTGTCATGCTGACCTTATCCTGGGGCGCTCCTGGCTCCCGAAGTCTGCGATGCAAACCATGGTCAATTCATTTGAATGTTCAATCGCATAGAAGCCAAGCCATCGTGAAACTCATCTTTTTCACCATATCACATCGAATTGTTTAGACACATACATATACATAAAGTATTAAATATAGATAAAAAAAGTTAATTACATAACTTGCATATAAATCACGAGACGATTTTTTTAAAATCTAATTAGATCATAATTACAACACTTATTGCTAAAATTAACACATGTGGTTCTACTAGCTTGTATATCTTTTCCTTTCAATGAGCTGTAAAGGGAATGTCGCTCTCCAATGGACTTTTCTTTAGCTCTAGTAGTAGCAAAGGTTGACTACAAGTGTTTGTTAGAGACTGCTGCATATTTCACCATCAATGAGCATAAAGGAAACTTAAACAATTTGAACTCCATGGCACTCTGAATTTGACCAGGAATAACGATTCGCTCTCAGGACTGAGACAAAAATTGGGCACACCACGGATATAAGTAGTTGTGCCTTCATACCAATAAAACATCTCTGCAACGATGCCTCATTCTCTCGTAACTCTCCTTTCTACTGCTTTCATCCTCTTTTTCATTGCTCCATTTCCAAGAGTTGCATCCCGTGACATTCTATCACTGGGTTCCTCTCTCAGAGTTGAATCCTACAAAACCAACATCTTACAATCATCAGATCGGACCTTCTCCTCTGGCTTCTATGAAGTCTACACTAATGCCTTCACATTCTCAATATGGTACTCAAAGGCAGCCAACAAGACCATTGTCTGGAGTGCAAACCCTTACCATCCTGTCCATGCCAGGAGGTCAGCTATAACCTTTCACAAGGATGGCAACATGGTACTTACGGATTATGATGGCGCAGTCGTGTGGCAAGCTGATGGCAACTTCACAGATGCTCAACATGCTCGGCTCTTGAACACTGGGAATCTCATCATTGAGGACTCAAGAGGTAACACTGTCTGGCAAAGTTTTGATTCACCAACAGACACTTTCCTACCAACGCAGCTCATCACTGCTACAACGAAATTAGTCCCTACAACTCAATCGCATAGCCCTGGTAACTATATCTTCCGTTTCAGTGACCTTTCAGTACTATCACTTATATACCATCTGCCTGAAGTTTCAGACATATACTGGCCAGACCCTGATCAAACTGTCTACCAGGATGGTCGAAACCAGTATAACAGTACAAGGTTAGGAATCCTTGGTAATAGTGGGGCGCTTGCATCGAGTGACTTTGCTAATGGTCAACCACTTGTGGCCTCTGATTCTGGATCAGACATAAAGAGAAGGCTAACTCTTGACCCTGATGGTAATCTCCGTCTGTATAGCCTGACTGATTCAGATGGGTCATGGTCAGTTTCAATGGTAGCAATGTCCCAACCTTGCAATATTCATGGTTTATGTGGTCCTAATGGAATATGCCATTACTCACCTAAACCAACATGTTCATGCCCACCAGGTTATGCGATGAGAAACCCAAGTAACTGGACTGAAGGCTGTATGGCTATTGTCAACATAACATGTGATCACTATGATAATAAATCCATGAAATTTGTGAAACTTCCAAATACGGATTTTTGGGGGTCAGATCAACAACATCTTCTGTCAGTTTCTTTTCAAACCTGTAGGAATATTTGCATCAGTGACTGCACCTGTAAAGGCTTTCAATATCAGGAAGGTACGGGATCATGCTATCCAAAAGCTTATCTTTTCAGTGGAAGAACCTACCCAACATCTGACGTACGAACAATATATCTCAAGCTTCCAAAAAGGGTTAATGTTTCAAATATCCTTATTCCACATTCCAATGTGTTTGATTCTGCGCCCCATCTCCTTGACTGTGATCAGATGAACCAAAGTATTAGAGAACCATTTCCAGATGTGCATAAGACTGGTGGAGGAGAATCAAAATGGTTTTACTTCTATGGGTTCATAGCTGCATTTTTTGCTGTTGAAGCTTCCTTTATTTCATTTGCATGGTTCTTTGTTTTGAGAAGAGAACTTCGGCCATCAGAATTATGGGCAGCTGAGGAAGGTTACAAAGTAATGACTACTAACTTCAGAAGATATAGTTACAGAGAACTTGTGAAGGCTACCAGAAAATTTAAAGTTGAGCTAGGAAGGGGAGAATCAGGCACTGTGTACAAAGGTGTCCTAGAAGATGATAGGCAAGTGGCTGTGAAAAAGCTGGAAAATGTAAAGCAAGGCAAGGAAGTGTTTCAAGCTGAGCTAAGTGTAATTGGGAGGATCAACCACATGAACCTTGTGAGGATATGGGGATTCTGTTCAGAAGGATCTCATAGGTTATTGGTCTCTGAATATGTTGAGAATGGATCACTGGCTAACATTTTGTTCAATGAAAAAGGCAATATCTTATTGGACTGGAAGAGAAGGTTCAATATTGCGTTAGGTGTTGCAAAAGGGTTAGCTTATCTTCACCATGAGTGCTTAGAGTGGGTCATCCATTGTGATGTGAAACCTGAGAACATACTGTTAGACCAAACTTTTGAGGCCAAGATCACTGACTTTGGGTTGGCCAAGTTACTAAACAGAAGAGGGTCCACCCAGAATGTATCCCATGTAAGAGGAACACTAGGTTACATTGCACCTGAATGGGTTTCCAGTCTCCCAATCACAGCAAAAGTTGATGTATACAGTTATGGGGTTGTGCTTCTTGAGCTATTGACAGGCACTATAGTTTCGGAGTTGGTGGAAGGTCCAGAAGAGGTGCATAATATGCTTAGAAAGCTTGTCAGGATGCTTTCTACTAAACTTGAAGGGGAGGAACAATCGTGGATTGATGAGTTTGTGGATTCAAAATTGAATCGTCCAGTCAATTATGTGCAAGCAAGAACACTAATTAAATTGGCAGTCTCCTGCTTGGAGGAAGACAGAAGCAAAAGACCAACTATGGAATATGCAGTCCAGACCCTCCTGTCAGCTGATGATTCAATGGTCAAATAAAACATGCTACAACAACTTCATTTAGTTAACAATTTCCTTCTTGATGGAGAAAAGAAGTAAAAGACCGACAAATGACTTTACGATCGAGGCCCTCCTATCAGTTGATATGGCGGGTAAGAAGTAGTACAGTTTGGGTGTTTACACTGATGTATTCTCTCCGTTTCAATTTATAAGTCGTTTGACTTTTTTTAGCCTAAGTTTGATCACTCGTGTTATTCTAAAATTTAGGTAAAATATCACTTTTTTTTTGTTTTGTTATGACTTGCTTTATTAATAGAAGTTCTTCAAGAATTAGTTAAATTTAACATTTTTTACGCAATTTTTTTAATAAGTCGAGTGGTCAAACTTAGGGTTAAAAAGTCAAACAACTTATAAATTGGGACGGATTAAGTAAATTATCTGTAAACACTAAGCATTTGAATTTGTCAATATATGATATAAATTGTACCATGTAATTGAATTTGGACAGTTAGACGTCATCATGTTACCGGCAGTCAAACTAAACCACTGTCGCAATGGACCTAGGCGTGCTTCCTTATCTGAAATTCCAAATTCCTCTTGTGTGGTCTCACGATTGTAAAAACATGAATCCGTAAATATGGATAATAATGTCCTTACCGAGTAACGGGCGGCGGCGGTCTGCGCTCTCCGTTGTCCGTTCCCAGATACGGGCCTCCACAGGCAGCTGGGCCCCTGAGCCCGAGCCGCGAGATCTAGGTTATTGCGCCGGCACCGCAACCCGCCGCCGCCGCCATGTCAAACTTGCCGCTCACCATCTCGGCCGGGAAAAGCCTCGGCCCCTCCGTCGAGCCGAGGTGGTGGGCGCAGTGCTCTCGAGTGGAACGCAGACCAGTGCCCAGGCGTGTGCGCGGGTAAGTAGGCAACGGCGTTCCGAGAGACGTACCGCTGACATTTGACCGCTTGTTTTTATGTAAAATATTTGTATTTATATTACAAGATTTTATTATTAGATATAATTTAACAGTAATACCTTATTTATTTTGTTATTTAAATAAAAAATTTAACAAGATGAAATGTCAATCGAGAAACCTCAAAGGCAAAAACGTTATTTTTTTTTTTTTTTTTACGATGGAGGAAACTGTCATGCACTTTGTATGCTTAACTTAACCATATAGTGTACTCCCTATATGAAAAGAATATCATCATGGATAAAGTTTTAGTCAAACATTAGGAATATAAATTATGAATAAATTTTAAATTATTGAGTTTGGAAATATGAAAACTATATAAATAGATTTGTTTTTAAATATGCATTCATAAAAGTATACATATATTATTTTTTAATAAATATTTTTATATAAATATAAAGTCAAAGTCATGCTTTAGAGATCGTGTCTTTGTCCTAAATGATATTTAAATCATATGCGGAAATTTTTGATCTACAGGTCATGATATATAAGCTCTCCGTCATCCGTAATCTTATACATATAACATGCAAGACTCTTGATTAACCAAGATTGAATCCCATAAGAAATCCTAATAGGACAATAACTCCTTTTCATATTCGTCAACATTTAATGTGGATAAAATACTCTCTCTCTCTCGGGCGTAATCATATTTTTTAGGGAAATTTTGCTTAGAGACACTGCTTAAATGTGTAATTTGCTGTTGGACACCGCTAACAGCAAAATATGCTCAGTACCATTATGAAAGCGTATAAATTTGCTGTAACACATAGCACCGATTATTTTATTTATTTCTTAAATTTCAGAAGAGAGAAGATGAAGAAAATGTCTAGACTACCCTTATCTTCAACCTCTACCTCTTGCTGATTATTTGCCGTAACCAAGGTTTTAAATAGCGGGCTAAGGTGTTTAACGATTTATCTCTAAAACAGCAATTAGCAAAGTTATAGTGGAATATAGCGACTAAATTGTACATAAACACAGATAGCGGCATCCTGCTTCAAAAAGCTATAGAGGCCATTTAAAACTATGGCCGTAACACATTTGGTTGTTCAGCGGCCGGTCAGATCCTAGCTTGCCGTCCGGGTATGCCTCCTCCTTCACTTACTCCTCCCATCGAGTACAAGCTCCAAGGCCGAGCTCGCTTCCACCTCCTTCCTCCTATTCCTATGGCTGCTTGATCTGCCGCTACCGGCGAGTAGAGGTCCAGTGCCACAGCGCTGCTAGCACCACAGAACACCTCCATGGCTCCATGCTCCCATGGCTCGGTGACCTTGGTGTACCCACGACTTCTCTCGGCTTGCACCACTACGTACCATGTCTAGGAGCCGTGTGCCCGTGTTCTTGAATTACCCACCTTTCCCTATCAGATTAAGCTTTTTGGTTGAACTGGTCGGCATGCAACTCAATATGGTATCAGAGGCAGAGGCCTCGATGATAAGGATATGGGTTGTCCCGATCTTTCGGTGGAGATGGATAACTTTGATTTCTCTGGAACGACGTTCATGACCCGACTACAACCATCTAGGGATGATGCGCCTTAGCAATCGATACACCAATTTCAGCGGTTGTTCGCAAACTTGTGGATCACGACCAACCAAACCACGAGGGTTATTCCTGCAAGCAATCGAAGAACCAGCAAGAACAGAAAGAACAACCACTCAATTGCCAAATAATAAAAGAAGGATCTGATATGAATCACGATAACAATGTGGGGTTTCAAAATCGAGTAGAACGGATGGTCTAGTCGACACAGGACATCTACAAGGAAGTAGCAATGGCTAAACTTACATCAAGACAAAACCCTATCTATTTGTGACGGCTTTAGAGACATATATGTAGATGGAAGGATGACCAAGGTGGTGTTGGGGTCGTCCTCCAACCCTAGGACGTGTCCCTAATAGATCCAACTCGATACATAGGCCAACAGATCAAAATTAGGTGACGCAGCACTATAAGCAGAGAAGGTCTTGACGTTAAAAATGACAACTACGAACACATCTGATAATATATGGAAACGTGTGTGGATCCATTAGAAAGCAAACTTAATATGCTTTCCAACAAGTTGAGACTCTGCTGCAGTCCGAATTCTATACCAAAACGTGTTGGACTTGAACTCTTTTCTTCCTCGGACTGAAGCGACGTAGTAGCCTGGTGGAGGACTTTAGGAATACTTAGATTTGCTCCACAATCAACTTCGTTGACCTTCCATGTTTTCGTTATGCAATCAAACTTTCTCTTGATCTATGTAAGCAATTCTAAAAAGAAAAACGTATAAATTTTAAGGTGCAACATACTATTTATAAAATGTATCAAATATATACCTCATATAGAATAGTTTCACCTTTATCTTTGACGGGGTTAACATGGTCATATCTAAGCCAATGATGTCCTCATCACTCGAGTTCAAATCCTAGTTAGCGCAATTAAAAGAAAATAATTGTTGCTCACTCCTATTCCACGTCTGAAGTTGCCCGTCGCTGGAATCTCTCTCCGGTGCCTTGACGTGAGGGGGAGTGTCGAAATATAAGTAAGTGCCCTACCTTTCCTTAACAGCGTAAGTTTTTTTTATTGAACTGGTCGGTACATGCAACTCAATAAGCCGCAACAAAGCTGAGGATCACCACCGTCGCTGCTCGAGATCCTCGAACTTGCCTTGCTCTGCCACATTCGACGTCGAGCTGGCCCAAGGCCGCTAACCGCGCGAGGCCGCTAGCCACTCTCCTCGCTGCCCCAGATACCTCCATGCCGGAGCCCAACGTCGGGCACCGCCACAGCCAAAAGCTGATACCGTTGGCTGCCCTCTCCTCCTCTCATTTTTCTGCTTAGAAGACCAGCACGTTTGCTGTTGGCTGCTCTTTGCTCCTCTTCTTTTCTCTGCTCACCAAGGACGACCATGGAGAGTCGGACCTTTGCTGCTCATGGAGGATATGCGATCGAGACACCATCAGACGAGGAGGCGGACCCGGCAGGAAGTCGGGATCTCACCGGCTGATGAAAGACCAAATCAGCGAAGAGCCAGAAGTTAAAGACAATGGTAGTTCAGACATTTTTCCATCTTCTCTCTCTTGAAATCTAAGAAATAAATAAAATAATTGGTATGGTGTGTTACAACAAATTTACATGCTTTCGCAATGATACTGGACATATTTCACTGTTAGCGGTGTCCAACAATATATTACACGTTTAAGCAGTGTCCCTGACCAAAATTTTTCTATTTTTTATGTCTACATATACAAGGCATTGGCATCTTTGCTGCACATGCGCTGTTCAACGCATTTATCGCTGGTGGCTGAACTCCTTTGGTCAGGCCCGTGTTCCGTTAGACTCCTTGGACGCATTTGGTAGCGGGCCGAAAGGTGGTCCGAGCTCCGCAGATGCAAGCTACTTGTATTTGGTATATCTAGCGTAGCCTCAGAGTCCATCCAGCACGAAACATAAAGCACGTTAGGCCGGGGCTTAGAGAAACAAAGGAAGAGTTCATTTTTTTTGGTGGAGCTTACTGAAGCCACCATGCGTGTGGAGTCACCTTCCGATACTCCCTTCTCACCCACCGCTTCTCATTCTTCTCCGTATGAGGCATTCTTGGTGGTGGCGCAGACGGGGCACACCTCGGCGGTGGCATCGCACGTGTAGCACAGGCACAGGTGCCAACATGGGAGGAGCAGCACGCATGCGTCACCGCCGCATCTGCAAGGCTTACTCAACGGCGACTTCGATGAGCCCCTGGACACGGTGTTGTTGGCGACGACGAGGCCCCGCAGGGAGGTCTCGAAACACCAGTACTGCACGTCCTCCGCCTCACTGTCGCCGCACCCGTCACCGTCGCTGTCAAAGCCAGGTTGCTACAGCAGCTGGTCCAGCGTGATGTGGAGGCCCGCAGCGACGGCCCGACGTCGCTCGTGGTTGTTGACTCGTCACTTGCTTGTCTCTCGCCGGTTGCTCGGATGCCAAGCCTGTGAACAGCAAGGAGCGCCGCAGCTTACTCTTCCCATCCGCTTTGGCCTGGAAGTGCCGCAGCACCGTAGGAATAGCCCATGGTCGGTGGCGGCGGTGCGACTTTGCTGCGACAGTGCGCTCGTGTGGTGCACATGCACCGTGCTCGTGGCATCACTCGTGCGTGGGGATGGCTGGAGCCATTGACACGTCTAACATCGCTGCTCTAAACAGACTACACTGCTACAGAAATGGGCTTTGTTCCTGGTTGGGAAACCCCTTTAGCCCCGGTTTTCCAACTGGGAACAAGCTTTCGGGAGTAAATGTCACCTATTTTAATCCCGGGTCCAGAACCGGGATCAAAAGTGGACCTTTAGTCCCGGTTTGAAACACAAACTGAGACTAAAAGGTCTGCAGCCCAAACCACGTGTCCTCGGGTCTGTGGAACCTTTTAGTCCCGGTTTGTATAAACAACCGGGATTAAAGGCTTCCTTTTTTGTTTTTTGTGTTTTTTCAGTTCATTATTCGTTTTGTTTTTAAATTATGGTTTCGATTTAAAATTATCTATACACACATATACACACACATATTACATATATATATATTTTACATATATATATATGTAAAATATATATATGTATATATATATATATATATTATATGTGTGTATCGGTTTTGACAAAGGGCACAATACGACATAAGACATATATATATATATATATATATATACACACACACACACACACATATATATTAGAGAGTTTAACACTTTTTTCACTCCAAATGTTTTCCTCTCCAAAAGTTTTCACTCCAACATATATATATGCCCTTCAGTCATCTTCATCACTACCATTGCCCGGCTTCCAAGATTCATTGGGGTCATTGTAAAATTCTCTAGAGGAATTCAAAACTTGATCATTAAGAAACCCTGCTATGGTCTCTTGAATTGCCTTGAGCTCGTCTTTTATCAGGACCATTTTTTTTAAATAATCAGTCTTCAAACAGAGTCAAAGAGAAAGGTATTAATATATACATTTGTGTGAGTTAATATGAGATCGATTTAACGTACTTTTAGCTTCTCCTGGTCAGTTCTGACTGAGTACACCCTCATAAACTCGCAGACATAGTATCCACAAGTGTTATTCCCGGGTTGTTGCCGCAGAACCCACTTTACAAAACAAAAAAGATTGTCATCCGATCCGGACAATACATATATATAGATACATATATAACATGAATGGCCTCTAAGTATATATACTTACCATGTGTGGGATTATAGTCAGTGGTGCTTTGCAATGTTTGAGGTCGTATTTCTCAATGAATCTTTTCCAAACACTGCCAATCAAAATAAAAATATCCAATGATCGATGTGAATATTTTCCAAACACTGCAATTGAAGAAGGTAAGGAGAAATAAATTACCTCTGAAAAATATCTATCATATCTTGGATTTGGTCCAGGCTCTTTCTCATGGAATCTAAGATCTCCATGTGGCTTTGTTGAAGATCGATGACGATCAATATCCAATGATCGTTAAAGTTGTAGGGGAAGAGTATCTGTTTCTTGCCGCGTTGCTTTGCTAACAACTTCATGAGATTCTTCTCTGTGTCTTCTTTCCATGTTGGGTTGGGTTTAGGGTGTTTGAATACAATATGTGGATCAATGAAACCAACTTCATTAGACCCTCTCTGTTTGCACATTTGCATCTCATAGCTGCATATATATATAGAGAGAGAGAGAGTAAGGATATATATATAGAGAGAGATTTGAATTGCAGAAAGAAAGTACACTTACAGACAATAGGAGCTCATTATTGTTTTGTCGAGGGAGTCCATGTGGCATAGTTGGTGTAATTCAGCAAAATCAACAAACATAATATCATCGCCACGGAACCAATGTTGGTTTCTAATTCGGACAGAAATCCAAGATTCACCTCGTGTACATGCCCCAAGGTACCACTTGTTTAGCAAGTACATTTGCGTACCTAGTTGACTGAGGGTTTTTGGATTCCATAAACTCCGGCATGTTGATATTTTCTCCACTCGTCAACTACTTGCGCTTTCTCCACTTGCTCCAATCCAACCATTTGGGCAAGGTTCATACCAGTTTCCGCCATGAAAGCTTCAAACTCGTTCAAATTGACCTCACTAGGTACCTGGATGCGGTCCATAAATGAGCCATATTGATTCGGTATCTGATCACTAACAATTAGCGGGGGGATTGATTGCTTGTCTTGTTTACCGAGTTGCGGAACATCTTTCCGTGCCTTCTTCTGTTTGTCAATAGACTTCTTGAGAGAGCGGTCATAGTCCGATAGTGAGAGGGGCTGTTTAGCTTCTCTCAACTTCTTCTCGTGCTCCATCCTTTTCTACCTTAAAGCATCGCGAGGTAGATAGTAGTACGGTTGCGCATTCTTTTTCTTCATCTCTTCTGTCTCCTTTGGTTTTCTTGTGAAAAAAATCTACGACTTGTTTTTTCACCGCAACATCTAACTCCTCTTTAGTCTTTTCACCGGGCAGTTTCTAAGGAATAGGGTGCTTTGTTTGCCTGGTGGCTTTCTTCTTTGCGGGCAGGGTTGGTTGCACCACCTACGGTGGAGGCCTCTTAGTAGATGGCTTGGTAGGTGGGGGAGGTGTTGGAACTCGTGGCGGCGATGACGGCTTTGCTGTTGGTGGAGGTGATGGCGCCCTGTCTGGTGTAAACACATCTTCGTACTCGCAGCCCAGAGCACTCTGATGGTCTGGGGAATGGATTATTGGACTTGGCCTTTGCTTCTGTTCTTCAGGACGAGGCGGCGGTGGCTCCCCTGGAATAATAATGTATCGCTTGCGCCATACAATGAATGTCTTCTCAGCTTCTCCTAGTGTCTTCTCCCCATCACCTCCTTCAATTTCAAGAGGCACATTACCAAAACCTTTGGTAACTCTATCCACCGAGACGCTAGCATATCAGGTGGTATTATTCTCCCATGGATAGTGGGTGTCTTGGTCGGGTCTACCGGGTTTACAATACCGGTAGCAACCATGACTGTGGAGTTCCCCTGTGCAATATGCAGCTCACACGGTGTAAGTGAATTAGTGATATCATCCACGGGGAAGCGCAACGCTACGTCATCTTGCTGATTTGGCACCTCAGTAGAAGCACAACTGCTTTTTGCAAGATTTTCTGGTTGGCTAACTCCTTTTGATGTATGTCTACTCAATGTTAATTCCAACTGCCTTGCTATTTTCTCTTGCATTCTTGCTTCAAGTTGTTTCTCACGTTCATGAGACTGACGTAGCGCTTCACGTGACTCGAGAACATATTCTTCTAACTTGCGCATTCGCTCTGCCTCCTCTTCCTTCCTTCTTCGACGGCTTCTGTAGCTAGCTTTATCCTCAGGGAAACCATGTTCCCACGTCACACCCGGTCCTAAGCCTCTAGTTCGGCCAGGGTGCTCAGCGGTACCAATGGCATATGTCAGTTCGTCCTTCTCTCTCTTTCGGCCTGAATACCCCTTTCTCTTTAGCGTGCATAATATATTGCAATCTTTCTGTTGCGTCTACAAGTTTCTGGCCATGAACTACCTTCCTGGTCTGCAGGTCAAGACTTCCCCCATGACCAAAAACCCATTGTTTGCACGTACAGGCCATGCAGCTGATTCTGGTATGAGCCCCTTAGCTAAAATATCATCTTCCAATTTTTCCCACTTGGGAATGGCAGAAGGGTAACCACCTGATCCCAAGTGATGGTGGTATTCCTTTTTGCGAGCATTCTCAGTGTTCCTTCTGACCCGTGTCTCACCCTCTTCCGATAAGTTGTACTGTACAAATTCATCCCAGTAGGGCCTACACTTTGTGATCGGACCAGTGGCTCGGTCAAAATCTGGCATCTTGTTCTCCTTCACATATGTCTTGTAGAGACTTTTCTTCCAACTCTGAAACTGTGTGGCCATCTTCTTCATTGTCCAGCGCCTAACTAGCGACTTCAAGTCTTCACTGTTGAACTCTGGATAATTATCCGTTTCTAGCATGAAATGTTGAAGAATATCATTCTACACTAGATTCTTGTCAACATCAGAAACAAAGCTGACATCAGGAGCACTAGGCTTTGCCTTCCATTCTCGTGCACTGATCGGGATCCTGTCCCTTACAAGGTATCCACAATGGTTCACGAATTTCTTTGCATGTGGTCCTAATGGTTCGCCCGTATCTGTGTTGAACTCTGTGATCACAAAGCGACCCTCTAATGGCTTCTTCGGGCCCCGGACTCCTTTGCTCTTGCCCGTAGATGTCGTCGTTCCAGATGGCTACAAAATTAAGTTAAAAAACAAATATTTAATAAGTATCGGTAACCACGCATATAATGATTTCGTAACCATGTGTTCGCAATAAACAAATACCTCGCCAGTAGTATTATCTGCAACATTGTCTTGCTGCACATTCCCATCATTCACTAAGTACTGACTCCCGTCGTCTTCTCCCTCTGGCCAGTGTTGACTGCCAGTGTTAATAATGTCCATCATTTCTTGTTCCATATTGCCTTTTTCTCCGGCCATCTAGAGGGGAAAAATTGTTAATATTAATATTGCATGTGAAACAAAAGAGACAGAAAACCTAAACCCTAGCCCTAACACTAATTAAACCGTAGCCCTAACTAATTTGCATGTGGTCCTAACTAATTATACTAAACTAAACTAATAATTAGTAATAAAAAAACTAACTAAACTAACTAACCTAACTAACTAAATTAACTAACTAACCTAACTAACTAAACTAAACTACCTAAACTAACTAACCTAACTAACTATAAGCTAACTAACTATACTAACTAACCTATTACTAACTAAACTAAACTAAACTAACTAACTAAGCTAACTAACTAGAAATAGAACTAAAACTAAATAGAACTAATTAATAATATCTAACTAACTAATTAACTAATTAAATTATCTAAACAAAACTAAACTAATTAACTAACTAAAAATAAAACTAAACTAACTAAATGAAAAAAAAACCTTTTGCTTACCTCGGTGGCCGGCGCTGAGAAAGTAGAGGAGCTGGCCGAGGCGCGCGCGCAGAGGAGAGAGGCCGGGCCGGCGGCGGATCTCGCGGCGGCCGGCGTCGAGGCTCGCAGAGGGGCAGTCCGGCGGCGGCCGGCAACACGGAGAGGCCACGGCAGCGGCGTCGAGGAGAGGCGAGTAGGGTGGCAGTGAGCAGAGGGAGAGGGCTGGGCCGGCGGCGGAACTCGCGGCGGCCGGTGTCGAGGCTCGCAGGCAGCCCGCGGCGGCGGCGGCCGGCAACACGGAGGCCGCCGGCGTGTCGATGTAGGGCACGGCGGGGCGCGTCGAGATCCCGCGCGCTGGGGCACGGCGGCGCGCGCGGCAGTGGCGAACTCGAGCAGGTCAGGGCGCCGCGCGGGCGGCGAGGCGTCACGCCGGCGGGGCACTGGCGGCTGGCAATCGTTGCAGCGGTCGGAGAGGCGGCGGCGGCGTCGAGGGTGAACGGCGGACAGGGTATGAATCGGGGTGATCGAGGTTGAAGGAAACTGTAGAATATATATAGGTGGGGACTTTTAGTCCCGGGTCTCCTCTAAAACCGGGACTAAAGCTTAGACTTTTAGTCCCGGTTCTTGGTCGGAACCGGGACTAAAAGTGTGTTTTTGGCGGGCCTGAAAATTTCGGCCCACCTTTAGTCCCGGTTGCAGCCTACAACCGGGACTAAAAGTGAAATTTCTGTTCATCTCCCGCCAACTTCTTCATTTCTTTTTGTCTTACTTTATAATACTTATAAACCTTAATAATTGAATAGTAAATGGAAATGTTGACAAAAAAATTTAAAAAAAGGTTTCTGCTTTATTTTACTGCATACTACACAGAAGAAAAATCTTTTATCTATATTTCTTGATTTCTTTACAAATATTAAAAGTAATATACGGTAATAATCATTAATTCATTAATGCAAAAATATAGTGCTCAACAAATATAAATAAAATAGTTGGTATTTGACAGAAAAGTTGTTTTCAATTTATTTTAACGCAAATTCATGGATCTAATGTCTCACAATTATTACATAATAGCTCAATTGGCTCTAAGCAATTACAGTAGTGAATTTTTTTTAAATATATGTCCCTTGATCATAATCGACGTAGCCATGGGGTGTCTTCATTGTTCAATAGGATGCTTGGGTCTTTATTGACCATGAAGGGTAGGATTCGATCATCCTTCTCATAATCTTCTGATGTGTCTGTCTTATCTTCAATTCCCACAATATTTCTTTTTCCTAAAAGAACTATACGACGCTTTGCCTCATTGCTAAATGGGTTCTTATCGTTTTTCCCTCTTTTCGGTTTCGAAGACATGTCATTGACATAGAATACCTGATTGACATCCTTGGCAAGCACAAATGGTTCGTATTTGAACCCACTGTTATTGAGGTCCACTATTGTCATTCCATACTGGTTGTCCACTGTTACCCACCTCCGGACACCTTTACCCACTGGCACTTGAACAAAAGAACTTTAAAAGTAGGTCCATAGTCTAGTTCCCATATCTCCTCTATGCGGCCATAGTATGTTTACTTAGTCCCGTTCGGGTCTGTGGCATCTATGCGGATACCACTGTTTTGGTTGGTGCTCCTTTTATCTTGGGCTACTGTGTAGAATGTATTTCCATTTATCTCGTACCCTTTGTATGTGAAGATATGCTATGATGGTTGCCTAGCCAACAAACATAGTTGCTCCGGAATACTCTCATCACCCTGACATTCTTTTCGTAACCAACCGCTAAAAGATTCCATGTGATGGCGTGAAATCCAAGCTTCAGACTTGCCTGAAAACTGTGATAGTAGGAATTCCTTGTGTCTGTCCATATATGGCTCCACCAAGGTGAAGTTTTGCAGAACTGTGTAGTGTGCTTTATTGATATAATCGTCACCCTGACCGATATATGTTTTCTTCCCTAGTGTCCCCTTTCCACTTAGCCTCCCCTCATGTCGTGATTCTGGAACACCAATTGGGTCTAGATCAGGAATAAAGTCACCACAGAACTCAATGACCTCCTCGGTTCCGTAGCCCTTCGCGATGCTTCCTTCTGGCCGAGCACGGTTGTGAACGTACTTCTTTAGGACTTCTATAAATCTCTCAAAGGGGAACATGTTGTGTAGGAATACAGGACCCAGAATAATAATCTCCTTGACCAGGTGAACTAGGAGGTGCGTCATGATATTGAAGAAGGATGGAGGGAAAACCAACTCGAACCTGACAAGACACTGAACCACGTCATTCTGTAGCTTAGCAAGATCTAGTGGATTGATTGCTTTCTGAGATATTGAGTTGAGGAATGCACATAGGTTCACGGTGGCTAGACATACATTTGGAGGTATAATTCCTCTTAATGCAACTGGAAGCAATTGTGTCATGAGCACGTGGCAGTCATGGGACTTTAAGTTTTGGAATTTCTTCTCTGGCACGTTTATTATACCTTTTATATTTGAGGAGTATTCAGATGGTACCTTGATGCTATCTAGGCATTCAAACAGGCTCTCCTTCTCTTCTTTGCTAAGACTGTAACTAGCAGGTCCTAAGTATTGGCGTCCATCAGCTGTCTTCTCGTTCAAACACTGGAGGTCCTCTCGTGCTTCAGGTGTGTCCTTGCTCTTCCCGTACACACCCATGAAGCCAAGCAGGTTCACACAAAGATTCTTTGTTAGGTGCATCACGTCAATCGCATTGCGGACCTCTAGGACTTTCCAATATGGTAGCTCCTAAAATATGGACTTCTTCTTCCACATAGGTGCATGACCGCTAGCGTCGTTCGGAACGGGTTCACTGCCAGGTCCCTTTTCGAAGACTACTTTCACGTTCTTGACCATATCGAGTACATCCTCACCGGTGCGGTTGATAGGCTTGGACTTATGGTCCGCCTTACCTTTAAAATGCTTGCCTTTCTTTCTTACAGGGTGATTCGCAGGCAGGAATCGACGATGCCCAAGGTAGACAACCTTTCTACATTTCTTCATTGTTTAATATACCATAGTCAGCAATAGTGTCACCATCGTCCCATTGTTCTTCTTCGTCTTCTTCCATTATAACACCTCGTTCTCCGTGTTTGGTCCAGCAGATGTAGTTTGGCATGAAACCCAACTTGAACAAGTGAGAATGAAGAATTCTTGAGCAAGAATATTCCTTCAAATTATTACATACAGCACATGAGCAGCACATGAATCCATCCCGCTTGTTTGACTCGGCCACATTTAAGAAAATATGCACGTCCTCAATGAAATCTTTGGAGCGACGATCAGTGTTGTACATTCAATGCCGACTCATCTACATTACAAGACAAACGAACATATATCACAATACTGGACATTAATTTATGGAAGCCTCGCTGCAATGTAGACAGTCACAACTAGCACTAAACTAATTAAACCTAAAATACACTTCAACAGCCTAAAGATATCACGACCGATCTCAACTAAAACAGACAAATCATTCGTCTGTTCAACATCAATGGGTTTCGTTCGCGGGCTCAGTGCCTCATCAGCTAGCTCATCACCCACCGTAGCCGCCTCTACAAGAGTTCCAAACACGTGTTTGGCATACTCTTCTTCCCAGTACCACCCTGGACATCCACTGCCATCCCACTGAAATTAAGACAAAAAATACATAAGTTTAGTAAAAAAATACATAATTTATTATATATAATCATCAAATGCGATGGAGTAACTCACATTACGATCCGGACACTTGTAGAAGATGCGCCCCTTGTTGGAACCCTCCTTCTTCACTCGAAACTCAAGCACATTCTTTTTCTTGCGCTCGCCGCACTCAATGAGAGGGAGGTCTGGTCTCAGTCTCTTTTGAACCCGATGATAGGCCGACGACCCGGAAGCATTCGTCATCTACTCTTTACTCTCTAGACTCAAATTTGTAAAGCACTTAAATTCCTAATAATGTATTTTAACAAGTGAAACTAAAACATTCCCAAAATTTAAAAGCATATGCAACCAATATTTGAGCAACCAATGTGTGATATGTATATTAGCAATTAAATATGTATACCGGCTCATTTAATCTTCCTTCAACCAAAAATGCAAACTATCAAGTGATTTTGAGCTTGACACATAAAAATGGAGGAAAGAATCATGCATGCATATATATATATATATATATATATATATATATATATATATATATATATATATATATATATATATATCCAATTTTTTGGAGGCCAAGAATTGAGATATGATAGTAACTAAACAAGAGAGAATAAAGATAGTAACCTTTACAACCGTAGAACAGAACTTGGAGTAATGTAGACCGAGCTCCAAACCCTGCTTGAATCCTTGAGCAAGAACACTGAGAGCAAGAACAGCGAGAGCAAGAAACTGAGCTTGAGAGAGCAAGAACACTGAGCTTGAATGGCTCGGGCTCGGGGAAGAAGAAGGTTCAAATACAGGGAGGAACATTAGTCCCGGTTTTGGATACTAACCCGGGCTAAAACTCAAGCTTTAGTCACGGTTTTTTTTAGCTTCAATCGGGACTAAAGCTTGACTTTTAGTCCCGGTTCTTGACCCCAATCGGGACTAAAAGCTCTCCCAGAGCATCTAGCCGTTGGGAGCCGTTGGGAAGAAACATTTAATACCGACTGTTCTTTAAAACCGGGATTAAAGATATCTTTCTTCCCGGGCGCAAAAAAATCCGGTACTAAACCTGAAATCGGCTGCGGATCAAAAGTCTGCTCTCTACTAGTGATAAATTCTATCCATAGTAACGACACCAAAAGCGTTTAAGATATTTATTACCATGTCACTTGGTTAAAATATTTAGCCACCTTTAATAAATCTATATCTACTATAATAACTAGGTTGTCATCCCTATTATGAGTATATGTTTGAATACTACTTAGAATAATCCTAAGCAGTTATACTAATACAAGTAACTAGAGAAAAAATATATACAAATAAATATGAATGCTAGGTGCAAGAGCACAGATAATTATATCATTGTAGCATTTTACTAAATAGTATTTTAGGGTTGTCGATTTATATTTATACCATTAGGAAGGGTTTGCTTGTGTAGGAATACGATGACTCACTTGCACAGGCAATGGAGAATTAACCATGTATGATCCATTTACTCATAACAACGATAAATCACAGGATAAATGGTAATGAATAATGATAACATCAAGTCATATATAAAGTAATTCTCTTAGGGCACTCTCCATCTAGGCATTAGCATGGATTAGGTAAAAATTAAGAAATATTCCTAAGTCATTCTAAATTATATTGTCAGAGTATACTAAGATTAGTGCAATTATATCAAGACATCATGGCGAGAATACTTTATATCTACTACACACAAGAGACGTTACTAAGGAATATCAGGGACAGAGCAAGACTTCCTTTGTAAATATGTCCTACTAGACATATATACAGAGAGTGGACTACAAAGGACTCAACGGAAATATCACATCCGCGATCTACCATATGACCTGTAATATAGTGTGCATCCATAGACAAACAATGTTTAAGCATCACACTTACGCAATGTCGGCCACTGACCCATGATATCAAAGAACGAGCGCTATACAATTTTATTTTTGAATGTAAAGACATTATAACTATACTATGCATATAATCAGAGTAGACAATGAGTTGTATAATTGAGAACATAATTAATATATAGAGCCATGTCAAATCCATTGTAACTAGCAAAATAAATACAGAAAGGCACAAGAGAGAGCTTACAGAAGGCTCTTCCAAGCCGCGCTCGCAATATGATCTGAAATCCTTCCTCTAATTCTAACCTATGCTGCTATGCTCTAGATATGGTGGAGCCCAAATGAGAACTAGGATTTCTAACTATGATGACTTGATGGAATGACTGAATGATTGGTGCCCTAGCTATAGGGGCCATGCGTCTGCTTATATAGGGAGGTGAGATGAACGAGAACCCTTGAATCAAACCGACTTTAATCAACGACGAAGATCAACACCCTAAGGCGGTGAAGGAATCGATGTAGAAGCCTAGGGGCTGACAAGTGGGGCCCATGGTCGACCGAACTGGGGTGCGGTCAGCTGACCCCACCTGTCATACTATCGTCTCCCGCTTCATCGTGGTGGTTTCTGGTTTCTTCTAGATTCTTCTCAACTCGATTTCACTGCGGACTTCATCACTTTGTGTATAACTATGATCACTTCAGATTCTAATTACACTACGTTGTTTGGGGCGTACTCATGGATAGGAGTGGAACTGATGCATACAAAGAAGGGCCATGCTAAGGTACACCCTTACATAAATCTTATCTCCCTAGGAGGTAATATCTCAAATAAATCTAGACCGTTGAATATTAGTATTTTTTAAATTAGATAACAAATTAAGAAATATAGAAAAGGAGATTTATTTCCCCAAACTGCTCCTAGAATTAGGTTGCTTGCAGTTGGCAGCCGAGATTTGCATGCCAGGTTCCCTTCAATCTCAATCGCATGCGGTTTTTTCAGAAAGAAAAAAGAAACCGCCGGCTGCCCCCGCTCGACTTCGCGAAACCTGCCTGTTCCGTGCCTACGCCGCAACGTGCGCGATCGCCAGTCATCGACGTTGCACCACCCATAGCGTCGGCCTCGAGTGCGTGATCTTCCGCCGCCGGCTCGGACGTCACGTTCCGATGCCTTCCTCGACATCGCGATCGGCCGCCATCGGCCGTCCCCGACGTCAAGATCGGCCGCCGCATTGCCTCGCCGCATTGAAATAGAGAAGGTGAAGATAGAGGGGCAATTTTGGAAAAATTAAAAAAATGAACTCAAATTGAATAATACAAAATTTCAAAACATGTCAACTTTAAACTACATTTTGAAAGACTAAATCACTAATGTTCAAAAAGTTGTGTACATAAAATTTACACAACTCATCAAGATCTATAACTTTTGTTTTGGTCATTTGATCGTTCGAGAAAGTGATAGTAACATTGTTCACAAATTTTATATTCTCTTTTAGAGTTCATGAGACTATTAGAGAGAGATGTAAAATTTATGAACAATATTACTATCGTTTTATCGGATGAGCAAACAGTCAAAATAAAAGTTGTACATCTTGATCACTTATACAACTTTTATGTTTATGATTTTATCAACCGATGTCATTTACTACTTCAAAATGTTGTTCAAACTTGCTATTTTTTCAAATTCAAAATTTTAAATTACAGAACAAAGTCTAATGAAAAAAGAATGCTTCAAATTGATAAAGAATGATTTTAGAAACATTTATGAAAAAGAATCGTCAAATTTGGAGCTAGTACGAGAGAGAAAGACTAATTACGAAATTTCGTTGTAGATTAAAAGGAAAAACACATTTATTGTCTACAAACTATCAAGAACACTATCTAAAATCGATCTATATTCTTGAGATGAACAGTAACCCAACCTTCCTTCAACATGCACGGTTTGAAAAAAAAAACACCTAAGCAGATGCAATCCCACGCCCCAATCAACGGTGTTTAAAAAAAGTGCATGCATGTAAATAGATCTACTAATGTATGCAAACAAATCTAGAAAAGATTTTCTATATCCTAAATATTTATTTTTTATCCTATTTTAAATAATAAATAAATAGATAAAAATATATTTAAGATATTACCTCCAAGGAGGTAAGATCTGATCACGACCGTCCGATCGAATAAAATGAACGGCTCATAGTCATTTAGATGTACCGTAGCAATTCTCTACAAATAAAGGCTGCTAGGTACAATGTGTTGTGATATCATTTAGTTGGTTGCCCTCCTTTGCACTTTCTTACTCATTTAGCTTCCTATGGACTGCAGCTCTGCAAGTAATGCACCTAGAATATTGTTGTTCGCCTACAATTTGATATTTTTTTCCTTTGGTATAAAAAAGTGTCTTGTAAAACCTGCCTAGCCAAAGGCAAACTTTCAGTTTTAACAGAAAAGAAATGAACGTGTTCCACAATTTTTTTGTAAATGCTATATTAGTAACAGGGACAAGGATTCAGTAACTTTGCTCTGCAAAGTTACAACGTAACTTTCGCTTCATCTAGTGCATCCGTTCAAAATCCAAAGGACGTTTTGAATCCTAACGAAAATTTACCCCCACACTTAGCCATTTTCAACGTGCAGCGCCCCTAGGCTTGGACAAAAGATGCAGGTAGCATGAGTGCCCGTACGCACGACACCAGTTGGCGCCACCATCTACCCGCTCTGCGGCCGTCTGCGTCCATACGGGGAATTTTTGTTCTCTTTAACACATTTTAAAAAGAAATTTTAAAAACAACTGCAGCCAAAAATATTTTGCAGATCCAACCCGTTTTGGGCGCGCCAGCCCGCTAGCGCGACAAAACATTGTCACGTCACATGTATTGATGCAGTAACATTTATGAACATTAGACGGTGTTTCTCACGTGGAAAACCTTATCGTGCCACCCCCTGCTGGCGTGACATCACTTTGCTGTCACGCCACCGGAAGTAGCATGACAAAACTTAATTTTTAAAAAATCATAACTTCTCCATATGACATCGAATAAAGCTGATTTTTATATGAAAATTGTAGAGCTCGACGAGATCTACAACTTTCTAGTTTTTTATTTTTTTATTTTAGGACGTTAAGATGTAAAAAAAATAATCGCTCTGTTCGCTTAAACTTACCAGCCAGCATCAGCCAGCCATTTAGCAGTGTTTTTCTCTCAGAATAATCAGCTAGCCAGCCGTATAATTCAGTCAGCCGAACAGAGTGAATATAAGCTTTCAGCACTATAATTATCATGTACTAGCGCTTAACGCATTAGAAAAATAATCCTATTTATTTGAGGTCAAATGTAGATATTTTTTTATACTAAAGTTGTAGTTTTCAATGAGATGTATAACTTTGTAGTTTTGACTTTTTTATATTTGGGACCGTTAAGCACACGCCGGCGTCATGCACACACGCTACATGCATCGCTTGCCTAGTAGCTCTGTATGATGAAAATGGCTAAGTGTGGAGATGTGTTTTTTGTTTAGAATTAAGACGTCCCTTGGATCTTCAATGGATGCACCAGATGAAGTTAAAGTTACCTTAGCAAAGTTACTGAATCCTTCTCCTCGTCCCAGAAGGAGGCCAAGTTCCTTTACATGTTAAAAACTGCCCTGCTTAGGGAATCTTTGATGTTTTAAGTGCCTCTATTCTATTGCCTATGATGGTCTCCGTATTTTGAAGCAAGTTGTGTCAATTACTATTCAACATCGGGATTTTTTCTGAATCCATATCAAGATTACGATAATTATAATTCACCTTGCATAGTCACTTTTTAGTGTGTTTGTGCAGTCTCAAGGTCTGTATGTTTTTCTCTAAGGCCGTGTTTAGTTCGTAAAAATTTTTCTATCTTCCCATCACATCGATTGTACTTTCCGTCTACATAAAGCACTAAATGAAGTAGCAGCTGTTGCATATTTGTATTTTTTGTTTGGTTAGGTCGAGATAAATCTTTTGAGTCTACTTGGACCATGATTAAACAAAAGTTATCAAATACAAACAAAAGTGCTACAGTGCACTTTTTCCTAACTTTTCCTCAACTAAACATCCCCTAACTCTATCTAATCATCTTTCACGACCATGCTAAGTCTGCTAGACCATGTAGCCATGACAAGCCTCACTGACCAGGTGAACCGCTCTACCGAACATGAAATCTCTCCGACATTGTTGTAACTAATTTTACTAATCTTTTGCTTCCATGTGCAGTCATATAATATGCTATATTTCTGCCATCATACACCGTGCAAAGCACGGGGAGTACTGCTAGTTTTTAGTTAAATTTATGGCAGAAAAAAAATGACGGCCGTGCATATTTACCACACTCACCGAACACTGAAAAGTTACGAAGCTGCCGGATAGGCTGGACCTTGCCAATTATGATGCCTCGTACAATAGCAACTTGACCTCACAATATGCTCGACCAAATCATCCCCAAAGAGAGCATCTCAACTTGAATTTTGCAAGAACAATCTTAGTTTCATCTTGGAATAGCATCTCAACTTGCATTCTGGAGTGCATCACTGCATCCCGTCGCAAGAGCATTTCTACATTTTCCACTTGCAAGATGCAAAAGACGAATATTACAAGGAGTTCATTAGCATTAGCCAAGTTTCCGATGCCATTGACGGTAAAGCCAGCTTAACTAGAAAACGGGAATGCATTGCAAACTCTGCTATTATTAAGTTCTCACTATGTTTGGTTGCCAGAAGCAACCAATATTCCCATTGGCACAAGAACCAGCATCTCAAGAACCAAATCTTTGTTTGGTCTGGACTCTGACTATGAAATCTAGGTCCCCTTTAGATTCACTGTAAATTACACTTGCAACTAGTCAGATTAATATTATGGCATATACATAGAACATTAAATGTAGACGAAATATTTGCATGTTTGTACTTTTTATATGTACATCTCAAGATGAATCTTTTAACCCTACTTAAACCATGATTGGACAAAAGTCGTCAAATACAAACAAACGTGATACAGTGCAGAATTGCAACCGTAACTGAGATCAAACGGGCCCTGTACCCGTGAAAATCTACAACAACAAGAACACGTCGGCCGCAAAATCTAGTAAATCAGATAAGCATAAAGAAGTACAACAAATCTTGAGAACAGTGGAGATTAATCTAATTTACAAATCGAACAACCTTATCTTACAATTTCACCGATGACTGAACTGAAGTCTGAATCGAAGAGGCTACTTTGATTTGGAGAGCAGGACCAACCGACCAGGCTGAAGGGGTGATGAGATTATCAGATCTTGGCCAGGCGGGGGCGGCCAGCATTAGTAAGCTCGGCCGACGGTCAGCACCGAAAGCCGAGCACGCGGCCGTCGGCCGGTGAGACGCCAATGCGGCACACCTTGGAGGCCTCGACGTGGTGGGTGAACACCTTGAGAACGGTGACCTTGCCCTTGACCCGCATCAGCGAGTCCACCTCCATCACCGGCTGCTGCACTAGAGCCGCAGTGACGTGCGGTGACGGGCCGGACGCCGGGACGGATATGGTGGTCGGCTGCGCGGCGGCGGCGGCGGCGGAGGTGCCCGTTACCGAGACGGCGAAGGCGGGGACGGTGAAGCTGGTGGCCATGTACTGCGTGCGGCCGCCGTCGATCTGTCCGGCCGGGATGTACATGGAGCCGACCTCGCCGCCGGCGTAGGCGACGTGGAGGGAGCTGTCGTAGTGCGCGAGCGGGGACCGGTTGGGGTTGCGCACGGAGGCCAGCTGCTGGAAGGTGAATGCGACGGTGCCGTTCGCCACGGCCCAGGCGGGCAGCTGTACGGCCGTCACGGCGATGGCCGGCGCGCGCGGGCGGAAGAGCACGAACAGCACCGCCGCCGCGCCGCCGGCGGCCAGGAGGAGGAAGAGGACCGCCACGACGCAGGACGCCGCGGGCGAGGAGGAGGAGGCGCGGTGGCCGGAGCCCGCGGCCGCGTAGTACTGCGGCGGCAGCCCCGGCGCCGATCTGGCCATGGCGGCCGGCCGGGCGAGCGAATCTTGCGTTGGTGAGTGAGCCCAGGCCAGGACAGGGGACGAGGAGAGCAGGTAGTCACTGTACTACTGCACACACACGCGCTCTCACCCTCACGAAAGTGACAGGAGCGGGGCAGGGTGTGTCTTGCTGCGTGCCTGCGTCTTCGGCGTCTTCGGTGAGTCGCGGACAAAAAGAAAGATTATGCGTTACCTGCCAAATAAAGTATTTCATATTTGACTAAATTTCTAATAAATAGTATTTATATTTATAGCTTTAGATTAATTTATTATAAAAATAAATTTTATAATTAATCTAATGATATTTATTTAACATTATAAATATTTATAGTTTTTTATTTATAATTAGTCAAACTTGATATACTAAAACATATTACTGTGGTAAAATTGCTATTTTGTTGGACGGAGGAAGTATAATATTATATTTATACTAGTTAGCATGTCCGTGCGTTGTTATAGGACAACACACTTTTTACTTAAAAACCACATACTCTCTCCGTCCCACAAATAAACGAACATTTTTGACTTTTATCTTTCTTGTTTGACCATTCGTCTTATTCAAACAGTTTTAATAAACATAATTTATTTTGTTATGGCTTATTCAATTACTAGAGATATTTTCATAATAATGTATTTATTTTATTGTTTGCATAAAAAATTTAAATAAGATGGATGATCAAACAAGAATCGTAAAAGTAAAAAAATGTTCATTTATTCGTGGAACGGAGGGAGTAGATCGCATGATATTACAACGACATTTAATCAAAAGGTAAAGTTCGTAAACTTAACACAATTACGAAGGAAGCGGTTTCGTTGCTTTATCAACTCCACTTTATAGACTTTTTCATTATGTGACTAAAATAATGGTTTGATTTTGTGCAGGATGGAACATTGTTATTGGTTAAATGTTGAATGTACTGGACGGAGCTAGAATCATTGCATGTCCGTAGTGAATTAAACGATACAAGGCCGCAACGCTCCGCCGCCGTTGAGCCCATCCACATCATCAGAATTTCACAGCCGTCCGATCCGGCATGTGGACGGCTCCGATTGGCCAAGTCCTGGTCATTTTGCAAAAAAGCCCTCGGACTTTAACTAAATCAACCCGCAGTCCGGCTTCCTCTCACAGAATTTTTTTCGAAAAAACCTCGGACTTAAAAAAAACCCGCAATCCAGCCTTCTCAATGGGCCGGCCTGTCTCAATGGGCCAAAAACGGCCCGTGGTCCTCTTCTCCTTTTTTACGTTTTAATCTTTTCTTTTAAAGCTAAAGATCTTTCAAAATTCATATAAAATACAGAAAAATCATAAAAATACTAAACCAGTTTTGTTGGATTTATTATGACTAGATCTATGCATTAAACCTAA
Organism: Eremochloa ophiuroides; assembly: GCA_038502445.1. Lineage (NCBI taxonomy): Eukaryota > Viridiplantae > Streptophyta > Magnoliopsida > Poales > Poaceae > Eremochloa > Eremochloa ophiuroides. The sequence goes on from JAHLJS010000008.1 coordinate 29,458,164, forward strand.
AATATCCTAATTTTAGTGTATTTAATTAGGCATAATGTAGATCTATACTTTTACGTGATTGATTAATTTGTGTTTTGTACCGCATATAAACTAAAAATAGCTCCTCTACCTTAACTCTAATATCATATACCTTTTCTCATAAACTTTAGTGGCCAATTAATTTAACACCAAAACGAAATATAGATACTCGAATATAAATTCTAGCATAAATACTTATGCATATAAAAAAAAAACTTGAACACAGAGTATATGATATTCCGTACATTTGCATACGCGAGCACATAATATCCCATACATAAATACTTTAAATGAATATACACAACCAGAATAATATACTTGCACTATGTGTGATGAACTTTCCAACACCTATCCAATTAACAGTTAAAAAAATTAATTTAAAGTATTATTGTTATTGTCAAAATTTTATACTATGGCCTTATTTTTCTCATAGAACTATAGTCAACGGATGCCTTCGGCCTTATCATGCAAGTGAATTCAGACGTGTTTTCACTTCACGCGTGCGTGGGCACGCGCCTTCTACTAGTTGGGTAGTAACTTTGGTGGTGAGAAGCTAAATGTTCTAGGGCCACATGGTTGACATGTTTGATTGTTGATTTGACTTGGCTTCTTCTTGCAATTCCTCAATGCTTTTTTCCCACTCTTGGACAACATTTTGGATGTGTGGCCAACCCCTTTACCGTGGATGACGCAGAACATATCTTCGAGTCTGAGAGGTCTTCTTCCATTGACCTTTCCATCTCTTGGGTGTCCTCTATTACTGGGTCCTCCTCTTTCGAATGTTCTTTCCTTCTGATGACTTTTCTCTTGAAAACTACTTTCTGCAGTTGCGTTTTCGTTGTCAATCTGATTGATTTGAAAGGTTGTTGGTGGTCTTCGCACGAAGTTGCTTTGTCTCTGCAGGTGAGAAGTGTTTTTTGATTGGATTCTAAAGTTGTTTTCTTCTTCGACCATTTTGCTGTGGTCAATGGCTGATTTGCAGAATTTTTGCATGACTTCGTGGAGTTCTGCAATTGAAGTTGGAGATTCTCGAGCGAAGTGTAAGGCGCACTGTCCCATGCGAAGCCCCTTTATTGCCGCTATTATGACGACTTCGTCAGGTACGTTTGGTACTTGAGCCTTTGTTTGGAGGAATCTTCGAAAGTACCGACTTAGAGGTTCTTTTGCTTGCTGTTTGCAACTGAAGAGGTCTTGTACGGTGAGTCTAGTTGGTTGAAAACCTTGAAAGTCTACTAGTAAATTTGTTTTGAGTTATTCCCAAGAGTGGATTAAGTGTGGTCGCAGCGAAGTGTACCATTGCTGTGCTGGCCCTTTGACCGTCATGACCAAGGATTTTGTAAGGGTGGTTTCATCACCGCCGCTTGTTATGACTACGACTTCGTAGCTCATCAGAAATTGCTTGAGATCGGAGTCGCCTTTGAAGGATGGGAGCATATTGAACTTGTATCCCAGGGGCCATTGAGCGAGCTGCAAATTTGTGGATAATGGGGATTTTTGGTCGACTGCGAGAAATGATCTTTGAGAGATCTTTTCTTGAGTGGTTTTTGCTGCTGATCCTAGTTAATCAATGTTGATGACTTCATGTCTTGCACTGTGTAGCTCGTCATTGAGTTGCTTAAGAGTTTCCTCTGCCTCTTTTATTTTTTGCTAGAGGGATTTTTCTCGCGTTCTGGCTTGACATTCTTCAAGTTCTCTCTTTTTGTGGAGGACTTGTTCTTCGAGCTCACTTAGCTTCGCTCTTCTTCCAAAGATTCATGTTCTTGAGAGGTTCTTTCTTCGTTTTCCAGCCTCTTGTCTTCGCCTGTTAGGGGAAGGTCTTCGCTGGGGTTAGTTATTTTTTTGCTAGCTTTCGCCATCTCTTAACCTTGTGATCGCAAGTTACTTCGAGCACACACAAACGGTGGGTGCCAGATGTTGGGTACAAAAAGGCAACAACAGGAGAATCAAAGCCACATGGCAGAAATCGCTCACGTATAAAGTAGCTTTATTCCACCTGTCACTGTACATGTCAGAGGGGATATTTATAGGGGCCCTGTCTTCGCTATTTAGTACTAAATGACCGTTTTGCCCCTTCATGATTTTACATTATACAAGTATTTACATAAGGGCAAGGTTGTCTTTTCCACTTCGCCTAGGCCATTACAATGCTAATTTCTGCCCTTGTTCTCCTCTTCTAGGATTGCTTGGCTTCACTTGGCACTTCTGGCGAAGGTTCCTTTCAGTGTCTTCTTTGCTTCTCAAGCAATGCAGCTATCTTCGCTCCCCTCTTTCTCCTACAAGCAGAGTCGACCTCGCTCTTGTTCTCGTGTCTTCGCGTTTCCCTGTAGTGAAGCCGAATAACTGCGAAGTTTGGGGCTGAGTTTTGGTCCGAAGTTAAAATCCCCAATAGCTCGTGAACCTCTAAGTGGGTCAATCGCTACAACGAGAATTAGCTTGCCGGCAAGCAAGTGAACCTCTATAAAAAATCATTCTGTTATCTCTTGCCGAGGATTTCATTTGTGTAGTGATTGTTTGTTGCATCCTCTCTTCACCAGCGGTATAAAGATTAACTTCTTCCTCTTTTTCATTCTTGCCTTATCTTGTGTAGTAGTAACTTTGCTAGTTTGTTCACTAGGAGTAAAGTAGAAGTAGTGACTTAGGCCTCTTGGTGTGGTTCTAGAGATCATAGCCTAGAATTAAATAAGTGGCTTGCATCACTCAAGTAGGCTAGCGCATAATTCACTTTGCTTGATATTTTGCTAACCACTTGTCTTAAGCGTTATTTGTAGAATTTTTAGGCTATTCACCCCTCTAGCCATTAGAAACTTTCAGTGGGTTTAGGATGAAATAGTTCGCATAGATTTTGATGTTGCTCTGCTACATGCATTTGATGTGTATTGGGACGGTAGAAAGATCCCACTGACTATTGAAGTTGTTGACACTTGTCCTTGGATGGTTCAGTCTTAGGCCAATGCCTCTGGGTCTCTTATTAGCACAGAACATAGTCAGGTCAATTGTTTACCACCAGATATGATTTTGCCTGATCATAATTCTAAAGTCATGCCTAATCTAGAAGGTGATAGTAATCCTGATGTTCCTGCTAATCCCGAGGTTGATCATCCTGAACGTGTTCATGATATGGCTGCCAATGCTAATGGTGATGCTAATCGTGATACGAATGCTAATCCTAAAGAATATGATGAGATGCTAAGGCTGATGATGACTAGGAAGAGTTTGATGAAATTGAGTATGTAGGAGTAGATGATGAGAAAGAGAAGTACAAGGATGTTCTCAATGATGAAGATGAAGGTGGCTATGATTACTATCCCAACACAGACTCAGAAGATGATGTCCCATTAGTTGTGGATGATGAGAGGGGTTGTGAGGGTGTGGTGCATGTGGCTGACTTAGATAATCCGAAGATAGCTATTGGTGTTACTTTTGAAGATGGTTTTTGTTTTAAGAGGTGTACTAGGCAATATGTTGTGCTTAATGAAGTTGAACTTGTAGTTCCTTATAGTGAGTCATGGCCATACAGAGCATATTGTAAGGCCAAGAGGTGTAGGTGGTGGATTCATGCATCTCAGTGTCCAGATGGGAGGACATGGTAGGTATATTTCTGATTTAGTATTTGATTCAAGTTTTTAATTCGGTTATTCATTCAGTGTTTGATTAACTGTTCTTTGTTTCCTTGTTTGATTGATGGATATAGATTAAGAAGTTACCACACAAGCATAATTGTGCCAGCAAAAGAAAAATGAAAAGGAGTTGCATGGCTATGAATCGCTGGGGCAAGGACTGAGTGACAAATTAGATTAGGGAAAATCCAAGTCTTGGGCCTAAAGCGTTGAAGAGCAAGTTGGAAGAGAAGTACTGCATAAAGGTGAGCTACTACATGGTTTGGGACGGCCGGCAAATTGCGTTAGATGAGATATTGGGTGGCTGGGAGGATAAATTTGTACATGTGTTTTCTTGGAAGAGAGAGATTGAAAAGGGGAGTCATGACAGTGTTGTAGAGATTATGTGGAAGGCTATGAATAAGAAGGAAAGATTCAGTAAGATGTTTGTAGCACTGAAACTATACATTGATGGCTTCCTTCAAGGTTGCAGACCGTATCTAGGTATTGATTCCACAGTTTTGACTGCAAAGTGGAAGGGGCAATTAGCATCTGTATTAGGGATTGATGGCCATAACTAGATGTTCTCAGTGGCCTATGGCGTATTTGGCAGTGCGACCAAGGAAAGCTGGGAATGGATCATGAAAATGCTGCACAAGGCTATTGGTTCACCACATTGTCTTGTTATTTCAAATGATGCATGTATGTTTGATTCAGTCCCTTATTCATTTTCTTCTTCAAGTGTTGCCTACTAACAATTTTCATTGGTTTATTTCATTTGTTGTAGGCAAAGGAATAGACAAGGGCAGTGACTAGTGTCTTCTCAAATGGAGTATAGCATAGAGAATGCATGCATCTGGTCAAGAATTTGTAGAAGAGATTTAGGGGAGAAGTCTTTGAAAGGAACTTATGGCCTGCATCAAGGTGCTTGGGCAGACAACCCATGACAGACACTGTAATGAGATGCACAAAGCATGCCCAAAGGCAACAAGATGGTTGTTGGAGAATCACAAGTAGCTATGGGCAAGGTCCAAGATTAGCACAATAAGAAAATGTGACTATGTGACAAACAACATTCCTAAGACCTTCAACAGTGGATTAGGAAGAAGAAGTCCTTACTGTTCTAGAACTCATGGAAAAGATAGGGCAGTTCATCATGGAGAGGTTTTGCACAAGGATTTAGCTGGGCTCAAAGTTGTCTGGGTACAATATTTTGCCTCAAGGCATGAAGGAACTACATAAAAAAGTAGGAATCTGAGGTACACCATTCACAAGAGTGGCCCAATAGTTGGAGAAGTAGGAGTGAACAAGGACCTATTCCCATGGAGATTCATTGTTGATCTGGACAAGAAAGTGCAGTTGTACAAGTTGGCAGTTAACTGGATTGCCTTGTATGCGTGCCATAGCTTTCATTGGCACAAGAAGGGTAGAATTGGAGGACTTTGTGCACCCTTGATACTCTATGCAAATGTTCAAAGTAGCTTATGCAACTGTTGTGCCTCCTATGCTAGGCAAGGAAGAGCGAGAAAAGGTAAACATTGGCTTCAAACTCTTTTCTCCTAAATGCAATAGAGCAGTAAGAAGGCCAAGGAAGTGAAGGATAGTTGGAGTTGACGAAGGTGGGTCAACCAACAAGGGCAAGAGAAGGTGTAAAAGGTGTGGTGGATTTGGCCACCTCCAGAAAACATGCATTGAAACTACCAAGACCCTGATGCACCACCACCAGCAGCAACAAAGAAGAAAAGGACTTACAATCCAAAAGTGATTGAGATTGTAGAAACCACAGATGATCCATCTAAGAAGAAGAGGAAGGCCACCTCCAAAGGGAAAACAACCAAACAATAAGAAGAAGGCAACTCCTGCTGAGCCTATATCTCCTAAACAAGCTATGTAGAATGTGATCCATCTCTTGCCTTCATTTTCCAATTAGTTTAGTACATGCTAACAACCTATTTCATCTTGCAAGGTGCCAAACTCCCCAGTCACTAGGAGGCAGGCCAAATAACAAGTGGCAGATAGCCCAAGGCCATTGACTAGGAGTATGGCAACCTCAATGCTAACATCTAGTCCAAGCACTTGCACAAGGAGCAAGAGGGCCCTGATGGACATCTAGGCACTACAAAGCAACACAGAAAGAGGCTCCTGATGAACTTCTATGCTTTTCTATGATTTTGTGTGCTTTGAGGCTCCTATGCCTTATGAACTTGGTATTGAAGTGTAATGAACTTGGTATTGTAATGTATTAAACTTTGTATTGTAATATATTAACCTTGGTATTGTAATTCTGACATATGAACTTGGTAATGTACTTGATGGCTTCCTGTTCAGATCAGTGCATTTCATTCATTTAACAAAGGCATTACAAAGCAAACTTCATGCTTAGATGTACAACAACATGCACATGGCAACAAAGCTCACACCTCCTACAAACATACTTGCCACATTCATCCACCTATTCACTCTCTGCTCTCCAACTATTTTACTGACATCAACCCTCTGAGCAGATACAACATTGGATAGGTTCAACAGAGAATTCTCCAAAGACTTCAAGATGGGCATCACAGCTGCAGCATCGACGACTTCTCCTTCACTCGTTGGCTTCCATAGAAAGAAAGTACACTTGTTGTTGCCCAATTCACGCCGATGAAGGCAAGGTTGAGATGAACCCTAGATCACGATTTCAAAAACACTGAAATGACTAACAAGAAATGCATATATGTGACAGAACCGCCTAAATCACCGGGCCCACGTGCACCATCATCGTCCCTAATGAACTCCGCTACTGTGCACGATTTCCCCACAACCTAGATAGCCTGCTGGGTTTCCTCAGAAACCCTGATTTCCCCGAGGATCTCATTATAAGCATTGTAGTATCACAACAGATTACACAAATAATTTTAATCAGAGTAAAGAGTGTGGAAGTATTACACAACTATAGGTTTACGAATATAAATTACATTATCCCGAACCAGAGTTTCGTAGTGGAGTAGCAGTATACAACTAGACACCCTTGAAAGGGTTGAGATGGCGGACTAGAGGGGGTGAATAGTCCGACAAAAATAAATCGCAGCAGAAATAAAACCTAATCGGTTCTAGCGACAATTCACCCCTCTAACTAAGACTCTAAGCACCTTGCAGAAGATCCTAGCAAGAAGCAAAGGTGCAAGTCTATCTTGAGCTTCCCTAAACCGTTCTAGCGCAAGATCACACAAACCTAAGCGCTAGTACTTTAAACACCGGGAGAACTCCTATCAACTAGCAAGCAAAAGCGCACTAAGCACCTAAGCTCATTACTTGCTCAATGACAAGGATACACAATACAAATCAAGGAGTGCAACTCACTTAGCTACACAAACTAAGTGAGAACTACTTCTAAGCTACACAAACTAAGAAGGTGAGTGGCAAGCTACACAAGCTAACCGGTCTCACAAGAGCAACTACAACTACACAAGTAGAGTAATGCACAAAGTAAATAACTTGTGTAGAAGGGAGCAAACCACCGCGAAGGATGGGAGTATGTTGACGCGGTGATTTATTTCCCGGAGGTTCACTTGTCGCCACAAGCTACGTCCTCCGTTGAGACAAGCTCCAAGGTTGCCGCCGATCCTTTAGCTTGAGGTGACCCACCACAAGTCACCACTCCCATGTGGAGCGCCCACAAGCTCAAGCTCTTTGATCCGGTCAGACCACTTGTCGCTCTTCACGTCTCGCTCTACTAGCGATGCTCTTCGCGAACTCCCGCGGGGTGAGCTCCAACCCCTCACAAAGCTTGCTCCGGAGCTAAGCACAATCTCCTTGCTTGCTTCCACGGAGACTCTCGCCACCAAGCCGTCTAGGAGGTGGCGACCTCCAAGAGTAACAAGCACCACCGGCTTGCAACTCGATCACCTAGTGCCAACTCTTGCAACCTCTCAATGCAACGCACTAGAATCACTCACTAGCGATAAATTGGATGAACACTAAGCACACTAGTGAGTTAGAGAGCTCCCAAGCACACCTACATAAGCCACACAGGCCCAAGGGTGCTCAGCGAGTCAGCCAAAGCCGCCAAGTGCTTGGTTTTATAGCCCTCAAGCGAATAGAGCCGTTGCCAAGCAAAACAGACCGTCGGACCGTCCGTCAGACCGAACCAGTGCGCCACCATCGGACTATACACTAGAGTCCGACGCTCCCGATGGCCGCCACGTGTTACCTCCTCGTTGCTCTGCACCGTCGGACTCTGAAGCTCACGGTCCGACGCTCGGCCTCCACAGACCGTCGGACCAACGCCGACTTAGCGTCCGACGCTCGCTGAAAAACCAGGATTAGCCGTCAGATCGAGAGCAATGGTCCGACGCTCCCACTCCTTAGCGTCCGACGCTCTGCAGAGAGCTCTTCTCAACTCCAAACTTCACCACCTTTGCAAATGTGCTAACACCACCAAGTGTACACCTCATGTGCATGTGTGTTAGCTTTTCACAAACAGCTTTTCAAAGGATTTTTCTCTCTTTTCACCGCACCACTCGATCCTAGCAACGTATGCAAGTTAGATCGCTCAAGTGGCACTAGATGACCGATATGCAAACAAGTTTGCCCCTCTTGATAGTACGACCATCTTTCCTAAATCCGGTCAAGCACTTCTCTACTCAACCTTAGACCGGTGAAATGAAAACTGCCCTAGGTTATACCTTTGCCTTGCGCTTTCCATTTCGATCACCGTCTTAATCACCTTCTCCATCTCCAACTCGGTCGATGCCGGTGCAACACATGCACCAACACCTCAACAATGATATGATCCATTTCATATCATCATGTGCCTTTTGGTTCATTGATCCTCGACTTCACTTGCTCTTCACCGTTGTGTCGGTCCATCGGTGCCAAGCTCACTAGCTTGCCCTTCACACTTGCAACCGGTTCGTCGACGCCAAGCCTTGTCTTGATCTTCTCCACCTAGCCACATGACTCCATGTCATGTCTCATGTGCATTAAGCTTCTTCATCACCACATGTGTGAGCTAAACAACACTCTCCAAGCCATATCCACCTCCATGGCATAGATGCTCACACACATGTACCTGTGGATTAATCACCTGTGTAATCAACACTTAAACACATATTAGTCCACCTAAGTTGTCACTCAATTGCCAAAACCAAACAAGGACCTTTCAATCTCCCCCTTTTTGGTAATTGATGACAACTCTACAAAGATATAGAAATTAAGCGCATTGACCAAGTTAGCTCTTCACACAAGTGTAAATCACTAACTTGGGTTGGATTTTATGTTGCTTATCCATCTTTAAACTCAAATCTTTAGACTTGGATAAGCTCCATAAAACCTGACTTGGTAGTGTTAACTCCCTCTACATGTGTGCTCAAATGGTTTGGTTTCAAATTTTCACACATGCATAAATATGAAATTTGTGGGAGTGCCAACACTACTAAGTGATGCTAAGGTGCATAGAATAAACCTTTGTAGCGTGATACCAATTGCTCGATACCAATTGCTTGAAACTAATTGAAGTTGCATCATTAAGTCCATCCTTAGCATCATATTTAGCTAGACAAGCAAAAATACTAGATACCCCGTGAGATCAACATTATAAGGAAGGTTCGAGTAAATACTTGAAAAACACAAGTCTAGCTAACAACCTATGCATGCTAGTTATCAAATCATCATTCAAACCTATACTAGCATACACCACACAAGAGAGGATACCATATGTAGGAAACAAAGTGCAAATGCAAGCAAGCATATGAATATGCACATTTCAAATGCAATCAATCATGTCCTTGAGCTTGCTCCCCCTACTTGTGTGCTTTTCTCTTGTCCAAGAATTTTGATCCCCTTGTAATCTTCAGTCTTGTGGATCATCTTTCTTGTTGGCCTATTGCTCTCCCATCATTGGCCTCCATGATGGTTCATCACGTACTTCCATCCATCTTGATTATCTCCCCCTTGATCATGTAATCCAATCTCTCTTCCACACTCTTGATTTCATATCTTTGTCCAATCTCTCCCCCTTTGTCATCAATTTCCACAAAAGGTCAAGCTTTATAGTGACAAAGGTGTATGTGAGGGATGTTGAGGGTAGATGCTTGCACATTTGATGGACACCTTGTTGGAAGTCCTTCTCTTGATGATCACTTAAAGTTGAGGATCACTTGCACTCTTGTTGGATACCACTTGAAAACTTGATCTAGACACCACTTGTGAGTACCAATTGGGGTTGGACTTATACCACTTACATGGATGCCGTCATGAAGAACATAGTACTACTTGAAGTTGAACCACTTGTAGACATACACCATGTATAGTAATACCACTTGAAGAGTAGTGATACCACTTAAAGAATAACCATGTGCATGCTACTAGTGATTTGGTGAGTCTAGATACCATTTCGAAAGAATAACTTGATATCTATTTTTATTGTTGTCTTGTGCTTCTTGAACTTAGATTGTTTCCATGAGCTTCTTTCTTGGTTAGTTCAAACTAGCAAACTTGCACAAGTAATCTAACTCAGTTTGAACCAAAGACAAGCTTCTTCACGCCACTAGGGGTTATCTTGCCTATGTTGAATTAGATCCTTTTTGCTTATTTAACTAGATCAAACACTAGGTTCACATGCTCATGAACAAGTCATATTTAGCCACTAGATCAAACAAAACATAGAAGCAATAGTGGCATCATATGAACTCAAAATCATTTGATTTTTCATGAATGCTCATCAATGTATGACTATATACTCTAATCAAGTCCTTAGCACAAATGAATGCATATGACATACAATGATACATTTGCTATCTCGGAGTAGAGGATTTTCATTTTCAATCAATCTCCAAAATAGCAATGGTGAAGTCCATTTGAAGAGCTTGGTGAAGGCCAATTATCATCATGAATTCTATTCTTCACCCATATGATCAAGTACTAGCTTCAATGTTGTGGTTGACTTGCTTCCTTTCTTGATCAAGCTTAGATGAGAGAATACCACTTGAATAAGCATTAATACCATGTGTATGTATATGAATTTTCTCATTTGGTTTGTTTCTTGCTCTCTAGATCAACTCTTTTGATTGCCTCAACTAAGCATCTCCAATGATTCTCCGGATCACCACTTCCATGTTAGCCATCCAAGCATCACCCACTTGGTTTACCTACAAAAGGCGGCACGCCCCGACGATCGGGAGAAGTGACCTCTCTCCAAAGAAATATCTTCAATACTCACTTGAATTGTCTTTGCTTGATTGATCTAAGGGCTTAACATGATGATCAACTTGAATTCCTTCTTTAAGTCCTTTTCTTTCTACTTCTTTAAGTCCTTTTCTTTCTATCCAATTGTTCTCCAATCATCACTAGGACTTAAGCTTTATCATTTCTTTGCTTGGTCTTGACCTTCACTTGAGTACCAATCTTCATGATCCAAAACCAAAAAATTGAGACTCTCAGCCACTTGTAATCACAATTCCAACTTGAGAGCCTTTCAATGCAAGTGATACCAAATATTTCCAATAATTCTCTCTTGTGGACAGATTCTATACCTTTTAAATAATATGCTATATATCCCAATGTACATGTCTAATTGCCACAAAATTTTGTGGAGATGACCTTATATGAGTCTACTAGCAGCCACAAAAATCTGAGCTTTGTTTGACCAAGTATGGACTGTCAACCATCATTTTTCTCCACACTGCTACATGCTCAAAGACTGCTGCTCTATATTTGACAAGAACTACTCCAAAACCAAGGTAATCCTTATCCAATTCTTATGAGATATTTACAGCAATTTGTACCATAAGTCTAGAGCATGTATATCAATTTTCAAGCCAATCCAAATAGTTTTGATTACTCAAACATGGCTTTGTTCACAGCTAGCTCAGTTTTGTAATTTTGGACAGATTTTGATCAATTGAGCTAATCTTCATCAAATTGAACCAAACTTGAACTAAACTTGCTTGAATATTTTCACAAGACATAAATCCATTCAATCCACTTACTAAATATCATCTGATGATCATATCCAACCAAATCTACTCAAATTTGATCACTAAGCAATTATTCCATTCAAACTTCTCATTGCAAGCAACATATGCATATTTATCCAATTCAATCAACTCATATGCATCCAAATAAGATTGATCAACAAAGGATATACCTTGATAGTTCATGATCATCCATTTGCAAGCTTCAACTTCATTCTTTGCAAGTCATCAAATAATTAACCAATTGACCACCCACAACTTGATATTTGCACTTGTATGAATTTTGCACTTGGACTTCACTTCATTTGACTTGGCATTGGTTTGGATATGTACTAGGCTTCATGACTTGACTCATTATATGATGATCAATATGAATGCCAATTGAATCAAGCCTCCAATGCCATGGTACCTACACACAATCATCCACTTTTTGATGGTACCCAAACTAGTTTGGGTCCTCTCAAGTTAAGAGCAACATACTTAGGCATAGCCTTAGTATGGATAGCGGGATGTTTAGCAATAGCAACCGATGAGGTACCATTGTCATCCTTCCTAAGCATATAATTTGTATTAACTGAAATGCGCTTAGAGGTTTTACCTAGGGGACATGAATTTGCCATGTGTCCCCTTTCCCGGCATGAGTAGCATTTTTGCTTTGCTTGAGCCTTCTCTTTCTTGCTCGTTTGGTGCTTCTTATTGCCTTGCCTCTCATGAATTGCTTGAGCCTTCTTCTCAAGCTTGTTGAGACACTTTAAGGCAAAGTGACCCATATTTTCACATTTGAAGCACTTGATGTGAGCCATCTTGTTCTTCTCTTGAATCTTGCTCATCATCAACTTGGCATCATAAATATGAGTTGGATGCCTTCCTTTTCCACTACCCCTTCTTGTCTTCTTCTTCTTCTTCTTCTTCTTCTTCTTCTTCAAGACACCTTGGTATGATTCATGGTTGGTCTTTACTTGTTCTTGGGGTGTCTTATCTTGTGGCTCTAGTTGAGGCCTCACAAACCTATTGTATAGACTTTGTGAGCGTGTGAGCCTCTTTTCTTTCTTCTTCAACTTGAGCTTCTCTTACTTGGGGCATGATGAAGCTAAGTGACCCATCTCATGGCATGTGAAGCACATGAAATGAGCAAACCTTTCTTGCTCTAGCTTCTTCATCTCTCTCTCATAAGTTCTCTTGCCCCATCTTTTGCCTTTGATCTTGCTCTTGTTGAAGTGAATGCCACTTGTATCTTGGCTTCTTTGTGTGTTGACTTTGCTTGAATTAAAGCCAAGACCACTCATGTCGCCCACCATTCTTGTGTTCTTCAACATATGGTTAAGGGCGGCACTTGAGTTGTTCCACCTTGCTATCTTGTTGCTCAAATTCTTCACTTCTTGTTTAAGCTCATTGTTCTCCTTCAAAAGGTTAGTCTCACAAGACAAGGAAGAAGAACAAGCATCTAAATGTGTAGAATAAGGCATAGGAAGTAAATCATCACAAGAGGTGGATACATTCTTCATGCCTACATCACAAGGGTTAGTAGAAATATGTGATTAATCATTTGACCCAAGTGATGAGCTCTCACTAGTTTTAGATTTTTTATTAGAAAGGTCATTAGTGAGAAAATTATGATCTTTTACCAAATTCTCATGAGCAACACTAAGTTCCTCATGAGTCAATTTTAGCTCCTCATGTGAACAACTCATGACATAAAGTAGATGCTTTTGTTGTTCACATGTGTCCTTTAGAAAAGAGTTTTCATTAGTCAAATTCTTTGTTTTGTTCATCTCTTTTCTTAGGCATTTACGAGTTTGCATACAAGCTCAAAATTTGGATCATCACAATCAACAATCACATTACCAAGTGATACCTTGCCGCCACCGAGTGACTTGTAGCTATGTGATGAGGATGAAGAGCTTGTTGATGCATCACTCTCGTAGCCGTCATCAAGTGAGCTTGAGGTAGAATCATCATGTGCATCACTTGTGGCTTCATCAACTCTCTTGTCAAGTGCTCTTGTGGTAGCATCATCATCATTACTTGACAAAGAGGAGGAGCAGCTCTTCACAATGACGGAGTTGTGAAGATGCTCTTGATCACCAAGCTTTTGCTCTTTGGCTTGATCATCATCATCAGAGAGCTTGTCATACTTTGCATTGAAAAATGCCCAAATCTCATGGGAAGTTTCAAAGTCCATGATCTCTCCAAAAATGCTATCATCCAAGGATCTATAAAACATGTTAATTGCTTGGCGATCTAGATGTAAGCATTTCTCTTGCGCTTTGGTTGTGTTCTTTCGATCAACCGCATGAGAAAAGCCCACATCTACCATCCACCACATTTGGGGAGAAATAAACTTAATATTGCATTCCATCCAATTTCTCCAACGTGCAAAGTGTGTGCCATCAAATGTGTATGGACAATCAACATCTAGCCCAGGCTCCGATACCAATTGAAAGGGTCGAGATGGCGGACTAGAGGATGGTGAATAGTCCGACAAAAATAAATCGCGGCGAAAATAAAACCTAATCGGTTCTAGCGACAATTCACCCCTCTAACTAAGACTCTAAGCACCTTGCAGAAGATCCTAGCAAGAAGCAAAGGTGCAAGTCTAGCTTGAGCTTCCCTAAACCGTTCTAGCGCAAGATCACACAAACCTAAGCGCTAGTACTTTAAACACCAGGGGAAACTCCTATCAACTAGCAAGCAAAAGCGCACTAAGCACCTAAGCTCACTACTTGCTCAATGACAAGGATACACAATCCAAATCAAGGAGCGCAACTCACTTAGCTACACAAACTAAGTGAGAACTATTTCTAAGCTACACAAGCTAAGAAGGTGAGTGGCAAGCTACACAAGCTAACCGGTCTCACAAGAGCAACTACAACTACACAAGTAGAGTAATGCACAAAGTAAATAACTTGTGTAGAAGGGAGCAAACCACCATGAAGGATGGGAAGATGTTGACGCGGTGATTTATTTCCCAGAGGTTCACTTGTCGCCCCAAGCTACGTCCTCCGTTGAGACAAGCTCCAAGGTTGCCGCCGATCCTCTAGCTTGAGGTGACCCACCACAAGTCACCACTCCCATGTGGAGCGCACACAAGCTCAAGCTCTTTGATCCGGCCGGACCACTTGTCGCTCTTCACGTCTCGCTCTACTAGGGATGCTTTTTGCGAACTCCCGCGGGGTGAGCTTCAACCCCTCACAAAGCTTGCTCCGGAGCTAAGCACAATCTCCTTGCTTGCTTTCACGGAGACTCTCGCCACCAAGCCGTCTAGGAGGTGGTGACCTCCAAGAGTAACAAGCACCACCGACATGCAACTCGATCACCTAGTGCCAACTCTTGCAATCTCTCAATGCAACGCACTAGAATCACTCACTAGCGATCAATTGGATGAACACTAAGCACACTAGTGAGTTAGAGAGCTCCCAAGCACACCTACATAAGCCACACAGGCCCAAGGGTGCTCAGCGAGTCGGCTAAGGCCACCAAGTGCTTGGTTTTATAGCCCTCAAGCGAATAGAGCCGTTGCCAACCAAAATAGACCGTCGGACCGTCCGTCAGACCGAACCAGTGCGCCACCGTCGGACTATACACTAGAGTCCGACGCTCCCGATGGCCGCCACGTGTTACCTCCTTGTTGCTCTGCACCGTCGGACTCTGAAGCTCACGGTCCGACGCTCGGCCTCCACAGACCGTCGGACCAACGCCGACTAGCGTCCGACGCTCGCTGAAAAACCAGCGTTAGCCGTCGGACCGAGGGCAATGGTCCGATGCTCCCACTCCTTAGCGTCCGACGCTCTGCAAAGAGCTCTTCTCAACTCCAAACTTCACCACCTTTGCAAATGTGCTAGCACCACCAAGCGTACACCTCATGTGCATGTGTGTTAGCTTTTCACAAACAGTTTTCAAAGGATTTTTCTCTCTTTTCACCGTACCACTCGATCCTAGCAATGTATGCAAGTTAGATTGCTCAAGTAGCACTAGATGACTGATATGCAAACAAGTTTGCCCCTCTTGATAGTATGGCCATCTTTTCTAAATCCGGTCAAGCACTTCTCTACTCAACTTTAGACCGGTGAAATGAAAACGCCATAGGTTATACCTTTGCCTTGCGCTTTCCATTTCGATCACCGTCTTCATCACCTTCTCCATCTCCAACTCGGTCGATGCCGGTGCAACACATGCACCAACACCTCAACAATGATATGATCCATTCCGTATCATCATGTGCCTTTTGGTTCATCGATCCTCGACTTCACTTGCTCTTCACCGTTGCGTTGGTCCATCGGCGCCAAGCCCACTAGCTTGCCCTTCACACTTACAACCGGTCCGTCGATGCCAAGCCTTGTCTTGATCTTCTCCACCTAGCCACATGACTCCATGTCATGTCTCATGTGCATTAAGCTCCTTCATCACCACATGTGTGAGCTAAACAACGCTCTCCAAGCCATATCCACCTCCATGGCATAGATGCTCACACACATGTACCTGTGGACTAATCACCTGTGTAATCAACACTTAAACACATATTAGTCCACCTAAGTTGTCACTCAATTGCCAAAACCAAACAAGGACCTTTCAAGCCCTGCCCAAGTGTCATATCATATACACATCTTCATCAATGCACGATCCGTCAACCGGCACGGTCCCATATAGAACTGTTCACTCGACTATCCTGCAACAGGGGTTAACAAACCCTGAGTACATGGGGTACTCTGCTAAGACTTACCCGACTAAAGAAAATGGAGAGAAGACTCAGGAATGCAGGCTGAGTGGAGTCATGGTAAGGCTTTA
Organism: Eremochloa ophiuroides; assembly: GCA_038502445.1. NCBI lineage: Eukaryota > Viridiplantae > Streptophyta > Magnoliopsida > Poales > Poaceae > Eremochloa > Eremochloa ophiuroides. The sequence goes on from JAHLJS010000008.1 coordinate 29,474,518, forward strand.
GCAAGAGTCAAATATTTTGCAGAAAAGCAATACTAATTTTGAATTCTATTTTCAATATTTTAACTCAACATTATTTTAATCATTAACCATAGTTCCGGATTCAGTCACATGTATCATCATACTTTCAAATTCTTATTCATTCTCAAAAACACCTAGTTTCAAACCACTTTTCGGGGTAGGGCAGTGGATCAAGTCTCCATTATCCGAGAAGCAACGACGATTCGAACCGATTAATACCCAGTTGGGGATCCCTATCCACACTGCGTATGCAGCACTTAAGCTTGTATACGCCAACCCCGTCTATCACGGCTTTTCTATCCCTGAACCAGTCCTGCGCCACCCGAGAGCGCAGTACTCCTCTCGTCTCCAGGCACGCCAGCCACAAGGGTACACGCTACTCTCGCCATCTCTCCACTCACAGTGCGTGGTTGTCAGTTCAAGCAATAGAGCCACCGAAGATAGGGATTCTCATAGTATGTGGCTAGTTGCAAAGTCTCAATCCAGCAAGCCTACAACGAACGGTCCCTAAACTTTTTTCGTCAGTATCCATGCATTGGGACTCTAACCCAAGTACACAGTTACCAAACGGTTTCTAAACCCATGCTTGCCGAATGATAAGACATGGGGAATGCCGCCCTATTTGCACATCAACCGAGCGAAACATTTCTTTTTTTCATCAACCTGTTCCAAACTATTCCGACGGCGACAAAACATTGGGACTCTAACCCAAGTGCAAGTCGACCGACGGATAACAAGTTCTTCACCGATTCTCATATTTTGTTCTCAATATATAATCATAGCACAGAAAGTAGCATTTTATGTAAATCTAAATTAATTTAGCAGGGCTAAGCGTTTTCCAAACATTTTATTTTAAATCAGATTCAAGGATGATATATCAAGGTAGGCAATGCAGCAAGTAGGTGACAATCAACTCCTATCAACCTAATGCAATATTTTAACTCAAGTTATAAACATTTTATAAAACACAAGGAAGGGGCTGAATGCACCGGGGCTTGCCTGTTGCTTGAAGTAGATAGGACCCTGAAGTCAACCATTGAAAAAGATACACGCCCACCGAGTGAAAACCTTTCTCGGGACTTGCTTCCGATAATAATCACCGTACGTTCACTACACGAAATAATAATGCAATGCTTAACATGATGATATGTATGCCATGATGCAGGAGATGCACTAAATGGTGAATTAATAAAAAGCAAAATTAATTGAGAAAGTTAAGTACAACTTTCCTTCACAATAAAGTTGCAAGCCAATAAAACCAACTTATAGATTATCGACTTAGGGTTTTATTTTAATAGTTATTGAAAGCCGCATTAATCAATCTGTACTACTATTAAACAAGTTAATAATGAAATCAAACAATTACTAAGTATGCCAAAGACCATTTAGGGTTAATAATCCAGGGTCAACACACAATGCCAAAGTCACACAAACCATAGGTCATTATGGCTCAACTATTTGTTTTATCGATTATTTAATTATTTAAGTTATATGGTAAACACCTCAAATAAATCCTAAATTTTAGTGAGAGTTAGGTGATTATAAATCATGACTAAGGTACAAATTTCACATGCTCAGCTTCTATAATTTAATTACTACAAAATAAACAAATTTATAATGCAACAATACATTGGAAAACAAGATAAATGTGAAACTCAACATCTTCTGAAATAACATGGCCATATTATTGGTTCTCAGGCTACCACAATATTATGAAAAGGCATTGGAGCACCATTTCCCATTTTTACACTTAGATATTATTTATAATACATTTAAATCTACTTATTAGGCATCAAACATGATAAATTCCTAACCCAGTGAAACATGTGCCATAAATCATGAAAATTTAACCAATCATCACACAGCACTCAGAGAGTCTGACACTAAATTTTTATGCCATTTGAAGTACTATAACTCAAAATACAAAAATAACAAGTAAAACAAGCATTTATTTTCTATTTAACAAGATTAAAGCAAATCACCATTAAAACAGTAAACAACCTGCATGTTTTATATTTCTATTTGTTAGTGCATGTCATGAGAAGACCAACAAAATTGGATTCACTATTGTAGGACTTATATTTTTCAAATTATGGCCAAAAGCAAGTTAATTAATTTCCTAAACCTCTTTTTAATAATGAATTTCTACAGAATAAAAACATGCAAGCATGGCACAACTAATTATACTAACACGCAGAGCACTTCATGACGAATCTAACAAAATAAACCACATTATTTTTGGAGCTACCAAACCGCAGAAATAAATTCCTAAAGACAATACTAAATCGGTGGAAATTGATGCATATTAGAAACATGGCGTGACCCACGCGTCATAGACACTGGGAGGTGTCTTCTTCTTCCTTCTCAACGCCACGACTAACAGAGCAGAGCCGGCGGGTCGGAGCCCCAGCTCGTCGCCGGCGGCTTCTCCGGCGAGAACCAAGGTCCCCTCAAGCTCCCTACAACCTAGCGAACACATCTAGGTGCTAAACCAGGCGTCGAAGACACTTGAGCAGGGCCACCATCGACCATGGCGGCGCGACCAGTGAGCTCGCGACGGCGCACAGGCGGACAGATAGCTACAAGGTAGTAGAGGATAAACCGTTGGCTGGAATCGATCCGACAGCTCACCCTGGGCCTGGTGCTCGAGCTAGCAGTGGACGGAAACAGGCTGAGGATGGGTGTTGACGGGAACCGAGATGACGGCGGTAACTCCGGCGTCGAGCACTCCGTTCCGGCAAACTCTGTGTGCAAACAAGAATATTAGCGCGCGCATGAACTTCAAGAAACCGCGAATATGGTAAAATTGTGGTCGACGAGCGGTGTAGTCCACCTGAGAGAGAACCGGCAATGGTGGCAGGCTGTGACGGCGAGCTGGGCCGTCCGCGAAGAAGAAGATGACCGGGTGAGAGCTCCGATCAACCAAAATGGCACGAGTAGGCTCTTCTGGTGCGCAACGGTGAGACGAAACTAAGAGCATACGGAATTGGGCGATGGTGTTCTATGGACGACGAATTTTGGTGGTGACGAGGAGTTCGCCCGCGGCGGCAATGGATGAAAGGAAAGGGAAAAATGGTGATGACAGGCACTTATATTGGGCAGCGGCAGGCTCAGGACGCGGCCAGGTCCCCCACGAGCTCGGTGCGACGGTGACCGGGCCCTGGCCGCCCGGCCGGCGCCGGCGTGCGGCTCGGCGCACGCGCGCGCGTGCCCGACACAGTGTAGGGTTCTGGTACTGTAGTTCATGCACCAAGTCAACACCTATATTGCTCATTATCTCCCTATTCCAAGTGGCAACCAGAGAATCTCCAAAAATAAAAGTATGAGAATTTTATAATGAACAATTTTGCTTTTTGAACTATGTCCAAATTCTACATAGATTTGAAACTATTCAAAAGGGGGTAGAATTGAAATTTGAATTCCATTTGCAATCCAATTAAATTCTTCAAATTTTTCTCAAGAACATGAAATTCAATAAAAATAACCGTTGTTCTATTTGTCAAGCTTTACAACTTTCATTAAAGGTGTTTGGTCATATTCTTTGTAATTTTTGAAATGGCATTTAAAATTTGAATTTCAAAACACTAATTAGGTTTTAAGTTTGAAATTCCACTCAATAACTTCAAAATTACCCAAAATAAAAGTTTTTCATTTTAAAAGGTCTATAACTTTTATTAAGGAACCATCATAATATTATATTTAGTTTTTGGATTTAGGTTTTAGCCCAATTTAGGGTTTATAATTGATTTTCTTTTAAATTTTCAAATTTGATTTATATATATACACACAAACACAAACACAAACACAAACACAAAAACAAACACAATCACAAACACAAACACAAACATTTATATAAACAAGTCACTTTAAATCACCTATGCACAATCACATGGAGAATTAAAACTTATTTTAGTCAATGCACAGTAAAAATGAGTTTATGCGGAATGATTTGCATGCGATCATGATGACATGGCAGGTTTTAGTTATAGTAACACCAGAGGTGTTACACCCTTCCCTCCTTAAATAAATCTCGTCTCGAGATTTAGATACGGCTATTTCCTTAGGTTAAGTAACGGAAAAGAAAACGTGCCAAGTAGATATTTTTAAATTTTGGCCATAGAGCCAGTAGGGGTCTATGTTTTATAAGACTTGAAAGAAATAAATTAAGTTTAAGGAGTAGCAAAGAACTTAGGAAAGTTTTCAGATAGAGGATTTTCCCAGCTCTCAAAAGGCTTCTGTTTCTGAATGCTGACTCCATTGTACTTTCTACCACCCTGACGTGGTCATTTGAGTAACACTTTTCCAATTTAGGACTCACACTTGATCCTCATATTATGTAAAACCTGGTTCCAATTCACTCCTACTACGTCAATGACTTGATCTGGCAATTGAAGACACTTCTCAAGTGGTAATACCTGAAATACATTATGCGCAGCTGACAAGTGTTCAGACGATAGAGTTGATAAGCCATCAACCCACACTTTTCCTCCCAACCGTTATAATGAAGATTTTTATTTGACCTAATCAGTTGTCTCTCAACACTAAAAACTTCAGCTTTTGTTCTTCAAAAATAAACCTTTACGAGGAATATATTTTCAAGGTGGTTTCAAGGAGGGTGAGGACACATTAATTGGGATCTATAATGGTTCAGGAACACCGACTATGGTACCAGTGCATACCCTGGTAAGATCTTATGTGGCTGCAGTCCACAGGAGATTCCAAGTTTTGACACAGTACCATAGTCACGGGTCGAGATACTATTGTAGAACACAATTAAAGTAACCTCAGTCAAAAGAGAGAAGGTATATCGATTGTGGCCATGATGAAAAAAATGACCAAGGACCTCGATACGAGCATATACCCTTTCAAATCTCATGCAGACGCGATCTTCATTAGATTCTGGGTTGCTATATTGTATCGCAATCGTAGATCATGTTACAACACGGCGAACGGAATAGAGCTTATTAGTTGTGAAGTTGTAGTAGATCAGAACCTTAAACCTTGATACCTGCACGTGCCTAGTAGAATCTTGTGTGACCATGGCACGCAAGAGACCCTAGGTTTCGACGCGGCACCGTGGTCACCGGTCATGGCAATACTATAGGGCACAACCATAATGACTCGAATAACAGGTTGAATTCGAGGGAATGGTACGTGTCGGGTCAAGGCATGACATGTACACAGATGAAAAGTCACAGTCTAGTGCTAGGTCCTTATACTAGGTTTGTGGATAAATTTAAGTACCTCCTAAAGTTTTCCGAAGAAGTGAATTTTTTTAAAATAGATTACAAGATATTGATAAACAACCAGAAATCCATAAAACAACAGGTAATTCCTCAGCAGATCTCAAATACCTTTTCCAAGTGATTGGATCTTAGGTATCATTTCCAAATCGATTCCCGTTATTTTATCATATGAGATTAAAATGATTGCAAGGGCAAGGAATTTCAGGAATTCAGAGAGATCAGATGGGAACTCTCAAGTAGATTTGATAATAGTTATAAATAGCAAAAGAATTTTAGAAATCCTGTAAGAAATATGGATATGATTTTTTATAAAGAGATTTGAAAGAAGGTGAAAGCACATTAATCGCGGGCTAGGATGATGCCCACTAACCCTGATAACAACGAGCATCCAGCAGTAACTTCCTATGGTTGCAGTGCATAAGAGACCCCAGATTTCGACACTGTATCATGGTCATGGATCACGATATTCCATAGACTACAATTACAATAGCCTTCGAAAGAAGTAACAGTGTCTTCAAGAAGGAGACAAATCTTTTTTTACGTGAATGGATGTGAGAAATCAAGGATTAGCTAAAGTTTTATATTGGATTGGCAGAGTGAATGAGTGCATCCAGAAGCTCTCCAAGGACCAAGAACTTATGGAGCGAAGATTATTAAAGATTGACAAAAACTTGATATACAATGTGATTCATTGATCCAATTGATCTCGATTTTTTCTTTGTAAAAAGATTTTTAACAGAGTATAACTCAGAAATCTAGTTGTGCCCAGTACCATTTGAGGGCGGTCACGATCATATCACGATACCTGCATACGCTCGGCAGCAAGCCATGTTGATGCATCACACATGGGCCCCAAGTTTCATAGCGGTACCGTAGGTCGGGAACGACTTACCCCATCGAGGTACTAGCACCAGCTTGATATTCCAAGCAAGAGGAGGAAAAGAAGCCTTTTGAGAAATTATTTTTAAATGATTTAGAAGATTGTTCTTTTTAAATTCTAAGGCATTGGTGACTTTTGAAAGAAAGAGTTTAGAAATTAAGCCGTTTCATAATCTTTCTCCACTGGACTTTTGGTCAAAGGTGTTTTAAAATGGTGATATGCGAAGTTAGAACTATTTTGCTGAAAACGTTGTATAATTGCCAAAACCTTTCAAGATGATTGAATTGAAACCTTGTTTGGAAATTGGAGAAGCGTTTTTGTGAGGCTTTAGAATCGAAAAAATTGAAAATCATTTTTAAATCCATACGAGTATTGAAAGCAGAATCTTTTGAATGTCTTATTTTCTGAAACAATTTTCAAAACTTGGTTCGAATGGTTCAGTTTTCAAATCAAAGCATCACTTCCTTACGTTTACTTTAAACAAAACCGGCATAGCTTTTGCAATCAAATTGGTTTCGAAACCCGTCTTTGACATTGAGTTGTCAAAAATCATCAGCAGATCTTTCAGCAAGCATAAGGAAAGCTAGAAGATTCTTTTTTTAATTTGCTTTCTTCAAACAGTTTCAATTTATAAAACCTTTTGAAGTTTTTGAAAGTAATGATGTAGTTGAGCCATTGTTAATGCTCTGACTAGGATCTGTAGGGACACTTCAAAGCTCGACTGACCCAGGAGAACAGTGCGAGACCAAAAACACTTTAGTGGTTCTGAGTAACCTACTTCTTGCAGTGATTGCCACATCACTATAGGAGTTCCGAACATGGTCAGGCAGTCGTCAATCCCAGTAGCAGGGTCTTGTGGATCCATCGGTTTAGAAGAGGGTGGGAATTTATTTTTATAAATACATTTTGAAGTTAGTTTTATTCTAGAAAGTATAGATATACTTCATAACGGGGAAATTATTAATAGTTGCAATGTCATGATGCATGAACGTTCCAACGTGAATCAAAATACTTCGATATATATACGTATATACAGGGTAAATTATTTATTAGAGTGATATGCACTCAATATTTTAGAACATAGGGCATACTTAATGTGCTAATCCACTGCCAAGCTTAAAACCCAGCTACAACTCTATAGAAAGAATTAAGGAAAGATTCTATAGAATGAATAAGGAAAGTTCAGAAGCAACTCGGACCAAACTACCCCATAAATTTTATTTGATCCAAAACATTTTGAAATTTTTGTAAAGTAATACTGCAAGTACTTTACAATGAAATGCTCTGATACCATTCTGTGACAGAACTGCTTAAATCACCAGGCCCACGTGCACCATCATCGTCCCTAATGAACTCCGATTACTGTGCACGAGTTCCCCGCAACCTAGATGGCCTGCCGGGTTTCCTCGAAAACCCTGATTTCCCCGAGGATCTCATCGTAAGCATTGCAGTATCACAATAGATTACACAAATAATTTTAATCAGAGTAAAGAGTGCGGAAGTATTACATAACCATAGGTTTACGAATATAACTTACATTATCCCGAACCAGAGTTTCGTAGTGGAGTAGCAGTAAACAACTAGACACCCTGTCCAAGAGTCATATCATATACACATCTTCATCCTTGCATGATCCGTCAACCGGCACGGTCCCATATAGAACTGTTCACTCGACTAACCTGCAACAGGGGTTAACAAACCCTGAGTATCCATGCATTGGGACTCTAACCCAAGTACACAGTTACCAAACGGTTTCCAAACCCATGCCTGCCGGATGATAAGACATGGGGAATGCCGCCCTATGTGCACATCAACCGAGCGAAACATTTCTTTTTTTCATCAACCTGTTCCAAACTATTCCGACGGCGACAATACATTGGGACTCTAACCCAAGTGCAAGTCGACCGATAGATAACAAGTTCTTCACCGATTCTCATATTTTGTTCTCAATATATAATCATAGCACAGAAAGTAGCATTTTATGCAAATCTAAATTAATTTAGCAGGGCTAAGCGTTTTCCAAACATTTTATTATAAATCAGGTTCAAGGATGATATATCAAGGTAGGCAATGCAGCAAGTAGGTGACAATCAACTCCTATCAACCTAATGCAATATTTTAACTCAAGTTATAAGCATTTTATAAAACACAAGGAAGGGGCTGAATGCACCGGGGACTTGCCTGTTGCTTGAAGTAGATAGGACCCTGAAGTCAACCACCGAAAAAGATACACGCCCACCGAGTGAAAACCTTACTCGGGACTTGCTTCCGATAATAATCACCGTACGTTCACTACACGAAATAATAATGCAATGCTTAACATGATGATATGTATGCCATGATGCAGGAGATGCACTAAATGGTGAATTAATAAAAAGCAAAATTAATTGAGAAAGTTAAATACAACTTTCCTTCACAATAAAGTTGCAAGCCAATAAAACCAACTTATAGATTATCGACTTAGGGTTTTATTTTAATAGTTATTGAAAGCCGCATTAATCAATCTGTACTACTATTAAAAAAGTTAATAATGAACTCAAACAATTACTAAGTATGCCAAAGACCATTTAGGGTTAATAATCCAGGGTCAACACACAATGCCAAAGTCACACAAACCATAGGTCATTATGGCTCAACTATTTATTTTATCGATTATTTAATTATTTAAGTTATATGGTAAACACCTCAAATAAATCCTAAATTTTAATGAGAGTTAGGTGATTATAAATCATGACTAAGGTACAAATTTCACATGCTCAGCTTCTATAATTTAATTACTACAAAATAAACAAATTTATAATGCAACAATACATTGGAAAACAAGATAAATGTGAAACTCAACATCTTCTGAAATAACATGGCCATATTATTGGTTCTTAGGCTACCAGAATATTATGAAAAGGCATTGGAGCACCATTTCCCATTTTTACACTTAGATATTATTTATAATACATTTAAATCTACTTATTAGGCATCAAACATGATAAATTCCTAACCCAGTAAAACATGTGCCATAAATCATGAAAATTTAACCAATCATCACACAGCACTCAGAGAGTCCAACACTAAATTTTTATGCCATTTGAAGTACTATAACTCAAAATACAAAAATAATAAGTAAAACAAGCATTTATTTTCTATTTGACAAGATTAAAGCAAATCACCATTAAAACAGTAAACAACCTGCATGTTTTATATTTCTATTTGTTAGTGCATGTCATGAGAAGACCAATAAAATTGGATTCACTATTGTAGGACTTATATTTTTCAAATTATGGCCAAAAGTAAGTTAATTAATTTCCTAAACCTCTTTATAATAATGAATTTCTACAGAATAAAAACATGCAAGCATGGCACAACTAATTATACTAACACATAGAGCACTTCACGACGAATCTAACAAAATAAACCACATTATTTTTGGAGCTACCAAACCGCAGAAATAAATTCCTAAAGACAATACTAAATTGGTGGAAATTGATGCATATTAGAAACATGGCGTGACCCACGCGTCATAGACACTGGGAGGTGTCTTCTTCTTCCTTCTCAACGCCACGACTAACAGAGCAGAGCCGGCGGGTCGGAGCCCCAGCTCGTCGCCGGTGGCTTCTTCGGCGAGAACCAAGGTCCCCTCAAGCTCCCTACAACCTAGCGAACACATCTAGGTGCTAAACCAGGCGTCGAAGACACTTGAGCAGGGCCACCATCGACCATGGCGGCGCGACCAGTGAGCTCGCGACGGCGCACAGGCGGACAGACAGCTACAAGGTAGTAGAGGTTAAACATTTTATAAAACACAAGGAAGGGGCTGAATGCACCGGGTCTTGCCTGTTGCTTGAAGTAGATAGGACCCTTAAGTCAACCACCGAAAAAGATACACGCCCACCAAGTGAAAACCTTATTCGGGACTTGCTTCCGATAATAATCACCGCGCCTTCACTACACGAAATAATATTGCAATGCTTAACATGATGATATATATGCCATGATGAAGGAGATGCACTAAATGGTGAATTAATAAAAAGCAAACTTAATTTAGAAAGTTAAGTACAACTTTCCTTCACGATAAAGTTGCAAGCCAAGAAAACCAACTTATCGATTATCGACCTAGAGTTTTATTTTAATAGTTGTTGAAAGCCGCATTAATCAATGTATACTACTATTAAACAAATTAATAATGAACTCAAACAATTACTAAGTATGCCAAAGACCATTTAGGGTTAATGATACAGGGTCAACACACAATGCAAAAGTCACACTAACCCTAGGTCGTTAGGGCTTAACTATTTGTTTTATCAATTATTTAATTATTTAAGTTATATGGTAAACATCTCAAATGAATCCCAAGTTTTAATGAGAGTTAGGTGATTATAAAGCATGACCAAGGTACAAATTTCACATGCTCAGGTTTTATAGTTTAATTACTACAAAATAAATAAGTTTATAATGCAACAATACATTGGAAAATAAGATAAATGTGAAACTCAATACTTTCTGAAATAACATGACCCTATTATTGATTCTCAGGCTACCACAACATTATGAAAAGGCAGTGGAGCACCATTTCCCATTTTTACACTTAGATATTATTTATAATACATTTAAATCTACTTATTAGGCATCAAATATGATAAATTCCTAACCCAATGAAACATGCGTCATAAATCATGAAAATTTAACCAATCATCACAAAGCACTCAGAGAGCCTACCACTAATTTTTCATGCCATTTGTAATAATATAACTCTAGATAAAAAATAACAAGTAAAACAAGCATTTATTTCCTATTTAACAAGATTAAAGGAAACCGCCATTAAAACAGTAAACAACCTGCATGTTTTATATTCTTTTTAGTTAGTGCATGTCATGAGAAGACCAACAAAATTGGATTCACTATTGTAGGACTTATATTTTTCAATCTATGGCCAAAAGCAAGTTAATTAATTTCCTAAACTTCTTTTTAATAATGAATTTCTACAGAATAAAAACATGAAAGCATGGCACAACTAATTATACTAACATGCAGAGCACTTCACCACGAATATAACAAAACAAACCACATTATTTTTGGAGCTACCAAACCGCAGATATAAATTCCTAAAAACAATACTAAATTGGTGGAAATTGATGCATATTAGAAACATGGCGGGACCCACGCGTCATAGACACTGGGAGGTGTCTTCTTCTTCGTTCTCAACGCCACGACTAATAGAGCAGAGCCGGCGGGTCGGAGCCCCAGCTCGTCGACGGCGGCTTCTCCGGCGAGAACCAAGGTCCCCTCAAGCTCCCCACAACCTAGCGAACACATCTAGGTGCTAAACCAGGCGTCGAAGACACTTGAGCAGGGCCATCGTCGACCATGGCGGCGCGACCAGTGAGCTCGCGACGGCGCACACGTGGACAGACAGCTACAAGGCAGTAGAGGTTAAACTGTTGGCTGGAATCGATCCGGCAGCTCACCCTGGGCCTGGTGCTCGAGCTAGCAGTGGACGGAAACTGGCTGAGGATGGGTGTTGACGAGAACCAAGACGACGGCGGTAACTCCAGCGTCGAGCACTCCGCTCCGGCAAACCCTGTGTGCAAACAAGAATACTAGCGCACGCATGAACTTCTAGAAACTGCGAATATGGTAAAACTGTGGTCGACGAGTGGTGTAGTCCACCTGAGAGAGAGCCGGCAATGGTGGCAGACTGTGACGGTGAGCTGGGCCGTCCGCGAAGAAGAAGATGACCGGGTGAGAGCTCCGGTCGACCAAAATGGCACGGGTGGGCTCTTCTGGTGCGCAACGGCGTGGCGAAACTAAGAGCATACGGAATTGGGCGATGGTGTTCGATGGACGACGAATTTTGGTGGCGACGGGTGTTGGTATTAATTAAGTGCAAATAGAGTATGAAAGATTTCGCAAGCGCACAGAATACCATTGTAGCTTTTACTCGGGAGTATTTCAGAGTATCGTTATTTATATTTTACCACAGGGAAGCAATGGATGAAGAATCTGATAGTTACCATCATGCATCTGCTAACTTAGTACACCAAGTGGACTATAGTAGGGGTAAGTAATAAATGATAGGAGTTATGATTAAATGATATAGACACACAGGAGAATTCTATGATAAAAGAGTAAATAGCTAAAGTGAGAGGACAACGGGAGAGTTCAAGGTTTCTAAATACTTCTCTATTACTGGGGTTCTATAATAACTGATTCATGGTGAATAAAGCAATCACACAATAACACTTTGGAGCAACAGTATCTTTTTGATTCTCGAATAGACTGGGAAGGGGTAATCGGGAGAAAGCTACCAAAAAGCTCTACGAAACACCAATTTCGACGTTGTGGAATACGAAGACCGACAGAGCTGTCACCTCTGGGGCTACCACAACTAACCGTATGAATTGGACGCAAACTCATGTAAACACTAACCTAAACACTACGTCTACACCAATGAATACTACTCTAATCATGCGCTATAACTAGAGCACTCAATACGAGCAAAGATCCCATGCCAAAGTATAACAACTATACCAACCAATCACATAATAAAGCATATAAGTAAATAGAGAAGATAAATATATTAAAGCATAAGTCTTATAAAGATGAGATACAAAGATATACCGGACTCCTGAAGACTTCTCCAGAACCGAAGCGCAGCTCCGCTCTCCCTAACTCTCAACTAGAACTAATCTATTACATTGGAAAGTCTAGCCCTAATTCTCTAGAGTTGAGAGGTTATCCATTCGAGGGATGCCTTTACAATTCCATAATGGTGCCCTTGACTCGGGGGATCCTGGGTTCCTTATATGGGGGCGCCTAGTGTAATACCTCTGGTATTACTGCATAATTAAAACTGCCATGTCATCATGTTTAATTTGATCATTTGCATATGATTGTGTTTAGGGTGCTAGAGTGATTGGATTTCATTTAATATTGGTTGTGTAATTAAGCCCCCAATCAAAAGTTAAAAATAAAATTAAATAGAAATCAAATTAAGCCCTAGAGTTGACCTAAAACCCTAATTCCAAATCTATATTGAATCTGAGGAAAGTGTCTTAATGAAAGTTCTAGAAATTTTAAAATAGAACAACTTTTATTTTTGGAGATTTTGAAGTTATAATATAGAAATTCAAATTAAACTCAAATTACTATGTTTAAATTTAAATTTGAAACCTCAATTTCAAAAATATTAGGACTTTGACAAAACCTCCTTAATAAGAGTTGTAGAGCTCAATGAAAGGAACAACTTCTATTTTGACCATTTTTCCTGTTGTTGAGAAAAATTAAAATTAATTTTAGAATTTTAGTTTTGAAATTCAAAACCCTTTTTACCCCCTTTTGAATATCTTCAAATCTGGGCCAAATCTGAATATGGCTCAAAAAGCAAAATTGTTCTATAAGAAATTTGCCACAATTTTGTTCTTGGAGTTTTGCCAGATTCAATTTGGGTAGGGAATAATTGGGGACCATAGGGTTTGACTTTTGGCACTGGCTACTGTTCCGGACCCCCACCACCCGCCTGCACGGGGCAGCGCGCGTGCGCGCGTACGCCGCGCCGCGCGCCGGCATCGTCCGACCGGCTGGGGCCCGGACACGCCGCGCGGTGGTCGAAGTGGGACCCCGGTACCCGCACGAGCTTATCCTCTCCTCCCCAACCGATTAAAAGGCGACGAGCACCTCTCCTTCTTCCTTCTTCCCCTCTTGGTCGCCGGCGAGCTTGCCTCGGTCCGTGGCCAAATTGACCACTGTCTCTGCACCTTTGCCAAATTGCCGAATTAGAGATCCTCCCCACTCCTGTGCGCACCATTCTTCCCCATTTGAGTAGACGTTCGAGCCTCAGCGGTCCAAGAACACGCGTTGTCGTCTTCGGGCCCGGTCAGAGCGCTGCCGTAGACCGCCTTGGCGAGCCCAGCTTGCTCCGGTGAGCTTCTCCCTGTCCCGACTTGCGTCCGGTGTTACTGATAACACCGTGATCCTCATGCTCGCGTTGTTTTGAACTTTATTGCCCTAGGTTTGCCGGAACGAGTTTCGAGCCGCCGGTTCGCGCCGCCGAGGTCTTGGTCTACGTCAAGCTCGTCGCTCTGTGCCATCCCCGTCTCAGTCACCTATCATTTTGCGACCTCGGTGAGCTACTGATCATCACCAAACTTTTGTTCTGAACTCTACCGCGACCTTGGTGGCAGGAGCGGGTCAACCGCGCCGCCGCGTCCGCCATGGACGAGACTATGCTCGTCAGAGGCGCGAGGCTCCTTGTCTTGGAACCTTGAGGTTTCCGCTAGGTCTAGGGGGTCTTCGTGGTGTGCTCGGTTTCGTCGTTGGGCCGCCGGCGGTGAACTCCGCGGCGAGTCGCCGTCTGCGCGCACGCGGGAGCCGTCTGCGAAGAGAGTTGAGGGAGGGAAGAGACTGACTAGTGGGGACAATTTGTCAGTGAGAGAACGGGGGTAGGCAAGTTGTTTCGGCCGTGTTGGGCCGGCCGAGCGTTGCTGGGCCGAGGTGGGCCGAATGGCCGTTTTTCGTTTTCCTGGAAAATCGAATGGCTTTTCCATTTTATTTTTGATGAATAGCACTCCACCTTGTTATTTTCTTGTGAATTAATCTACAGGGTGAAAAATTATGAAAATAATTGTGAGTACTCTCTGTTGTATGTAGAATTTAATAAAAATATTAAATACATGTTTTTGACATTCTCTGTAGTAGCTAAAAATCAACATTTTAATTCATAAATGCAATTTTGAACATTTTTAATTAATTCCCTGTAATTCCAAAAATCATGAAATTTTATGTGGCATTGTTATAAGTCTAGATCTATCTGTTTGTGAAGTTTGAGGTCAAATGGAAATAATTTAATTAATTATTAATTATATGCTTGGTTAATTGATTAATAAAATAAATAGGAAATTTTGGTGATTAGGGTTTGATGTGGATTTCGGATTGATTGTAGTTCTAGGTCAACACCCTTATGACCTAGGGCACCTTAGTCTAGTATGGTTATGACTAAGTGATGAGGTACAGTTATGCTTGAATTAGACATTATTTATTCTGGGATTTTGCATTTGTCATTTTATGTTGCATCACATTGAAACATTCATCATTGCATGCGTATAGTGACCGAGGAACCGGAGGTAAAAGTGAAGGCAGTCACTGAGGAGATTGTTCTCAAGGTCGTTCTGGATTTTGACATCTGTGGTATTGGTCCGGATCTGACACTTCACGCAATCCAAGGCAAGCCCCGGTGCATTCAGCCCTTCCTTGTGTTTTAAAAATTTTATCACCTTGCGTTAAATAATTGCATTTGGTTAATAGGAGTTGATTATCACCTACTTGCTGCATGATCTGCCTTGATATATAACCCTGAAACCTGTTTTAAAATGAAAATGTTTGAAAATGCTTAACTCTGCTCTTTAAAGTTAGTTTTGCATAAAATGCTATTTTCTGAGCTATGATGATATTCTAGAGATGGATATGAATTTGCAACCGTGCGGGTGACTTGCACTTGGGTTAGAGTCCCAATGTATTGTCATCGACGGATTGGAAACCATTCGATTGGCTTTGCACTTTGGGTTAGAGTCCCGATGCATTGCCGCCGCCGAAAAAATGAAAATGAAAAAGGAAGTCCGTTCGGATGGATGTGCACATGTGGCGGCGTTCCCATGTCTTGTCACCGACGGGCACGGATTTGGAACCGTTCGGCTACCTTGTACTTGGGTTAGAGTTCCAATGCATGGTAACCAACGGAAAAATGCTTTAGGGACCGTTCGTTGTTGGCCTGCTGGATCGAGACTTTGTAACTAGCCACATACTACGGGAAGCCTCTGACTCCGGTGGCTCTACTGCTGGAACCGACAACCACGCACTGGAAGTGGAGAGATGGCGAGAGTAGCGTGTACCCTCGTGGCCGGCGTGCCTGGAGACTAGAGGAGTATTGTGCTCTCGGGTGGCGCAGGACCGGTTCCGGGGTATGAAAAGCCGTGGTAGGCGGGGTTGGCATATGCAAGCTTAAGTGCTACATATGCAGTGTGGATAGGGATCCCCAGCTGGGTACTTTCTGGATTCGAATCGACGTTGCTCCTCGGTTAATGGAGACTTGATCCACTGACTTACACCGAAAATTGGTTTGGAACTAGGTGATTTTGAGAATGATTAAGCATCTGAAAGAGTGTGACATATGAAAAGGAATATTGGAACTATGGTTATGACTAAAATGATATTGAGATGAAATATTGAAATAGGATAGTAATGCTTTTCCGCGAAACTCTTGAACTCTTGCTATAGCCTTACCTTGACTCCCCTCAGCCTGCATTCCTGAGTCTAACTTTACACCTTTCGTCGGGTAAGTCTTGCGGAGTACCCCAATACTCAGGGTTTCTTAACCCCTGTTGCAGGAAGTCAGCAGCCGGAGGTCTATCTTTCTCCCTGCTGCGCGATGCTCGTTGTGAAGGAAGCGATGATGAGTGATGTTGGACCCTTGGGCAGGGTTAGTATTATTAAGTGTATCTACTACCCTGATGCTACTTCTATTTAGGTCTAGATTGTAATAACAGTACTTGAATTTATATTTGAACATCTGGTTTGTAACCTATGTACCATGAAGTCTTCCGCACCTTTACTCTGATGTATTTTATTATGAAGTGTTGTAACCCTGTAATGGCTTCGCAATGGGATCCTGTCAGAGAATACGGGCGCTTATGTAGCCCGGCAGAGCCCGCCTAGGTCATCTGGAACACGGGCCCGGCTGTCAGAGGTCATTAGTGGCGATGACAGGTGCCTGTGGGCCACGTGATTTAGGCGGTTCTGTTACACCTAGCCTCCCCTCCACCTTGGGCAAGGCATGTGGTATTAAACCTTTCCACCAAGTGCACATAGGCCTTAATGGGCCAAATTCTGATTTAGGCCCAATTAATTCCGCAGCCTTTAATTAATCCCGCATCTCAGGTTCTAGAATCTTCCTGTGTTTGTAAAATCCATATCTCTTTATTCTGGACTCCAAAAATAGCAAACTATAGGTCCGTTTTGATCGTCTCGATGAGCTCTATGCAATGGTGAACTCCAATTCCTCATTTGAGATACTTTTAATCAGTGAAAAATTGAATATCCCTTCATACCCTACAAAACAAGTGAGAACACCAAAACTCGTGGAACTTGTTAGAATCAAACCCTATAACTATATTGTGTATTGTTTTATGCCCTTGATTCATGTTTAGTTGATGTGTTAAAATGAGCAATAACTACCATCAACAAGTTCCCCAAGCTTACCCTTTGCTAGTCCCTTAGCAAAGCCAAACTTAGCATAATTACTAATATATTTGGATCAGGAGTTGCTACAATGCTATCATGCCTTCCAAATACACATGCTTTCATACAGAAATTCTCCTCTGGATTAGACAAAACTTCCCTAACTTCCAAACTTAACCATTTTACCTTTAACTATGGAGCTTTACAGCTTTTGCATAAGTCTTGAGCAATTAAAAGACAGAACAATCAAGTCAAGCACTATGTCTCAAATTCTTCACAGTACCAATATTCCGGAGTTTTGCAAGTTTTCGAAATAAAACTCAGAGCTTAATTGTATGACACCCTCAAGTCTCTTAATATGTGGTATTTATGGATCTCACTGAGGCATTAATGATGTTATGCCTTCCTACAACTAAGGATTATAGTGGAGCTTATAGGAGTGGCAATAACAAGGACGAGCATACTTGCAATTCATATATTGTAAAGTCAAACAATGGATCCACAGAGAGTCAAGTCATACAATCAAACCAAGATGTGCATGTGTATGGAATATGGTGGATGGGTGTATATAAGGTGGCTAATCCTAATTCTACTTTTGCTCTTTAGAAATAGTTCTCTCTCTTGGAACTTAGAACTTTTCGGGAAAATATGGTCTATCTTTATTTTTTTCTTCTCTTTTTTTCTTTTCTTCTCTTTTTTTAGGGAGACGGGCATCTAAGTACCCATTGTTTTAACTGCTGGGACACTTGTCCATCTTTTACTCCCTTTTATCTTCTTTTTTTCAATACTTTTGCATAGCCACATGCATCCTTTCAATATAAATAATTGGAAAGATAATGATAAGAACTTAGAACAATTAAACAGGGGCTGTCCTATAGGATATATTTTTGGGTGTTTACTCCCAGTGTGGGAGAAAAACCTTTTTAAGGTGGATCTGGATAAAAGTGAAAAATGATTGCGCTTACTTCCAGAGTAGGAGTAATGCATATGTGGGTGGAGTGTGTAAGTGATCTTGATTTTACAAGCATGACAAGGCTCTCATAAGGTATACAACAAAGGTTGACTGAACTCAATGCAAAGCAAGTAGCATAAATGTGAAAAGGTTTTCCTATCTCTAAATGTATCATATATGGTTTTGGTAGGAATTCACACTTTGTCATACAAGAGCTCATCATGTAAGATTTTAAGTTTTCAAAATAAATCTCCAGAACTTAGTATTGCTAGGAATAAGGTAAATAGTATCTCAGACCGTCATGCATCATATCAATCAATCACCTAGATTTAACTCAAGCATATGCCTCCACAAGTTTCGGGTTCAGAGTAAATTCTCAAATCAAAGCAGTAATATCCAAAACTCGGGAAAATTTGAGGTTGAAAACTAGGCACTTGAAAAGAATTTTGGCAGAGGAACTATTCATCATCTCTAAGACAAAATTTTAATGTTCTCCAGTTTTTAGTTGACTCTAAGTTAGACTGACTCTGGACACACTCTAAGATTATACCTTAATAGATAACTAAGTATTTTTATTTGGTTTTGATTTGTTATTCATCTTTTTATATCTATTAACTAATGGACTCACAAAAGACTCTAAAGACATGGACCTTCATGTGCCCATATATTTTTGGTATTTTATGACTATATAAAATAGACTCGATAATCGCCTAGGTATAATTACCTGATAATTAGGGGATGCTCCTCCCCCAAGCTAGATGTTTGCAATACTTGGTGTTGATGATCTTTAGAGTGAGCTTGCCAGTAGTAGTCTGGTGGGCGCTGTTGACGGTGGATATACCATGAAAATCCACATTCAAACACCGTCAACAGGCCTCGGATTCAAGAGAGAATAAACACATCATGAACATATTTTATCAATAACTAGTTCCACTTGTACTCTTAGCTTGTGAATGCAGGGAAGATCAAAACAGAACAAATTGGAGCACTTGGAGCCCAATATTATGGGTCGGCCGAACCATGTATTTGGGAACCATGTCATCATACTTCAACAAAATGACTCAAGATATCACTAAGAAGAAAAGAGAGCTCAGAGTGGGCCCATGTGTGGGTCAGTCGACCCCACCATGGGGCCTACCAAGCTCTGGTGACATGGCAGGATCCGTGTGACATCCTACTCAGCTCAATTCCACCATCAGATCAACATGTGCTTCCATTCAACGGAGGAGACGGATCAAGGCAAGAAACAAAACAATCAAGACAGAACCAGCACAAGGCAACACTCTATGACTGTTGGGGACCACACCTGGCTGGGCCCACCTGTCATAGGGGGTCGGCCGACCCCCTGGTGCCTGGCCAGGTCGGTTGGCCCCCACCGCCTTCCTGCATGTCTTCCATGTGATGAAATCACCTCTGTCGTCCATCTTAAGGCGGTATTGAGGCGGTTCATCCAAGGGTGGAGAGGCAAGGAGCACGCGGATCACTGACGTGGCGCTCCTCAACTCTCCCCTACAAATAGAGGCTGCCATCACCCTCTACAACACACACAAGATACATAAGAGCCACAAGAGACAAGAGAAGCTCCATTCTTTAGTAGTAGTAGTATTAGTCTAGTGTGGGAGTTAGAGTCGAGTCGAGCTACGCTCGGAGTCTCCGGAGTCTTCTGCTGGAGAGTCTGGTATAGCTCTTATACTTTCCTTCTGTAAGACTTTACTTTTATCAATATATTATCTTTACTTTACTTTACTAAGTCTCTACTTAGTGCTTTACTATTCATTATAGTATTGTTGTGTTTTGTTTAACTTATAGTTGAGTTATATTAGATAGTGATCCTGTAACCAGCTCACGTTTGTAGTTCATCGCCTGTCATAGGGTGCTTTTGTTGTTGGTACGCAACTAGAGTAGTAAGGCTTAGTGTAAGCGTGGTGGTTAAACTAGATCTTACCTTTGAATGGATTGTTTGTGGCTGCTAGCAGGTGGTGACAGCCCTGTCTAGTCTTAGTATCTGAAAGCCCATGTTTGGTTTTGGGTAATTGATGAAACCTAGTTTATTAACGATTACTCTAAGTGTTTCATGAGAACAATTAGCAAACAAGATGGAGCAAAGGACCGGGTCGGTGGAGGCCATAAGTGAAGGGCAACGACGGCGTCCATGAAAATGGTGTAAGCCCATCAACAAAGGAGAAAGCTCTATTGACGGCATCCAAGCAAATGGTATAAGTCCATTATCAAAGGTGTCCACAAGGACCATCAAGAGATGAGAAGGAAGTTGATAAGAAACTGGGAGCTCAAGGCAAAGGTATAACCAATAGGAGCTCTTTTGGTTTTGGTGATCAAGACTCCATAGAGGGAGTGATCACATTTAGGATAGATAGCCGTACTATCAAGAGGGACGAAATCGTTGATGAAATACGGTTATCAAGTGCCACTAGGTGTTCATGATCATTGCATTGCATATAGATGCTAGTGATAATAACAAACCCTTGGAAAACTCTTTTGAAAAGGCTAACACACGTGCACAAGGTGTAGAACACTTGGTGTTAGCACATGGGAACAAAGGGTGAAAGGTTTGAGTGAAAATCCTGAGAAAACAGAGCGTTGGACCGTAGAGTCACAGAGCGTCGGACCAATGTCTTCGGTCCGACGGCTAACACTTCTGAGAGCGTCGGACGCTCAGTCCCTGAGTGTCGGACCATTAGCCGAAGCGTCCGATGGTGCAGATCGTGTGAGAAATGACGCGTGGCGAGCTTTGAGAGCGTCGGACTCTCGAAATTAGTCCGACGGTGAGCGTCGGACTAATGTCCGACGGTTTTCAGCGCTCGGGGAGCTCTCTAGAAACGTCGGACGCTGGCGACTTTTAGTCCGACGGCCTGCTGTTTTAGAGTCCGACGGTGGATACGTGTAGTGCGTCGGACCGTGAAGTTTGGTCCGACGGCCTACCGTCCGTCGGTTCGTTTAGCATGGGAAGTTAGCCGTTATGATCCAACGTTCGACTTCAAACAGCTAGTGACACGTGGCGTTCATCCGGGGCGTCGGACCGTGCCGATTAGTCCGACGGTCTGGCCGTCGGACAGTCCGACGGTACACAGTGAAGTCTAAACGACTATTTCTTTGTGTGTGGCTTATAAATAGTCACTTGGCTGGTTTGGGGAGTAGCTTTTGGCACTTCTAAACATTATAGAATATTTGTGAGCCTTCCCACTCCACTCTCACTCATCCTACTTGATTGTGATCATCATTTGGTGAGTTTGGAGAGCATCAAGTGCATTGCATTGATAGAGATCATCTAGAGGCACTTGGTAGTGGTGATTTGCAGCGGTTTCTCTCATTACTCTTGGAGTTTGCCGACTCCTAGACGGCTTGGAGCTGCGAGGATCGTTGAGGGGAGTTGGTAATTGTCTCCGCCTCCGATCAAGGTATTGTGAGGGGTTCTTGAGCCTATCCCCGCGGGAGATCGCGAAAGGCATCTTTAGTGGATTGCTCGTAGCTTGGTGGATCCCCGTCTTGTGTTGGTTGTGCGGCACCCTTGAGAAGGGTTTGGCATGTGATGCCAATTAGCTTGTGAACCTCCAAGTGGGTGTATCGCTACAATGAGGACTAGCTTGCCGGCAAGCAAGTGAACTTCGGTAAAAATCTTGCGTGATCTCTCTACCGAGGATTTATCTTGTATTTGATTGATTGGTTATATTGTACTTCACATCTTCTCTACACCGGGGGTATTGAAATCACCTTTACTCTTTACTTTTGTGTACTTACTCTCTTGTGTAGTTTGTTAGTTAGTTGCTCACTTAGGAGTAGTGTATAGTAGTGACATAGCCTTTGAGTGTAAAATAGTGATCATAGTGTAGTATACTTGTCTAGGTGGCTTGCATAGTGTAGTTTAGAGCTAGTGCTTTGCTAAGCTTGCTATTGTTACTAATCGGCTTATTAAGTGTTGTTTGTAGATTTTTTATAGGCTATTCACCCCCCCTCTAGCCATTTAGAACCTTTCAAGTGGTATCGGAGCCGAGGCACCATTGATTTGAGGCTTAACAACCTACGGTGTAAAAATGGCTCAACTCAACATTCACATCAACAACACCAAGAAGCCACCTCAATTTGATGGCACAAATTATGCATATTGGAAGAGCAAGATGACCTCACACATCAAGTCAATCAATAGAGAGGTTTGGAGGGTTGTGGAGACCAAGATTGAGATTGCCGATGCGGCAAACCCCACAACCGCCGAAGAAAGATTGCTTCAACTCAATGACATTGCGGTTTGTGCTATTCATGAGGCCGTAGATGAAAAAGTGTTTCAGCAAATCAAGAACATTGAGAGTGCTCATGAAGCTTGGAAGAAGCTTGACGAATCATATGAGGGCACCAAGGGTGTAAAGGCCGCCAAAGCATACATCTTGAAGGACAAGTTTGCAAGCTTCAAGATGAAGGATGATGAAACCGTGCCGGAGATGTTCCATAGATTGCAAGTCATTGTGAATGATCTCAAGGCCGTGGATGAAGAGGTGAAGGATAGTGACTTCTCAATGAAATTCTTGAAGAGCTTGCCCAAGAGATTTGCTACCTTGATCACGATTTTGGTGAAGACTACATTGAGTGAGTTGACACCAAACCAAGTGCTTGCGGAGGTGATGACCGACGATGCCTATAGAGATGATGATGACAAGGAGGATTTGATCAATAAGAAGAAGAAAGAAAAAGATGAAGACTCCAAAGATGAGAAGAAGAAGAGTGTGGCATTCAAAGCCACATCATCATCAAAGGACAAGGGCAAAGCAAAAGTTGAATCAAGTGAAGATTCATCAAGCACAAGTGAGAGTGATGAGGAGATGGCTCTTCTAGTGAGAAGATTTGGCAAGTTCATGAAGAAGAAGGGCTACCGGGAAAGAAGGAAGAAGAATGCAAGAAAATTTGATGGCCCAAGAAGATGCTTCAATTGTGGAAACAAAGATCACTTGGTAGCCGATTGCCCACACTCAAGTGAAGATGATCACGAAGGCAAAAAGAAGAACAAGCATGAGAAGAAGGAGAAGAAAGAGAAGAAGGAATCCTCATACAAGAAGAAGAAGAACTATTCTCATGTGGTGACATGGGATAGTGATGCCTCTTCAAGTGATGAAGAGAGTGATGATGACAAGAAGAGCAAGAGGAAGGCACATGCAAGCATTGCCATTCATGACAAGCCTTCCATCTTCGATACTCATTCATGCTTCATGTCCAAGGGTTCTAAGGTATCATCCTGATAGCGAATCTAGTGATGATGACCTAACAAAAGAAGAATTAATTGAAATGCTTGATGATGCACGTATTCATTTTGATAAACTTAGAAAGGAATGTAAGGGTTTGCGCAAGGATAAACAATCCATTGAGCAAAAACTTGAGGAGCTTAGAGCATCTTATGAGAGTCTAAGGGAAGATCATAAGAAGCTCCAAAAGACTCACACTAAGCTTGATGAAGCTCATTCCTCTCTAGTTGAGCAAAATGAAGACTTGCAACAACAAGTGCAAAACAAAGAAACTAAAACTTGCAACATAGGTGTAACATGTAATATATCTTGTGAACCTATTATTGTTGCTACTACTAACCATTCTTGTAGCACCCTCACTACTACCTCACCCACTAGTGACCCTTCACTAGTAGTTGAGAACAAGAACCTAAAGGAGGAGGTTAAAAAGCTCAATCACTCCTTAGCTAAGGCTTATGGTGGTGAGAACCGCTTGCTTATGTGCTTGGGTAGCCAAAGGGCATCTCTCCACAAACAGGGATTGGGCTATACCCCCAAGAAAGGTAAAACCGCCTTTGCTCCCCACAAGACTTGTTTTGTGAAGAGAAATGGCCGGTATTGCACAAAATGCAAGTAAGTTGGTCATATAGAGCAAGATTGCAAAAGCAAGAAATCCAATGCATATGTATCCTCAATTAAGTTTGATTCTTGCTACATTCTTACAAAGGGCTTAAACGGTGTGAAGGCTAAGTTTGTTGGTACATCCATGTTGGGTCCAAAGAAGAAGACCATTTGGGTACCAAAGAGCTTAGTCACTAACCTTCAACGACCCAAGCAAGTTTGGGTACCTAAAAGGAATTGATCTCTTTTTGTAGGTCAATTACAAAGCCGGAAGGAGGCATTGGGTGCTTGATAGTGGATGCACTCAACATATGACGGGTGATTCTAGTATGTTTGGCTCTCTCAACACAAGTGCAAATAGTGGCTATGATGCAATCACAATTGGTGACAACAAGAAAGGGAAAGTTAGAGGACTTGGTAAAATTGCTATCTCCAATGATATGTCTATCTCAAATGTGTTGCTAGTTGAAAGCTTGAACTTCAATTTGCTCTCTATTGCACAACTTTGTGATCTCGGTTTCAAGTGCATATTCGGGGTTGATGATGTTGAAATTGTTAGTGTTGATGGGTCAAATTTGATATTTAAAGGGTTTAGATATGACAACCTATATCTTGTGGATTTCAATGCTAGTGAAACTCAATTGTCAACTTGTTTGATCACTAAGTTTAGTTTGGGTTGGTTATGACATAGAAGGCTGGGTCATGTTGGAATGAAACAATTGAACAAACTAGTGAAGCATGATCTAGTTAGAGGCTTGAAAGATGTCACCTTTGAGAAAGATAAGCTTTGTAGTTCATGTCAAGCCGGCAAACAAATTGGAAATACACATCCTAAGAAGAGCATGATGAGTACTAGTAAAGATTTTGAGCTCTTGCATATGGACTTGTTTGGACTAACCGCACATACTAGCATTGGTGGGAACAAGTATGGATTTGTGATTGTGGATGACTATACTAGATATACATGGGTATTCTTTCTAGTTGACAAGAGTGAAGTGTATGATATATTCAAGTCTTTTGTCAAGAGAAGCCAAAATGAGTTTGAAACAACTATCAAGAAAGTTAGAAGTGACAATGGTAGTGAATTCAAGAACACCAAGATTGATGAATTGTGTGATGAGTATGGCATTGGACATCAATTCTCACCCAAGTATACACCACAATCAAATGGCATTGTTGAAAGAAAGAATAGAACCTTGATAGATATGGCAAGATCAATGCTAAGTGAATACAATGTTAGTCATTCTTTTTGGGCCGAAGCAATCAACACCTGCTTGCTACTACATCAACCGCTTATATTGCCATGGTATGCTTGCAAAGACTCCTTATGAGTTGTTGAATGGTAGAAAGCCCAACATTGCATATTTTCGGGTTTTTGGTTGCAAATGCTACATTCTCAAGAAAGGTACAAGATTGAGCAAGTTTGAAAAGAAATGTGATGAAGATTTCTTACTTGGGTATTCAACCACAAGCAAGGCATATAGAGTTTGGAATTTGGCTAGTGGTACTCTTGAGGAGGTACATGATGTTGAATTTGATGAAACCCAAGGCTCTCAAGATGAAATTGAAAATCTTAGTGACGTGAGAGGCAATGACTTGGCAAATGCAATGAAGGATATGGATATTGGTGATATTAGGCCAAGGCAAGTCAATGATGATGAAGATGATGGTGCAATTCATACTAGTTTGCAAGTTGAAAATGAAGCAAGTGCAAGTGACTCACAAGATCAATCTCAAGTGCAAGATCAACAAGCTAGTTCATCTAAATCCAATGATCAAGTTCCTATTCTCCAACCGGTCTCTATTGCAAGGGATCATCCTTTGGATCAAATCATTGGTGGTATTCAAAGTGGAGTTCAAACTAGAGCAAGACTAGCTCAAATTTGTGAGCATTTCTCATTTGTGTCAACCATAGAGCCAACCAAGATTGAGAAAGCATTGAAAGATGTTGATTGGGTCAATGCCATGCATGAAGAGCTCAACAATTTCACAAGAAATCAAGTTTGGGAGCTAGTGGAAAGACCAAAGAAACACAATGTGATAGGAACAAAATGGGTCTTTAGAAATAAGCAAGATCAAGATGGCATAGTAATAAGGAACAAGGCGAGATTGGTTGCACAAGGTTACACTCAGGTAGAAGGTCTTGATTTTGGAGAAACCTATGCACCGGTTACTAGATTGGAGGCCATTAGAATCTTATTAGCCTATGTTTGTGCCCACAACATCAAGTTGTATCAAATGGATGTCAAGAGTGCATTTCTCAATGGGTACATCAATGAGTTGGTTTATGTGGAACAACCTCCCGGATTTGAAGATGTCAAGAAACCCAACCATGTGTACAAGCTAAGAAAGGCATTGTATGGTTTGAAGCAAGCACCTAGAGCATGGTATGAGAGATTGAGAGATTTCTTGCTCTCTAAAGGGTTCAAAATGGGAAAGGTTGATACAACTCTCTTTACTAAAAAGCTTGGTAATGATTTATTTGTGTTGCAAATATATGTGGATGATACCATCTTTGGATCAACAAATCAAGATTTTTGTGAAGAATTTGGAAATATGATGGCAAATGAGTTTGAAATGTCCATGATTGGTGAGCTTAGCTACTTCCTTGGTCTTCAAGTTAAGCAAATGAAGAATGGTACATTTGTAAGTCAAGGAAAGTACATAAGGGACATGGTGAAGAAATTTGGATTGGAACATGCAAAGCCCATGACTACTCCTATGGCAACTAATGGGCATTTGGACTTGGATGATAGTGGCAAAATGGTAGATCAAAAGATATATAGATCAATGATTGGAAGTCTCCTTTATGTGACCGCATATCGACCGGATGTCATGTTTAGTGTGTGCATGTGTGCAAGATTTCAAGCCTCACCAAGAGAAAGTCATTTGAAAGCCAGCAAAGAGAATATTGAGGTACTTGAAGGGCACACAAGATGTTGGGTTGTGGTATCCTAAGGGGTCCAACTTTGAGCTTATTGGATATTTGGAATCCGATTATGCCAGTTGTAAGGTGGATAGAAAGAGCACTAGTGGAACTTGTCAATTGCTTGGAAGGTCACTTGTATCATGGTCTTCAAAGAAGCAAAATAGTATCGCTCTCTCAACGGCCGAAGCGGAGTACATTAGTGCCGGAAGTTGTTGTGCACAATTGCTTTGGATGAAGGCAACTTTGAGTGATTTTGGATTGAAATACAAGAAAGTGCATTTGCTATGTGACAATGAGAGTGCTATCAAGTTAACCAACAACCCCGTGCAACATTCAAGAACAAAGCACATTGACATAAGGCATCACTTCATTAGAGATCACCAAATCAAAGGGGATATTGCAATTGAAAGTGTTGGCACCGAAGATCAATTAGCGGATATCTTTACCAAGCCACTTGATGAGTCACGATTTTGCAAGTTGAGAAATGAGTTAAACATACTAGACTACTCCAACATGAAGTGAAAAGCATCCTACATTATATGACATGCCTCTTCTTCGACTAAGCAAGGTAGAATTGGTTGACATAGCATTCATACTTTGATAAGGATTTGTCTAGTTCATGTAGACATGAAATGCATCTTATAGGCTCATTCATGAAAAATCAAATGCTTTCATGTATATATGGTACCACTTTTGTAAATTATGCTTGTATGATCAAGTGGTAGCATATGACATATTGATGGGCTTGCAAACCTAGTGTTAAATCTAGAACATGAGCTCATGATGTGTAACTTAACATGGTCAAGATAACCCTACTAGTGAGGTGTGAAGAAGCTTGTCCTTGGCTCAAACTTAGTTACATATTCTAGGCAAGTGATCTAGCTTGAACCAATGTGAACATGAACTAAACCCCATTTATTGGCTTGATACTCCCATAATTTGTACCATTTTTGGTGATTGTTGACAAAGGGGGAG
This sequence comes from Eremochloa ophiuroides, assembly GCA_038502445.1. Classification (NCBI taxonomy): domain Eukaryota; kingdom Viridiplantae; phylum Streptophyta; class Magnoliopsida; order Poales; family Poaceae; genus Eremochloa; species Eremochloa ophiuroides. The sequence continues at coordinate 29,502,587 of JAHLJS010000008.1, forward strand.
AAGAAAGTCACAAAGATAAGAAAGGAAAGGGGTCAATTAAAAATTTAAAAGCACATAAGTATGGGGAGCAAGCTCATGAATAAGTTGTTGCATTTGTGTGTGCATTAACATATGAATTGTTGCATTGTCAAAACCTCAATTTCTATATTTGCTTGATTGGTAAAATGCTTAGAAATAGGATTTGAATGGTGATTTGACAAACTAACATGCATAGGACTTACATGTCATACAAAGTACCTCTTTTACTTAAATGTTGATCTCACGAGGTATTTTGAGTTTGTGATATATGACTAGTGACAAATGGTGCTAAGGAAGGTATTTCCGCAACTCCGATGGTATCACGCTTCAAAGGTCCATTCTATATACCTTAGCATCATTTGATAGTGGTAGCTCACCCAAACTTTAAAATTCATGCATATGTGAAAAATTGAACCAAACACAAGGAATCACATATGTAGGGGGAGCTAATACTATCAAAATGCAAACTTGGTTTTCATCTCATATCTTTGTGAAGGTTGTCATCAATTTCCAAAAAGGGGGAGATTGAAAGCCCATGTTTGGTTTTGGGTAATTGATGAAACCTAGTTTGTTAACGATTGCTCTAAGTGTTTCATGAGAACAATTAGCAAACAAGATGGAGCAAAGGACCGGCTCGGTGGAGGCCACAAGTGAAGGGCAATGACGGCGTCCATGAAAATGGTGTAAGCCCATCAACAAAGGAGAAAGCTCTATTGACGGCATCCATGCAAATGGTATAAGTCCATTATCAAAGGTGTCCACAAGGACCATCAAGAGATGAGAAGGAAGTTGATAAGAAACCGGGAGCACAAGGCAAAGGTATAACCAATAGGAGCTCTTTTGATTTTGGTGATCAAGACTTTTTAGAGGGAGTGATCACATTTAGGATAGATAGCCGTACTATCAAGAGGGGCGAAATCGTTGATGAAATACGGTTAACAAGTGCTACTAGGTGTTCATGATCATTGCATTGCATATAGATGCTAGTGACAATAACAAACCCTTGGAAAACTCTTTTGAAAAGGCTAACACACGTGCACAAGGTGTAGAACACTTGGTGTTAGCACATGGGAACAAAGGGTGAAAGGTTTGAGTGGAAATCCTGAGAAAATAGAGCGTCGGACCGTAGAGTCACAGAGCGTCGGACCAATGTCTTCGGTCCAACGGCTAACACTGCTGAGAGCGTCGAACGCTCAGTCCCTGAGCGTCGGACCATTAGCCGAAGCGTCCGATGGTGCAGATCGTGTGAGAAATGACGCGTGGCGAGCTCTGAGAGCGTCGGACTCTCGACATTAGTCCGACGGTGAGCGTCGGACTAATGTCCGACGGTTTTCAGCGCTCGGGGAGCTCTCTGGAAACGTCGGACGCTGGCGAGTTTTAGTCCGACGGCCTGCTGTTTTAGAGTCCAACAGTGGATACGTGTAGTGCGTCGGACCGTGAAGTTTGGTCCGACGGCCTACCGTCCGACGGTTCGTTTAGCGCGGGAAGTTAGCCGTTATGATCCAACGTTCGACTTCAAACGGCTAGTGACAAGTGGCGTTCATCCGGGGCGTCGGACCGTGCCGATTAGTCCGACGGTCTGGCCGTCGGACAGTCCGACGGTACGCAGTTAAGTCTAAACGGCTATTTCTTTGTGTGTGGCTTATAAATAGTCACTTGGCTGGTTTGGGGAGTAGCTTTTGGCACTTCTAAACATTATAGAATACTTGTGAGCCTTCCCACTCCACTCTCACTCATCCTACTTGATTGTGATCATCATTTGGTGAGTTTGGAGAGCATCAAGTGCATTCATTGATAGAGATCATCTAGAGGCACTTGGTAGTGGTAATTCGCAGCGGTTTCTCTCATTACTCTTGGAGTTTGCCGACTCCTAGACGCCTTGGAGCTGCGAGGATCGTTGAGGGGAGTTGGTGATTGTCTCCGCCTCCGATCAAGGTATTGTGAGGGGTTCTTGAGCCTATCCCCGCGGGAGATCGCGAAAGGCATCTTTAGTGGATTGCTCGTAGCTTGGTGGATTTCCGTCATGTGTTGGTTGTGCGGCACCCTTGAGAAGGGTTTGGCATGTGATGCTAATTAGCTCGTGAACCTCCAAGTGGGTGTATTGCTACAACGAGGACTAGCTTGCCGGCAAGCTAGTGAACCTCGGTAAAAATCTTGTGTCATCTCTCTACCGAGGATTTATCTTGTATTTGATTGATTGGTTATATTGGACTTCACATCTTCTCTACACCGGGGGTATTGAAATCACCTTTACTCTTTACTTTTGTGTACTTACTCTCTTGTGTAGTTTGTTAGTTAGTTGCTCACTTAGGAGTAGTGTATAGTAGTGACATAGCCTTTGAGTGTGAACTAGTGATCATAGTGTAGTATACTTGTCTAGGTGGCTTGCATAGTGTAGTTTAGAGCTAGTGCTTTGTTAAGCTTGCTATTGTTACTAATCGGCTTGTTAAGTGTTGTTTGTAGATTTTTTATAGGCTATTCACCCCCCTCTAGCCATTTAGGACCTTTCAGTATCTCTCCACGTGTTTTAGGCAAGTTCTTAAAAGGTAGGCTCCCATAAGAGAATAGCCGCTTCGGGTAGAGGTTATATCCCCTACTGTCTCGCCTATCCCCTACACACCGGAAGTAAGGTAGCTGTCTTGATATACTTCATCTATTTGATAAGATAGTTCACAAGAGTAAAGTAAGTGTCATAGAAGTCTTATACTCACTCGTTGTCCTCCCACCTAGCTATACTCTACTAGTTATCTTTAGTTATCTCAAAACCTTGTCTTGTCTTGGTGTCATTACCCTTTCCTCTATATATCAATTTACCCACCTATCACTAGTTGATACTAAGTTGCTATGGACTTAACGATCTCTCTCTTTTTATTAATTATTCCTAGCAACCGCTTTCCCTTGGGATAAAAATAAATAACGATACCTTGGAATACTCCCGGGTGAAGTGCTACAGCGGTATATTCTGTGCGCTTGCAGAATTATCCAATAGACATAAGAAATACCCCCAGGAACTTCTGGCGCCGTTATCAAAGATAGCCTAACACCCTGTCTCTGGTGGTTGCGCTAAGAAGTGTCAACAAGCATTTCTGGCGCCGTTGCCGGGGATAGCCTAACACTCTATCTCTGGTGGTTGCGCTAAGAAGTGTCAACAGGCGCCACTGATAGACTCACTCCTTCGTAATAATGTTGTCCCGCATAATTGTACTCCAATAAGAAAACCAAAACTCGAGGCTCGAATTTAATAAGAGGTTAGCGATTAGCCAATAAGTAACTGATTATTCTTTAAGTTGATTTTAATTGACAGATTCTAACAGGATTCTCTTTTTGGGGTTTCCTAATTTTCTTATGCAGCAATTAGATATGTATGCATGTTATATATATTTATGCCACCACGGAGAATATTTATTTTCATGGGGCTTACGATTTTCATAATGCAATAAAGTAAATACAGATGCTATTATCATCATTTTTTTAATTTTATTTTTATTTTTTTATGCTACCGTAGTGAATATTTTATAAGTTTATTCACATGGGGCTTTCATGTTTTATGATGCAATAAATAAGGCAATAAATATTTTTCTTTTTTTCTTTTGATATGCATAAAGATGAATATGCTAAATTAAGATTACTAATGTAAATTATGAATACTAATTAATTAGATAACTACCATATTACCTTAAGGGTGCGGAATTTAAAGTCTACCGACCGGACTTTTTGTTCCACTCTTATGTATCTCTCCGTTTTAGAGATGGAGGTCTTGATGGTTGCACCTCTGGTGATGGTGATGTCACTTTTGTTCATTGCTTGGCCAGCAGGTTGAAGTAGAGCATTAATAGTGGAAGCTGGAAGCATCTTGCTCAGCGTGCATGTTCACAGAACTTTCACTTGTAGAATTTTGGGAATTAACAATTTTTTCTCAAAGTGTTGTCCTGTTTGCACAACCAAAGTAGAGATCAAGTGCACGGGCTCTGCTGGTGAAAAAACACCAACAAAACCAAATCTATATCTTTATTTTCTCAATCCTTAGGCACATTGAACAAGACAAAGTTGATGTTGCATAATTTGTTTTACTCATGACATGAGTGGTAAGATCAAACGATTAAGCATTTAATATTACATTTAAGTTCATATGGCAGAAAAGATTTAAATTGCTTAACCAACGAAAGGGTTGTCTATCCCTACATAATATATAAATTTTCACATGAGTATGACTACCATCTTCCAAAGATAGAATACAATGTTTTAGCACATTTGATTAACTCTGATATCAAAAGACTGATGCCACGAACAATCTTAAAGGACATAGCATGTTGAGTTAATTAGGTTAATCAATTAAAGCTGTAACTCTAACATATTTGTGTCTTTATTTATCTGTATTCCAAGATCAAGAGGAAAATAGTGACCACTTACCTTAAGATATTACCTTCATTATTAGGGCGTGATGGCACTAAGTAATGAAGGGTAGATGCCTGGTGGTCCTTTCCTTCTCTTGCATCTTGAGTTGTTCATGAGCATCTTGTCTCCTTTGTTGCTTTTCCTCTTTGCCATCTTTTGCTTCTTTGATCTTATGACACCTTGTCACTCCATTCATTATTATGCCTGCAACCGATTAGTGGACAACACATACCCAAAGAGATGTACAACTTTGGAGCATAGGTTGTTTGTCCAGAATTTTATCATGTTCCATCTACGCTACTAAGAAGATAGGGTTCATATTATGTTAGCATAGATCATGTTCTATACCTGCATGACTTGAGTCCAAGTAACTTGTAGCAGAAGATAAAGTGAATGAATCATTAATACTCACAGTACTTCCATCCATAATGAATGAGCTATGTTTTCCTCTGCAAAGTTATTGAAGTTCAGCATGTGCCCTGTCTCATCTCTGATTTGAATTTATCTCGTGACTTACCAAAATTAAATTGAAAGTTTTCTGCAAGGGTTAGTCCAATAAAATATCCAATGTTTACTACAGCATACGAGCGGCTCAAAAATCAACTTAGACACCACGTCCAATTTAACTTAGGAAGGCATTTTAACCTAAGGACCACGCTTAATTCAAAATGTCTTTGAAAGTAAAATCATCGTACCTCTTGGTTCGGAAATCAAACTAAAAACCTTATCTAATTATGATTCCAGAAAATAGTTTAAACTAAACACCATGCCTAATTTAAAAGGTGTATGAAATTATTCCAGCCATAAATTATAGTAAGTAAAGGTAGCATGAAAGCATTACAAGGATTTATTCAAATAGAGATAAAATAATATGATCATAGTGAGGTATATATATTTTTATTTTTAATATGCAAGTGGTATGGATGTATGCAAGAATTAAACATGCTATAGATTTGATATGAGGGAATATAAACTAAATGGTGTGGATGCATGGATTAAAATAAGATGCAAGAATTCAAAGATAACCACTCAAAAGTTTAAAGTCCATGAGCAAGACTTTCTCACCTTCTTGATCATACTTACCATGACTTGTGTGTAGCACAGCCTCTATGTTCATCACTTGAGATGTGATTTGAATTATTGTGACGACGACCTCCTTCTCCAATCTACACAGCGTTAGAAAGAAATATATATGTGTGTGTGTGTTTGTGTGGGCAAACCTGTGAGATGGCAGGGTTCCATTATTGATGAATCTTGAATGTTCAGGCACCCTGGGCTCTTCAATGGATCTTCTTGTCTTGTAGAAACTTGCCGGAAGATCAAAACGGCTTCTGTTGTCCTGTCTTATTCCATAACTCAACAGAACAGTGGTAATTCTACTAAATCTAGTAGTACACTAAATTAACAGACATCAATATCACTATCAAAATCCTTATGCCAATTGCTTCCCCGGCAACGGCGCCAAAAAGCTTGTTGGTATTAATTAAGTGCAAATAGAATATGAAAGATTTCGCAAGCGCACAGAATACCATTGTAGCTTTTACGCGGGAGTATTCCAGAGTATCATTATTTATATTTTACCACAGGGAAGCAATGGTTGAAGAATCTGATAGTTACCATCATGCATCTACTAACTTAGTACACCAACTAGACTATAGTAGGGGTGTCACACCCCAAAATTTCCTATTTTGGGTTGTGCATTGGCAACACTAAATAAAATGAATGATTTCAATTTTGATATAAATTTTCCAAGTTTAGTTGACTAAGCGCCAATTTAGATGGAGAAAAAAATATGAATCATTTAAACTTTTCTAAACTAAATTGATGGGCTTTGTTGAATGTAATGTTTGTTGGTTGCTTGACTTTGTGTGTTGTCTCCGGTAATGTTTTTAAAACATGTATAGTAAGCCGTTTATCTTTTGTTCAGAGATTTCCGTCGTTCTCTGTGATCAAATTCCTTTATTTTCCACCTCGATCCTTTCATTCAGGGCTTCCTCAAATCCTTTTCTTATACTCCATATTATTCCTTGGTGTTCATCATTCATCAACTTCTCTCTAAAAACTTTTCAGAAATTTTTCTGATTTTTTCTGAACCTTTTTCCTATTTTTCTGAGAGAAAAATCTAATTTTTAGATGTTCCAAAATACCTTTTCATGAGCTCTAAATGCTTTATTTGGGTTCATCATGCTCGATAATATCTCCAAGAATTTTTCCATAATTTTTGGAGCCCTCGGGATATTTTTCACGGACTAAATACTAATTCTAAACTTTTCTAGAATTATTTTAGTTGCGTAATTATTTTATTCCGAAAATAATAGAATCTCTAATTTTTCTGCAGCCCTCAAAGCCCATGTGCAATTATCCTAATGAACCTCTTTAGCCCATGCATTATTACTAATGGGTTTTAATAATTAATTAGGCCCATTAGTAAAGGTGGAGATTGACATCTCAATTAGTATCATATTGCTAATTGATGTTGAGGTGAGGAGTTTTTCTCCCTATATATATCGGCCAATACCTTAGGCAAATCATACCAAAACTACCTTAAGGAAACCCTCAAGTTTAGGAATACGGTAGTAAATTTAATTTTGCTCTTCATTCAACTGCGCTACCGCGACATCTTAATCTACGCCACCATCATCACGAGGTTCGTCCCATCGTTCTTTACGTCATAGTAACTTTTCTTTCGTCAAATTCATCTCCGTTTGATTTTTCCGGTTCGTTTCGTTTCCTTGTTTCTTCCGCCGAGCTACGGCCATCATCTCGCTGCCGCTCAGACCCGGCCTCCTCCTGTGCTGCTGATCATGCACCTCCCCTGGCCGAGCATCCTTCACACGAGATGGAAAGGTATACAAGTTTGCCAACATTTGTATTTTTCCTGTTATTTCTCCGTTTTGACTCTGATTTGATTCGTCAAATTGCATTAGGTTTGTAGTTATGTTATCTATATCTTTATACTACTATTAGATCTGTTTTGAATCTTTAAAAATTCGTAGTTAGATTTAATCTATTTTAGAAAAGAAAATCTTGATTAATTGATAACTTATTCGTTTTAATTCCGATTCGGATGATTCAACTTGCCTTAGCTTCGTGTCTTTGTGCTCTAAGCAGTAGTGTTGATGATTATCATGCCACTTCTCTATGAATTTATTGATTAAATTTAATTTGATTAATGATTATTTAATCACTTTATAATTAAAAGCTATCTAGTGTTTTTAATCCATTCTTATTGCGTTGTGATCTTGCTGACCGGAGCTAGGTGTGAGTGATGTCGTTCTCATATCTTATGTCTCTGAATTTTATAAGTCAAATATTAATTTGTTTTAATATTTATATAATCAGGTTTATAATTAAAATAAACTTAGGTTTATATATCGATCTTTTATAATAAATGTTAATTTGATTAATAGTTACTTTAATATTTCTTTGTTAATTAATTATAACTTGTTTAGTTTATACACGAAACCTATGATGATTCAATTACTTGTTCTTACTTATTCTATGTTTTCTAAACTATTAATTTCTAAGTTAATTAAAATATATGATCTTTTGTAAATACAATATGACTAAAGCTATATCATGATTTGTCTGTTTCAAATATAATTTGATTAACTTAAATAACCTCCATATGGTTTTATGTAATTAAAATGAATGAAGCTTATTGGTTTTGTGTACAAGGAAAATATCTCGATAGCTCTGTTCCTTATGTTTCTTGCGTTCTCGCTGTCGTAGAAACGTGCTCTTTCTTTTTTAGTACATTGTTTTGCTTTGTATGGTGTATTGTTCTAAGTTGTCTCTATTTGTTTGTTGGTATGTTTTGTCTATACTTGGTGTTTGCTACGAGTAGAAGAGAACCGTAAGTATGCGCTGGAGACCAGGAGCTACAGAAGGAAAGATGAAGTGTGAAGATCCTCTGAGCAAGTGCTTTGGGGTGAAAAGCAAATTAAGGCAAGTATAGCTTGGGTTTTATTTCTGTGATTATGATCTTGTGACTTAATTAATGTTTAAGTAACAAACAATAAAAATGACTTTTTAGCAACTTGAGGATTTATCTGTAAACGAAGCTTCTGGAGGGACAGTACAACTGTGAGGGCTACATGGCTCTGGTTTTAGCTTAGTATAAGGATCTTTTCTAGCTTGTTAAAGGTTAACCTTGTGGCGCAAATGGGGAAAAGCAGACTGTGGATCCCTATGACTGGTTGTATCACACAGACTGACTGATGAAACCTAGCGGCCCTAACTTGTTAGACGAACCTTTGAAAGGCTTCATAGTGAACCCTGCCGGTCTTCCTTGGTAGTGGGCTAAGAGGCTGATCACCTCGAGCGAAAGGGTAAATCACGGCTCACAGTGAAAGTGTACACTTCTGCGCAGAATTTATTAAACTAGTATACTAGTCTTGCCCAAGGACATGGGCGGCCTTGAAATCTTTACATAAGGATAATGACTTTCGATTGCTAACAAGCTCATTGGTTACCGTTTTATGCTTTACATTATTTATGTTACTATGATCATGAGATTACCATACTTGTTGAGTTTAACATGGACTCACTCTTGCTATTCCCCCCACACCTCAGGAGAAGTTTAGACTTGTGGTTGACCAGTCGGTTTGGATCCTGCAGAGTAACGTCTACACCCAGCGATCAAAGTTGTTTTTCTGTTGGTTGCACTCTGAGGTTATATTTTATTTACTTAATACATTATTTATTTAAGCATTTGTCTCTTGATATTTCCTTTATCTGTGACTATATGTGAGATTTGATTTTATTATTTCACATATAGTGTATGTCTGGTTTTGTTGTTAAAACCGGGTGTGACAAGGGGTAAGTAATAAATGATAGGAGTTATGCTTAAATGATATAGACACACAGGAGAATTCTATGATAAAAGAGTAGATAGCTAAAGTGAGAGGACAACGGGAGAGTTCAAGGTTCCTAAATACTTTTCTATTACTGGGGTTCTATAATAACTGATTCATGGTGAATAAAGCAATCACACAATAACACTTTGGAGCAAGAGTACCTTTTCGATTCTCGAATAGACTGGGAAGGGGTAATCGGGAGAAAGCTGCCAAAAAGCTCTACGAAACACCAACTCCGACGTGGTGGAATACGAAGATCGACAGAGCTGTCACCTCTGGGGCTACCACAACTAACCATAAGAATTGGGCGCAAACTCAGGTAAACACTAGTCTAGACACCACGTCTACACCAATGAATACTACTCTAATCATGCGCTATAACTAGAGCACTCAATACGAGCGAAGATCCCATGCCAAAGTATAACAACTATACTAACCAATCACATAATAAAGCATATAAGTAAATAGAGAAGATAAATATATTAAAGCATAAGTCTTACAAAGAAGAGATACAAAGATATACCAGACCACTGAAGACTTCTCCCAAACCGAAGCGCAGCTCCGCTCTCCCTAACTCTCAAATAGAACTAATCTATAACATTGGAAAGTCTAGTCCAAAATCTCTAGAGTTGAGAGGTTATCCATTCGAGGGATGCCTCACAACTCCATAATGGTGCCCTTGACTTGGGGGGTCCTGGGTTTCCTTATATAGGGGCGCCTGGCCTTCCCCTCCACCTTGGACAAGGGATGTGGTACTAAACCTTTTCACCAAGTGCACATAGGCCTTACTGGGCCAAATTCTGATTTAGGCCCAAGTAATCCTGCAGCCTTTAATTAATCCCGCATCTCAGGTTCTAGAATCTTCCTGTGTTTGTAAAATCCATATCTCTTTATTCTGGACTCCAAAAATAGCAAACTATAGGTCCGTTTTGATCAGTCTCGATGAGCTCTATGCAATGGTGAACTCCAATTCCTCATTTGAGATACTTTTAATCAGTGAAAAATTGAATATCCCTTCATACCCTACAAAACAAGTGAGAACACCAAAACTCGTGGAACTTCTTAGAATCAAACCCTATAACTATATTGTGTATTGTTTTATGCCTTTGATTCATGTTTAGTTGATGAATAAAAATGAGCAGTAACTACCGTCAACAACGGGGAGTTCGCCCGCGGTGGCAATGGAGGAAAGGAAAGGGAAAAATGGTGATGACACGCACTTATGTCGGGCAGCGGCAGGCTCAGGACGTGGCCGGGTCCCCCACGAGCTTGCTGCGATGGCGACCGGGCCCTGGCCGGCCGGACGGCGCCAGCGCGCGGCGCGTCGCACGCGCGCGTGCCCGACACAGTGTAGGGTCCGGTACTGTAGTTCATGCACCAAGTCAACACCTATATTGCTCATTATCGCCCTATTGCAAGTGGCAACCAGAGAATCTCCAAAAAAATAAAAGTTGTGGAGAATTTTATGATGCACAATTTTTCTTTTGAACCATGTCCAAATTCTGCACAGATTTGAAACTATTCAAATGGGCATAGAATTGAAATTTGAATTCCAATTGCAATCCAATTAAATTCTCTAAATTTTTCTCAACAACACGAAATTCTGTAAAAATAAAAGTTGTTCTATTTGTCATGCTTTACAACTTTCATTAAAGGTGTTTTATCATATTCTTTGTAATTTTTGAAATGGCTTTTAAAATTTGAATTTCAAAACACTAATTATGGTTTATTTTGAAATTCCACTCAATAACTTCAAAATTACCCAAAATAATTCCATTTTAAAAGGTCTATAACTTTTATTAAGGAACCATCACAATGTTATATTTAGTTTTTGGATTTAGGTTTTAGCCCAATTTAGGGTTTATAATTGATTTTATTTTAAATTTTCAAATTTGATTTATATATATACACACAAACACAAATATTTATATAAACAAGTCACTCTAAATCACCTATACACAATCACATGGAGAATTAAAACTTATTTTAGTCAATGCACAGTAAAAATGAGTTTATGCAGAATGATTTGCATGCGATCATGATGACATGGCAGGTTTTAGTTACAGTAACACCAGGGGTGTTACACTCTTTCCCCCTTAAATAAATCTCATCTCGAGATTTAGATACGGCTATAGCCTTAGGTTAAGTAACGGAAAAGAAAACATGCCAAGTAGATATTTTCAATTTTGGCCATAGAGCAAGTAGGGGTCTATGTTTTATAAGATTTGAAAGAGATAAATTAAGTTTAAGGAGTAGCAAAGAATTTAGGAAAGTTTTCAGATAGAGGATTTTCCCAAATCTCAAATGGCTTCTGTTTCTGAATGCTGACTCCGTTGTACTTTCTACCACTCTATCGAGTAACACGATCTTTCTAGTTTAGGACTCACACTTGACCCTCAGATTATGTCAAACCTGGTTCCAATTCACTCCTACTACATCAATGACTTGATCTGGCACTTGAAGACACTTCCCAAGTGGTGACACCTGAAATACATTATGCGCAGCTGACAAGTGTTCAGACGCTAGAGTAGATAAGCCATCAACCCACACTTTTCCTCCCAACCATTATAATGAAGATTCTTATTTGACCTAATCAGTTGTCTCTCAACACTAAAAACTTCATCTTTTGTTCTTCAAAAATAAACATTTACGAGGAATATATTTTCAAGGTGGTTTCAAGGTGGATGAGGACACATTAATTCGGATCTATAACGATTCAGGAACACCGACTACGGTACCAGTGCATACCCTGATAAGATCTTATGTGGCTGCAGTCCACAGGAGATTCTAAGTTTTGACACAGTAGCATAGTCACGGGTCGAGATACTATTGTAGAACACAATTAAAGTAACCTCAGTCAAAAGAGAGAAGGTATATCGATTGTGGCCATGATGAAAAAAATGACCAAGGACCTCGATACGAGAATATACCCTTTTAAATCTCATGCAGACGCGATCATCATGAAATTCCGGGTTGCTATATTGTATCGCAATCGTAGATCATGTTACAACACGGCAAACGGAATAGAGCTTATTAGTTGTGAAGCTGTAGTAGATCAGAACCTTAAACCTTGATACCTACACGTGCCTAATAGAATCTTGTGTGACCATAGCACGCAAGAGACCCTAGATTTCGACGCGGCATCGTGGTCACAGGTCATGGCACTACTATAGGGCACAACCATAATGACTCGAATAACAGGTTGAATTCAAGGAAATGGTACGTGTCGGGTCAAGGCGTGACACATATATAGATGAAAAGTCACGGTCTAGTGCTAGTCCTTATACTAGGTTTGTGGATAAATTTAAGTACCTCCTAAAGTTTTCCGAAGAAGTGAATTTTTTTAAAATAGATTACAAGATATTTATAAATAACCAGAAATCTATAAAACAACAGGTAATCCTCAGCAGATCTTAAATATCTTTTCCAAGTGATTGGATCTTAGGTATCATTTCCAAATCGATTCCCGTCATTTTATCATATGAGATTAAGATGATTGCAAGGGCAAGGAATTTCAGGAATTCGAAGAGATCAAATGGGAACTCTCAAGTAGATTTGATAATAGTTATAAATAGCAAAAAAAATTAGAAATCCTGGAAGAAATATGGATATGAATTTTTGTAAAGAGATTTGAAAGAAGGTGAAAGCACATTAATCGCAGGCTAGGATCATGCCCACTAACCCTGATAACAGCGAGCATCCAGCAGTAACTTCCTGTGGTTGCAATCCATAAGAGACCCCAGATTTCGACGCTGCATCATGGTCATGGATCATGATATTCTATAGACTACAATTACAATAGCCTTCGAAAGAAGTAACAATAGCTTTTGCAATCAAATTGGTTTTTGAAACCCGTCTTTGACTTGAGTTGTCAAAAATCATCACCAGATCTTTCAGCAAGCATAAGGAAAGCTAAGAAGATTCTTTTTTAATTTGCTTTCTTCAAACAGTTTCAATTTATAAAACCTTTTGAAGTTTTCAAAAGTAATGATGTAGTTGAGCCATTGTTAATGCTCTGACTAGGATCTGTAGGGACACTTCAAATCTCGACCGACCCAGGAGAACAGTGCGGGACCAAAAATACTTTAGTGGTTCTGAGTAACCTACTTCCTGCAGTGATTGCCACATCACTGTAGGAGTTCCGAACATGGTCAGGTAGTCGTCAATCCCAGTAGCAGGGTCTTGTGGATCCATCGGTTTAGAAGAGGGTGGGAATTTATTTTTATAAATACATTTTGAAGTTAGTTTTATTTTAGAAAGTATAGATATACTTCATAACGGGGAAATTATTAATAGTTGCAATGTCATGATGCATGAACATTCCAACGCGAATCAAAATACTCCGATATATATACGTATATACAGGGTAAATTATTTATTAGAGTGACATGCACTCAATGTTTTAGAACATAGGGCATACTTAATGTGCTAATCCACTACCAAGCTTAAAACCTAGCTACAACTCTATAGAAAGAATTAAGGAAAAATTCTATAGAATGAATAGGGAAAGTTCAGAAGCAACTCGGACCAAACTGCCCCATAAATTTTATTTGATCCAAAACATTTTGAAGTTTTTGTAAAGTAATACTGCAAGTACTTTACAATGAAATGCTCTGATACCATTCTGTGACAGAACTGCCTAAATCACCGGGCCCACGTGCACCATCATCGTCCCTAATAAACTCTGGTTACGATGCCCGAGTTCCCCGCAACCTAGATGGCCTGCTGGGTTTCCTCGAAAACCCTGATTTCCCCCAGAATCTCATTGTAAGCATTGCGGTATCACAACTGATTACACAAATAATTTTGATCAGAGTAAAGAGTGCGGAAGTATTACATAACCATAGGTTTACAAATATAAATTACATTATCCCGAACCAGAGTTTCGTAGTGGAGTAGCAGTAAACAACTAGACACCCTGCCCATGGGTCATATCATATACACATCTTCATCCATACATGATCCGTCAACCGGCACAGTCCCTATATAGAGCTGTTCACTCGACTAACCTGCAACAGGGGTTAACAAACCCTGAGTACATGGGGTACTCTGCAAGACTTACCTGAACAAAGAAAATGGAGAGAAGACTCAGGAATGCAGGCTGAGGGGAGTCAAGGTAAGGCTTTAGCAAGAGTCAAATATTTCGCAGAAAAGCAATACTAATTTGGAATCCTATTTTCAATATTTTAACTCAACATTATTTTAATCATTAACTATAGTTCCTGATTTAATCACATGTATCATCATACTTTCAAATTCTTATTCATTCTGAAAAACACTTAGTTCCGAACCACTTTTCGGGGTAGGGCAGTGGATCAAGTCTCCATTATCCGAGGAGCAACGACAATTCGAACCGATTAATACCCAGCTGGGGATCCCTATCCACACTGGTATATAGCACTTAAGCTTGCATACGCCAACCCCGTCTACCACGACTTTTCTATCCCTGAACTGGTCCTGCGCCACCCGAGAGCACAGTACTCCTCTCGTCTCCAGGCACGCCGGCCATGAGGGTACACGCTACTCTTGCCATCTCTCCACTCCTAGTGCGTGGTTGTCGGTTCAAGCAATAGAGCCACCGGATATAGGGCTTCCCAGAGTATGTGGCTAGTTGCAAAGTCTCGATCTAACAAGCCTACAACGAACAGTCCCTAAACTTTTTCCATCGGTATCCATGCATTGGGACTCTAACCCAAGCACACAGTTACCAAACGGTTTCCACACCCTTGCCTGCCGGAGGATAAGACATGGGGAACGCCGCCCCATGTGCACATCAACCGAGCGAAACATTTCTTTTTTTTTCATCGACCGGTTCCAAACTATTCCGATGGCGACAATACACTGGGACTCTAACCCAAGTGCAAGTCGACCGACGGATAACAAGTTCTTCACCAATTCTCATATTTTGTTCTCAATATATAATCATAGCACAGAAAGTAGCATTTTATGCAAATCTAAATTAATTTAGTAGGGCTAAGCGTTTTCCAAACATTTTATTTTAAATCGGGTTCAAGGATGATATATCATGGTAGGCAATGCAGCAAGTAGGTGACAATCAACTCCTATCAACCTAATGCAATATTTTAACTCAAGTTATAAACATTTTATAAAACACAAGGTAGGGGCTGAATGCACTGGGGCTTGCCTATTGCTTGAAGTAGATAGGACCCTGAAGTCAACCACCGAAAAAGATACACGCCCACTGAGTGAAAACCTTACTCGGGACTTGCTTCCGATAATAATCACCGTGCGTTCACTACACGAAATAATAATGTAATGCTTAACATGGTGATATGTATGCCATGATGCAGGAGATGCACTAAATGGTGAATTAATAAAAAGCAAACTTAATTTAGAAAGTTGAGTACAACTTTCCTTCACGATAAAGTTGCAAGCCAACAAAACCAACTTATCGATTATCGACTTAGGGTTTTATTTTAATAGTTGTTGAAAGCCACATTAATCAATCTATACTACTATTAAACAAGTTAATAATGAACTCAAACAATTACTAAGTGTTGACGGTCGTTAAGTACCAATTTTATACCGTCAACTAATGCCTAGGGAAGGACAATAATAGAAGCATAGGGGTTATTACTGACAAATTCCACGAGTTTTGGTAAATTATGTATTTTTCAGGGATTATTCTAGAAAGGCTTAAATGAAGGATTAAAGTGCTTAATTACCACGAAACTTAACTGCCAAGGAAACATCATCATCGGAACACTAGAAGCCTCTGGAACACACCCGAAGCGACCGGGGCCCAAAACCCACCAGGGTGGGGCTGGCCGGCGCCAGGATGGGGCCGGCCGGCGCCTCCCTAGGGTTTCGCCGCCGCCTTCTGGAGTCTTCCTCCACCGTCCTCCAAGGAGTCATCTGAGCCCTTTGTTTAAGTCGGTTTGATCCCACGGCGCACGCTCATCCCACCAGGGCTATAAATAAAGGGACAGACCCCCCTCCCAGAGCACCGATTCATTCCTCCTGCTTCATTTGTCAAGAGTAGACAAAAGTTAGGGTTTCCAGAGATTAGAAATAGGGCTCTAGTTCTTCAAGTTCATAGTTTAGGCGTCTAGCAAGGTTCAAGTAGAGTTGGGCGCTACGCTCGGGATTCCAGATCTGTTCGTCTGGAGATCGGTAATCCTATCTTGTATCTCATTATGACTTTGCTCTATTTTAATATATTGCTACTTATTCAATTCTTAGTTTATTCTAGTTGGATATTCGATATAGTTGTGATTGGTGATGATTATTGTCATTTGATCGTAAAGCGCATAATTCAGTACTCGAGTGAGTTAGGTGGTATACATTATGTAGATGTGGTGTCTAGATATATTGTGTACCTATGGAGGCACCCTGACGTGCCGGGTCGTGTGGTAGTCCGCGTAGGTGACAACTGCGTTGGTTCCTCTGTAGTCCACCCCCCGTACGTAGGACGAGTAGAGCGCGGTCGCGAAGGAGGTGACCCTTGTGTCTTAATATCCTCATTAGATGATGCTCCTTATGATATTTTCTGAGCTGATTATGCTATAAATGAAAATGTGTAATGTGGCGTATGCTGTAGACTTTGTATTTAGTAATTACATAGGTTTCCTTTACTTTAGCCGAATCTCGAGATTGTCTTACTACATTAGTGAGTCTCTATATTCTATCTCTGTAATACCATTTACCTCATTTACTCAGTTATCGTTTACCATTTATCATTGACTTATTTATCGCTAAAGCACTAGAGTTATGGGTTATCATAGATCTGCACATTTATCTTTCCAATCTTTATAATAGATTATCCTAATGAGTAGAATGCTTCTTTATCCTTTTAGCATAAAACAAATCAACGATACTCGTAATACTTACCGGGTGAAGTGCTACAATGGGAGAATTATCTGTGCGCATGTGGATATATTCTGTAGTATTATTTTTAGGAGGCAAGTGAAGATTATTTTACCTTTGGTTTTTGGCATCATGTTAGAGATGACAACTTAACGTGAAGTGATGTTAAAAATACCAACAAGCATTTCTGGCGCCGTTGCCGCGGATGACAATTATATTCATTAGGATAATTTATTGATTCGTTGATTTTATTTGCCAGGATATTTCTAGAATTTCAAATAGTTGAGTTCTTCATAGATAATATTATAGAAAAACAGAAAAATAACTATAGACATAAATACTTATAGATAACCATAACCTTTTGCTTTAGCAGACTTGCCCGTGTTTTGTTTATGTTTAAATATCTTATATAGGGTAAGTGCAGGATTGGTTGTGTACTTTAACTCTTATCAATCAGGAACAATCATAGGAAGAAGGGTCTTACATTATTTTGTGAAGCCAAGGCTGAGAAGACTCTACGTGAATTCTCTGCCCCAAGCACTCAGAATATTCGCGTTGGGCCAACTTTTAACATTGGAGATCATGATTACGAGATCAAGCCAAGCCTCATCAAAATGGTGCAAGCTATCACATTTAGTGGAATGAAAGATGAAGATGCAAGTGTTCATCTGCAGAATTTCATGGAGATTGGCAACACCATCAACATTAAAGGCATTCCTCAAGACGTCGTGCTACTTCGTTTGTTTCCGTTCTCATTGGAGGGAAAGGTGAAGCAGTGGTTTTATCAAATAAAGATTGAGTCGTGACATGGGTAGAATGTTCAAAGGCTTTCCTAAAAAAGTTTTTCCCAGTAGGCAAAATCAATGCTCTATGAGGAAAGATTTCAGAATTTTGTCAGTAGAAAGGTGAATCTATTCAGAAGCCTGGGAACGTTTTCAAGATTACATATCAGATTGTCCCCATCATGGAATGGAAAATTGGTTGCTCATGCAAACATTTTATCACGGACTAACTCAAAGGTCACATGAGCAACTAGATGCCACTGCTGAAGGATCATTTATGTCACTCACCCCTGGAAGAGCTGAAGATATTATGGCAAAGATAGCAGAAAATCAGAATTGGACAAACAACACTCAGACATACCATAAGAGTGAAGAAGTTCCAGAGGAAGTGTGTGCACTGTCAACCAAGATGGATGTACTGTTGAACTGGTTAGAGCAAAGAGCCAATCATAAAAGAGATCGTCAAGCTATTCAAGATGCATTCAATTCCCAGAATCAATATGAAGGATCTTTAGGAATTGAGTTTGCAAGTCCCCCAGAAGATATTAGTACAGTCATCAAGTCTACTTCTCAGAAGCTAGAATGGAATCAACCTCGGTCAACCAACCAAGGTAAGTACCAGGGCAATTATAACTTTTCAAATCAGAGACAACCATCCTTGAGAGAATTAATATTAGAACAAGGTAGGATTAATGAAAGTATTTATAAGAAGCTTGCTTTTAATGATAAAGTTTTAGAAGGAATTAATTCTAAAAAGATAACATTACAAATTGCACAATTATCTTCTACTTTGTTTATCACTAACCATGAACAAATAAAAGGAATATCTACTAGAGGAGGTAAGTCTACACGTGATCCACCTTACCCAAAAGGGGCACGTAGACCATCACATTTAGTGCAGGTAGAAGAAGAGATTGAAAAGTACAACAGAGAAGAAGAAGTTATACCACCTTCACCACCAGTTGAACTACAAGATCAAGAATTAACTCAAGATTTTCATGACACAACCCTCCTACCGTTTGCACGCAGAAGAAGAAGAGTTAAAACGGATGATCAATTTGGTAAGTTTGAAGAGGTAATTTAGAAGTTATATGTCAATATTTCGTTGTTAGATGCCATGCAAGTACCTACATACGCGAAGTATCTTCAAACCATCCTCAACAACAAAGGACCACTACCTTCTATTGAAGTTGCCAAGCTAACGGAGGAGTGTAGTGAGGCAATTCTGAGTTCTTCTCCTACTAAGAAGAAGGATCTACGGTGTCTCACTATTGATTGTTCAATAGGAGACCAGATGTTCGAGAATGCTTTATGTGATCTTGGAGCAAGTGTCAGCGTCATGCCCCAGACCGTCTTCGACAAACTCAACTATTCTACGCTCACACTAACCACGATGTGTTTGCAATTAGCTGACCAATCGGTCCGCTATCCCGCAGGAATCGCAGAAAATATTCCGGTAAAAATCCATAACTTTTTCATTCCTGTATATTTTGTAGTACTTGACATGCTGGAAGAGAGGAAGATACCCCTCATCCTCGGGCGACCATTCCTAAACACTGCAAATGCAACCATCAAAGTCAGAGCTGGAGAGATCACATTCACCATCAATGGGCAAGAAGAGCGATTCGCATTCAAGCCAAGACTGAAGCAATGCCAAACATTGAAGTGTCATGAAGAACAAGATGCAACAACATCTCCGACACCGGAGATGAATCATGAAGAATAATTCAACTGGAGAAGTCCGGATCGGCGGACTTAAAAATCCCGAACCTTCGTCGGGAGGTAACTCGGTAGTTATCGGTAATTTAATTCTTGCATTGAAATTTGCATATTCACTTTCTCATAAATTACATTATTAAAAAGAAATAAAAATAAACATAGCATGATTAAAGCTTAAGACCCATGTGATTATTACTAATGGAGTGTTAAACCCCCTCAGTGAAATTTACTGTGGTGGCAGAAAATTATAAAAAGACCATCATTAGAATTCTAATATTTCGTAGATTCATAAAAATAACTTAGTTTTTCATTCTTATGTCATTATACGGTATAAATACGGGAGACATATGAGGCCCACCATCATCACATCAAGTCACCTCAAGCATTATCATCAACTACCACCAACCACTACCATCCAAACTCCACCATTCATCCATATACTACCCTCTATTCATTCATTCATCAGAGAAAGGAATCATTCACATGTAGGGGGTGTAGGTGGTGTCGACATTGTCTAAAGCCGAGAGCCAAAAGCACACCAGGTGGGGCCGGCCGGCTCCATGCCCACACCGGCCGGCGCCGCTCCTCCTCTTCTCTACCTCTCACTTCTCTCACTCACTCATTCACTCACTCACACACCAGAGAGCACATAGCTACTCTGCTTTGTCGCTCGAAACTTCGAACTTTCACAAATCCTTCATTTGATTCAAGTTTAAGCAAGGAAAGGGTAGAGAAGAAGATTAGCAAGAACACCTAGTAGAGAGATTGCCACTTCAATTTCTCCTCTCCACTTGTTCTTGCTTGTTCTTGTTTTGTTCTTGTGTTCCTGTTTGTTCTTGCCGTGTTCTTCGTGTTCTTCATTCTTCAGGAAAGATGAGCAATAGAATGAAAGGTGCCATTCGATCCCTTGGAAGAGCCTTCTCACGCCGCACAACACGAAGTCAATCATCAACACAAGTGCCATCGTTCAGTCAGCTCCGACATGAATATCGATCATCCGTCACCCTTCACGTATGACAACCCTTCATCCTCTCCCCAACAGAAAGAGAGGTATGAGCTCACAATCATCACTCAAATTTCATTACCAACTAGACTGTAGAGGGAGATATTAAATGTGGTCAAAAACAAGGAATTTACGCATACTCCAATTTTTTATGCCACTTTGCTCCATGAAACCAGAATGGATTCCGAGTTTGAGCTTATTTTTAGAAATGTTGGATGGGTAGGTGCATGGCAAATTAATGAGCAGGGTAGCAAGTTACTCACTATAGAATTTATTAGCACCCTAAACTTTGATGATGATGAGGTTAATTTTAGAATGTTTAATAAACCTTTCACCCTCTCATGGAAAACTCTTAGTTTAGTACTAGGATTCAATAATCAGTGTGTGGTCAATATAACTGAAACTCTCCAAGACTTTGATAAAGATGATTTTTGGGAGAGCATCACTGCAAAGAAACCTGAAAGAAAACAAAAATATACTACTGAAAAAGTCCATCACCCCACACTGAGGTTTATGCTTAAGTGGCCAGCTTTTACATTCTTTCCTATAGAGGAGTTAAATACTATTAAACAAGATGAGCTGCATTTGTTATATATCATGATTAAAAAGCGGAAGGCGTCTGTTGACACTTCTTAGCGCAACCACCAGAGACAGGTTGTTAGGCTATCTCTGATAACGGCGCCAGAAGTGAATGTGGTATTTCTTATGTCAATTGGATAATTCCGCAAGCGCATAGAATATACCGCTGTAGCACTTCACCCGGGAGTATTCCAAGGTATCGTTATTTATTTTTATCCCAAGGGAAAGCGGTTGGCAGGAATAATTAATAAAAAGAGAGATATCCCTAAGTCTATAGCAACTTAGTATCAACTAGTGATAGGGGGTAAATTGATATATAGAGGAAAGGGTAATGATACCAAGACACGACAAGGTTTTGAGATAACTAAACATAACTAGTAGAGTATAGCTAGGTGGGAGGACAACGAGTGAATATAAGACTCCTATGACACTTACTTTACTCTTGTGAACTATCTTATCAAATAGATGAAGTATATCAAGACAGCTACCTTACTTCCGGTGTGTAGGGGATAGGCGAGACAGTAGGGGATATAACCTCTACCCGAAGCGGCTATTCTCTTATGGGAGCCTATCTTTTAAGAACTTGCCTAAAACACGTGGAGGGATAATAAGACTAGACAGGGCAGTCATCACCTGCTAGCACCCACAAACAATCCGTGCGACAAGCGGCATTCAAAGGCAAGATCTAGTCTAAGCACCACGCTTACACTAAGCCTTACTACTTAGTTGCGTACCAACAACTAAAGCACCCTATGACAGGCGATGAACTACACACGTGAGCTGGTTACAGGATCACTATCTAATATAACTTAACTATAAGATAAGACAAAACACAACAATACTATAAAGAATAGTAATGCACTAAGTAGAGACTTAGTAAAGCTAAAGTAAAGATAATATATTGATGAAGGTAAAGTCTTACAGAAGGAAAGGTACAAGAGCTATACCAGACTCTCCAGCAGACGACTCCGGAAACTCCGAGCATAGCTCGACTCGACTCTAACTCCCATACTAAACTAATACTACTACTAAAGAGTAGAACTCTTGTGACTTGTGACTCTTGTCTCTCTTGTGTCTTGTGTCTCTTGAAGAGGAGTGGGCAGCCTCTATTTATAGTGGAGAGTGGAGGGATGCTACGTCAGCGATCCGTGTGCTCCTCAACTCTCCACCCTTGGATCCACCGCCTTGTAACCTGCCTCAAAATGGACGGTCTTGGCAATTTGAGCACATGGGAAGCATGCTTGTAGTCGGTGGGGAACGTCGGTGGCCGGGGCCCACACCAACTGGTTCGGCCGACCCCTATGATGGGTGGGGCCAGGCCAGTTGTGGTCCCCACCAGTCATAGGGTTTCTCCTGGTACTTGTCCTGTCTTGATTGCTTCGTTTCATGCCTCAATCCGTGTGCTTTTGATCTCCACCGTTGAATGAAAGCACAAGTTGATCCGACGGATGGAATGACTTGGTTGGAGTGTCACACGGATCCTGCCACATCACCAGAGCAAGGTGGGCCCCATGGGCAGTTCGGCCGACCCTTGGGTGGGCCCACCCTTGGTTCTGATCTCTTTCATTTGATGTTGTATGCACTGTGTTGAAAGGTGGTGGCCTGGGGCAACATGACATGGTTCGGCCGAACCATGTAGTTAGCCCCTAGCTACTCACTTTTGCACTGTTTTGGTGTTCCCTGCAATCACAAGCTAAGAGTACAAGTGAAACTCGTTATTGATAAAATATGCTCATGATATGTTTATCTTCCCTTGAATCCGAGGCCTGTTGACGGTGTTTGAATGTGGAATTTTATGGTATATCCACGTCAACAAGATCCCCCAAGCTTAACCTTTGCTCGTCCCGAGCAAATAATTAAACGTAGCCTCAGTGGATCAGGAGTTGCTACAATGTTCATATTTCAATAATACCATGTGTACAACTAAATACTTCTCTTTTGAATGGAAAAATTGGCTATAAAAATTCACCCATTTTACCTTAGTCCTTTATGATGCTAATGACTTTTCCTTTGCCTTAGGTGGTTGAGAGACAGAATAGTTTAGCTTGAGCACTATTTTTCTCATTCTTTGCAAGTTTCATACTGGAGGTTTTAGCAATGTTTTTTGCAAAAGACAACTTAATGTTCCTCATATGGTTCTCTCATGTCGCTCAAATGGTGTATGATTCCTTACCAAGGCATACAGTAAATGTTGCCTCCTCTTTATCATCCTACTTCTAAAAATGGCTTATGTGTAGCTTAAGGTAGGAATGAAAGAATATAGCATACTTACTTTGCATATGTTGTAGAGTCAAAGCTTGGATCCAAAGAGAGAAGTGTCATGCCCTTAGATCAAGATGTGCAAGTGTGTGGAAAATATGAACTATAGTGCTCCTCTATTTGAATTGTATCTCTCTCTAACAAATTTTAGAGACATGGCTATCATTTTTCTCTTATTTATGAGCCTAGACTTGCTCAAATATTTTTATTTTCTTTTCTATGGACTTTCTTATGTCCATCTTTCTTTCTTTTTATTTTCATTTTGCATAGCCTTTTGTCTCTACTACCATAACAACTAAGAGAGATTTTCTATGACTTTAATATATGGAGCATTTATTTGGTGAAAATGGAAGGCATGTGGTTGCGTACTTCCAGTGTAGAAGTAGCATAAATATGTGGTGTGTACGTGATCTTGATCTTGAGAGCATGATAAGACTCTCAATAAAGGTCAACAAGACTCGACAATACTCAACACAAAGCAAATAGCTTATGTGGAAGCTTTTAGACATGTATAGCATATATGGATGTGGTAGGAATTGATCACCATTAAGGAACAATAAGGTTTTGGTTGTTTAAGAAACAAATCTCCAGTAATCATGCATGCTTAGAACAATATTATAGTAGCTCTTGTTTCACTATATCATATCTCACAACAACTTAGAATTAGTTCTAGCACTTAGCATCCATAAAGTTTTCAGGTTCATGATGATTAAATAAGCCAAGTAATCCATACTCAAAGAAATACTAAGTTGTAAACTAGGCGTTAAAGAAATATTAACAGAGCAACTATTCATCATTTCCATGTGGAAGATAAATATTCATGAGACATATGGAAATAAGAAAAATATTTTTGGTATTTTTATCTTATGTATTTTTTTATATGCAATAAATTAAAATAATATAAATAGCTAGAATAGAATACTTACCTTGGTGGGGGGAGGATCTCCCTCAAGCTTGTCCTTTTTCTCATTGTGGTGGCGGGTAGTATTGGAACCATCCCGCCCAGCGTTGTGCTTTTTCGTCTTAGATAGCTTGCAATAGTTGAGCATTTTGTTGTACCATATTCAAAGTTGCATCTTGCTCTACTTGCATTGCACCCATGTCATTAATGAGTTGGTCCATTTCCGATCCTTGGCTTCTACGACCCCTCGCCCGTGCGGAAGGACGGGGAGTGCGCACTCTTGGAGTGTGCTGTTGAGGCCGTTCCGTGGACCTTGAAATGTCCATGGAACTTGCCTCATCACCTTCTTCTTCATATCTCCTTGCAGCTCGTGATGCGCCGCCTTGCTCAAATTGGGCAGCTTGTGACATGCTCCTTATCACCCTTTAAGATCCTGCAATATTTTGGCCACTTGCCTCTCGGTCCCAATTTATGGTTAGTGTGCGCAGCGCATACAAACGACGCCTCTCACAAGGGAGAGAGATTTCGGCTGTATGGCCAGGATAAATCATTTTTATATCACCATTTTCATTTCTTTTAAGGACTTGAACACTTATGAAGAAATCTTCGGTTACAATATCTCTAGAAGAGGCAATGTATTCAAAGTAATGTTTTCCATCTAGCAAGTCCATTGTTTCAGCAATGCGCGTGATAAAAGAAGTGAAGAATATGGGCTCGCTTCTATGGAAAATACCAAGCCAAAAGTGGACTAACATCTTAGCAGGTGAAACATTTATTTTCTTTGTCATGGCATAGAGCAGTCTTAACACATCATTATAAAGAACTTGCACATTAGAGCCAGGAAGAAAAGTTATAGCCATCCAATATCAGATCAAGCGCAAAGTAGGGTTATGGATTTCATCGGTTTTAGGGTCAGAGCAATCATTAGATCCTGTTATAGCTTTCTAAAATCAGCTTTATCAAATCTTCTTGTTGCATTAACAAGGTCTAGATGACAGTCATTATCAAAACCAAGTGCCATGCTAAAAACTCCCCATGTTAAATTATACTCTTGGTTAAACATGCGAAAGTAGACATTATTTTTAGTGGCTTGTAAAGAGCATAGAAATTCAATGGTGAGCTTTTCTATTTCAAGTTCTTACACTTCCCAAAAACTTCCCCAACCGATTGTATTGAAAATAGTATTGAATTCCACGGTCATACCTACGCTGTCCAAGAGGACAGGGTCGATGATGCCGGTATGTTCATACCCTCGGTGTCGGATGGAGGTGTACCTTTAGTACTCTTCTTGATTTAGCATGAGGCCGCTCTCGGGGTCGAACGTCCTCTCGGAAGACACTCCAAAGCTTCGTCTTGGTGGAGCTTCTCTTCCTTCATCTTCATCATGGTGGGGTCGTCGGGAGGAACTCCCTACAACACTCTTGACTTTCTTGAGTGTGGAGGAGAACTTCTTCATCCTGTAGCAATGAGATCACACAAGAGCACACTATAACAACAGGGATTAGCGTTAGCGTTAGCGTTAGCGTTAGCTATCCCATTGTTAGTAGTCCTTGCGGGGTATGGTTACCTCCACAAACAAGAATTTGAGAGCAAATATGAGAGTGAGACAAGCTTCTACTACTACAATATTTTTGGGTTTTTTGGTTTGAGTGGCCAAGCTTAAACTAAACTTGAGAAACAACTTGCTCAAATGGAGAGAAGAAGAGAGATTGTGTGCTCGGCAGAAATCAGCAGGTTTAGGTGTGGATTTGAGCACACAATGCAAGGGTATTTATAGGGGGAGAAGGGCTGGTGGCCAGGCCACCCTGGCCAGTTCGGCCGACCCCCCTAGGACAAGTTTTTGTTGTTTTCAACTTTGGACAGAGAATCTATTCGAATTCAAACTCGACTTTGCTGACAGCTCTCAATTGATGGGTCGGCCGAACCCATTATGACATGATCAGAGTTGTTTTTACCTTTGCACAGGGAATCTATTTGAATTCAAACTCCATTTTCTTGAAAGGATCCAAAACATGGTTCGGCCGAACCAGGGTTTGTCCCCTTTCAGCTTTAAACTGTGTGTCTAGAAAAGTAGAGACTAGTGGTGGACCAAAAGTTTTGCAATTTTCAGAGATTCCCTTGTCTAGTGTTTTGTGAAGGTAAAATGTGTATGACAAAAGTGAGGACATGTTTAAAGTGATTCCCATGGACCATGGGAACACTAATGCATGCCAAAGTGTCCACTTTTCAGAATTGGATGGTAGTGGATGTTGGATTCTCCTTGGAAGTTGTCATGACCAAATTCAAGAAGGAGCTGGTGTTCAAATTTCAGGAAATGAATCACTACACCAGGCCAACACCATCAGAGGTGGGTGGGCCCCATGGTGGGGTCGGCCGACCCCACCTAGGTGATCCCACCACCTTAGGTGTGAGCAGAAATAATCTTTTTCAAGTTTTATTCATCTACTTATTTTATTTTGTCGAAATAAATTATTGCCAAAATTAAACATGAAATGCAATCAGGAAATTCAAAAATTGAAATGCAAGAATTAAATATGGGGTAAATACTGATTTACCTAACCAGCAAGGGCTCCATGTTTTAGGTCCGTAGAGCAAGACCTCTCCATTTCGGGTTTATTCCTCGGGTGCTTCGATCGGTCCCGGAGATGGAGACCGTGGTGATAGCACCTCTTTCTTCCGCCATTCCTTCTTGGTTGATGCTTGTGATTCGGTGGAGTCAGCCTTATTTACCACCTCAGCCTTACCTACCAGTTCGGCCTTTTTGGACCTTGGCGGTTGATTCTTTCGGTGGGGTGCATATTGTGGCTTGTTTCTCCACAGATTCTTCCTTACCTGTTGCATCGATTTATAACCATTGAAAGGACATTTAATTCTCTTACCTGGGAGTTAGAAGTGGACTTGGCCAGATCCCACGTAGACGATGGCATTCACAGTGTTGAGGAACGGCCTTCCTAGGATGACGGGAACTTCGTCATCGGCTCCCATGTCAAGAATGATGAAGTCGGCGGGGATGTATTCATCTTGAACTTTGACAAGGATGTCCCTTGCCAATCCCTCGGGGAACCGGATTGATTGATCGGCCATCTGCAATTTGACAAAAGTGGGGTACAAAGGTCCCCTAGCAAGTTCTCGTACATTACCTTAGACATGATGTTCACTCTAGATCCAAGGTCGCAGAAGGCGTTGTTGAAGGTGTGTGGCCCGATCTCGCAGGTGATGGTAGGATGGCCTAGGGTCACTCTTCTTGGCCATGAATGGCGGATCAAGAAGACAACCCGGGTTTTGCCTAACCGGAGGCTTATCAAACCTCGTGGAAATTAACTTAACACCCTCAATTGGTTCCTCAGGTTTCCCTGGGATCTTACCTTGTTCGAATGATGGGACAGCTGCTGCTATTTGAGCTAATTGGGTTTCTAACATTTTATTAAAGCTCAATTGATTTTTCATAGCAGTGTTGAAGCTATCCATTTTCTCATTAAGATTTTCAAGAATCTTATCATTAGCCATTATTTTCTTGTTTATGCTATCATTAATTTTAGATTGGCCTAAGACAAGATCTTTAAGAGAAGGTTGATTACCATAAGAATTATTGAAATTATTGCTGTAACCATTACCTTGATTTCCTTGGTAGAAGGGGCGTGAGTTCCATCCTCCTTGTTGCTGGGGTCGATACCCATTGTTTTTGTTGTTGATGAAGCTCACTTCCTCCTTCGTCTCGGGACAGTTGTTGCCCGAGTGATCTTTTCCATCACATACCTCGCACCATGGATCAGTTTCGATTGCTCGTGCGGTGGTAGTGGTTCGCATGGCCTCTTGTTCCTTCTTGGAACTTTCCTCAATCTTTTTCATCAAGAGGTCCATTTTTGCTGAGAGCATGTCCACCTCATTAACAGTGTGCATACCCCTTTTCTTGGGCTGGAGACGCTCCTCATTCCATCCTTGGTTGATAACCATCTTTTCAATGAGGTCTTTGGTGTCTTTGACATTGTGTTGCAGGAATGCTCCTCCAGCGGCAGCATCAAGGTGACTACGGGCTAATCCAGTCAGCCCATGGTCGAATCCTTGGATTAGGAGCCATTCTTCAATCCCATGATGAGGACAAGCACGAATGTACTCCTGGAGACGTTCCCATGCTTCGGGAATCATCTCGTCAGCTTGTTGGAAGCTTGAAATTTTGCAACGGAGAGCGCTTGTTTTGCCTATTGGGAAGAATTTCTTGAGAAATACATTGGCACACTTCTCCCAGGTGGTAGCTTCATTCTTGTTGGCATAAAATCATTGCTTCGCTTTCCCAAGCAGTGAGAATGGGAACAGGCGAAGACGGATGGCATTAGCTGAGACATTTTTGATAGTGAAGGTACCACACACTTCCAGGAAATGCTAGAGATGGGCATTGGCGTCTTCATGCGGCTTTCCACAGAATGGATTGGCTTTTACCATGTTGATCAGAGCTGGCTTAAGCTCAAAGGTAGCATTCCCCAAGTTGACCTGTGGACCGGTGGCAATGTTGTCAGCCGACGGTGCAGAGAACTCAGAGATGGTCTTTTGGGTCAAAGCTTCCTCGGTTGATAGTGCAAAGCCTCTTTCCTCAAACGAATTCAGATTTGAGATGAACCTTTGAGGTGGAACTTGACGGCGTCTAGTTCTCCTCAACAATTGCTCAGGGTCTTCAATGAAATTTGACGGCAATCGGAAACCGTTCATGCACTGTCTAGCTTCACAATAACGAGAAACACAGAAAGGGGTAAGCCCCTAACACTACTCGATAACTAAATTGATAGTAGACTCCGGATTCAATTTTTTTATTAATATTCCTAGACTGATGCTTTCCCCGGCAACGGCGCCAGAAATGCTTGTTGACACTTCTTAGCGCAACCACCAGAGACAGGGTGTTAGGCTATCTCTGATAACGACGCCAGAAGTTCCTGCGGGTATTTCTTATGTCTATTGGATAATTCCGTAAGCGCACAGAATATACCGCTGTAGCACTTCACCCGGGCGTATTTCAAGGTATCGTTATTTATTTTTATCCCAAGTGAAAGCGGTTGCTAGGAATAATTAATAAAAAGAGAGAGATCCTTAAGTCTATAGCAACTTAGTATCAACTAGTGATAGGGGGGTAAATTGATATATAGAGGAAAGGGTAATGACACCAAGACACGACTAGGTTTTGAGATAACTAAAGATAACTAGTAGAGTATAGCTAGGTGGGAGGACAACGAGTGAGTATAAGACTTCTATGACACTTACTTTACTCTTGTGAACTATCTTATCAAATAGATGAAGTATATCAAGACAGCTACCTTACTTCCGGAGTGTAGGGGATAGGCGAGACAGTAGGGGATATAACCTCTACCCGAAGCGGCTACTCTCTTATGGGAGCCTACCTTTTAAGAACTTGCCTAAAACACGTGGAGGGATACTAAGACTAGACAGGGCTGTCACCACCTGCTAGCACCCACAAACAATCCGTGCGACAAGCGGCATTCAAAGGCAAGATCTAGTCTAAGCACCACGCTTACACTAAGCCTTACTACTTAGTTGCGTACCAACA
The DNA here is from genome assembly GCA_038502445.1 of Eremochloa ophiuroides. Taxonomy (NCBI): domain Eukaryota; kingdom Viridiplantae; phylum Streptophyta; class Magnoliopsida; order Poales; family Poaceae; genus Eremochloa; species Eremochloa ophiuroides. The sequence goes on from JAHLJS010000008.1 coordinate 29,532,483, forward strand.
ACTAAAGCACCCTATGACAGGCGATGAACTACACACGTGAGCTGGTTACAGGATCACTATCCAATATAACTCAACTATAAGTTAAGACAAAACACAACAATACTATAAAGAATAGTAATGCACTAAGTAGAGACTTAGTAAAGTAAAGTAAAGATAATATATTGATGAAGGTAAAGTCGTACAGAAGGAAAGGTACAAAAGCTATACCAGACTCTCCAACAGACTGACTCCGAAGACTCCGAGCGTAGCTCGACTCGACTCTAACTCCCACACTAAACTAATTCTACTAGTAAAGAGTAGAACTCTTGTGACTTGTGACTCTTGTCTCTCTTGTGTCTTGTGTCTCGTGTCTCTTGAAGAGGAGTGGGCAGCCTCTATTTATAGTGGAGAGTGGAGGGATGCCACGTCAGCGATCCGTGTGCTCCTCAACTCTCCACCCTTGGATCCACCGCCTTGTAACCGCCTCAAAATGGACGGTCTTGGCAATTTGAGCACATGGGAAGAATGCTTGGAGTCGGTGGGGAACGTCGGTGGCCAGGGCCCACACCAACTGGTTCGACCGACCCCTATGATGGGTGGGGCCAGGCCTGGTGTGGTCCCCACCAGTCATAGGGTTTCCCCTGGTACTTGTCCTGTCTTGATTGCTTCGTTTCATGCCTCAATCCGTGTGCCTTTGATCTCCACCGTTAAATGAAAGCACAAGTTGATCCGATGGATGAAATGACTTGGTTGGAGTGTCACACGGATCCTGCCACGTCACCAGAGCAAGGTGGGCCCCATGGGCAGTTCGGCCGACCCATGGGTGGGCCCACCCTTGGTTCTGATCTCTTTCATTTGATGTTGTATGCGCTGTGTTGAAAGGTGGTGGCCTGGGGCAACATGACATGGTTCGGGCGAACCATGTAGTTAGCCCCTAGCTGCTCACTTTTGCACTGTTTTGGTGTTCCCTGCAATCACAAGCTAAGAGTACAAGTGGAACTCGTTATTGATAAAATATGCTCATGATATGTTTATCTTTCCTTGAATACGAGGCCTGTTGACGGTATTTGAATGTGGAATTTTATGGTATATCCACCGTCAACAGCGTCACCTGTAAAAATGATGTTGAAATATTGGAGAACTGTCCCTTTCATGAAAAGGTGCAGTATTTCATTTACTTCGTGAATTACACGTTTAGCTGCAGGGCCAGATTTATTATCAAATGCTACACTTGTTTACATTTCTGATGCCCGCAGAATTATTGGTTGCTCACATGCTCAAACGTAAGAATAATAAAATAGTTATGATTTATAAAAAATTTTGACAATGAGTACGAACTACCAGACAGGGAGTTAGGAATTTATTCTGTTCAAAATTTTGTTTTTCCAGCTAGTAGAGCTAATATTGGCAGTGTCCGTCCACACGCATCAGTAGGGCACCGAGAACTAATTTCACTGGAGCTGACGCAGCACCATCTGGGGCTAGATTATTTCCACTATGTTAATTTTGGTGAACATAGATCGACGCAGGAGCCACGCCAGCAGTGGACTGCACATGCAGGATGGGAGGAACAGCCCACATTTCAGCAAGGAGAATCTTCGTCAGCAGCAGCAGCAGATTGGGGAGCAAATGATTTTCATAGAGGACGAATATCTTTTTCTGCACGCGCGAACACGGACTTTACCACCGACGGACCGTATCCGTTCCACGCACCACCAGAAGATGGCTACTATCGGCCACCTGAGCAGCACTTTTCGACTACCGCTAATGATCTCCCAGCTTTATCTATGCGTCTCACTAACATTGAACAGGGATAGAACGCGATAAGCGACACACTGCACCAGCATGAGCAGTGGCAGCAGCAGGCCGACGTCAGGTTCTACCAGCATGAATAGTGGCAGCACAGCACGGACCAACAACTTGATCAGACCTATCAAGGACAGCAGCAGACGTAGAGCGGATTGGAGTATTTGATACATCAGATGGGATACCCGCCGCCACCTCCACCATATTACTGAGCACAGCAACATCCAGCTTGGGGGAGATCCCCGCTAGGTGAGTACCTCTCACCTTTATATATGTTCTTTATTTCATAATTTAATTCAGTCTTTATTTCTGTCAATTTTAATATTGCTAAAAAACAACAAAACAAGAAAACCAAATAAAAATTTATTTACCGCTTTCTTTAGTTATTGCATTAAATTTCTGCTTGTGTAAAAATGAAAATTCAAAAAAATAATAGATTGTATAATTAAGTTTGCTTTAAATTCCACATTCAATTTGTCTTTAGAATAATTAGAACTTGAAGCTAAAGAAAAATCAAAAAGATATTTAAATTGTTTAAATGTAATTTTCTGTAATTGCTTCGTGTTTAAATTTAAATTCTCCTACGAATTGCATGAAGTTTATCTACCATAAAAATTTATTCTGAAACTTGAGATCAGTAGGTAGCATAAGCTTTTCTAAGTAATTGATGGATATGATATAAGAAGGTTTGGGTTACTATTTATTTCATTCTGAGTGACACCTAAGCTCCAGACATTTCAAAAATCAAAATCAAAATAAATATAATAATAATTTGTTCTGCTAATATGATTTAAGTAGACTATTCTGTTATGCATTCATGATTGAATTCACATGCACAAAAAGTTTTCGCTCTATACACAAGTCTCTCTCTTAGAAGTCCAACAGAGAGTGTGGGTTATAAAATTAAAAGATGCCATACCAAAGAAGTATGAGCCTGAAAGATGCCATATCAAAAGGGTATATGCCAAAAAAAGAAAGAGAGAAAAACAATGGGTGCAAAGACACCCGCCTGAGAGAAAAAATAGGTACAAAAAGTATCCGCTGGGAAGATAGCCCACACTCTTCAGAAAGACAGAAAAGAGAGGATAATGCATAGGAGTTCAAAAATGAAATTTGATCACATTCACACATTCAATCATGATGTATAACTTAGTAGTCCTCTGCAATCTTATTAGTAGGCTCTCATTATTTTCTAAATAAAAATTATATACTTATTCAAAAAAACCTGGATCAATGGTTGAAACAAAGGATGAAAGACATAGTGCTTGCTTGATTATTCTGTCTCTCAATTACCTAAGATCTAATTCAAAAACCCCACGATTGAAAAGAGTAGGAATAAGTTTGAAAGGTGGATTAATGAATTTCAATCCAGAGAAGAATTTCTGTTTAAATATTTAAATATTTGTTGGAAGTTATATATTTTTATGGAACCCTGAATAAATTATTTCAAGTCAACTTTACTAAGGGACTAGCAAAGACTTAGTTTGAGGGTGTTGTTGACGGTCGTTAAGTACCAATTTTATATCGTCAACTAATGCCTAGGGAAGGACAATAATAGAAGCATAGGGGTTATTACTGATAAATTCCACGAGGTTTGGTGAATTGTATATTTTCCAGGGATTATTCTAGAAAGGTTTAAAAGAAGGATTAAGGTGCTTAATTACCACAAAACTTAACCACCAAGAAACATCATCATCGGAACACTAGAAGCCTCTGGAACACACCCGAAGCGACCGTGGCCCGAAACCCACCAGGGTGGGGCCGGCCGGCGTCCCCCCTAGGGTTTCGCCGCCGCCTTCTGGAGTCTTCCTCTACCGCCTCCAAGGAGTCATCTGAGCCCTTTGTGTAAGTCGGTTCGATCCCACGGCGCACGTTCATCCCACCAGGCTATAAATAAAGGGGCAGGCCCCCTCCTAGAGCACCAATTCATTCCTCCTGCTTCATTTGTCAAGAGTAGACAGAAGTTAGGGTTTCCAGAGATTAGAAATAGGGCTCTAGTTCTTCAAGTTCATAGTTTAGACGTCTAGCAAGGTTCAAGTAGAGTTGAGCGCTACGCTCGGGATTCTAGATCTGTTCGTCTGGAGATCGGTAATCTTATCTTGTATCTCATTATGACTTTGCTCTATTTTAATATATTGCTACTTATTCAGTTCTTAGTTTAGTCTAGTTGCATATTCGATATAGTTGTGATTGGTGATGATTATTGTCATTTGATCGTAAAGCGCCTAATTCAGTACTCGACTGAGTTAGGTGGTATACATTATGTAGATGTGGTGTCTAGATATATTGTGTACCTACGGAGGCACCCTGACGTGCCGGATCGTGTGGTAGTCCGCGTAGGTGACAGCTGCGTTGGTTCCTCTGTAGTCCACCCCCCGTACGTAGGACGAGTAGAGCACGGTCGCGAAGGAGGTGACCCTTGTGTCTTAATATCCTCATTAGATGATGCTCCTTATGATGTTTTCTGAGTTGATTATGCTATAAATGAAAATGTGTAATGTGGCGTATGCTGTAGACTTTGTATTTAGTAATTACATATGTTTCCTTTACTTTAGCCGAATCTCGAGATTGTCTTACTACATTAGTGAGTCTCTATATTCTATCTCTGGAATACCATTTACCTCATTTACTCAGTTATCATTTACCATTTATCATTGACTTATTTATCGTTAAAACACTAGAGTTATGGGTTATCCTAGGTCTACACATTTATCTTTCCAATCTTTATAGTAGATTATCCTAATGAGTAGAATGCATCTTTATCCTTTTGGCATAAAACAAATCAACGATACTTGGAGTACTTACCGGGTGAAGTGGTACAATGGGAGAATTATCCGTGCACTTGCGGATATATTCTATAGTATTATTTTTAGGAGGACAAGTGAAGATTATTTTACCTTTGGTTTTTGGCATCATGTTTGGGATGACAACTTAACGTGAAGTGATATTAAAAATACCAACACTAAGTATGCCAAAGACCACTTAGGGTTAATGATCCAGGGTCAACACACAATGCCAAAGTCACACAAACCCTAGGTCATTAGGGCTCAACTATTTGTTTTATCAATTATTTAATTATTTAAGTTATATGGTAAACATCTCAAATGAATCTCAAATTTAATGTGTGTTAGGTGATTATATATCATGACTAAGGTACAAATTTCACATGCTCAGGTTTTATAATTTAATTACTACAAAATAAACAAATTTATAATGCAACAATACATTGGAAAACAAGATAAATGTGAAACTCAACATTTTCTGAAATAACATGGCCATATTATTGATTCTCAGGCTACCACAACATTATGAAAAGGCAGTGGAGCACCATTTCCCATTTTTACACTTAGATATTATTTATAATACATTTAAATCTACTTATTAGGCATTAAACATGATAAATTCCTAACCCAGTGAAACATGTGCCATAAATCATGAAACTTTAACCAATCATCACACAGCACTCAGAGAGTCTACCACTAAATTTTCATGCCATTTGGAGTACTATAACTCCAAATAAAAAAATAACAAGTAAAACAAGCATTTATTTTCTATTTAACAAGATTAAAGCAAACCACCATTAAAACAGTAAACAACCTGTATGTTTTATATTCCTATTAGTTAGTGCATATCATGAGAAGACCAACAAAATTAGATTCACTATGGTAGGACTTATATTTTCAAACTATGGCCAAAAGCAAGTTAATTAATTTTCTAAACCTCTTTTTAATAATGAATTTCTACAGAATAAAACCATGCAAGCATGGCACAACTAACTATACTAATATGCAGAGCACTTCACCACGAATCTAACAAAACGAACCACATTATTTTTGGAGCTACCAAACCGCAGAAATAAATTCCTAAAGACAATACTAAATCGGTGGAAATTGATGCATATTAGAAACATGGCGGGACCCACGCGTCATAGACACTGAGGTGTCTTCTTCTTCCTTCTCAACGCCACGACTAACACAGCAGAGCCGGCGGGTCAGAGCCCTGGCTCGTCGCCGGCGGCTTCTCCGGGGAGAACCAAGGTCCCCTCAAGCTCCCTGCAACCTAGCGAACACATCTAGGTGCTAAACCAGGCGTCGAAGACACTTGAGCAGGGCCACCGTCGACCATGGCGGTGCGACCAGTGAGCTCGCGATGGCGCACACGCGGACAGACAGCTACAAGGCAGTAGATGTTAAACCGTTGGCTAAAATCGATCCGGCAGCTCACCCTGGGCCTGGTGCTCGAGCTAGCAGTGGACGGAAACGGGCTGAGGATGGGTGTTGACGAGAACCGAGACGACGGCGGTAACTCCGGCGTCGAGCACTCCGTTCCGGCAAACCCTGTGTGCAAACAAGAATACTAGCGCGCGCATGAACTTCAAGAAACCGCAAATATGGTAAAAGTGTGGTCGACAAGCGGTGTAGTCCACCTGAGAGAGAGCCGGCAATGGTGGCGGACTATGACGGCGAGCTGGGCCATCCGCGAAGAATAAGATGACCGGGTGAGAGCTCCGGTCGACCAAAATGGCACGGATGGGCTCTTCTGGTGTGCAACGGCGAGGCGAAACTAAGAGCATACGGAATTGGGCGATGGTGTACTATGGACGATGAATTTTGGTGGCGACGGGGAGTTCGCCCGCGGCGGCAAAGGAGGAAAGGGAAAAATGATGATGACAGGCACTTATATCGGGCAGCGGCAGGGTCAGGACGTGGCCTGGGTCCCCCACGAGCTCGGCGCGATGGCGACCCGGCCCTGGCCGGCTGGACGGCGCCGCACGTGTCCGACATAGTGTAGGGGTCTGGTACTGTAGTTCATGCACCAAGTCAGCACCTATATTGCTCATTATCTCCCTATTCCAAGTGGCAACCAGAGAATCTCCAAAAATAAAAGTTGTGGAGAATTTTATGATGAACAATTTTTCTTTTTGAACCATGTCCAAATTCTGCACAGATTTGAAACTATTCAAAAGGGGTAGAATTGAAATTTGAATTCCATTTGCAATCCAATTAAATTCTCCAAATTTTTCTCAACAACATGAAATTCCGTAAAAATAAAAGTTGTTCTATTTGTCAAGCTTTACAACTTTCATTAAAGGTGTTTGGTCATATTCTTTGTAATTTTTGAAATGGCATTTAAAATTTGAATTTCAAAACACTAATTAGGGTTTAATTTGAAATTCCACTCAATAACTTCAAAATTACCCAAAATAAAAGTTTTTCCATTTTAAAGGTCTACAACTTTTATTAAGGAACCATCGTAATATTATATTTAGTTTTTGGATTTAGGTTTTAGCCTAATTTAGGGTTTATAATTGATTTTCTTTTAAATTTTCAAATTTGATTTATATAAATACACACAAACACAAACATTTATATAAACAAGTCAATCTAAATCACCTATGCACAATCACATGAAAAATTAAATACGATCATGATGACATGGCATACTTTAGTTACAAGAACACCAGGGGTGTTACAATATAACTCACGTAATCCCAATTCCTGCAAGTGTAGAACTGCTTGTCTAGGTTGTTTTGGGTTCGGGAGGTCCATTCCACCACGGTCGTTGTCCTGCCAAAAGGGCACAACGGTTGTGCCTCTCTGGATCCACGCGAAGCTGCCGACGAAGAGTCCGAGGCTATCGCCATCTTCAGACGCCGTCTGCTTCTGTCCGATTGCCGGACTCGCCCAATAGCCAACACTGCGCTAGCCACTCTCGCCTGCCCGCCGCCTCCTCTGTCTTTATCGTGGAGACGGGGAAGGAGATTGAGATCAGCGCGAACCCTAACCGCTGACTTCAGGCTAAATATATTCTGGTCCTACCAGACCAGGGTTGGGTCGGATCCAAATATGGCCCAGGGCACCGAAGGTCAATATTCAATATTTCTCTATCCTCGACGGGCTAGAACTGGCATGTGATGTCCCGTGGACGAATTTCAGCGAACCAAAGTGTATTCTGGCAAACAGCTTCACTTCATGTGTCTACCAGCAAACGAGCACCACTTTGGATGTCCCACAACCAATTTTGCCTTCTATTTTTGGCGTTGTATTTTTCTAAACGTGTGAAAACAGATAGATGTTTCACAGCTTCAAGAGAGAAAAAGAGATGAGAAAGAATTATTTTTCAATAGTTGTTTTAACCGAATAACTTAGTTTTCCCTAAGTCACAGTTGAGCCAAACGGGAACAAGTTAGTTTTTCCACTAGTCACAGCCGAACCATAGGAAGACCTTACAGTTTTCCCACAAGTCACAATCGAACCGAACACAGCCGAAGTCATCCAAAGTATATTCGCACTATTTCAACAGGCATAGTTGATTAGAAATAGAAATTTGCTATAGTTGCCACAACCATTCTAGAAAATGGATCCAAATAATTCGCTAGTCCCATTTTCTTCGCAATAACATTCACAATCAATCATATAACATGAACATTGAGCACTTCTTGAGCCCAAATACCTTGATAACAGAACTCAAAACTACACAAGAATGTAACACAGGCATTTATGGGCCAACTTGTAAGATTTCTTGAATTTGTTATACACAATTACTTTACAAGAACATTTTACACCCTACAATTTTACTGGTACAACATTGCAACGGCAGAGACTAATGAAAAATAACATGACAATTTTGAAAGAAGCCAGCCAAATATCACAATATTTTCTTACTTTCCTTTTTCTTTTCAAACCCCTTGCTCAGCTGCAAAGGTTAGGAATGCAGGCTCCGTCCGGGTTAGTTTGCTCTTTCCAGATCCGCCCAGTCACCCTCAGCTTCAGCTCCTTCCTGTCACCGCCCGAGAAGAACAGTGCCATATTCCTCTGGATGATGAGGCCATCATGGCTGTCACGGACCTTGCGGTGGCTGTCACGGATGCTTCTAGGAGTACCTTCCCAGACCATTTTCCTCCCATTACCACCAACCTCTAGGCTATATGTATAGTTCCTTGCTTCATTCTCATCACCCATGAATCGGAGGAAAGCCATATAGACTGGAGCCATTCCGAGCTGGAATGCCTCAAAGTGCAGGCAGAAGTACTGCCCAAAACAATGGAATACCTGAACCGAAAAGCAATATCCAACCAGTCAAATTACTTGAGAATACATATTTTACTTGTTAACCTTGGATCATAAGACCATCAATAGAAAATAGATGTTTAGGACAAGTAATTAGTTCATAAATTATACATTTAAAAATAGATCGAGTATCAGATAAAAAAATAATTCAGAGCTAGTTTAATCTTTAAAATATATGATGTTTAGGACAAATAATTAGTTCATACATTACACATTTAAAAATAGATATAGCAGATAAGGAATAATTCAGAGCTAGTTTAATCTTACTGTTAGCATCCAGGTGGCATTTTCAACCTCTCGCGGGTTGGATTTGACGTATCTATGGTTGAACGTGCAGCCACTGTGCATATCAACTTTGTGATCATCCCTCAAATGTGCAACAAGGAATGGAATATCACCGGCCACAGCACATTCAGAGCCAGCATAGGGGCAGTTATATGGCCTGAAGCTGCACTGCGCTTCATGCTTTATCTTGCTGTAGTATGGGAAGATCTCTGGGCAACCTAAAGAGCAGTACTTACAGGGAAGCTCAAGTGACTCTGCTACTTTTTCCAATGCTAAGCACCTGATATCACCAAGCTCTTGTCTGCATGTAGGGCACCGGTTGTGCACCCTGGCCTTGCATGTCGAACACAAAGTATGTCCATTTTGACACTGTTAAAAAAGCAAATAAATTCAACAATCAACTATGGAAGTATTCTACTGAAAGGGGTACAGTTGATGAATAAGCTTTACAGAACCACAAAATGGAACCATATTCATTTGTCTACTGTTTTATATATGCTTCTAGCATTAAGAAAAAAAATTGCATGTTTCCTCTAAATTGAAGTGGTTCAACAGATGCGGATAGTGATGAAAGAAACTGGACAGATTAAAGTAATAGGAAAACTTCTAAACATGGCTGCCTAGATGGAACTTAATCACCTCCCAGCCTGCCGAGGAGGTGCCAACCCACTGCCTGGCTTGCTAACCAGCATTTGGTTTGATTACAAAATCCACATTGTTTTGTCATTAACACTTATGAGTGCATAACTAAAGATTATCAAGTTTAGCACATAGAGGGAACTGATTAGTGATTCATGGCCCCAGATTTATTTGAAAGAACAAACGAAAGCAAAAAAAGAAAAGAGGGGAGGATACATGGATGAGGTGGAAAGATAACTTTTCACTTGATTCCAAAAGGATTCCACCTTATTTTCCATGCAGGGATAGGCTCCTAACAAGACAATCCAAGATCTCAAGCCATCTTATCTCCAGAGGAAGCTTGTTAAATCAAGCTTTGACTTCAAAACAGTGTTTTCAGGACGTCCGATTAATCGCGACTAATCGTCCTGGACGGTTGGAGCTACTCGACCAGGGCCTCCGACTCGGCCAGACCGTCTAGGAAACTGGTCGTCCGATTAGTCGTCGTCCAATCGCGATTAATCGGCCGTCCAGGCTGTGTGGACGTCCAGCCAGAGAGTGGGCTGCATCTCAGAGTTGGGCTCCGGTAGTTGTCTTATATTTTGGACCAAGCCCATTAGGGTTTCTCTTCTTTCCTACCCCTCAATCCCTCAGCCTCTCACACTCCTCACCTTCACCACTCACGTCCAGCAGCAGCCGCCGCCTCCATTGCTGCTGCAGCAGTTCATCTCCTCTCCTCCCTTCTGGTTCCTCCATTGCTGCAGTTCTGGACTGGTTTAAATTAGGGTTATTTGGATTCACACCATTACAATTCTTCGAGTTTTGAAAAACGTCATTACAATTCGACTATTTAGAGATCTGCCATTATAATTTTATATTTGTACCATCCATGCCATTTTCTACGGTTGTCGCGTATGAGGCCCACGTATGTGTACAGGAAGTCATACGGACGTCAAGTTTCTGTCTCCTCCATCAGACTGAGCGTGCCCGCGGCGGACTAGCACTTGCCCAAGGCGACCTGCACGTGAGCGGAGTGGCAGCGCTCGCAGCCGGTGGCCCTGCGCGTGAAGGGAAGCGGCCACGCCCGACCGCGATGACCTGCATGCGCGAGCGACGGGGCCATCCTCGTTGTCGAGGCTTCCTATCGTGGCCAGGTTCCCAGTCTCGCTCGTGCGTAAGGCTCCGCTCCATGTTCGAGGGCTCGTGATGTGGGCGCGCTGCTCGGCAACGCCTGGCCGACCACGCGATGCGGCTCCCGCATCTGCCATCCACCGCGCTTCGCTGGACCCATGCGGGCGCCGCTGCCGACGCCACACCACGCAAGGCGCGTGATCCACGAGCCGCCTAGCTGCGAGCATGCAAGCTCCGTGAGCTCAGCCGGCCGCGTGCTCCATGCGCCACTCAGGACGTGAGCTCCACGAGTCGCCCAGCCGCTCGCGTCATGTGCTGTTGCTGTTGCTCACCATCTACGCTCGCCGTCGAAGAGCGACTGTGCGCCAGCCTCGTCCGGGACGTCCGCTCGCTCGGACACGGACACCCACCGCACGCGGGAGTGACGCCACCAGCGCGTCCGCCTCGTCGGAGCGCGACGCATAGCCCAGCACCATGCTCGCGCCCGGGGATAGGTGCGCCGCGACCGATGCCCCGTGTCCCCGTGCTGCCGTCTCGTGCTGATGGACATGACGAGCAGGTCGTCGATGGTGGTCGCGGCAGGCAACTCACTCCGGTTGTTGAGCATGTGCCCGATGGCGGGCACCGTGGCCCGTGGACGCCACCTCAACCTCCCCGGCAGCGTACGTGGTTGCGCACGCGTCCCGCAGCTGCAAGTCGTGCGTGGCGCACTCCGCGAGAACAAGAATGGCATCCGCGTCGCCAGGTCGAACAGCAAAGCTTCCAGGACGGCTCCCGCATCGACTCTGCAGCGTGGCCTTGAGGCGCACTAGCACGAGCAGAGCGGCTCTCTCCCGCAGCTGGCATCGCGCAAGGTGGAGGTCGTCGACAGCAACCATCACGGCGAGAACGACGGCTGACTCATTCTAACGGAGAAGGTGCAGACTTCACGTCCGTTTGCATTTCTGTACCCATACATGTCTGTCAGTGGGCCCATACAGAGGGAGGCGTAGAAAATGGCACAGATGAGGAAGGAATCGAATTGTAATGGCAGTTCTCGAAATATACGAATTGTAATGGCGTATCTCCAAACATGAGAAATTACAGTGGCGTAGATCCAAAAAACCCTTTAAATTATGTGCTTTACTGTGTCAGCAGCCAGGTAAGTGGCCAGCTGACCTATCTATCTAGAGCAATAGAGCCTAGAACATGTAGTATACTAGTGTGTGTGCATTTATATATAATATAATGTATATAACTATATATATATTGTATATATCAGTCTCCATATGTAGGGGACGACCGGGACGACCAGGGGACTCGTCCAGGGTCGATTAATCGTCCTTGACGACGACTAATCGTCCTGGACGTCCTGGACGGTCCTCAGGCGTCCAGGCTCGACCAGCCGTCCTGAAAACATTGCTTCAAAACAGCTACTTGGCTCCCTCAAACTCTCAAAACTGTGCAAAATACCTCATAATGTTGCATCCAATTCAGAAAAAATAATAAGTTTTAGTATTATCATATGAACTGCGATGCAAGAATGGCCAAACCACCTGCTTGCCCTTTTCCAATCTGCCATCACTCATGTATGATCCAATGGTACAAAGAAAAATTTTGAGACTTTCTGTTAGAGGAGTCAAGGGCCTATTGGGCCTTAGCCCATTAGGGTTAATTAGTCGCTTGCTTAGGGGCCAAGTAAGACCTCTATATAATGAGAGGAGATGTATCAATCTGAAATCAAGCAAGAGATTAGAAGGAAATCCCTTCTCTCTTGCCGGCCGTGGGAAAAGCCCTGCAGCCGGCCTTCCCAGCGACCCAAACCCTAGCCGCCGCTCTCTCTCACAGACGTCATCCTATGGACAGTACCCGTGGGTACTGTAGCGCTGGTACTGTTCACGCCATAGCCGCCGCTCCCTCGCAACCACGCAGCCCCAAAGACGTCCATAACATCTGATATCAGAGATCTCGGGTTCGATGTCGACCTCTCCACCAAGTTCTGTCCATCAGCCGGCAGCCGTCGTCTTCACCCCGGAGCAAATAACAGCGGCGATCGTCGATCTCCACCAGGCTGTGGGCGAGATCCAACGCGCCGCGGCTGCCCTCGCCGCACAGCGACAACCACCACCGCCACCACTGCCCTTCGCGGCGCCATCAATGCAGCAGGCGGTCTTCCCCTACGGCATGCCGCACAATAGCAGGACGGGGGTGCCTCTCCATCTGCTGCAGTGGCCGGCCTCTCCATTCCCCATCCCGTCATGGGTGTGGGGTTCAACAACCGCGGCGGTCTACACTACAGCGACGTTGCCCGCGCCATTCGCCGTGGTTAGCGCGGTGCAGCTGCAGGCACCAGTGTCGCCGTTCCCTCCTCCTGTGAGGCAGCAGCACTACGATGCCGTAATCTACGGGGGCATGGATGGCATCCAAGCATCGGCGGCACAGTTGCAGGCGGCGCGCTGCCTCCTGGTGCGACGGCAGTGACAACGCTCCATCTTCAAGCGGCGACGCCCAATCGTCCATGCAGCGGCAGTCTACAGGCAGCAGCTCTCGGAGAGGAAGGCGATTGAGCGGGCGAGTGCCTGCAAGGTGTCTGCTGCGGTGCAGCTGCAGGCTGTGGCGCGTGGCCTCCTGGCTCGCCAGCGGCTGCAGGAGATGCGCCAGAAGATGAGGGCGGCGACCTTGGGTACGGTTGACATCAACACAGGGAAGCGTGACCTCGCCCTGTCGGATGGCCACCAGCAAGCGCGCCGACCCGCTGCTGTCTTCCGGCGCGATCATGGTGTCTTTTCCACAGGCAGCGAACTCCAACTCTGCGACAGCAGTGGTAGGGGAGGCGCTCCCTTCCTTGTCACCAGTGGGGACGCACTGCCAAGCGCCACCGCATTCCGCCGCCGGCCGCCGCGAGGACGTCTCCGCTGGTCACTATCGCGAACCCGTGCACCCCTCTCGTTCCGGTAGGCTCCATGGGATCCAGGTGGCTGTACACGTGCAAATCCAGCGTGCAGATGGTGACCACCTTATGTTCAGGAGTCAAAAATAAAGAGTCCTAGTTTATTTAAGGTTGCGAATAATAAAATAAGCCGAGATGTAAAAGGCTTGTTTTTAGGTGTTAGGTTCGTATTGTGTCGAGTCATTGTTAGGTTGCAACTCGAGGACGCGCTGCATATCCAGATGGGGTGTAGTGTTAGAGGAGTCAAGGGCCTATTGGGCCTTAGCCCATAGGGTTAATTAGTCGCTTGCTTAGGGGCCAAGTAAGACCTCTCTATATAATGAGGAGATGTATCAATCTGAAATCAAGCAAGAGATTAGAAGGAAATCCCTTCTCTCTTGTAGGCCGTGGGCAAAGCCCCGCGGCCGGCCTTCCCAGTGCCCTAAACCCTAGCCGCCGCGCTCTCTCTCGTCCTCGCAGCCCTAGCTGTCGCTGTGAACAGTACCCGCGGGTACTGTAGCAGCGCACCAGGCCCTAAACCCTAGCCGCCGCTCCAACTCCCTCGCCACCACGCAGCCCAACGACATCCATAACACTTTCCATGTTTAGGATGCCACATAAAGACTCTGCTGCCTGCTAGGACGGCATGTAAATCAAATCATGGTTCATTGATTTTAAGAGTTTGAAGGTGCCTATATTTGCATTTAGGCGCTCCGCAAGGAAGATGGCCGCAGCCCACAGGCGTCCGCTCCTCGCCATGGCCCACAGAGGGTCGCTAATCATGTCCTTCGAGTCTTTGACGCCAAAGGAGGCAGCAGGGAAAGATGGCTGCGGCTTGCGAGTGGCTGATCTACGCGGATCTTGAGGACAAGCGTAGGTTCTTCTTGATGGGGAAGAGGAGCGCGGCGCAGCGCTGCGTGGGAGAACACGTCCGCCGGCGAGTCGGCGACTTCTTCTGGTTCTTCTCCCACTCTCCCGCTCGCTGCTCATGCGTTTTTGGCTTTCTACCGTGCGCGCCTCTCTCTGCGCTCTATTTCTGCCGCTCGTGCCAGTTTCTCCCGCGTGCCCTGCTCTTTTCAGCACCCGTTTTCGTGCACAGCCACTCTTTTCCCATCCTTTCTCCCGCGCTAGCGCATTTTCTCAGCCGTCCGGGACAGAGCATCCCGTATGGTGCCCGCCTTGCTCGATCTAGAACGAATCAGACGCCAAAGCGACGCTTTTCGGACGCTGTGGACGTAAGGCGGATGCCATATGAATCCAAGGCGAGTCGTCAGCCGTGTCGTCCCACGGGGAGCGCCTTGGCGATTTGGTGACGCCAAAGTGACGCCTTAATAACATTGGAGTGTGCTATAAATTACAAAGTAGAAATATAGCATGGTGATCTATAGAATCAAATTCCATCTCACCCTATGAATTTGAGGTAGGCTAATATGTGAATTTTGGAAAGTGGTGAAATGTCACATTCCATGTAAAATGGCCTAAGTTGTTAACTATATTTCAATTCCACCAAATGAAAGGATCCAAACGGCCCCTAATAGACAATGAAAAAAATCTCACACGGATAAAGGAAAACTTTACATCCCTTTCATTTAGCTCAGTTGTTATTTCTTGACCAATGAACTCAATGGGGAGAACTAAAAAGAGACACAAAGCGGCTACAAACTTACAGCAGCAATTTCATCCAAAACAAGAACCACATTATAACAACAATAAAAAAAATGAAAAACAAAAGCAGATAAACAAACAGAGAATGTTAAATAAAAACAAGGCCGAGCACACAAACAAGTGAGCCTAGTAAACAAAACTCAAAGGTAAGGTCATCTCAGAGACTTAGACCATACCAGGCGAATCAAAAGCATGAATGCATGATAGAAGGATTGTCATACTGTTCTCTCCCAGTTCATCTCGTGTTCCATTCCATCAAAGTGAATAGTCTATGTTTTCAACAATTATAACTTTATAAGGCAGTGAATCATGACCGAGATCATTTAGGTTCAGAAGTAGTATTGCATTTCCTAGGTAGACTAGATAAAGCACAAGCATGCCCAGGGGCGGCACCAGGGGTATTCCCCTTTATTCCATGGAATACCCATGTTTTTAGTAGCAAACATAAATGTATGTATACATGTATAATGGTACAGCATGTGCAGTTTGTTAGATGTTGCAAATATGGCCTACAGGCCCAATAGAAACCAGCAGTAGCAGCCAGGAAGGCAGAGCAGAAACCCCATCCCTTACTATTCTATGTCTCTCGTCTCTCGCTCGCATCGACTAGGATCCATGGAAGGACGGAAGCGGCAGCAGCGAGCAGCAGCACGACAGCCTCCCCTCGTCCCTCCTCCGGCTCCCTCCCTCGGTCCGGTAGCGGCGAGCAGCAGCATAGCGTCCAACCCTCCCCCTCGGCCTCCTCCGGCCCTCCAAGTCCTAGCTCGAGCTCCGGCTTGAAGGTTGTAGCAATGTGAGCCGTGGGCAGTCAGATCCATTCTTCAGAGTAAGGATTGAAAATTTTATTTTATTTTTCTATTTTTTTGTATTGGAAGAAAATAAGTGATAAATATTTGAACAATTGCTTGGTCATATTTATTGAGAGAGAATTCTTCAGTCAAGTGAAAGATAATGATATCATTAATCTATTTCAAAAATGGGATCGTAGAGTTACATTGCAGAAGCCTTGTTTTGTAATCTATCTTAATTAATAAAGATAATGGCACTTGCTGTTTTGTAATCTTTTAATTATTAGACATAATGGCATCACTATGTTCAGAGCATGCACTTTGCTTATAACTATTGCACATTTACTTCTGAAAATTTCTCTGCACGGAATATCAAGCTGTGAAATCCTGGCTACCTTTTAGGAATGTCGACTATTGCTACCAAGATAAGACGAGACTGAGAAGAAACAAATAAGCATCTTGACATTTTGTTTCTCACTATTCCAAAGCATTTGCAGCTAGGGAAAAGAACACATGCAATATTTGTATCCTTGAAAAATCCAAATAGATGAGCTTGGCTAGGACTAAGAGAGAGACTGTGTAGCATAACGCTTCCAACTCAGATCCATAGCAGAATGCACGATTCATCTGAAATCTAACGCAAAACTGACCAAATCGTCTGACAAAGAAGGCCCAATTCGAAGATGGCTTTACAGTCGACTAATTCGAACCTGCCCAATTAGACATGCTACTAGTCCCAATTAATTCGAAGCTAAATGACCCGGTCAACAGCGAGCAAATTTCCCATTCGTAGCAGGGCAATCCGCCAAGAATAGGTCAATTTGATTCGATTCTTCTGTAAAGATCCCGGCTTTCCCCACCGAGATCCCCAAATCGCACGCAACCCCATCTGAAATCGGTGCACCGGGAGCAAGACACCAAACCTGATGGATGGGCGGGAACATGGAGTTGGTGCAGACGGGGCACTCGAGCAGCTCGTGCACGCTGGTCGCCGGCGGCCCCCCGCCTGCTCCTGCTGCGCCGGCTGCCACCGCCGCTCCCGCTCCCGCTCCCGCCCCGCCGCCCCCGGCATTCACCTTGGGGAACGCGCGGCCGCCACCTGAGGAGGGGAGGTGGGCTGGGTGGAGCGGGAGGCCGAGATGGCCGTGGTGGCCGTGGTGCGGGTGGCCTTCGACGTCGTCCACGTCCATGGCAGCGTCCGGGAGGGAGAGGCACTCCACGCTGTCCATGTCCATGGCCGCGCTGCGCCCTGTGGTGCCGTGCGCGCACCGGCGCTGGGATTCGGAGGTCCGCGCCGCGGCTGAGGTGGGGCTGGATTCGTTTGGAGGGTGCGCTGGGCTGGGTTGGCTGGGGACGACGACGACGCGGTGCGGTGGCCGCGTGGGGGCGTTCAGCGTTCTGCCGCTCTCAGCTCACGTCACGCCGTTTGTTTCGCTTGGATTGGCATGAATGCGGAGCCAGCGAGAGACGACGCCGTCTCCTCCCGGGATCAGGGATGGCAAATGGGGATCGGAGATCGGAGATTAGGAATGGATGCACTGTGTACTCCCTCTGTTCAAGAAAATAATAATTCCAGAACAATACCGAAATAAAGTATCTTGAGTTTGACAATCTATAAATAAAAAAAATCAGTAGTTTGAATATAAATAAATATCATTTGATTTATCTTGAGATATAGTTTTATAATATATTTATTTGGTGTTAGAAGCATATATTTAGTTATTAAACTTTAAAAATCTTAATAAAAATACAATTAGAATGGTTTTTTATGTGTGCCTCGAGAGTACTTCCTCCGTCCTTTTTTTATTTTTTTGCCGTTGATATACGTACCACAAGTTTAATTCAATTTATAGAAATACGTGTAACATTTATATCTCATAATAAATTTATTAAAAAATTATATTCAAAAATCTTTCAATGATACTAATTATGTACTATAAATATTAATATTTTTTAATATATATTAAATTGAAGTTGTTTCTTGGAAGCGCAGACTGATAGATACGTAGGGATGGAGGGAGTATATGGTTAGAAAGCTATTTTTTATATACAGAGATAGTATGTGGTTAGCTAGGTATTCTTTTATGGACGAAGAGTACATGGTTAGCAAGGCTAACCACTTAGGTATTGTTTAGATGTGGTTGGACTCGCATCAATCCATATGCGTTAGGTGAATTAGAGTGGAACTTGAACTAAATCCATTCCAATCGACCAACTGTCAGCATCCAGCAAAAAAAAAAATAGATATGTGTTAGATATGTAGCTTATGACTTTTGAATCCTTTAATGCCTTTGATACCACCTTCGATAATGCACCAATAGACCCCACTATTGACTCATGTAGGATTCAATCGGTTGTTTTCCGCAATTCTAGCCACATGTCAGCCCTATCCTTATGTTGTTTATGGCGGAGTTGGTTGTTTATGGCCTAGTGATAAGATCAAGCAATAGCCAGAAGTCAATTCTTTACATCTACAGCTCCAAGAAAAGAATTAGAGATTGAAACTTTGTACCAAGAGCCAGCCTACGGTGAAATTGGCAAATTGAGGCCGCTAAGCCTTTTGCCTAAGATGAGTAAGGGCTCCTTTTTTAACACAACCAGGAATAAGAATTCGAAAGTCATTAGATTAAGAAAGCATAGGATCGAAGTCTTGAACGGATTCATTCACTGGCTCAAATATGCCCATCCTGCGCGTCCTTGACATTTTGCATCATTGTACATCTTTTCTCCATTAGCCCCACACGAACCTGATTTACACCAACTCCAACACATGTGGAGCGAGGTGAATCTGAGAACAACCAATAAAGCCTTGGCCTTTGGATGTGGTATGAGAAAAAGAAAAGGAAATAAATGAAGTTGGAGAAAAATGAGGTAACCAAACGGATATAGATAAGATTAAAAGATTTATCAGTAATCCTTTTGTTTTGGTTTGCTATAGGAGGGGAGAGTTAAAATGACCAAAATGCCCTTTCAAAGCAAAGAAGCCACCAATAAGCTCTACCATAATAGAGGGTAAATACATAATTCATGTGATTCTCATCCCTGGCCCACACATATAATTCTTACTCTTCTCATCCCTGGCCCACACATTCCCCATAGCCAATGCATGCTCTTTTTTCCAAGCCCATGAACCAAACATGTGAAATGTTTCATCCTATCTCATATTTTCAAAACCCACCTGAGGTTTCTATATATATCCAAACACCACCTTATCAATGAAGTCACATTAAAACTGTTATCCTAAACGCTAACCGTTAAAATAGTTGATTGCTTTTGTTTAGCGTTTAGGTCATTTATACCATGTTTAAGCAAAGTTAAATAGTTTTATATAATAACATTAAAACATACCTATTTATGTATGTAAAACCCAAGTATGCTAGCAACTATACATATTTACATATTAAAAAAGTATCCCATCAAATATTTTTTAAAAGATAACTAAATCTCAATCCACATCATACAATTATGATATTAATTAGTTACGGTGCTATAGTTGTAATCATACTATGAATTAAATGGTCATCTAGCTCATTTAATCACGTCTAACTCAATTCTATTTAGGTCTTGTAGACAGTTTCTAAAAGTTTAAGTAGATTTAAACAGGACAACCGCTTAATTTATCATTCAGTACTATAGCTGAGGTGGTGATGAGGGACATCACATAGATGTTTCATGAATTTTGGAGTATTGCAATTCAAGTTCATGACTATCAAAAGTTAGTATTGGGATTCTATTTTGCTACTAAAATTAAGAACTCAATTTGAACTCACTATGGAAAATATCAAATAATCTCAATCCACTTGAAGAAGTAGAGACAAAATTGACTTCTTCTACTAATATAGTAGTTTGATCAAGAAGCATCTTGATTTTTAGTTTTCTATGAGCTATGTATGAGTTGTAACCTAATTGGCTAAGAGTTGTAACTTAGTTGTCATATTAGTTGTGAATAAGTTGTGCAAGGCTTTGGGGCCTATAAATATAGGCCATGACCTCTAGTTTGTAATCTTTCATGACAAAAGGATCAAGATGCCTAAGTGGGGGTTAAATTGGGCAAATTCTAAATTTTCACAATACAATTCAACGTATCAAGTAGCTCAGTCACCCATAGTGCCTGAGAGTGGTCTTCTAGTCCTAAACCAGGTTAGGCACCCTAGATTCCAATCCTATTCTATCATGGCAATTCTAAGAATGCAAAGTACTCAAAGTAAATAGAGGAGAGGAACAAGCGAAGTTTTTCTCGAGATATCGAGAAGTCGGCACTCCGCACTCCCCACTAATCCTCATTGGAGCTCCCGCACAAGGGTGAAGCTCCCCCTTGATCCGTACAAGGATCAAGTGCTCTCTACGGGCTGAATCTTTGTAACAGAACCGCCTAAATCACGTGGCCTACAGACACCTGTCATCGCCACTAATGACCTCTGACAGCCGGGCCCGTGTTCTAGATGACCTGGGCGGCCCTGTCGGGCTACATAAGCACCCGTAATCTCCGACAGGATCCCATTACGAAGCCATTACAGGATTACAACATTTCATATCAAAATACATCAGAGTAAAAGTGCGGAAGATTAAATAGTACTTAATATTACAAACCGGTGTTCAAATAGAAATTAGGTGCAGTTATTACAAACCACAGTTTAAAGAGGTAGTAGTAGCGGTAGAACAATAGTACAACAAGATAGATAGATAATGCACGAACCCTACCCACGGGTTCAACCTTACTCTTCTTAGCTTTCCTGGATAATAGTGACACAGCACGGAGCAAGACAGACTTCAGGCTCCTGCTGGCTACCTGCAACGGGGTTAACAAACCCTGAGTACTAGGGGTACTCCGCAAGACTTACCCGACAAAAGGTGTAAAATGAGACTCAGGAATGCAGGCCGAGGGGAGTCAAGGTAAGGCTTTAGTAAGAGTTCAAGAGTTTTACGAAAAAGCATTACTAGTCCTATTTCAATATTTTATTTCCATAATAATACTAATCATTTACCATATCTCCGAATCTTTCCAAATATCCACATTATTCTTTCAAATTCATTCCAAAAACATCCTAGTTCCGAACCACTATTCGCTGAATGGTCGAAGGATCAAGTCTCCATAACCGAGGAGCAACGACGATTCGAATCGATTAATACCCAGTTGGGGATCCCTATCCACACTGCGTATGTAGCACTTAAGCTTGCATACGCCAACCCGGCCTACCACGGCTTTTCATACCCCGGAACCGGTTCTGCGCCACCCGAGAGCACAGTACTCCTCTCGTCTCTAGGCACGACAGTGAAAGGTCCTAGTATGGCTAGAGGGGGGTGAATAGCCTAAATAAAAATTCTACAAACCACTAAACAAGTAATTAGAACCACAAGAGGCTATAAATACAATGCTAAGGCAACCACTAATCTAGGCAAGCCACCTACACAATTCTAGTTAAACCTTAATTCTAATCCACACAAAAGAGCTAGCAAAAGCTAAACAACTACTCAAGACAAAAGAACAAGCTACTTTGCACAAGAATAAGAAAGAGATGATCGTCGAATAAACCTTTGCCTTGTGAAGAAGCCAATCACCGGGACAATCAATAAGTCACTCACTTGAAGGTGAGGAAATCAATAGAGACACCAAGATTTATCCCCGAGGTTCACGTGCTTGCCGGCACGCTACGTCCTCGTTGTGTCGACTTCAACCGGTGGTTCGGTGGCTAATCGGTATCACACACCGAGCCTACACTAGGCGCCACAAGAACCTACCACGGAGGAAGTAACTCAAAGACACGAGCAATCCACTAGAGTTACCTTTGAGCACTCCGCTCGGGGAAGGCACAAGAACCCTCACAATCGCCGGGTGTGAGCAAGCACAATCACCAAGCTTCCTTCACACCTTCTTCTCCTCCAAGCCGTTTAGGGACACGGCAATGTCCCAAGAGAATACGAACTAATCCAAGGCTTGCTCTCAAGTGCTCTAGAATGCAAATCACAAGCAATGATGCACTTAAGGTTCACTCAATCTCACAAGAATGATCAAGATGATGAATTAGTGAGAGAGTGGGAGGCTAGAATGCAACAAAATATATGACAATGATCCAAGTGTGCTAGCTAGTCACCAAGTGACCAGGGAGGGAGTATAAATACTCCCAAGCCAACTCCTAGCCGTTACACTCTCTGAAACAGCCGTTAACCCCGTTTTTACACCGTCGGACCGACCGTCGGACCGACAGCGTCAGACCAAACGGCAGCGTCCGACGCTCGGATGAACGCCACGTGTCAATAGATTTAAACGCCATTCGTCCGATCTCAACGGTAACTAATTTCGCGCGTTTGACTACCATGTGATTGGGGGCGTCGGACTAAACCGCCGAGTCCGACGCCGTCTCTCAACTCACTGCGCGCATATCGTCGGACGATCGCGCGAGCACCGTCGGACTAAAGAAACTCAGCGTCCGACGCTTCCAGAGAGGTTTGAAAACTCTAAATCATCGTCGGACTTCGTCCGACGCTTGCCGTCGGACTATTCTTCAAGCATCCGACGCTCCTCAGCGTGCCACGCGTCACACCTCGCTGCTCGGCACCGTCGGACTGAATATGGTAATGGTCCGACACTCGTAAAACGAGCGTCCGACGCTCGCCATTGGCCAGAACTAGGGTTAAGCATCGGACTCTGCTCAATGGTCTGACGCTGCTCCTCTGCACTGTCCAACGCTCCTTTTTCAGCTAATTTCAAGTTAATTCCTCACCCCTTGCTTCTATGTGCTAACACTCAAGGTCTTCTACACTTGTGCACAGTGTGTTAGCATTTTGCAAATATTTTTCAAGGGTTTTCAAAGGGATTCTCTAGGTTGGTTAGATCAATGCATATGAGATGCAACCTAGAGCACTTGAAAGTAATCCAATAGCTTAGTTCTCCCGTTGATAGTCGGCTATTAATCCTAAATGTGATCACTCCCACTTGGAGTCTTGATCACTAAAAGAAAAGCCCTATTTGAATATACCTTAGCCTCTAGCTTTCCTTCTTTAAGTCCTTTCCTTTCTCCTTGATCATTTCATCTTGATCTTCACTTGAGCTCATGTCATCTTTCTCCATATCACCAATCTACTCTTGGCTACACACACTTAGCACTTAGATTAGTAACTTGGTTTCATCAATTACCAAAACCAAACTAGGGTCTTTCAATCTCCCCCTTTTTGGTAATTGATGACAACCCTATTATAAAAGAAATATGCATTAAGATTTTGTACTTATCATGCTTGTCCATGAGTAGATCATGAAAGGATTTGGACAACCATCATAAGTTTTATTTTGGTAGTATTGGCTCCCCCTACATATGTGCATCGAGTTTGGATTGAAAGCTAGCACATATGTATTGAATAGAGAGTAATTCTACCAAAATGATGCTAAGGTGTATAGAATGGACCTTTGAAGCGATACCATCGGAGTTGCCATGTACACCATCCTTAGCACCTTAGTAACTAGAAGGTCACAAATACTAGAGCATACCATGAGATCACATTATAAGCAAGCTCTAGTTACCATTTGAAGAAATACAACCAACTAGTTACCCTACTCATGCTAGTTGTTCAAATCATCATTCCAATCCTACTACTAGCAATACACCACACAAGCATGTATAAGAAAGTAAATACAAATGCAATGAGCAATCATATGATTAGTGCACATCCAAATGCAACAACTTGCATATGTGATTGCTCCCCCTACTTGTGTGCTTCAAAATTTTAATTACCCCTTTCCTTTGGCCTATTGCTCTCCCATCATCGGCCTAATGATGTTTCATCGCTCTTTCTCTTTCTTTTGTAACTTTCTCTCCCCTTTGTCAACAATTGCACAGAAAGGTTCATTGTAGTGAAGAGAAATTAGTTAAGTTCATTTGATTTGGAAAGAGAAGTTGATTTTTCACTTTGGCTCAATCTAGTGCATGTGCCTAGGATATATAACTAAGTTTGAGCCAAGGACAAGCTTCTTCACGCCACTAGGGGTTATCTTGCCCATGTTAAGTTATACACTTTGAGCTAATGAACTAGTTTGAACACTAGGGAATTAAGCACACATGCATGTCATATGTTACCACTAGATCATACAATCAAACAAGGCAATAGTGGTAGCATATATCCATCAAGAACATTTTAATTTCCATGAATGCTCCTAAGAGGTGAATATGTCTATATGCTCTAAACAAGTCCTAGCAAGTATGATGTAATGTCAAACAATTTTACCTTACTTTGTCGGAGTAGAGGCATGTCACATATGTGGGGTGAGCTCAACTCATATTGGAGAAATCAAGAATATTCAATTCATTTCTAAGCTTGCAAAACCTCTTCTCATCTAGTGGCTTGGTGAGTATGTCGGCCAATTGATCATCGGTTCCAATACTTTGAATGTCAATATCACCCTTTTGTTGATGATTCCGGATAAAGTGGTGCCTTACATCAATATGCTAGGTTCTTTGATGTTGAACCGGATTTTGAGTTAACTTGATAGCGCTCTCATTGTCACAAAACAATGGCACTTTCTTGAAGTTGATTCCATAGTCCCTCAAAGTTGCCGTCATCCATAGGATTTGAGCACAACAACTCCCCGCACTAATATATTCGGATTCGGCGGTGGAGAGTGATATGCTATTTTGCTTCTTTGATGACTATGAGACAAGAGATCTTCCCAAGAGTTGACATGTGCCCGATGTACTCTTTCTATTTATTTTGCACCCGGCATAGTCTGCATCGGCATATCCAATCAACTCAAATTTTGCACCCTTAGGATACCACAATCCAACATCTTGAGTGTGCTTCAAGTATCTCAATATCCTCTTTGTGGCCTTCATATGACTCTCTCTAGGAGATGCTTGATATCTAGCACACATGCACACACTAAACATGACATCCGGTCTTGATGCAGTGACATAGAGCTGTGACAGAACCGCCTAAATCCTATGGCCCACAGGCGCCTGTCATTACCACTAGTGACCTCTGACAGCCAGGGCCCAGTGTCCCAACAGATCTAGAAGGTTCTGCCGGGCTACATTAGCGCCCGATTTCCTCCGACAGGATCCCATTGCGAAGCCATTACAAAATTACAACATTTCATAACAAATTACATCAGAGTGAAAACGCGGAAAGGTTATAAGGTACTTAGATTACAAACCATTTGTCCAAATATGATTGAAGTACGAATATTACAGACCATACATAAAATAAGTAGCAGTGGAATGACGATACAACAATATTAAATATTTAACGATAAGAACCCTGCCCACGGGTTCGACATTACTCCTCCTCACATCCCTCCTGTACCACTGTTACACAGCAGGGGGCGAGACAAACCTCCGGCTGCTGTGTCCCTACAACATGGGGTTAACAAACCCTGAGTACTGGGGTACTCCGCAAGACTTACCCGTCTAAGAAAAGGAATGAGACTCAGGAATGCAGGCTGAGGGGAGTCAAGGTGAGGCTTGAGCAAGAGTCAAAAGTTTTGCAGAAAAGCATTACTATCTTATTTCAATATTTTAACTCAGTCTTATTTTAATCATAACCATAATTCCAAATTCCTTTTCATATATCATTATACCTTCAAAATTCTTACTCATTCTCAAAAACACCTAGTTTCGAACCACTTTTCAATTGTAGGTCAAAGGATCAAGTCTCCATATCCGAGGAGCAACGACGATTCGAATCGATTAGTACCCAGCTGGGGATCCCTATCCACACTGCATATGTAGCACTTAAGCTTGCATATGCCAACCCCGCCTACCACGGCTTATCCTACCCCTGAACCGGTCCTGCGCCTACCCGAGAATACAGTACTCCTCTCCTCTCCAGGCACGCCGGCCACTGAGGGTAC
This sequence comes from Eremochloa ophiuroides, assembly GCA_038502445.1. Lineage (NCBI taxonomy): Eukaryota > Viridiplantae > Streptophyta > Magnoliopsida > Poales > Poaceae > Eremochloa > Eremochloa ophiuroides. The sequence goes on from JAHLJS010000008.1 coordinate 29,558,571, forward strand.
ACGCTGCTCTCGCCATCTCTCCACTCCCAGTGCGTGGTTGTCGGTTCAAGTAGTAGGGCCACCGGAGTCAGAGGCTTTCCGTAGTATGTGGCTAGTTGCAAAGTCTCGATCTTAGCAGGCCTACAATGAACGGTCCCTAATTCTTTTTCCGCCGGCGACATTGCATTGGGACTCTAACCCAAATACAAGTGTCCCAACGGTTTTCAAATCCCTTTTCCGCCGATGGTCAAGCATTGGGACTCTAATCCAAATTCACAACCAACGAACGGAAAATCCCTTTCCGACGGTTACGGTGCATCGGGGCTGCTACCCAAGTACACAATTTCCGAACGGACTCATATCCCTTTCTCTTTTCTCATGATTCATAATTGTCACATTTTCATAGGTCACAAATAGCCTTTTTATGAAATTCTAAATTGATTAAGCAGGGCTAAGCATTTTTGAATATTTTTATTTTTAAACAGGTTTCCGGGACACTATGTATCAAGGCAGGTAATGCATCAATATAGGTGACAAACAACTCCTAACAACCTAATGCAATAATAGACTCAAGTTATAAATATTTTGTAAAACACAAGGCGGGGCTGAATGCACCGGGGCTTGCCTTGAATCGTGTACAGCGTCGGGTCGGGATCAGTCCCTGCAGATGTCGAATCCTTGGATGACTTCTGGAAGTTACCTCCTCAGCAGTAGTCTCGACCTGGACCTCCTCGGGAACGGGCACTACACGTATGCAATGATGTATGCTTAGCATGGCATGAGAACAACAAATGAAATGCTTGAAAGTAAACCATTAAGATCTTGAGTACAACTTTCCTTCACGGTAAAGTTGTAAACGTTTTACGGAAGGTAAAAGCAGTGTTTCTTACTTTTGTTTTATTGACCATTTTAACGGTCATAGAAAGCCGCTACACAGCTTTACTACAACCAACATGCAACCCTAATACTTCTGTCAAGGATCACTATGGTGAAAGACCCTTGAAGTCAATCAATCCAAAATCACACCAAACAACAGAGATTATTCGCTTAAATTAATTCTACTAATCAAACACCCCATAACTAATAAACAAGTGTCCTAATAGTTTCCAATTGAGCTCAAACTTACCCAACAGATAGATCTCACCTTATAACAGTACCACATAAATTTTCATGATTTTAGGGTATGGAATTTATTAAAATTGCTCAAAGTTGCATTTATTAGTTAATATGCTGATTTTTAGTTCCCACAGAAAATGTCCAAACCCTATATATAATATTTTTATAAAATACTACATGCTCCAGAGAGTACCCACAATTATTTTCATGATTTTTAGACCAACAGAAATAATACTACAAAAATAACAAACACAGGAACTATTCATAGTAATTTAAAATAGAAATCTTATTGAAATTCTACGGGAAAATGGAAAACGCCTTTTGGCCCGGGACGGCCCAAGTCAGGCAGGCCGGCCCACTCGGCCGCTCCCGCACCGGCCCGCGTCCAGGAGCCAAGTCGAGGTGCTGACAGGCGGCCCCCGCCTGTCAGTTCCTCCTCCTAACTCACGCCGCGTCCCGGCACGCGCGCGCACGCGACGGCCGACCGCGGACCTCGCCGCCGGTGACCCTAACGGCGCACCCAACCACGCCCGACCACTCCCAAGCACCCCGCGGACTACCCAGTACCCTAAGCCCAAACACTAGGCGCCTCCGACGAGTGCAGACTCGCCTATGGCGGTTCGCGGTGACACGGCCACCCTGTTCCAGCCGCGAGAGTGCGGTAGAATTGAATAAAAAGGCCAGGGGAAGACCAGGAGCTCACCACGGCTCTAGACCGACGGCTGGCCGAGGCTGAGATGGAGCGGAGTGACGAGCTTGACGACAGCGGCGGCGTGCAACGGCTCGGCCTCGACGGCGAAGTCGCGTTCCGGTGATCCTAGGGGACAAAATGGGACACCACTGCGAGCATGAGCTAAGGTATGACTCAAAGAGTCGCAAATGGAAGGTCTAAGGTAGAGAGGCTCACCACAGCGAGCTCGACGCGAGAGAGGTGGCTGCGGCGGTGCTTTGCCGGGCCCGAAGACGACGGCGTGCGTTCCGGGGCCCTCGACGCACGGAAGCTGAACCACTGAGGCACAAGCTGTGTTCAAGAATCCAGTGAGGCTAGAGACGAGCGGAATTTGGATGAGGAGGTCAGAGTACGGCCAATTTTTGGCTCGAAGCCGAGGCGGGTGCGGCGGTGGTCGGCGAAAGGATGGGGGCACAGAGGAGGGTGTCGTTGCCCTTTAAGCCGGCCAAAGGGAGGGACAGAAGCGGCATAGGGCGGCGCGCGATCTCCTGCACGGGAAACGGCACCGGGAACACGATCTCGGCCGGCACGGACGGCGGCGCGCGCGCCCGACACGGCGGCGGTCGCGACTGTGCGCGAACAGAGAGAAGAGGCAGAGTACTGTAGCTCGTTTGAATGCCATTCAACCGGTTTTTGACCAATTTCTCGAAATTTTGTGTGTCAACTTGGAAAGGGGTAAACATAAAAGTTGTAGTGTTTGAAATTCTGAACAACATTGGTTTTGGGATCAACTCCAAATTTTGAATAATTTTGAAACTATTCAAAATGGGGTAAATTTGCTATTTGAAATCAATTTCTAATCCCATCAATTTCTCTGGATTTTTCACAGCAACTTTAAAATCTTCAAAAATAAAAGTTGTTCCTATTTGAGGAGCTTTACAACTTTCATTAAATAAGTTTGGTCATATTCTTAATATTTTTTAAATTAGCATTTCAAATTTGAATTTCAAAGTGGTAATTAGGGTTTAATTTGAATTTCTATTAAAGAACTTCAAAAACACCCAAAATAAAAGTTGTTCTATATAAAAATATCTACAACTTATATTAAGGGACCATCACCAAATTCCAAGTGGATTTTGGTTTAGGGTTTTAGGGTCCGATTAGGGCTTAGTTTGAATTTTCCTTTTTGATTTATTTTTAATTCTCAATTGATAATTCAATTACAACATCCAAGGCATTTATCAATAAACCACTCTAAGGACCCTAAGCACAATCAAATGCAAATGCTTAATAATAAACATGATTACATGGAATAATTAATTAGCCGTAATACCCGGGGTATTACAAGAGCAAACTTCCAATTAGAGACCGATATGCCTTTTGATAAACCATATTGCCACTTTTATCTTCATCCAAGCTTCCACTAGTCCCCATGGGAGTGCTAATTGATTTTGCATCTTGCATTCCAAACTTTTTGATCATGTCTCTTGTGTACTTGCCTTGACTTATGAATGTGCCATTCTTCATTTGCTTAATTTGAAGTCCAAGGAAGTATGTAAGTTCACTCATCATAGACATCTCAAATTCTTTAGCCATCATCTTTTCAAACTCCTCACACAAAGCTTGACTAGTTGATCCAAAGATAATGTCATCAACATAGATTTACATGATCATCAAGTCACCATCAACTTTCTTGGTGTATAGAGTGGTGTCAACCTTCCCCATCTTGAAAACTTTAGAGAGGAGAAAATCACTTAGCCTCTCATACCATGCTCTTGGTGCTTGTTTCAAACCATAGAGTGCTTTCCTTAACTTGTACACATGATTTGGTTTCTTCTCATCTTCAAAACCGGGTGGTTGTTCTACATATACTAACTCATTGATGAATCCATTGAGAAATGCACTTTTGACATCCATTTGGTAGAGATTGATGTTGTGAGCACAAGCATATAGTAGAAGAATTCTTATTGCTTCCAATCTAGCAACCGGAGCATAGGTTTCACCAAAGTCCAATCCTTCTACTTGAGTGTACCCTTGTGCCACTAATCTTGCCTTGTTCCGTATCACAACACCATCTTGATCTTGCTTGTTTCCAAATACCCATTTGGTGCCAATAACATTGTAGTTCTTTGCTCTTTCTACCAATTCCCAAACTTCATTTCTTTCAAAATTGTTAAGCTCTTCATGCATAGCATTTACCCAATCACTATCTTTCAATGCCTTCTCAATGTTCTCCGGCTCTTCAAATGACACGAATGAATAGTGAGCACAAAATGATGCTAATATTGATCTTGTTTGCACACCCTTTTGAATATCACCAACAATTTGGTCCAAAGGATGATCTCTTGCAATGTTTGTGGGTTAAAGCATTTGAGGTTGATTGCTTGAGCTAGATTGTGTATTCGATTGATTTGCTTGAGACAAACTAGCTTGATCTTGATTTTGCACTTGAGAGTCACTAGCTTGATCAATTGAAGGAACTTGCACTTGATCTTTGTCATCTTCTATATCAACCACTTGAGTCGGCTTTATGTCGCCAATGTCCATTTCTTGCATAGCCTTTGCCAATTGAGGTCTATTCACATCATCTAGATTCTCATTTTGATCTTGAGACCCATTGGTTTCATCAATTCAACATCATGAACTTCCTCAAGTTGACCACTTCACAAGTTCCATACTCTATAAGCTTTACTAGTGGTGGAGTAGCCAAGTAAGAATCCCTCATCACATTTCTTCTCAAATTTGCTAAATGTAGCTCCTTTCTTCAATATGTAGCACTTACAACCAAACACCCGAAAGTATGCAATATTTGGTTTTCTTCCATTCAAGATCTCATATGGAGTCTTCTCCAACATAGGATGGCAATAGAGTCTATTAGAGTAGTAGCATGCCGTGTTGATTGCTTCGGCCCAAAAAGATTGACTCACATTATACTCACTAAGCACAGATCTTGCCATATCAATGAGAGTCCTATTCTTTCTTTCAACTAGGCCATTTGATTGAGGTGTGTACTTAGCCGAGAATTGATGTTTGATTCCTAAGTCATCACAAAGCTCATCAACTCTTGTGTTCTTGAACTCACTACCATTATCACTTCTCACCCTCTTGATGGTTGTTTCAAATTCATTGCAACTTCTCTTGACAAAAGTTTTGAAGATACCATAAACATCACTTTTGTCATTTATAAAGAAAACCCATATGTATCTTGAGAAGTCATCCACTATCACCAAACCATACTTGTTGCCACCAATGCTTGTATATGTAGTTGGTCCGAACAAGTCCATGTGCAATAATTCAAATGGTTTGCATGTGCTCATCATGCTCTTCTTAGGATGAGTGTTGCCTACTTGTTTTCCGGCTTGACATGCACTACATAACTTGTCCTTCTCAAACTCAACATCTTTAAGGCCTCTAACCAAGTCATGCTTCACAAGTTTGTTCAATTGCTTCATTCCAACATGACCAAGCCTTCTATGCCATAACCAACCCATGCTTGACTTAGAAAGTAAGCATGTTGACAATTGTGATTCTCTAGCACCAAAGTCCACTAGATAGAGATTCTCATATCTAAATCCCTTGAATATCAAGTTTGATCCATCCACACTAATGATTTCCACATCATCAACACCAAAGATGCATTTGAAACCAAGATCACAAAGTTGAGCCACGGACAATAGATTAAAGTTCAAACTCTCAGCTAATAGCACATTTAAGATGCTTAGATCATTTGATATTGCAATCTTTCCAAGACCCTTGACCTTGCCTTTGCTATTATCTCCAAATGTGATACTATCATACTCATTGCCACTAGACTTGATTTGGTTGAACATTCTTGAATCACCGGTCATGTGTTGAGAACACCCACTATCAAGAACCCAATGCCTCCCTCCGGCTTTGTAATTTACCTACAAAACAAGTCAATGTCTTTTAGGTACCCATACTTGTTTGGGTCCTTGGAGGTTAGCAACCAAAGCCTTTGGTACCCAAATAGCCTTCAACCTTGGGCTCTCTTTAGGTGTACCAATATATTTGACTTTGACATCTTTCTCACCCTTGGTAAACATGTAACAAGAATCAAGTCTAATAGATTTAGCACTTGCAAATTTCATTTGCTTGTTCTTGTTGTTAGTGATGCAATTTGCCTCAATATGCCCAACTTGCTTGCACTTGTAGCAAAATCGACCATTGCTCCTCACAAAGTTAGGCTTTGGAGTTACAAAGGCCGCCTTGCTTTTCTTAGGAGTATAGCCAAGTCCCTCCTTAGAGTTACTATATCTTTGGCTACCCAAGCATTATAGCAAGCGGGCATCCCCACCATAGGCATTTCCTAATGCGCGGGTTAGCTTGTCCACTTCCTTCTTCAATTTCTCATTTTCAACTTTTAGTGTTGGATCAACACTATTAGTGAAGGTAGAAGTAGAAGTGGATGATGATGAAAAACTAGTGTTATTAGGTGTGGTTGCAACAAGTGTTTCATTAATTGATTCATTCATTAGATCACAAGTTACACCCATATCACATGTTATAGCAACATCCTCTACCTTGCTTAGCTCTAAGAGTGAGGAGTGAGCTTCCTCAAGCTTGGTGTGGGCTAGTTTGAGATCCTCATGGTCTTCCTTTAGATACTCATGAGAAGCACTTAGCTCATCAAAGGATTGTTCAAGAGTTTTTAATTTCTTGGACAATTCTTTGCACTTCTTAGACTTAGAGCTAATAAGATATTTGGCTTGCTCTAACATGTCCATGAGTTGTGCTACACTAGGCTCATCATCATCACTATCACTATCATTATCATCTTTCTCATCATCACTTGAGTCATCGTATTTTACCTTAGTGGACTTAGCCATGAAGTATGATGAATCAAATGATGAAGACTTCTTGTTGATAGCAATAGAAGCCATGGCCTTCTTCTTGGATGTCTTCCTCTCATCATCATCACTAGAGTCATCATCATCGGAGGAAGCATCACTATCCCATGTCACCACATAGGATCCACCTTTTTTCTTGGAGAAGTTGAACTTCTTCTTCTCCTTCTTTTCCACCTTGTCCTTCTTGTCCTTCTTGCCTTTCTTCTTGTAATCATCTTCATCATCACTAGCATTGGGACAATCCGCCACAAGATGATCCGTGCTCTTGCAATTGTAGCACTTCCTTACTACATTCTTGCCTTTGAAGTTATCTCTTCTCTTTCTAGCACCATAGCCCTTCTTCTTCACAAATCTTCCAAACTTGTGCACAAAGAGAGCTAGTGCCTCATCATCACTATCAAGGCTAGATGCATCATCATCACTAGATTGTACTTTCTTGCCCTTGCCCTTGTTCTTGGATGAAGAGGTAGTGGACTTAAATGCCACGGTCTTCTTGCTCTTGTCATCCTCCTTCTTCACTTCTTCACTATCACTCTTCTCATTGTATTGATCCTCGGTCATTACATCACCAAGAATCTCATTTGGAGTGACACCCTTCAAGCCACCCCAGAAGATGATAGTCCTCAAGGTCTTGAACCTCTTGGGCAAGCACATGAGAAATCTGTGAGAAAAGTCCTCATCACTTGTTTTCTCATCCAAGGCCTTCAAATCATTGATGATCACTTGGAGCCTATAGAACATCTCCGGAATGCTCTCTCCATCATCCATCTTGAAGTTTGAGAGTTTGTCCGTGAGCATGTACAACTTGGCACTCTTTACCGTTGAAGTGCCCTCATAGGTTTGCTCTAATCTTGTCCATACTTCACTTGCTCTATCCAAATCCTTGATTTGCTTAAACACCTTTGAGTCAATGCCATTGTAAATGGTGTTGAGAGCCACTGTGTTACATTGGTTGTTCTCTTGATCTCTAGGTGTGGGGCTTGCAGGATCAAGCACAATATATTCCTTCTCAGTGACTTCCCACACCTTCTCATGAATTGAGCCAAGATACATCCTCATCTTTCTCTTCCAATAGTCAAATGAGCTTGTGCCATAAAAGTGAGGTGGTTTACCCCCAACATGATTGAACATGATATGAGCCATTTCAATGCACCGAAGGATGTTAAGCCTTGACTAAACGGTGACCATGGCTCCGATACCACTTGAAAGGTCCTAGTATGGTTAGAGGGGGGTGAATAGCCTAAATAAAAATTCTACAAACCAATAAACAAGTAATTAGAACCACAAGAGGCTATAAATACAATGCTAAGGCAACCACTAATCTAGGCAAGCCACCTACACAATTCTAGTTAAATCTTAGTTCTAATCCACACAAAAGAGCTAGCAAAAGCTAAACAACTACTCAAGACAAAAGAACAAGCTACTTTGCACAAGAATAAGAAAGAGATGATCGTCGAATAAACCTTTGCCTTGTGAAGAAGCCAATCACCTGGACAATCAATAAGTCACTCACTCGAAGGTGAGGAAATCAATAGAGACACCAAGATTTATCCCCGAGGTTCACGTGCTTGCCGGCACGCTACGTCCTCGTTGTGTCGACTTCAACCGGTGGTTCGGTAGCTAATCGGTATCACACACCGAGCCTACACTAGGCGCCATAAGAACCTACCACGGAGGAAGTGACTCAAAGACACGAGCAATCCACTAGAGTTATCTTTGAGCATTCCGCTCGGGGAAGGCACAAGAACCCCTCACAATCGCCGAGTGTGAGCAAACACAATCACCAAGCTCCTTCACACCTTCTTCTCCTCCAAGCCGTCTAGGGACACGGCAATGTCCCAAGAGAATACGAACTAATCCAAGGCTTGCTCTCAAGTGCTCTAGAATGCAAATCACAAGCAATGATTCACTTAAGGTTCACTCAATCTCACAAGAATGATCAAGATGATGAATTAGTGAGAGAGTGGGAGGCTAGAATGCAACAAAATATATGACAATGATCCAAGTGTGCTAGCTAGTCACCAAGTGACCAGGGACAAGCCAACTCCTAGCCGTTACACTCTCTGAAACAGCCGTTAACCCCGTTTTTACACCGTCGGACCGACAGCGTCGGACCAAACGGCAGCGTCCGACGCTCGGATGAACGCCACGTGTCAATAGATTTAAACGCTGTTCATCCGATCTCAACGGTAACCAATTTCGCGCGTTTGACTACCATCGGATTGGGGGCGTCGGACTAAACCGCCGAGTCCGACGCCCTTTCTCAACTCACTGCGCGCGTATCGTCGGACGATCGCGCGAGCACCGTCGGACTAAAGAAACTCAGCGTCTGACGCTTCCAAAGAGATTTGAAAACTCTAAATCATCGTCGGACTTCGTCCGACGCTCGCCGTCGGACTATTCTTCAAGCGTCCGACGCTCCTCAGCGTGCCACGCGTCACACCTCGCTGCTCGGCACCGTCGGACTGAAGATGGTAATGGTCCGACGCTCGTAAAACGAGCGTCCGACGCTCGCCATTGGCCAGAACTAGGGTTAGGCGTCGGACTCTGCTCAATGGTCCGACGCTGCCCCTCTGCAGTGTCCGACGCTCCTTTTTCAGCTAATTTCAAGTTAATTTCTCACCCCTTGCTTTTATGTGCTAACACTCAAGGTCTTCTACACTTGTGCACAGTGTGTTAGCATTTTGCAAACATTTTTCAAGGGTTTTCAAAGGGATTCTCTAGGTTGGTTAGATCAATGCATATGAGATGCAACCTAGAGCACTTGAAAGTAATCCAATAGCTTAGTTCTCCCCTTGATAGTCGGCTATCTATCCTAAATGTGATCACTCCCACTTGGAGTCTTGATCACTAAAAGAAAAGCCATATTTGAATATACCTTAGCCTCTAGCTTTCCTTCTTTAAGTCCTTTCCTTTCTCCTTGATCATTTCATCTTGATCTTCACTTGAGCTCATGTCATCTTTTTCCATATCACCAATCTACTCTTGGCTACACACACTTAGTACTTAGATTAGTAACTTGGTTTCATCAATTACCAAAACCAAACTAGGGTCTTTCAGACGGCCATGAGGGTACACGCTACTCTCGCCATCTCTCCACTCCCAGTGCGTGGTTGTCGGTTCCAGCAGTAGAGCCACCGGAGTCAGAGGCTTCCCATAGTATGTGGCTAGTTGCAAAGTCTCGATCCAGCAGGCCTACAACGAACGGTCCCTAAACCTTTTTCCGACGGCGATAGTGCATTGGGACTCTAACCCAAATACCCCCGTCCCTTCGGTTTTTAGATCCCGTTTCCGTCGGTGACAATTGTTGGGACTCTAACCCAATGCCACGATCACCGAGCAGGAAAACCCTTCCTTGTTGATGACAATGAACTAGCTAGGAACACTGCCAACCAATAAGGACATAACCAGTCCCATAAAGTGATTCTTTTGTTTTATATCATCACAATTTAAAATAGCATTTTTGCAAATCTAATCATTAAGCATGACTAAACATTTTTCAATACTTTTAATAAAATTAGGTTCGCAGGTATTGACAGGTATTCAAGGATGGTAATGCATCAATTGGTTATCACCCAACTCCTATTAACCTAATGCAATTAATTAACTCGAGTGATAAAATTTTTTAAAACAACAAGGAGAGGGGCAAATGCACCGGGGCTTGCCTTGGATGGTGTAGAGTGTCGGGTCCGGGTCGGTGCCACAGATATTAAAACCTTGCACAAATTCCGGAGCAACCTCCTCAGCTGGACCCTCGGCTTTCACCTCAGTGTTCTCGGTCACTACACGTATGCAATATTGTATGCATGAATACGATGCACAAGAAATGACAGATAAAATCCAATAATAAATAATGCACACACGTGATCAAGACCCTACCATAGTCTAACCATGATTATTCTAATTCATCACGCCTTAGGTCATAGAGGTGATTGACCTGCAATCTCAACCAATCCAAAAACCACACCATTCAATAATTATTTCATTTCCTATTCCTTTTATTAATCTTTTAAACCAACCTATAATTTAATAAATATTTAACTATTTCCATTTCATGCCAAATTCCACCAACAAATAGATTTCAGTACCAAACAGTGGCACAACAAATTTCATGATTTTTGGAATAATACAGAAATTATTAAAAATTCCCAAAGTTTCATTTATCAATTAAAGTGTTGATTTTTACTTACTACAGAAACTGTCCAAACACTACATCTCATATTTTTATAATATTCTACACTTAACAGGGAGTGCACACAATTATTTTTATAATTTTTCTTAAAGTAAATTAATTCATACAAAAATGTAAAGATGCAGCACTATTTATTCAAATTATAAATGAAAAAGCTTTTGAATAAACGCTGGAAAAAGGAAAAACAGATCCGGCCCGAGCCGGCCCATACAGACGAGACACGGCCCAGCCAGCCCACGCGCGCGCGCACGCTCACACTTACACCGGGCACTGACAGGCCGGACCCAGCCGTCAGCCCCTTCTTCCTCACCTCACGGGACGCTGACAGGCGAGCCACCCCTGTCAGGCCCATTTTCCTCCTCTGGCCAACGCTCCCGCGCACACGTGCGCGCGGCACGGCGCGGACCTCGCCGCCGGCGGCCCTAACAGGCGAGCGCAATCGGCCGAACACCTTCCCCGAGACCCTAGCCGACTCCCTAAGGGACTAGCCCTAGCTCTAATCGCCTCCGACGAGCGGGAGCTCGCCCACGGCGGATCCCGGCGGCACGGCAAAGTCGTTCCGGTCGTTGGGACGCGGTAAGGTTACGGGACATGCCTTGGGGAGATTCAGAAGCTCACCACGAAGCTAGCGGACGAGTTAGTTGACGGAGAGGCAGCGCGGCGAGGACGGCTTGACGACGACAGCGGCGGACACGGCTCGGCAGTCGGCGGTGAGGGCCTGTTCCGACGAAACCTGGGGCATCACACCACGAACCATCATGCGCATCAGAAACTACACCACCACGGGAGTCTAAAACGCTACCCCGAGAAGAAAGACGCTCACTCTAGCAGACCGGATGGGAAGAGGATGGCCGCGGCGGAGCTCCGGTGGCAACCCGAAGACGAAGACGCTCACCGCGAGACACACAGGGTACCACGGCTCACGCGACGGGCACCAATCGATGCGCAACGAGCTCGGCTACCTATCTGGGAGATGGAGAGTGTGGAGGTGGACGGAACATGGCCAATTTGGCTTGGAACCGAAAGGGCTCACCGGCGACCGGGCGGGGGAAAAATGGGGAGAAGAGAATGCTCGTCGCCCTTAAAGGGCAGGGAAAGGGGTAGGATAAAACCGGAGACGTCCGGGCCCCCTCCCCGGCCGCTCGACAGCGCCGCGGCGTGCCCACGCCGACCGGACGACGCTCGGCGCCGGACGCGGCACGCGCGCGTACAGCCGAGAAGATGAACAGGGGGACCACCCCTAGCTACAGTACTAGCTTCAATATGTCAAATGCTATTTGATTTGATTTTGAACTGATCCAATCCGATTCAGTAGATGGTGTAAAAATAAAAGTTGTGCACAATTTTATGAAGAACAACTTTGCTGTTGACACCACATTCAAATTCGGTCAGATTTTCAAACTACAGAAAAAGGGGTAAAAGTAGGATTTGAATTTCAAACTGAAATTTTAAAATTACTTTGATTTTTCTCAACAACTTAAAAATGGTCAAAATAAAAGTTCTACCTCTCAGTGAGCTTTACAACTTTTATTAAGGAAGTTATATCAGATTCTCAATATTTTTGAAATTAAAGTTTCAAATTTAAATTTTAACATACTAATTTGAGTTTAATTTGAATTTCTATAATATAACTTCAAAATCTACAAAAATAAAAGTTGTTTCATTTTAAAAAATCTACAACTTTAATTAAGACACTTTCATCAGATTCATTGTAGATTTTGAATTAAGATGTTAGGTCAACTCTAGGGCTTAATTTAGATTTCTTATTTAATTTTTTATTTTGACTTTTAATTAAAGGCTTAATTACACAATCCACAACATATGAAATCAAAGCACTCTAGTGACCCTAAACACAATCATATGCAGATGCTTAAATTTAAACATGATGACATGGCAGGTTAATTGCTTTGCAATCTTCGCCCCTCCAGCATGGTGAATCGCCCACAACCGCTCACAAGATGGCTTGAGTTATCCACAAGCTCTCTGAATGATCTTCAAGCTCCCAATCACCACTGGACTGTAATACCTTGGGTATTACAATTTAATTAATCTGCCATGTCATCATATTTAAACTTGAGAATTTGCATATGATTGTGCTTAGGGCCTAGAGTGATTTGATTTTAGCTAGTATTGATTGTGTAATTAAGTCCTTAATCAAAAATCAAAAATAAAAATAAATAAATAATAGAAATCAAATTAAGTCTCAGAGTTGGCCTAAAACCCTAATTCAAAATCTATATTGAATCTGATAAAGGTGTCTTAATTAAAGTTGTAGACCTTTTGAAATGGGACAACTTTTATTTTTGGAGATTTTGAAGTTATATTATAAAAATTCAAATTAAACTCAAATTACTATATTGAAATTTACATTTGAAACTTCAATTTCAAAAATATTAAGAATCTTCAAAAACTTCCTAAATAGAAGTTGTCAAGCTCACTGAGTAGAACAACTTTCATGTTTACCAATTTTCAAGTTGTTGAGAAAAATCAAAAGTAATTTAAAATTTCAGTTTGAAATTCAAACCTTACTTTTACCCCCTTTGCTGTAGTTTGAAAATTCAGCCGAATTTGGAATTCTTGTCAAAATAAAAAATGATCTACACAAAATTCTCTGCAACTTTGGTATTCAACACTTCCTTTGATTCGGCCGGATTGGACATCTAATTGAAATCACATAGCTTTTGACCTAGGGGGCTACTACTGTAGCTACAGGGGGGTCCCCTGTTCCTCTCCCGCCCGTACGCGGCGTGCGCGCGGCGTGCGCCGGTCGTCGTCCGGCCGTCCCAGGGCCCGGCCGTCGCCGTGTCGAGCTCGGGGGGGGGGGACCGGAGGCGTCCAGACCTTATCCTCTCCTTCCCGGGTGCGTTTAAAGGCGTGGCGCATCACTTCTTCTCCTTCCTCCTCCGTTTTCCCCGCTCCGGTGAGCTCTCGGTTCTCGGCCGAATTGCCCACCGTCGAACCACCACTGCCCAATTCGTCATACCCACGAGCTAGACATCTCCTGGCGCACCATTTGGATCCGGCCCGGCCACTGTTCGTCGTCGGAGATCAACGTACGGCGTGATTTTCTCCCTCACGGCCGGCGGAGCACCGCCGTGGTCTGTCTCTCCGAGAACAGCTCGCCTCGGTGAGCTTATTCCCTTATTGCGGAGCGTTCCGGAGTCCCTGTCCCTTCTTGAGTCTCATAAGTTAGGCGGTTTTGCTTTTGGTTTACAGTGACCGCCGGAACGACGACCTCGCCATTGGAACTCGCCGCCAAACACACTGCCTTCGTCCACCGTGCCTCTCCGGTCGCTCTCCACCCCGTCCAGCTAGTACACTAGCCTTTGGTGAGCTTCTCGGTAACCATCGTCTCGTCGGTAAAGCATTTTGGTCCTCGGTAGGCCGGGGCGCAGCCGCGCCGCCGTGTCTCCTCCGCCGCGGTCGCGGCTGGGCGCGACACCGTCGACGCCTCGTCCGTTTAGTCAGGTCCGGGGGTCCGCTAGATCTAGGAGCACGTGTGGGTGCCCTCGGTTGCGCCGCTGGGGTCGCCGGCGGCGAAGGGCGCGTCGGGCCGCCGCGCGCGTGCTCGAGCAGACGCTCGGTGGGAGGTGGGAGAAGGATCTGACAGGCGGGGGCCGCCTGTCAGTCTCCTCCAATGGCGCCAGCAGCGCGGGCAGGCCTGGCTGGGCTGTTATTGCCGCTGCTGGGCCGTGGTGGGCCGAATGGCCGTTTCAAATTTCCAAGCGATTTTCTATTGCTTTTTCATTTTAATTAAAATGAATAGTGTTAGCTTTTAATCTTTTTGTGTGGATTAATCTACTGCACAAAAATTTATGAAAATATTTGTAGATACTCTCTGTGATGTGTAGAATTTAATAAAAATATTAAATGCAGGATTTGAGTGTTTTCTGTATTAATTAAAAATCAGCGTATTAAATGATAAAAGGAATTTTGATGATTTTTAATAATTTCTGTGTTATTCCAAAAATCATGAAATTTAATTGTGCCACTGTTTGGTACTGAAATCTATCTGTTGGTGGAGTTTGGCATCAAAGTAAAATAGTTAAATATTTATTAAATTATATGTTATTTTAAATAATTAATAATAGGAATAGGAAATGGAATAATTATTGGATGGTGTGATTTTTGGATTGATTGAGATTCTAGGTCAATCACCTTTATGACCTAGGGCATTGTGTATTAGAGTAATCATGGCTAGCCTATGGTAGGATCTTGATCATGTGTATGCAGTACTTATCATTTAAATTTTATCTGTCATTTCATGTGCATCGCATTCATACATTCGTTCATTGCAAACGTGTAGTGACCGAGAATCCAGAGGTAAAGTCTGAGGGTCCATCGGAGGAGACTGCTCAGGAAGTTGTGCAAGGATTTGATATTTGTGGTACTGATCCGGACCCGACACTCTACACAATCTAAGGCAAGCCCCGGTGCATTTGCCCCTCTCCTTGTTGTTTTAAAAATATTTACCACTTGAGATTAATTAATTGCATTAGGTTAATAGGAGTTGGGTGACAACCAATTGATGCATTACCATCCTTGAATATCTATCAATACCTGAGAACCTGGTTTATTAAAAGTATTGAAAAATGCTTAGTCATGCTTAATGATTAGTTTTGCAAAAATGCTATTTTAATTTGTGATGATATAAAGCAAAAGAATCACTTTATGGGACTGTTAATGTCCTTGTTGGTTGGAAGTGTTCCTACCTAGTTCATTGTCTCTAATGAGGAAGGGGCTTACCTGCTCGGTGATCGTGGCTTTGGGTTAGAGTCCCAACAATTGTCACCGACGGAAACGGGATTTGAAAACTAAAGGGACAGAGGTATTTGGGTTAGAGTCCCAATGCACTGACGCCGTCGGAAAAAGGTTTAGGGACCGTTCGTTGTAGGCCTGCTGGATCGAGACTTTGCAACTAGCCACATACTACGGGAAGCCTCTGACTCCGGTGGCTCTACTGCTGGAACCGACAACCACGCACTGGGAGTGGAGAGATGGCGAGAGTAGCGTGTACCCTCGTGGCTGTCGTGCCTGGAGACGAGAGGAGTACTGTGCTCTCGGGTGGCGCAGGACCGGTTCCGGGGTATGAAAAGCCATGGCAGGCGAGGTTGGCGTATGCAAGCTTAAGTGCTATATACGCAGTGTGGATAGGGATCCCCAGCTAGGTATTAATCTATTCGAATCGTCGTTGCTCCTCGGATATGGAGACTTGATCCTTCGACCATTCAGCGAATAGTGGTTCGGAATTAGGATTGTCTTTGAATGGATAAAGCTAATGAAAGAATGATGATATATGAGAAAGAACTTGGAGATTTGGTTAATAATGAATAGTATTATTGAAATAAAATATTGAGATAGGACTAGTAATGCTTTTTCCGCAAAACTCTTGAACTCTTGCTAAATCCTTACCTTGACTCCCCTCAGCCTGCATTCCTGAGTCTAATCTTACACTTTTAGTCGGGTAAGTCTTGCGGAGTACCCCATGTACTCAGGGTTTGTTAACCCCGTTGCAGGAGGGCAGCAGGAGACTGAAGTTTGTCTCGCTCCGTGCTGCGTCACCATCGTCCAGGAGAGTGAAGAAGATTAAGGTTAAACCCTTGAGCAGGGTTTGTGTAATATTAATCTATCTGTTGTACTGTTGATCCAACCGCTACTGCTACTCTTTTAAATTTATGGTCTGTAATAACTGCACTTAATTTTATTTGAACACTGGTCTGTAATATTAAGTACTATTTACTCTTCCGCAAATTGTACTCTGATGTATTTGTTATGAAATGTTGTAACTCTGTAATGGCTTCACAATGGGATCCTGTCGGAGATAACGGGTGCTTATGTAGCCCGGCAGAGCCCGCCTAGGTCATCTGGAACACGGGCCCGGCTATCAGATGTCATTAGTGACGTTGACAGGTGCCTGTGGGCCACGTGATTTAGGCGGTTCTGTTACAGCTGTCTAGGTGATGCCGATCACCAAGAGTAACATGCCTAGACTCTCACTAGGTAGCGTGCTCATGCATTGCTACGGGACAAATGAAATTTTGTAATAAAAACACACGGATCGCACGGTAAGATATCAATACTATAAAGTTAAATACCAACATTAAAGTTAAATTTATTCAAAATCAAAGTTCATGAAATTAACATTGTCATGGAGAGCGCAGCGTCGAAGGCTCACCAACTCTACTATATATTTTCTATGATGCGGCTAAGATAATGTTTCACATTGACGGAAAGAAATCTCCGATATCCATTTTATTTGTGAATTATCTTACCTTCTTTAGTTGTCTTAGTCTTATCTCCTAATGGTGCACACAAACAAATATTTTTCATGCCTTGCAACTGAATAACCTTGTACATAGGGTAATTTATCTAGATAATGCAACCGCAAATTCATCAACCCTATGTACTGTGGCTACAACAATGTTAAGGTTGATCTTAAGTTCAAAATCCATGGTCAAAGGAGAATGTTTAAAAGTGTTTCACGGGTGATCTGGGGGTATTCATTGGCGAATCATGTGTTAAAGTATTGAGGCCACACCATCATATAATTATCCGGTACAATCATAACACTTAATTTAGATAAATATGCAAGTATTCACAGAAAGCATAAATATTTTTTTTGTATCGTTAATACAAACCCATCAATCAAAATAGATAAATATTAGCAATTGCCTTTTCTGTTTAACATACATCCATGGGTACTGAGTGCTACAAGCCTAAAACTACTGCCTCCCCTTAGGCTGTCTGCAGCACATCCTTCATTGCATCCGCTACGCGCGCATGCAGGGTCAAATTTGGTGCAGCACGGTCCTTTCTGTAATACGGTAAGGTCCAAATTCCGTTAAGTGTGGCGCCTGCGAGAGATCGCCTGCATGCTGCGCACCATGGGGACCAGGGAGGGAAAGCGTGAGGCAGAGGGGAGATAGAGGACGGTGCGGGCCCCACTTTATCAACTCGCTAAAAAATATTATAACTCGCAAACTAAAAACTCAAATTAAATTCCGATTACATCATTAAATTCGTTGTAATAAATCCTTCAAAACAAGATCTCGCATAGATATATTTAGATAAAATTTACTTACAGACATGTGGACCTCACTGTGGATAGAGGATGATATAGAGGATTGATGGGTGCGGGAGAAAGTAATATAGAGGAGAGAATCTCAATGACCAGAACAGAATATTCTTTTTAGAGGATGAATTTAGAGTACGAAAATTGCGGATAGCCTTAGTGCACACATGTAAGTAGCTCACAGTTGAAAGCCATCTCGCCCCGTTGTTGCGGCTGCAGGCGCATGTCTCCCAGTGGCTCTTCTGACATGTGCAACGAACTGCAAGTAGCCTGCTCCTGCAGTGAGACAAATCCTTCTACATTTGCTTACTCAATTTTCATCCTGATTGGACAAAGCAATTAAAATAGAATTTGAAATGTTAATATTATAAAGTCTTCTTAAAAGATAGACCACACAGGATAAAGGAATGCTGCTCCTGTTGCTGCTAATGGGCTGATGATAATGGACAAAGCAGCATCTATTTCAGTTGAGCAAAGTAAGTTATTGTGAACTGATAATGGGCTGTTGCTGCTGCTCTGAACTGAAACACAGTAAAGCACTGAAACACTACACATGTCTTCAGTCAAAACTGAAGCAGCTATTCAGCCACTATGTTGCAGTTTCAGAAATGGTGTAGGACACAGTAAGACTGAAATAACCATGATAGCATAACCATAGACTGATGCCCAACTGAAATAACCAACACGAAGCTCATATATGTCTGATTATTTTTATTTTAGCGTAAGATAAGTGGCAAAGTTACCAAACACAGGTTAGCATGACTCCATGAATATCAGATTATAGCGGTGTTCACTAAAGGCTCGGTTATTAGCTGATCTGCACAAATAATAATATAGAGTACCAAGGCTTCTGTGGACGCCTGAACATTTGACGCAAATGAAAAACCCAATATTAGCTGATATGCAAGGAGAAAACCTCAGTTATTTGTGTTTCTCGGGTCACAAAAGCTAGAAACAAAGGACTATGCCTAATATACTGACCTGGTTATGTTCCAAAGAAAAGCATGGGGAACAAAGGATTCTCCAGATTTATATTGGAAGGTTATGCATGATTTATTATTGCTCTATATAATCTGCTAATATTCTTCTACAAATGACTTGGAGTAAGCAGATCAAGCACCATGACATACCATGACATTGTACTCCCCCTCCACCTTGAACCACTTAAGGAACCACTTTAGATGTGGAATCCCAAATACAGATTAGGATAGAAAAGAAATAGATCAGTAAAATACCAGTGTAATTGGGCTAACCATGCAATCTCATTGATCTGGCAAGCAAATATTTTCTACTGCTCAACACAAAAATTAAAATGCAATGGCTGGATGCTGGCGGCTGCTGATCACACAAATTTTCTCTGATTTTAATGAATTATTTTATCTGATTTCAGTAATGTTTGCCAAGCAAAATAACCTCAGGTTCCTGTACTGAACCCAAACTACCATTATGGATCATTTAACTAATGTTCCAAAGCTAAACAGTCCAATGATCCTAACATTTATAATAAATAGCCAGCATTAATGACATGCAGCAGTACATATGAAACAGGGATTGTAATACCATACCTTCAACCTTGAAACAAATCATTGCAAAGAAACCCTCGCACATGTAGCTTCATGGGCAGGAACAGGAGACTGCTAGATGCGTCTATGCTGTAGCAATGGTCAAAATCATGTGTCCTAAACTTAATGAAGATGCAGTGTAAAAAATCAAATTACGTAGCACATGCCTGCATTCTCTGGGGGACAGTATTTTGTTTTATTTGCTCATCTTCTGTTGTCATAAACTTCTCTGTAAGAATAAATGGCTCGAACTCATCTTGAATCCTCGGGTGTCTTAATTCACCAGGGTGAACATAGTCAGATATAACTTCCCTACAAGAGGACAACAGGAGCAGACTTCATAAACAGGCCCAAGAAAAATGGAACAGGACAAAACACCATGACTTAAAAAACATACAGGCTTTGGGTGACTGATGCCAGGGATGTTATTATGCTAGAGGAACATATAGTCATCTTATCGATCATGGAGTATAGGCAATTAATAGAAAATATTTCTAATGTTTCAAAAGATCTAAGCAGCATGGATACGGATACGCGTATCGGTATCAGAAGGATACGGATACGCAGATACGACAATCTTCTAAAAAATACAATACACGGATATATTTACTATTTGAAAAATAAAATAAAAAATAATGCAGGTCTGAATTTAAAACTGATAACTATAAAACATTGCAATTAATTACTTAATAGCAGATCTCTTTCTCAATTCTCAAAACATGAGATAAGTAGATTTCAGTAAAAGGAAAAAGGCCCATAACAGGAAGCAGCCCAAAGCCCAAGTAGCCCCACGCCTGGCTTATCACTTTCTCTTCCTCTGCTGGCCGCACAAACGCGTACACAAGTTCGCAACTAGTACGCAACTACGCATACAGCAGCCGCCGCCGCCGCTGGTTCCTCTCCTCTAGTTGGCGCCCGCTGCTCATCCTCCTCCACCGACGACCATCGCCCGCTCGCGCACGCCGCTCACCGCTCCTCCACCACTGGCGACCTCCGCCCGCCATCTGCTGGCCCTCCTCCCCCGCCACCGCCGGAGCACGTCGTTCACACGGATGGAGGTGGGGTTCGCCGCCTGGTGTGGTGAGATGATTGTGGAAGGGAAGGGAGGGAGCGGCGACGTGATTTATAGATTGCGGATGGGCTGGTCCTGTGTTAATCTTTTAATTATGTCAGGCCATGAATTCCATGCATGCAAATTAATATTATGGCGTCATCATTGTCATGCATACAAATTAATACTATTTTAGGCAGTAAAAACTCTGTTTACTACCTCTTGTTCAGTAGTGGCTCGTTGGAATAAACTGGAGGCAGGGGCGCTGAATACTATTTGAAGCCCAGGCTCTTGAATAGTGTGTGTGTTGTATCATAATAATATATAGTAAATAAGTAATTAGTAAAATCGTGAAAGTAGATATTATTAAAAGATGGATCACTTTATAATGATAGGACATTTCACAAAATAATTCTGTAACCTGAAATGCTAGCTACTTTGCCTTTGCCTGTGAGAACCAATGAAAGCTACAACTGCACAAGCAGAGAAGCTACAAATGCACTTCAACCTGCTCACCTAATTGTCGAGGTGCAGCAGGTGAGGTCCTCCTGCTACCTGAAAACACCAACAAAGATGAGAGCTGATGTCCCCTACAGCTGTACTATAACCAAAGGGAAATGCTATGTAAAGTCAATGGCAACTCAAATATCTGATCAAACAGAACCTCTGAAGTTTAGCATTGATTCCCAACTCATAGTTCAGAGAATTTGCCTGGCCTCGAATTGTGACCCCAAATTAGTGAAGTATAGGGAACACCAAAGGTGATTCAATTCAGGGAACAACGATTGGTGATCCTGATCTGAGCCCCATTATCGAAACAGCCAGATCGGAGCCACCAGGCGAACTCATCGACGTCTTCACCGCCGTATGCCAGGCGAACTCATCGAGATCCACCGTGATCCGTATGGAGGGGCATCTCCAGGTTAGTTGAGATTAATCATTGTCTCCTTCACCTATACAGATAGCAATTTCCTTTGGGATATATGATTTTGTCTATTTGATTTTTGTCCAATTTCTTTTCAATGGCATGGATCGTTGCCATTTATTCCTGTTTTAGTTCGATATACATGATCAGTCAGCCATATTTGGTTTCAATTGCAGGAACTCAAAATCCCTGTTCAACAACTTTCGTCATGACTCATGATTAATTAGTCTGTTACCACACCTGTAAGTATTTATAATAATTTTTTACCAGATGTTGGCGCGAAATCTGGTCTGTGCTCAGCACACCAGCGAAGCCGAAACGTTCTACAGAGCAAGAGTCTGCAGATCAGCTAGCTTGGACAATCGGGTTCCAAGCGTGCCAGTCAATTTGACTGGCAATTAACAAGGGAGAAAAGGGTTGATCACTAACACAAGACGGAACCACTGGTGTCCCAGGCGATTCCAGATATCTGGCCCAATGGGCCTTTTGTTCTAGGCTACCGGCTAGAGAGCCAATATCCGATTACATGAATCGATTATATGACTATAGCATAAACATCCGATTCTCAACTAACTGATTCAGGGATACATGAATGATAACAAATCATATTAACCAAATCTCAATTATATATTATTTCGTACATTAATACATATTTTAATCTATCATGTTCATTAATTAGAATCGATCGGATCGTTACAGCTAACAATGCACGCGAATAGACAACATACGAGAGAGATCGGTTAAATATGACATGCAGAAGGCAAGCTCAAACAGATTCGGCTAAGCAGCCGATCTGATTACAATAGAGGCAACATACAAGTCTATAAAGTAAACGATGTCTTGACCTTTTGACCAGTCGACCCAATCCGTCGCTCACGTCATGAGGATCGACCAGATTGTTACAGCCCGTGACGTAAGCTAAAGATCGAATCGATTAATCAAAGACTCTCAACATAATCTACTCTATTACTTGAGTGCAACCTGTATACAATCTAGATCTGAACTAACCGGCTAATGATAAACAAGTTCAATTATTATTCATTGATTAAGCAAGATAGATACATGAGATTTAAGCCTGATAACAAAAAGATCAAGATTGGGCAAGTGATGATGCTTAAAGTAAATAAACATAAGAAACATCGGTAACTTAATGAATCTAACTAAACATGTCAATTTTAGTTAGAGCCGATAACTAATCCTCAATTCAATCTAAGCAGTGGGGTGCGAGAAAGAATCGCACAGGCCATACTCAAATTAAATAAGAATCGATAACTACTTGGATCTATCTAGCAGTGGGGTGCGAGGCAGATCGCACAGGCCGTACAAGATAAAAACAAGCGGTGACGGCACTTACAGCAAGTTTGCGTCCACCGGATAACATCCTAACTTGTCGAAGAACTTGTCGAGAAACTACATTACTCCTACTCCTAAGGGTTTTTGGCCGGAAGCTGAAAAAGATTGTTTGATAGATTATCTTTACAATGATCCGGGGTTTATATTTATACCCTGAGCTACCAAGAGTCATGAAGGGACTTGCCTAACAAAACGTACCTAAATAAAAAAAAATATTAGGATACATGGACTAGAGTCTGTTCCGATCCTTTGCCGCCGACTCTTCTTTTCTTAGCGGTGAAGCTGGTCTTTGACTCGGTCACGGCAAAGCAGCTGGTCCTCCACCGTAGGCACCACGTGTCCCAAATAAGCAATCCTTCTTTTTTTTTTCTCTCTTCCCAATCTGCATGCATTCCATCTTCCTATATGTACGCACACCATCAAAAATTAAGGCAATTAACGTGTACATGAGTCCGGCTGGCTTCCTTTATTTTCTGCAAGCATTTGCCAACTAACTCAATCTCGGCTGCTTTTTATCCTCACGTTAAGAGGTTTGGGACGTCATGTTCCTCCCAAAATATCCAATGATATTCCTTAACTACCCGCAAATCAGAAATAAACACAGCCAAATATATATATGTTAATTGGCCTTCGTGCATAAGCACTTCCCATAGCCAGCTTGGTGTGACATGCACATGCACGTCTCTCCTTTCCTTGAATCTTCCAGCTTCCTTCTTTTATTCTGGTGACGCACATGTCAAATAGGCAGTCAACACCGATTTGGCTCTTGGCTTGTATATCTACTGGACTCATCTCCTTAATTCACATGGCGCATATGATTTGATCAGCTTTACTGAATAATTAAATAATATGAATTCCAGTCAGCTTCCTTTCTTTTGAGCACCAACAAATCATACGTGATACACATGGAGCAACACAATTTTGCAGATCAACTTTCTGCCAATGATATTCTGACCAAATTCTGGTGTAAACACCAGATTATATATATGGATTGCCAGTTTAACGTATTTGGGCATGGACTAATGATTGTTCAGTGTATGGATTATCAAGTAGTCAAACAATTCTGAAAAGAGGAATTACCCTACTGGTAGCCTGTTCGTAGCAGGTGTCTTGTGAAATAATAAGGTAAATTTGATGAACACTATCCAACAAGTACCAGCTTTCTTTTATCATTCCTAAAAGTTAGAGCTAGTCTATGTAGTTCCTGTAATACCCCTAGCTATTAGAATACTTAACTTTTGTCGTCCAATAATTTAACTGTTGACATACATGTCTAGTTTCTCAAAAAAAAATGTCATCACCCATAGCTATCTCATATTTTTTCCCTCATACTTGAGAGATGAAACGGACTGTTTGAGTCAACGTTATGTAATTCATAGCTTTCGATATATTTCCAACATTTTGTCCCAGTTATTGAAGTACCACATAACTAATGCACTGATAGTATTTCTTGATTTTAGCGAATTAATGGACTTAAGTGCCATCAAGAGGCTGTTACAATCCAGGAGACCAAGTGATGAGTACATAGCTGGGGTACAGGGTTTTCTTAAGTTTGCCTATAGTGGGAAAAGGTCCAATGCAAAGATTCAATGTCCATGTGTCAAATGTGTCAATAGGAAGCTACAAATGCAAGAAACCGTCTATGACCACTTAGTGTGTAATGGTATGCTGGGTGGATACACTACATGGGGCTGTCATGGGGAAACAACATCTGCTAACAAAGATTCAGAGCCATCACGTCCAAGTTTAAACACTAATATGCGCCAAGTAGTTCAAGAAGCCTTTGGATATATTGAACGTGGACATCCCACAAATGGACCTCATACATCAGGTTCTCCTAAAGATGGACCAGATGTGGAAACACAAGATTTCCTTGATTTGCTCAGGTCTGCTAATGAACCTTTATGGGAAGGATATGAGCTATCAAAACTTTCTTTCCTTGTCTTATTGTTTGATGCAAAATCAAACAAGTGGAGCAATAAATCAATTAATGATCTACTTCAGATTTTACAGCTAGCAATCCAAAAGCTAATTCTTGCTAAACGTGTAAGAATTATGTGATTAATAAACTTGTAGACAGGGGAAGAGCTAAAATTTGAACAAGATGATGTATTTGATCAAGGCTTGACGAAGGATAATGAGGTCAAACCGAGATATGGGATCTTGAGTGATGGTAAATTCGTCTGAGCTAGTTAAGAACCATCTTTATCGCATCACATTTGAAAACTCTTCTGTACTTACCATATGTTTTTTTTTTTGAAGGTCTGTACTTACCATATGTCATGTACTCATGTCGTATGAGTTAATTTGATAAGCCTGAGTAACATATTGATATTGCTACCGGATAATCTAATGGATTTAGTGTACCTTTTGATTACGGGTAGCTAGTGCTAAGAAGCTATTAATCATGTACATTACGACCATTCACTGATCAATTTGGCCAAATATGAGAATGGACCTGAAAGCAGAGAGGATGTGGATGTGGCTTCAGAACCTCTCTTGTTGGCCGGCGATGGGCTTGACCTTGGGGGCTGGGGCGACGAGGGCCTGGGGCATGATCCTGCGACTTCGGCGGCGCTGGATGGGCTGCCGTGCTTGGGGGCTGGACCCGCAGCTTCCTGCAGCTGGTGGCGCTGGCGGCTCCCTGCGGGCGGCGGCGCCCGGCGGCTGCCTGTCGGCGGCGGCGCCCAGCTGCAGGAACAGAGCTGCGGCGTCCTGCTAGCAGCAGAGGGGCGCGAAGCTGCTGGTGGCGCCGGTGGCCGGTGGCCGGTGGCGGAGTTCTCCTGCCGGCGTGGCTATGCGGCGTGGAGGTGCGGCGGGTCGGGGAGCCGCGAAGGCGGCGCCAACGGCAGCGAAAAAAAAAAAAAAAGGTCGCGGGAGTTTGATGGAAACTTTTTATGATTTTCCTAGGACTTTTTTTTATTTTCCTAGGGAAAGAAGAACCGCGCGTCCTTTCCTTTGCTGATCCCGACGAATGCGCAACTTTCCTAGGGTTTGCTGAACAACACTAGGAGAACCAATCGTCCCATTACGGTGAAAAAAAAAAGTAGGGAAAGACTCTACCCTAGTTAAGGAAACTTGTCGATTGTAGTAGTATTACTCCTGTAGACAGAGTGGATGGTGTGGCCTTTTTTCTGGTGTGGAAAAAGATCACTTCTTTCGTGTTGATATTTATCATATATTTGAAATGTGGTGGCGTGGTGCTCTGTGTTATGGGCAAACTCATACTTTTTTTTGTTGGCTTTTCAATGTAGAGTTACTGACTCGTGGAATATGAGTTAGCGTCTCATGTTATACAAATTGTTACTATGTTGGAACCTATAATAGATAGGATAAGTCTTATGCTCATTTTTAATGTGCATAAAATGTCTCTCATGCAAAACCTATTTTTAATGTGCATAAAATGTCTCTCATGAAAAAGTCTAAAATCACCCCTGAACTATGGACCTAAAACACATGACCCCCCAATCTATGAAACGGTCTAATTGACCCCTGAACTATCCAAAACCGTCTATTTTATACCCTGGGCGGTTATCGACGGCAGTTTGCTACAGTAAAACCAGTTTTCTATTTTTTATTTATTTTCGCCGAGTGTTTGAAAAATCATAGTAAATCATAGAAAAATCATAAAATCAAAAATCCAACTTTGTTGGACTCCATATGATTAGATCTACACAGTGAAAATATAATATGGTATGCTTTAGTACAAAGTTGAAAATATAATATGGTATGCTTTAGTACAAAGTTTCTGTAAATCTACAACAAAAACTTTGTACTAAAGTATATCATATTATATGTTTACTGTGCAGATCTAATCATGTAGAGTCCAACAAATTTGAATTTTTTATTTTATGATTTTTCTATGATTTACTATGATTTTTTAAACACTCAGCGGAAATAAATAAAAAATAGAAAACCGGTTTTACTGTAGCAAACCGCCGTCGAAAACTGTCCAGGGGGTAAAATAGACGGTTTTGGATAGTTCAGGGGGTAAATTAGACCGTTTCATAGGTTGAGGGGTCATGTATTTTAGGGTCCATGGTTAAGGGGGGATTTAGACTTTATATATATATATATATATATATATATATATATATATATATATATATATATTTCTACCCTTATTCTAGAGGCCAATGGTGATTTGACCCTTCTTTTTTTAACTTTATGATTTTGCCCTCATTTTTTTCAGATGAAGCTCCCGTTTACCCCTCCTTTCTAACACCGTTAGGACTAATGGATTAAATAACGAAAAAAAGAAAAAAGAGAATGCACCCACACCGAAAAGACAGACATACCCTCGTCCTCTCAGTCATACAGGAAGGCCGCTCGCTCACGCGCAGGTAGACACACGGCGGCGGCTAGGGTTTTCATGGCGGCTTTGCCGGCGACGGCGCACCTCCCGCCGGATCTCCTCCCTCCCCTCCCTCCCTTCCTCCTTCCCTGCAGCCGGGCGGCTCCCGTGGCCAGCAGGCGAGTGGGCATGTGGCTTGCGCTGCTGCCAGGCAAACAGGGCGGGCGGCTCCCGCGGCCGGCCCCGGCGTGCAGGCGAGTGCGCGTGCGCCTCCCTCTGCCGGCCCCAGCCTGCAGACGAGCTCGCGGGCGCATCCTCACACGGCCGTCGCGCCTTCCCCGATTGGCCCCGGCCTGCAGGCGAGCACGCGGGTGCCTGCTTGCGCGGCCATCGCAGCTTCCCCGGCCAGCTCCTCACGCGGCCGTCGCGCCTCCCCCGACCGGCCCCGGCCTGCAGGCGAGCACGCGGGTGCCAGCTCGCGCGGCCATCGCAGCTTCCCCGACCGACCCCCGACTGTAGGCCGTCGATGCCAACCTCAAAGCCTGAATTGTGCATGTGTCTATTCCATGCCTGAAATTTGATGGGGTTTCAGAAGGCTGCCGTGTCCGGAGAGGCCGGTCATGACTGCAGCTGCGGTTCCAGGTGCAAGTGCAACCCTTGCAGCTGCTGATGGAGATGTGATTTGCGTTGCGTGCATGCTTGTCATCTTCAGTTCGTCACCCTGTAAGCCTGAACGTATATACGTCAATGCATGTGTGTGTGAGTAAATAAGGAGCTATCCAGACACCTGGTGTCAGGTATGACGGAGAACTTGTGATGTTGTGATGGTGCGAATTGTGTGTGGTTGAGGAATCATGTGACTACCAAAGCTCATGTGACTATCAAGTTATTTGTGTGTTCTATGTATAGTGTATTGTTGGAGAAATAAAACATGGTTTGGTTGTGCATCATCACCATCTTATTTGGACCTCTATATTTGATATGTCATATGATGTGTGATATTAAATTTGATTACATGGATGTAAGTTAAAATACTGTTGAAATTTTATAAGAAAAGTCTATACACAAAATGTCATCTTGTTGATTTAAAATAGGGGTAAAAATACAAATATCATAATAAAATGAGGATAAAAACGCATGGGCAAAATTGTCATTTTTAACACCGTTAGATGGACTTAACAGATCAGAGGTAGATTCTCTCCTCGTTTTAAAAAAACAGGGATAAAATCATAAAGTTAAAAAAAAATGTAAAATCACCATTTCGCTTAAAACCGAGGGTAAACGCCAAAGCCCCTATATATATATTGCACTAGAGCGAACCTCATTAATTATTAGATGCAGGTACGTGAGCACCGGCACTACGTATTTGACGTGGACATGTGGATCTGGTTTTCGTGTTGGAACCATATAGAACGTGGGCACGTGAACGTCAAAAACTTCGTTTTAGACACGGTCACATGGATCTGATCTTCATATTGGAACTAGGTAAGACGCAAATGCGTGGCTCTAAGTGAAGGACAAATCGTATTTGTGTAGAGAAGAGATAATAATAAGTGATATAATATACCATATTAAACGGTAGATTTTATTTAAGCCTAGAACTTGGTTAACGATG
The DNA here is from genome assembly GCA_038502445.1 of Eremochloa ophiuroides. NCBI lineage: Eukaryota > Viridiplantae > Streptophyta > Magnoliopsida > Poales > Poaceae > Eremochloa > Eremochloa ophiuroides. Next base: position 29,587,268 of record JAHLJS010000008.1, read on the forward strand.
AGCTGGGCAGGATCTGCTAGCGTAAATCTCTCTTATTTTTTGCTTTGTATTTTGTAGGACGACTTTCTATAACGAGAATCAATGTGATTCGTCCACGGATAACGAGATCCTCCGGAACCCCTCTCCGTGAACCGGATCTCAGTCGACCCGGATCGAGACCCTATAAAAATGCGTGGTGGCCCGGCCAGAAACGATCTAAGAATCCTCTCCGGCTCTCCGTCAGACACAGGCGAGTACTTCCCTCAGAGCGGTAGTCAGGCACGGCGATCATCGTCACCCCACGCACCGGCGGCGCCGCGCGGCCGCTATGGAGCCGTACGCGGCGGAGAGGACGCAGGAGGACAAGACGAAGAACGTCAGCATCGACGATTGGCTCCCGATCACCTCGTCCCGCACCGCCAAGTGGTACTACTCGGCCTTCCACAACGTCACGGCCATGGTCGGCGCTGGCGTGCTCGGCCTCCCTTTCGCCATGTCGCAGCTGGGATGGTACATAGGCATATAATTAATACTCCAATCCAAATTATTCCTACATGGTTATATATATGAATCAGTGTTAATTAGACACTTGCGACGGGGTATGGTATGGATGTAGGGGCTTGGGCACAGTGGTGATCGTGATGTCGTTCGTGATCACACTGTACACACTGTGGCAGATGGTGGAGATGCACGAGATGATCCCCGGCAAGCGCTTCGACCGGTACCACGAGCTCGGGCAGCACGCGTTCGGCGAGCGGCTTGGGCTCTGGATCATCGTGCCGCAGCAGCTCATCGTCGAGGTCGGCACCGACATCGTCTACATGGTCACCGGCGGACAGTGCCTACGCAAGTTCCACGACCTCGTCTGCAGGGGCCGGTGCAAGGACATCCGCCTCACCTACTGGATCATCATCTTCGGCTCCGTCCACTTCCCGCTCTCCCAGTTCCCCAACTTCAACTCCATCTCCGCCGTGTCCGCCGCCGCGGCCGTCATGTCGCTCACCTACTCCATGATCGCCTTCGTCACGTCGGTGGTCAAGGGTGCCGAGGAGGCCACGGCCGGCGCCATCGACTACGGGCTTAGGGCGACCACGACATCGGGCCGGGTGTTCGGCGTGCTCAACGCGCTGGGAGCCGTGGCGTTCGCGTACGCGGGCCACAACGTGGTGCTGGAGATCCAGGCCACCATCCCGTCCACGCCGGAGAAGCCGTCCAAGAAGCCCATGTGGCGCGGCGTCGTGGTGCCATACGCCATTGTCGCGCTCTGCTACTTCTCCGTCGCCTTCGCCGGGTACTACGCCTTCGGGAACTCCGTGGAGCCCAACGTGCTCATCTCCCTCGAGAAGCCGCGGTGGCTCATCGCCGCCGCCAACCTCATGGTCGTCGTCCACGTTGTCGGCAGCTACCAGGTGTACGCCATGCCGGTGTTCGACATGATCGAGACCGTGCTCGTCAAGAAGCACAAGTTCACGCCAGGGATCAGCCTGCGCTTGATCGCTCGCTCCGCCTATGTCGGTGAGTCGACGTTGAACCGATCAACGCCACACGCATGATTCCAATGATAACTTGATCGACATCCCTTGCCTTCCACGTGTATGCAGCGGCGACCATGTTTGTGGGCATGACCTTCCCGTTCTTCGACGGCCTTCTCGGCTTCTTCGGCGGCTTCGGGTTCGCCCCCACGACATACTATGTATGTACTACTGTAGTACGACTTCAAGCTAAACAATTGCTCTAGGTTCTTGACTGTTATTAACTATAACTGATGATCGATCTAGATGTTTTACTAATCTGATTCCATCATTTGCGGATCCCTTGCATCATCTGGCTCATGCTGCGCAAGCCGAAGAAGTACAGCTATTCATGGTTCATCAACATCGTAAGTTCGGCTCATTGATGGTCATTTCTTGAGTTCTGTTCATGTTCTTATATGGCCGTGTTTTTTTTTTTGGTTAATTTGTGCAGATCTGTATCGTGATCGGAGTGCTGCTGACGCTCATCTCCCCCATTGGAGGCCTGCGGCAGATCATTCTTGACGCAAAGAGCTTCAAGCTGTACTCTTGAGCATCCAAGTATTGAGAACTTAGGAAGAGAGATGAGAGGCTACTTTTGTCTCATTGTTGTTTTATTATCGGAAGATGCCTAGCAAACATGTCCGCGCGTAGCAAGTAGCAACGGGAGAAAAATATTTCATAACTATTTATGTTCTCTCCTTTTATAAAATTTGAGGGACATAGTTTATTTTGTGACAATATCCAAATATAAGCAAATGTTTGTAATAATATGGCAATGTGCGTATAATTAAGCTTAACAAATTAAAATAAGATTCTGATAGATTTTTTTTGTTACATCTAAGCATAACATTTGCTCGTAGATGTAAGTTAAGTTTAATTTTTACAATAACGGATACAGTTAAATATCAAGTTTTACGTATTCTTTTGAAGAAACACAATTCTTTTAACTCAGATTTGTGTGGAATAGTTATTAGAACCAAGGGCTGCTGTATCTGATGATTATGAGAGAAGGTCGCTCTTGATTTTCCACATCGTTACAATGTCGGCAATTGCACTGGTGCATACGTGCCGGAGACACATTTATTTAGAGACACCAAACTACTGAAGATCTAGTTTCACGATTTGTTTTTTTTTACTATATCCATTAAATCATGTTATAATAAAACGAGCTTTGCTTTAATCAAAATTACATTAATAACTTTGTGGTGGGTTTATTTATTTCTGAACTAAGGATCAGAGTTCAAATCTTATATATGGTGTTGTTATTATTCATCTATATATTTCTATATTTAATTGAACGTGAAAATAACATAATAAACAAAACTGCTAGAACCAAAAAAAAAGAAATAAAAAAAGACACCGAGACAAGTTTAATTGAACGTGATGAATAAAACATATTACTGATCTTTAGTTGCACGTGATGAATAAAAATTTAACTGATGTTTAGTTCAACGTGATGAATAAAGAAAACATAACAGAAAATGCGAAAAATTGGTAGCCAACAATTTGTGGCCGACGAGAATAGGTTCTCTCTACGGCAGAAAAAAAAAGGAAAAAAAAAAGCGTAGACGGCAAGAACACAATCTCTATGAAAAAAAAATTGAAACGTTTATTTATGGGAAAAACCATTTAAAAAGACCCAAACTCTTGTTTTTTTCTATTGGATTTGGATTAGGATCCCTATTCAGATTACTCGGAGGTATCTAGTTGGATCAGAATAAGATTCCAAGCTATATTTGTGTTCCAATCCCTATGTATAAAATAGAAAGACCATATACAAACGAATAGAGTCATCTACATTTACAGAATTAGTTAGGGCCGGACCAAAAAATGGGTGGTGAGAAAGTTTGCTCTTTATAATTATCCTAACAAATATGCCCGTACGTTGCAACGGAAGAAACTACGTTAATGATTTAAATAAAACATTAGTTTTACATATCTATGTATTTATATTTATATTTATATTATACTAAATTTTAAAACTATCATTTGTTTTGTGGAAGTGCAAGCACACTTATCCACCATGGACTCCGTTTTTTACTTGGTTCGCGTGCTTGTTTATTGTTTTTTCTATTTTTCTATTTGGATTTGAGTTTAGATTAGAATCAGGATTCTATTCCTATTTAGGTTACTCAATCACGGGCTGTTTGTAGTTTGTATTAGAATTTGTTTGGTGTGCTTACCTGTTTGTTGTTTTCCTTGACACGGACTCTATTAGAGATTTTTATTTTAGATGTAATATCTATAGAAGTGCAAGCATACTTCTCCATAATAGACTCTGTTTTTTAATATAATATCTATGTAAGTGCAAACACACTTATCTACCATGGACTTTTTTACTTGGTGCTTCTGCTTGTTTATTGTTTTTTCTGACACGGCCTCTGTTGGAGGAGCAAGATCATCCGAGTGAGTGGGCCGATAGTTGGGAAGGGTGGATGAAAAAAAAGACCAGAAATTTTTGCCGCTTTATTAATACTAGCAAAGATGTTTGTGCGTTGCAATGGGAGAAAAAATATTAATGATTACATATTTATTTATATTTGTACTGCTATTTCCAATGTAAATACGTGGTCATTTAAGAGTCCCAAATCAGAGTAGTCTACGACGGAGTCTGTTGCTATTTTTGTTTTTTCTCTATAAACCAGAGAAATTCATACTCTTCATTTTTCTTGTATGTGCCATTGCTTTTTCCTATTTTTCTTATATGTCTAAACGAAACAAAAGAAATCTGTCTGATTTCATAACCATTTTTTTACTGGTGTATAGATTCTATTTTCTATTATTTTTCTAACTTGATGAACTGTTACACATCAAGAAATTATTGAATTTAAGTTTGAGCTGCCAAATTTGAGGTCTGTTGTTTCTCAATCAACTTGTCAGTGTCAAAATAAACAGACAATATTGATTATGTAATACTACCGTACACATGAAAGAAAAAGCAACATCACATAGGAGATATAGCCTATAGGTGGTGATTGATTTGTGAGGTGTGACTTTACCTTGGACTGGAGAGTTGTGCTGGTTCTTTGTACAGGGAGAGCTTTGAGTTTCAAAGCAGGATCTGTGCTTCACACAACTGATATAGAGGGGTGGTGTTGCTTCTTGGCAGATGGATTTGGCATCACAGCTCCCCAACGTTGGAGGCTCCTCCAGCGCCTTCTTGTCCCTTGCGTTGGCAGAGGATGGCCGCAGTGGCCGGCACGCCACAATCCGCGCTCTCCGCGGCAGCCACCGTGACCGGAATAAATAGATCAGCCTTCCTCGCATTGACCTCACTTGCTTCTTTGTAGACGTCGCGGACGCTGACCCGGCCACCACCATGCGGTGGGCTACAGCAACCGTGCGAACCTACTACTTCACGCCCGCTACGCCGCCGCTTCTGACGTTGTTGGCTCGGTCCAGGAGGATCCTGTCATCAGCCTTGTGCTCCTTGAATGCATTGAACTCGTTTCTCATGAAGCTGCCGCCCTTCTGGGAACTCAAAATGGGAAGGAGAGATTTTTTTTGGCAACCGGAAGGAGAGGGCGAGGCAGTGGCATTTGAGCCCCAACCTCCAGCCGAGGTGCGTCAGGCAAGGAGGTAGCCAGGCTTGTCCTCCACCGGCAGTTGCTCAGCGACACGATGCGCTTGGTCCAACGACATGACCCTCTCGGCGTCGGCACCCTTGGTGATCCAGCGTGGCGCCGTTGATGGCAAAGGCCAACGTCGACGTTGCACGCCATGGTTGCGCCAACATAGGATGTGTACGTGTGTGTATATACACACACACGGGTAAAGTCTACTTTTGGACCTCCAACTATCGCAAAAGTCTAGATTTCAACCTTCAACTTCAAAACCGGATAACATTGGCCCTCTAACGCCCTGTTTGGTTGAGCTTTTGACTTCAGCTTTTGCACCTAAAAGCTCAAAAGCCAACCAAAGGACCTTCCCTAAACTACCAACTTCTTCAAAAGCTAGCTTTCAACTAGTTTAATTTCTACAGCTGAGGAGGAGCTGCTTTCACCAGCTGTGGGAGATTGAAATTACCCGCACTGCCATCCATTACACCATTACACAAAAAAACGATTCGCGTTCTTTCCTTCCGTCCCGTCCACGGGAGCTTGCGCCCTCGCAATGGAGTCGCGAGCAGAGGCGGCTATGGTTTCTGGCGGCTTCTTCTCCAGCTCCTCCCTCTCCGGCGAGCACGGCCGGCCTCTCCTCCATATCCTGAGAGCGCGGGGCGAGTGCGGCCGTTTTCTCACTCTCCGGCGAGCGCGGGGTGAGCACAGCCGTTTCCTCCCTCTCCGGCGAGCACGGGACGAGCGCGTCCGTCTTCCTCCGGCGAGCGCGGCCATCTCCTCCCTCTCCGGCGAGTGCAAGGCGAACGCAACCGTCTCCTCCCTCATCGACGAGCGCGGCCGTCATCCTCCGGCGAGCGTGGGACGAGCGTGGCCATCTACTCCCTCTCCGGCGAGCGTGGGGCGAGCACGGTCGTCTCCTCCCTCTCCGACAAGCACGACCGCTGGGGAGGTCGCTGCTCCGACCGGCTCCGTCGAGGCCCAGTCGCGGCGGCTTGTCTGTGAGAGGGAAGAAGAGGAGGTAAGAGGCTGACGAGTGGGGTCCGTTTGTATGTGAGAGAAGGAGAGCAAGAAGCCATAGCTACGGAACCAAACGGGATTTTGGCTTTCTCACAGCTACTTCTACAAAGTTACTTTTACAGAAGTCACAGCTCATATCTGCTTTTTCACAAGCTACAACCCAACCAAACATCTGTTAACTCTCACAAAAGTCCAATTTTCAACCCTGGCTGGTTTTACAGGCCATGTGGCTGCCTCTGATAGGTCGGGCATGGCACTGTTTGTGGTGCTAACGACAGCGATGACGTCAGCACTACTTTATAATTTGCGAAATTGATATTTTTTTATTCAGAGCTCCAAATATAATAAATAATATATCAATTTTGATTACCTCGACGAGCTCTTTAGGATGGTGTACTCCATTTTGTTGTTTGAGATAGTTTTATTTCGTGAAAAATTAAATATTTCTACTAAACAAGTTATAACAACAACACTCGTGGAATTTGTTAGATAAATAATATTTTTGTCATTATGTAACATGGAATGTTGTCTTTTTAGGTTTATTTGTCGGTCAAATTATACGCATTAAGGCCCGCCAACAGCGAGCTACCATACTTATGTAAGCGTGGTAGCTCGCCGTTGACGGGCCTTAATACATTTGACCGCCAAACAAACCTAAAAAGACAACATTCCATATATACTAATATACATAGTCTCGGACCTGTGTATCCTAACAGCTACAAGCGGATTACAAGAGTTACCTTTTTTTTTTTTCAAACTATTACAAGGGTTACCTGATATACATCATCACGTGCACATGTAGGACACCGGCCAACGCTTCCTGTTTCTGGTTACTTTATCAAAAAGCACGGCATTTTAGATAGATTGGAGATTTGACTCGTACAGGGCACGGAAGAAATATTTTTATCGTTGGTTCGTTTTTTTTCTCTCCGTTCTCCCGCTCCCGTGGGAAACGTCATTTATTATTTCTTTATATATATCAATAATCATAGATTTCTAATTTAGATGTAATATTTATAGAAGTACCAACATATTTTTCTACTATGGACTCTGTTTTTTACTTGGTGCACCTGTCTATTTCTTGTTTTTCCTAACGCGGACTCTGTTGGAGGAGCAGGACCATCCGAGTGAGTGGGCCGGTAGTTAGAAAGGGTGGATAAAAAAAAAGCCGAAAATCTTCTCGCTTTATTAATAGGTATATATATATATATATATATATATATATATATATATATATATATATATATATATATATATATATATATATATATAGAGGTATAGGTACATAGATATATAAGGCATAGAAATAGATGAGCCACAATCTATTAATTTCAAATTTTCACTATTATGTCATCATCACCACTATATATGATATATCTAAAACAGATATGTGCATCTAGACCTATTGTATCTAATTTTATCCATAAGTAGCAAACATACTCGTGCATCGTATTGCCAATGGACACACGTCATGAATCCAGGCCATAAACGAGACAAAGGAGAGGCGGCGTTAGTCGGAAGTTAAAAAAAAAAAAAAACAGGGTGCATTATATTACCTGGCATTGCAACAGAAAGAACCTAATATCTGAATGATTTGTACTTCAAAACTTCAACGATCACGTTATGTGTTCCCGCATAACGTCATACCTTGACATATGTTATTGTTCTAACACATTGCATAAGAGAGCCTCAAAGATTAATTATTATGTCAAGTTTCTCAATTGATCTTAATATTATAATTTTGTCGCACTGCTTTAAAGCGTATGTGCTTAAAAAGTATAAGATCTTTTGAACGATTTTTACTTTGAAACTGGAAAGAAATAGGTAGTATACCTGCGCGTTGTTATGGATTTTTGACCTCTATTAAGAAGTTAACTAATCAAGTGTAGTGGTGAATTCCAGTAATTTAGGCCAACTTGGTTTACTCACACAAAGCTTGTTCGTTTAAAGTTTTTCCTAATTATCCATGGCTCACGTGCTTCCAATTTTGTTGCCTAGGGCAAGCGTTGCTTGCACGGCCAAATATTGTCCGATAAATTTTAGTCTAAAGACGCTTAGGTGTGTGATACTAATACATAGCTTTAACTCTTAAACTGACTCCAACAATCGACGCATAAAGCTATCCAAACCCATTTTAAGTCATGCATAGTGAAAAAACTCTCCAATAGAGTAGGCAAATATGGGGGGATAAACCCCCGGTACCACAAGACAAGACGTAGGCCGCACCATCAAGCTGGCCCGGTCCAGAAGACGAAGTCGTGCGGTGCAAGGCGTTACACCGCACCATTATTATACCAACTTGGATAGTTTAATTGTAACATTGTCCCTTCAGACTATATAAGGAGGGGCAGGGATAGATCCCACAACTAAATCAACCTCATATTATAGCAATATAATCCACTAGCACACAGAACGTAGGGTATTACGCCTCGTGGCGGCCTGAACCTGTATAAATCTTGTGTCTCGCGCTCTCTGCGCAACGTTTGTTCATCTCAGGCGCATCTTCACCGATCATCTACCACCTTGGGTATATCCCTCGGTGGACTATCGACGTTATTCCATCGACAGCCAAGAGACCACCCATTTTACGTAGAAGGAGAGAGGGAACCCGCAAATGTGTCTTGTTTCTGTCGTCACCCAAATCCCCGCTTGTTGATCCTTGTCACCTTCGGCCGGAGCAGCTGCTCCATGCACCTTCGTCACCGACACATGCGCTACGCGCGTCGTGCACCGAGCTCGTCGGCTAGCCCGCGTCCTCGTAGCAGACTAGCCCGCCCTAGGGAGGCCTCCCGAGCCCCGTCACCGGCGCCGACCACCACCACTCCTTGCCCGTGCTCAGTCCATTGCAGGCTAGGCCGCCCTGGTGCAGCCTCCCAAGACCCGACACCGCGCCGAACACTGCCGCCACCACCACTCCTCGCCCTCCGCCGCGTCGTGAAGGCCCTACAGGTGCTGCAGAAGCCAGGGAGGCCGCGTCATGGAGGACAGGGAGGATGGCGAGGAGGAGGCAGAAGAGGACATCAAAGAGGCAGATGAGGGCTGAGGAGGAGGCAGAGGAGGACGATGAGGCAGGGAAGGGGATTTGGATTATCTGTTGGAGACGGGTTTATTTTGGGTGCCTATCCTTTCTCTATGATGACCCAAATAAAGGAATGGGTGTTGAGTTTAAGTCTCTATTGTTGGAGACAATCTTACAAGTTTACTTAAGCTAAGCACTTAATTTTATTATTGTGTACTCCACCTTAAGCTTCTCCAGTGAAATAGCTTTTCTGGCCTCTATTTCACCAACTAAAGTTGTTGATGAAAAAAGTAAAATATTAATAGTCTTTTTTCTCTTTTCTTATTTTCATATTTTTAAAATGAATAATATTTTTTCTTTTATGTTCTCTCTTATCTTTTATTCTCTCATAATACACCAGCGGCCAACCGCCGAAGCACCAAACGACTCCACCTTATCCTCTTCGTGCCTCCCATGTATGGATGAAAATGGTATCGATATTTATTTGACCGTCCGTTCGATCAAATCCGTTTAGAGATATTCAGGTCTGTTCGTGTCCAAGTCCGGATATTCAATATCCGATACCGTATTATTCGAATACTCAAATCGTATATTTATGATGTCGACATCCAATCATATCTTATCCGATATGACTGACACTAACCGTATTCGAATCCGAATCCGACCAGAATTATGAAAACAAATGTAATATCAGTGATATCCATTCGTATCCGATCCGTTTTCATCCCTACTCCCATGTGGCCATGCCTGACACCTCCAAGGCTCCAACCACAACCGCGCACATGGTCACACGCAAGAAAAAAAGCCATAGACTTCGACATCTATCGCACAGCCTGCTCGCGCCACTCTACCGCCACGATGCCAAGCAATGGCCTCCGTGATGCCAGGCGCACCTGGCGGAGCCTGGTTGGCTGAAATGTCTTTATTTGGTTTTGATAATTGAATGACAACTTAGATAAACTAATTGTGTTTTAAGTGGTGATTATGCAGGTGATTAGTTCACGGTACATGTGTCTGAGCAACTATGCTATGGAGGTACAAATGGTTTGGAGTGATTGCTTAGCTCACACATGTGATGGTGAAGGAACTTAAACGCATCAGAAATGACATGGAGTCATGTGGCTAGGTGGAGAAGATCAAGACATGACTTAGCTTGATGGACTCGTTGTGAAGGGAAAAAGGCATGTTGGAGGCTTTTAAACCGTTGATACCGAGTATCGGGAGGCTTAAGAAAGACTTGGCACCGGAGGCCGAAGCATGAGTGAAGAGCAAGTGGGGTTGAGGATCGATGAACAAAAAACTAAATGATAATATGTAGTGCATCATATCATTCTTTAGGTTTTAATACAAGCGTTGCATCAGCATCGACGGTGATGGAGATAGAGCTGGAATGCAAAACGCAAGGCAAAATTATAACTTAGGATATTTCTATTTCGCCGGTCTAAAGTTGAGTAGAGAAGTGTTTAAACAAGTTTAGGATAGATGGTTGTACTATCAAAAGGGACAAACTTGTTTGCATATTAGACATCTAGTGTCACTTGAGTGATCTCACTTTGCATGGGTTGTTAGGATAAAGTCACAATGTTTTATTTGCAAAATACATAATACAATGCATACGCTTACCATGCACGCACATTCACAACAAATCTACCCTACGAGCATCTTTAAAGATTGGGTTGGCAAATCCTCAATATTGACCAAGTCATCAAAAGTACATCAGTATCGATGGGAATGTTACCTACTACTGAAAGCACAACGCGGAAAAATCATGAAAATTTTGCTCCCATGAGAGTCGAACCAAGACCTAAGATGCTATGGAGACTCGTTATAGTAGTCATCATGAAAAAATATTTCCTTCTCATTTTTTCAAGATCCCAGAAAGGAGCGGGTGCGATAGGTTCTCTGGGTGTGTCCGTGAGCACCTGCGCGGTTCTAAAAAAATACGGACTTGAGAGGTGGCCGGGAGGCCGAAGGGGGTGCATGTTTGTGTCCGTGAGCACCTGCGCGGTTCTAAAAAAATACGGACTTGAGAGGTGGCCGGGAGGCCGAAGGGGATACGAGAGAGGATGTTTCTTTGTTCACGGGATGCGCACGGGCCGACTTTTTTTGTCAAGTCGTTTGAAACCCAGTTTGCCTCCGCCCGTAGTGGCTACGGAAAGCCGATACAAGTCGTTTGAGCCCTGGTCTCCCTCTGCCATCGTAATTCCTACTGTGTATAAATACACGCGCCGCGTGCACGTGGGCAGCTCCTCAACAGAAACAGATCAAATCAAACCGCCGCAGCTGCAACTCGTTGGCAAACAAGATGGAGGAGTACGCGGACAGGCTCGAGGCACGGAAGCAGGAGGAGAAGCTCAAGAACGTCAATCTCGACGACTGGCTACCCATCACGTCGTCTCGCACGGCCAAGTGGTACTACTCGGCGTTCCACAACGTCACGGCCATGGTTGGCGCCGGCGTGCTCGGCCTCCCCTTCGCCATGTCACAGCTGGGATGGTATGCTATTGTTGTATGACTTTGTGTGTTGCATTGCATTACATCTAGAATTCTACCTATCTGTCTGGTGCATGGATTAATATATGAATATATAATAACTATAACTAACATAACAGGGGTCTCGGGACGGTGGCGATCGTGATGTCATTCGTGATCACGCTGTACACGCTGTGGCAGCTGGTGGAGATGCATGAGATGGTGCCCGGCAAGCGCTTCGACCGGTACCACGAGCTCGGGCAGCACGTGTTCGGCGAGCGCCTGGGCCTCTGGATCATCCTGCCCCTGCAGATCATCGTCATGGTGGGCACCGACATCGTGTACATGGTCACCGGCGGGCAGTCGCTGAGGAAGTTCCACGACCTCGTCTGCCAGGGCCGGGGCTGCACGGACATTCGACTCACGTTCTGGATCATGATCTTCGCCAGCCCGCACTTCGTTCTCTCCCAGCTCCCTAACTTCAACTCCATCTCTGCCGTCTCCGGCGCCGCAGCCGTAATGTCCCTCGCCTACTCGATGATCGCCTTCTCCACGTCGGCGATCAAGGGGGCCAGCGCCACGGCCGCCGTGGACTACGGGCTCAGGGCGACCACGACGTCGGGGCAGGCGTTCGGCATGCTCAACGCGCTGGGCACCGTGTCGTTCGCGTACGCGGCGCACAACGTGGTGCTGGAGATCCAGGCCACCATCCCGTCCACCCCGGACAAGCCGTCCAAGAAGCCCATGTGGCGGGGCGTCGTGGTGGCCTACGCCATCGTCGCGCTCTGCTACTTCTCCGTCGCCTTCGCGGGGTACTACGCCTTCGGCAGCTCCGTGGATCCCAACGTGCTCATCGCCCTCGAGGAGCCGCGGTGGCTCATCGCCGCCGCCAACCTCATGGTCGTCATCCATGTCGTCGGCGGCTACCAGGTCTTCGCCATGCCTATGTTCGACATGATCGAGACCGTGCTCGTCAAGAAGCACCACTTCACGCCGGGCTTCTGGCTCCGCTTCGTATCCCGCTCGGCTTATGTCGCCGCTACAATGTTCGTCGGCTTGACTTTCCCCTTCTTCGACGGACTTCTCGGGTTCTTTGGCGGCTTCGGGTTCGCGCCCACGACATACTTCGTAAGACGTCCATCGATATTGTGATCTAGTAGCTTGTTTCTTTTTATTGTTATAATTATATTACTGCACACACAGCATGCAACCTAATTCGACTGATTGTTAATTTGAATTGCTAATATATCATCTTCCCTGGCCTGAAGATTCCTTGCATAATGTGGCTAATGGTGCGGAAGCCCAAGAAGTACGGCCTCACATGGTTCATTAACATTGTAAGTTTCGGTCGTCCACTGCATGCTGCTGCTTTTGTTTTGATTCTTCCTTTGCATGGCATTATTAAATTACGTGGATAGATCGAGTAAGAAAATTGTCCATGTTAGCTCTTACTGTTCTCTATCTATTGCTGTTTTGCAGATCTGTATCGTGATCGGCGTGCTGCTGACGCTTATCGCCTGCATTGGAGGACTCCGGCAAATCATACTTGACGCCAAGAGTTACAAGCTCTACAGTTAGGACCATTAGTAGGGATTCTCCAGTAGCTCCAGGAGCCGTTTTACCAGTGGTGGAGCCAGCTATCTGGCAACGTTTGGACCGGCAAGATTAAAGTCGAGGAAGAGATAGTTACCGGTATTAATTGTTACGGATTAGTCTGTCTGTTCATGATTATGGACTTATGTAGAGATCTTCCTCGACTTCTACATGGCCGCCGGGATAAAAAACTGCTCAAAATTTTAGGTCACAGTTTATTTAGGTAGACCATATGCTGGATCTAGGTTCTAATAATAATTAGTTTGATTTCTTATCAAAATCATATCAATGGTTTATTAGCTAGAATATTTCTTATATATTACTGGAGAAAAGTCAAGAGTTAAATGTCATATGTTTTCAGTTATTTTTATATCTATATGAAAAAGCAGTAGATTACTGTAAAAGAGCGAGTTTTTTGTGGGGCTCTCCCTCTATGATAACCGTTTGATCTCTATATCGTGCTATATGGACCCCCCGTCATTAGTGATCTTACTCCTCCCTGTTTCGAACCAGTGAGCTCAGCCTTGCAGGTAGCCTTCTCTACCTTCTCCACCACTCAACCTATTATTTACTTGTGTCTCTATTAGTGTTTCGGTTCCCATGTATGTTGGAACTCTGATGGGAAAATTGATTACTTGAGGCCGTCAACAAATTCAAATAGAATAGAAAAGTTGTCAACTATAAAGTATCATAATTTTTCAAGATTTATAACTTTTATTTTGCTAATTTCTCCATCTGAGGTCATTTACAAAATTTAAATTTCAAATTTGGCAAATTCAAACGTAATTTTCATTGACAAGATCATTTCAAATGAAAAAGTTGCTAACTATAAAGTTTTATAACTTTTGAGACATACAACTTTTTTTTTGATGATTTTTCATACAAAGTCATTTGAAAAACTAAAAAAATCAAATTACAAATGCATGATTTTTAACAAACCAAAATCGATTTACACAGGTGGTTCGGAAGCACTTGATTTCTATTGACACACGTCAAGACAAACCGCCTGTGAAAAAATACACATCGTCGAGAGAAATGTGTTTTGTACTAATGAACCATAAGGATAATCTTTAGAGTTTGTTAGAAACGTACAAGCTATACAAAGTAACCTGCCAAGTCAAGCGTGGCATCGCTAACCATGCTCAGCCCAATAGACGTGCTTGCCTCGTCAATTGAATACTTCAACTAGGGAATCTGTCGTTGCGCCTGTATTGATAATTTACTTTATATACGAATCTTAGAGCCTGTGTAGTTCTCTCTCAAAAACCTTAGCATTTATATTGAGCATTAAATATAGATAAAACAAAATACTTATTATACAGTTTATATATAAATCACGAGACGAATCTTTTTAATCTATCAAGGTTAGGAACGGATATTTATTGCTAAAGTTAGAACATGTACTTTAGTACTCAAAATTTACTAAAGATTTAAATAATAGCCTAGAATTATTTCATCACAAAGTGGTTCCATGGTCTTAGCCATTGGACTCTGAATCCACTAACCCGAGTTCAAATCTCGGTGGAACCTATCTTTTAATGTTTTTGCTCCTTTTCTCTTTTAATTAATTTTTCAAGTACTCGTATTATTTTTATTGGTGAGCAGTCATGTTGCAGCTTTCAAAGTGGACCTGACAGGCTGGCACGTGCATATGCAAGAGATACACTGCGCAGCAGGACAAGGACTTGCTGAAACTAGCATTCTCCGCAGTCTAGGCAGATCATTTCATCTTTTATTTTCATTCATTCATCGCGGTGACGAGAACAAACAGATAGAAGAGCAAAATCCATAACCGGTTCCTAAACCTGCGTCATTATGTTATTCTGATCACTGAACTCTCAAAATGCTCATTAAGGTACTTAAACTTGCGTCATAGTGTCAGCTCGGTCTCTAAACTCTCAAAACCCTCAACTACTTAAACATTGTCCGGGTTTTACTATAGTACAAATAGATCTCCGTGTGGGACTTTAAGGGAGGTGTTTGGTATGCTGCCTCAAGCTAGTCAGGCTCTGGCCAGCCACAGTCTGTCTGAACTGTGCAAGGCATTGCGTTTGGTTGCCAGACCAAATAAAACTGATCCAACAGAGATTGTGTTTGGTAGGAGGCATGGATAATTATGGTAACCCTCATATGTGGAACTGGTGGTGTTACCTCCCTTTTGACCCCTACTGGCATTCAATCGAGCGGTTGCTAAGCAGCAGTGAGGATGAACGTCAGCAAGCGCCTATTGAGCTGCTGCAGCGCCTAGAGTAGCGGTAGCTTTCACCGGGAGCTCATAGATGAAAGGAAGCAGAGGTCGAGCTGCTGTGCACGGCGGATGGAACGTCTAACAGAACTGACGAATATATAAGAGCACAAGTACGATTATCAATTATCGAAACGATCAACCGTCATACTTGAGTCCATATAAACCCGGTAGTTCGCCGAGTGTCTCAAAAGACCTCAGTAAATCAACTTAACAACCAAGATCGCATGGTTAAGCAAATAAAAATCTCATACCTGGAGTTTTGCAGCAGAATAATTTTACAAAAGAACTTACAGATAATGATACATGATTTTGCTTAAATCAAATTTAAAAGCAACATAACTTTGAAACCATACGTAACCATAGTTACGAAATACATTGCTAATTTAAATGACAATCCTCTAATCAAAGCATATATAATAAACTTAGCAGAAGGCCGAGCCCATCGACACCTACAATGTGGTGGGATAAACTCTGAGTACTCAATTGTACTCAGCTAGACTTATCCGTCTTAAACCAAAAATAAATGACACTAAGGAGTATGCAAGGTTTTATTTGGTGGAGCTGGCTCGACAACATTTTGCATAAAAGGTTAAGTTGCATTAATCAGATTAATACTAGTTTCAGCATCAGATTATCAACTTATTTTCATTAAGCCTATCTAGGTGAACACCTATTCAACTAGATTATATCATCAGCATCAGGTTAAGTTTAGATGATTAACCTATCTATGTTTGTCAAACAACTCCTACGGCTAAAGAAGCATATACATATAACCATATCCGGTTTAAAATTTTCATTAAGCTCTTAACCATAACCATCACTGTTCCATCATCATTACTACGATGTCGTGGCTCAAGTGAAGTTCTCACTAACGAGAATAGACCGCGATTCGAATTCCTATCTAGCTGGAGGGGTATTCAGCACACTCACTACGCTTCCCTCGTCAGGGTCGCGTTGGTCACCTACGAAAACTTTCCGAGGCACAGGAAGAGCAGGGATCACCAATACCAAGGGACCTCCCGGCTGCCAGGACGTTCAGGCCTTGCCTGCTCTTTGGCTTACTCTCCGTGTCTGTTGATATTTCTTATGCACAATTAAAATATGAAAGATTTCACACGTGCACAGAATACCATTGAAGTATTTTACCGGGAGTATTTTAGGTATCGTTATTTATATTTTACCACAGGGAAGCAATGGTTAAAGAATTTGATAGCTAACCATCATGTATCTACTAACTAGTATAACTAATACACTAAAACAGGAGTAAAAGGTAAATGATAGCAGTTATGTATATCTGACACACACAGGAGAATTTTATCATAAAAGAGTAGATAGCTAAAGTGAGAGGACAATGGGAGAGTTCAAGGTTTCTAAATACTTCTCTATTACTGGGGTTCTATAATAATTGATTTATGATAGATAAAGCAATCACACAATATCACTTCGGGACATCAGAACACTAGCCACGGAACGGGATGAGAATGAGACTAGAAAGTTCTGACTACGGTCCTACAATCATCAACCTACACGAGGTGGAATACGTCGGCCATCAGAGCTGTCACCTCCTGGGGGCTACCATAACTATTCGTAAGGTTGAGTGCAATCTCAGATAACCTCTAGTCTAGACACCATGCCTACACTATTAATTACTACTCTAATCCCATATGAAAACTAGAGCACTCGATGCAAGTGGAGATCCTATGCTAAAATATAACAACTATACTAACCAATCAAATTCAAGGCATAAAGTAAATAGAGAAGATAAATATATTAAAGCATAAGTCTTAAAAAGATGAGATACAAAGATATACCAGACCCCTAAAGACTTCTCCAGAACCGAAGCGTAGCTCCGCTCTCCCTAACTCTCAACTAGAACTAATCTGCTACATTGAAAAGTTTAGCCCTAATTCTCTAGAGTTGAGAGGTTATCCATTCGAGGGACGGCTCTACAACTCCATAATGGTGCACTTGACTCAGGGGGGGGTCCAGGGTTTCTTATATAGGGGCGCCTGGCCTCCCGTCCACCTTGGGCAAGCAATATGGTACTAAGCCTTTCCACCATGTGCACATAGGCTTTAATGGGCCAAATTCTGATTTAGGCCCAATTAATCCCGAAGCCTTTAATTAATCCCGCAGCTCAGGTTTTAGAATCTTCTAGTGTTTGTAAAATCCATATCTCTTTATTTCGGACTCCAAAAATAGCAAACCATATATCCGTTTCGATCGTCTCGACAAGCTCTATGTAATGGTGAACTCCAATTCCTCATTTGAGATACTTTTAATCAGCGAAAAATTGAATATCCTTTTATACCCTGCAAAACAAGTGAGAACACCAAAACTCGTGGAACTTGTTAGAATCAAACCCCATAACTATGTTGTGTATTGTTTTATGCCCTTGATTCATGTTTAGTTGATGGATAAGAATGATAGATAACTACCGTCAACAAGTTCCCCCAAACTTACCCCTTTGCTAGTCCCTTAGCAAAGCCAAACTTTAGCATAAATCAAAAGTTATAGCTACCCCTCACAAGTATTCAGTTTTAAATCAAGAAGTACTCAAGGATTAGAGTAGACCAAGCTAACCTTCAGATTTACCTGTATTACCTTTACCATGGAGCTTGTAGCTTTCTCTTGAGTCTTGTGTAATTGAAGGATAGAATGTCTAAGTTAAACACTATTTCTAAAGCTCTGTCGTTCAACTCTTATCCTGGAGCTTTTGCAAGTTTTCAAAATAAAACTTAGAGTTTCTTTTGTATGACTCTCTCAAGTCTCTCAATATGTGATATTTGTGGATCCTTACCAAGGCAATAGTGATGCGTGCCTTCTCTTCTCTCTCTGACCCTATAACTAATAGCTTGTGTGGAGCTTATGGGTAAGGAAACAGCTCATACATACTGCAATGAATATATTGTAAAGTCAAACAATGGATCCAAAGGAACAAGTCATACAATCAAATCAAGATGTGTATGTGTGTGGATGTGAGGTGGTACGTGGATATATATGGTGGCTAATTCTAATTCTACTTGTTTGCTCCTTGAGACATCTCGCTCTTTTCCAAACACTAGTGAATTATGTTGCAGGACAATATGGGCTATCTTTCTTTTCTTTTTCTTCTTTTTTTTCAGGCGGGCATCAGAGTACCCATTGTTTTGATAAATTCGGACACTTGTCCATTTTTACCTCTCAGGCAGGCATCTTTGTACCCATTGTTTTCTCTCATCTCACTCTTTTGCATAGCCACATGCCTCTTCTCTGCAACAATACTTCTCTTTTTCTTTTTCTTTTGAGAGATAGCAACAAGAACCTTGGAGTATTGATTTGGGGTAACCAATGGGATATTTTTAGTATTCACTCCTAGTGTAGGAGTAGAACATTTTCAGATGGATCTAGATGGAAAATGTAGAATGTGGATGCGCCCACTCGGATATGAGTTGTGCATTATGGGTGGAGTGCATGTGATCTTGATTGTAGAAGCATGAGAAGTTCCTAAGGTATCAACAAAGCTTGACTAAACTCAAAACAATGTAAGTAGCATATAATGTGTATGTTTTCCTAATTTAGCATGTATGGCTGTGGTAGGATTATAAAGCTCTTGTCATACAGGAACTCATCATGTGGTTTTAAGGATTTTCAAAATAAATCTCCGGAATTCAAGTATCACTAGGAACAAGATAAATAGCAGCTCAAACTTTGCATATCATATACCTCAATTACTTAGACTTAGATCAAACATTTGCTACCCACAAGTTTCAGATTCAAAATAAATCTTCAAGTTAAAATGGTTGTGTCTAAAACTTGGGATGATTCAAGGTTGAAAACTAAGTTGGTATGAGGAATCATGGTGGGGTGCTACTTATCAAATTCCTGAGCATGGTTTCCATCTAGTCTGAGCAAAATTATTGTAAGCACTCTCTTTTTATTTTATTCAAACACACTAACTAACTTAAACACTATTTATTTGGTTTTCAAATTTTATTTCACTAGCTAACTCACGCGAAAAGCAATATGATACAATAATAAGGATGGGAAACTTATACTTAGTTGGATTTAAATGGAGGGTGCCCTCCCCCAAGCTGGATGTTGACGTGGTCTTTGATGTTGCAAGTTGAGCAATCCTTCTGGGAGCAGGCATACTGGCAGCGTAAGGGTGCCAGGTTGACTAGCTCTTGATCTTGTATTGTCTTGTAAAACTCAATTGCCAACAAGAATACCAAATCTCATAGATAGAGGTTAGGTTAATACCACTTCATGGTAAGTGATTGATTTTATATTTCTAGCAAAAGTTTCCTAATTGGGTGGACCTTCATGTGCCCACATATTTTTGGGTTTTTTTCTAAAAAGTGTGGACCTTCATGTGCCCACATATTTTTGGCATTTTATGACTTTATAAAACAGACTTGATAATCGCATAGATATAGTTGCCTGATAACTAGGGGATGCTCCTTCCCCGAGCTAGATTTTTGCAATACTTGGTGTTGATGATCTTCAGGGCGAGCTTGCCAGCAGTAGTCCTAGTGGGCTCCACTGATAGACTCACTCCTTAGTCATAGTGTTATCCTGCATAATTATACTCCAACAAGAAAACCAAAACTCGAGGCTCAAATGTGATAAGGGGTCAGCGGTCAGCCAATAAGTAATTGATTATTCTCTGAGTTGATTTTAATTGATAGATTCTAGCAGGATTCTCTTTTTATGGTTTTCTAACTTTCTTATGCAACAATCAAATATGTATGCATGCTATATATTTTTATGCTATCACAGAGAATATTTATTCTCATGGGGCCTAGGATTTACATAATGCAAGAAAGTAAATACAGATGCTATTATCATTTTTTTTATTTATTATATTTTTTATGCCACCATAGCAAATATTCTATAAGTTTATTCACATGGGGCTTTAATGTTTCATGATGCAGTAAATAAGCAATAATGATTTTTCTCTCTCTTTTTTTGATATGCATAAAGATGAATATGCTAAAGTAAAATTACTAATGTAAATTATGAATACTAATTAATTAGATAACTACCATGTTACCTTATGACAAGGGTGCGGAATTTAAAGTCTACCGACAGGACTTTTTTTCTACTTTTGTGTATCTCTCTGTCTTAGAGATGGAGGTCTTGATGGTTGCACCTCTGGTGATGGTGATGTCACTTTTGTTCTTTGCTTGGCCAGCAGGTTGAAGTGAAGCATTAATAGTGGAAGCTGGTAGCATCATGCTCAGCGTGCATGTTCACAGAACTTTCACTTGTAGAATTTTGGGAATTAACAAATTTGCTTGAAGTGTTGTCCTGTTTGCAAAACCAAGGTACAGATCAAGTACATGGGCTCTGCTGGTGGAAAAACACCAATAGAACCGAATCTATTTCTTTATTTATTCTTCTCTAGCCTTAGGCACATTGAACAAGACAAAGTTGATGTTACATAATTTGTTTTACTCATGACATGAGTGGTAAGATCAGACGATTAAGCATTAATGTTGCATTTAAGTTCATATGGCAGAAAATATTTAAATTGCTTAACCAATGGAATGGTTGTCTATCTCTGCATAATATACAAATTTTCACATGAGTATGACTATCATCTTCCAAAGATAGAATGTAATGTTTTAGCACATTTGGTTAAGATTGAGATCAAAAGAATGATGCCATGAACAATCTTAAAGGACAAAGCATGTTGAGTTAATTAGGTTAATCAATTAAAGATGTAACTCTAACATATTTGTGTCTTTATTTATCTGCATTCCAAGATCAAGAAGAAAATAGTGACCACTTACCTTAAGATATTACCTTCATTATTAGAGCGTGATGGCACTAATTAATGAAAGGTAGATGATTGGTGGTCCTTTCCTTCTCTTGCATCTTGAGTTGTTCGTGAGCATCTTGTCTCCTTTGTTGCTTATCCTCTTTACCATCTTTTGCTTCTTTGATCTTATGACACCTTGTTACTCAATTCATTATTATGCCTGCAACAGATTAGTGGACAACACATACCCGAAGGGATGTACAACTTTGGAACATAGGTTGTTTGTCTAGAATTTTATCATGTTTCCATCTACGCTACTAAGAATATAGGGTTGATATTATGTTAGCATAGATCATGTTCTATACCGGTATGACTTGAGTCCAAGTAACTTGCAGCAGAAGATAAAGCGAATGAATCATTAATATTCACAGTTCTTCCATCCATAATGAATGAGCTATGTCTTCCTCTGCAAAGTTATTGAAGTTCAGCATGTGCCCTGTCTCATCTCTGATTTGAATTTATCTCGTGACTTACCCAAATTAAATTGAAAGTTTTCTGCAAGGGTTAGTCCAACAAAATATCCAATATCTACTACAGCATATGAGCGACTCAAAAATCAACTTAGACACCACGTCCAATTTGACTTAGGAAGGCATTTTAACCTAAGCACCACGCTTAATTCAAAAAGCCTTTGAAAGTAAAATCATCACACCTCTTGGTTCGGAAATCAAACTAAACACCTTGTCTAATTATGATTCCAGAAAACAGTTTAAACTAATCACCATGCCTAATTTAGAAGGTGTATGAAATTTCTCCAAACCTTAAGTATACTATAGCGAACAAAGGTAACATGAAAGTTTATAGAGAGTTATGCAAACAGAGATGAAAGAGCATGATCATTGATTAATAATTTGAACATGGATTGATAAGGTAGAGACAACCAATATTAGCAACATAAGATTTTCTAAATAAGCCCATTCCCCCAAGCTTGAATTTTGCAAGGCAAAGTTAAGTTTGGATGGATTAATGTTGCATGATGATTGGTTGGACATACCTAATGATGTCATCCTTCTACTTCAAACCTGGAATGGTTAGTGACAAAAATACCCGAGGGAATATTTTTATAATTATAATTCTATGCTCAATTCTCAAGGGTATTATATCAAAAAGTACAGGCTCACATTATTTTTCAAAAGTGGTTATTTTAACACACAAAATCGTTCTTGGGAGACCTTCTAATTATTATACTTTTAGTTAATAAACTTAGATTAAAAACCTTTAAATGTATGAAATTATTCTAGATATAAACTATAGTAAGTAAAGGTAGCATGAAGGCATTACAAGGATTTATTCAAATAGAGATAAAATAATATGACCATAGTGAGGTATATATATTTTTTCTTTTTAGTATGCAAGTGGTATGGATGTATGCAAGAACTGAACATGCTATGGATGACGGAATATAAACTAAATGGTGTGGATGCATAGATTAAAATAAATATGCAATGAGATGCAAGAACTAAAAGATAACTACTCAAATGTTTAAAGTCCATGAGCAAGACTTTCTCATCTTTTTGATCATACTTACCATGACTTGTGTGTAGCACAGCCTCTATGTTCATCACTTGAGATGTGATTTGAATTGTTGTGACGATGTCCTTTTCTCCAATCTACACAGGGTTAGAAAGAAATACATATATTTGTGCAAACCTGTGAGATGGCATGGTTCCATTGTTGATGAATCTTGAATGTTCAGGCACCCTGGGCTCTTCAATGTATCTTCTTGTCTTGTGTAAACTTGCCGGAAGGTCAAAATGGCTTCTGTTGTCCTGTCTTATTCCACAACTCAATAGAATAGGGGTAATCATACAAAATCTAGTAGTACACTAAATTAGCAGACATCAAGATCATTATAAAACTCTTATGCCAATTGCTTCCCCGGCAACGGCGCAAAAAATGCTTGTTGATATTTCTTATGCACAATTAAAATATGAAAGATTCCGCAAGGGCACAGAATACCAATGTAGCATTTTACCTGGGAGTATTCCAGGTATTGTTATTTATATTTTACCACGGAGAAGCAATGGTTAAAGAATTTGATAGCTAACCATCATGTATCTACTAACTAGTATAACTAATAGACTAAAGCAGGGGTGTTGGTCTAAATTAATTGCACTCTAATAAATAAGATTGTATTCAGACTATCCGCAAGCGCACAGATAATATACCGCTGTCACATTTCACCCGGAGGTTTTAAATATCGAATCCACAAGGAACAGTAGGTGATAATGACCAAGCCGATGAACTTAACCCTATAACTAGGCTAGATAATATCAACAAAGAGGAAATAGCTAATGATTATCTAGTTTCCAACTACCGGTAAACTTTGAATAATATCGTTCTAACTGGGCAGTGACATGAATAAGAGGCGAAATCAGAGTTCCCTCCTACCAGACACTTATACACCTATCGATCCTATCAACGGGAAGTGGACTACAGAGGACTCAATGCAGCTGTCACCTACGCGATCTACCACTATCCGGCCAATCAGGGGACATTCACAAGTAAACCTAGCCTAGGCACCACGCCTACACTACTACTACTTTAATCAAGCAATTACCAAGATCAAAGTACTCAATATGAGTTGCAAACTTAAGAACGAATAAGAACAAATGCTTACTTGAATTAAAAGTTGAATACAAAAGTATCTCAGAACACAGCTCTGGGAGAGGAAGCTGAATCTAGAAGAATACAGCTACGAAGAAGCATCGACAGGCCGGAACTCCTCTAGAACTCTACTCCTCTACTCTATCTCTCTACTTTTCTAGACAAGACTAGATCTAGAAGAACTAGTCTCTCCTAATTGCTACATCTAACCCTAACTGGAGATATTGAATTGAAGCTCAGGAATAGGGATGCCTTCAGGGGGGTCTGCCCCTTTATTTATAGCCCGGTGGGATGAATACACGCCGTTGGATCAAACCGACTTGAAACAAGGGCCGAAATGCATCGTGGGAGGCGGTGGAAGAAGACTCCAGAAGGCGGGGGCCGAAACCCTAGGGGGGCGCCGGCCGGCCCCACCCTAGGACCGGCCGGACCAACTTTGTGGGGTCTCGGGCCCCGGTTGCTCGGGTGTGTTTCAGACTCTTCCAGGATCTTCGTGATGATGTTTCCTTGGCGGTTAAGTTTCGTGTCTTTTATGCTCTTTAACCCTTCTTTTATGCTTTTCTAGAATAGTCCCTGCAAAATACAGAACACTGCAAAACTCGTGGAAATTGTCAGTTAAAACCGTAGACTAGTGTGTATTCATGTGTTCTTTCATGTCTAAAGTTCTAATAAAAGTTGAGGTTATCCACCGTCAACAAGGGGTAAAAGGTAAATGATAGGAGTTATGTATATCTGACACACACTAGGAGAATTCTATGATAAAAGAGTAGATAGCTAAAGTGAGAGGGACAATGGAAGAGTTCAAGGTTTCTAAATACTTCTCTATTATTGGGGTTCTATAATAACTGATTCATGGTAGATAAAGCAATCACACAATATCACTTCGGGACATCAGAACACTAGCCACGGAATGGGATGAGAATGGGACTAGGAAGTTCTGACTATGGTCCTACAATCATCAACCTACACGAGGTGGAATACGTCGGCCATCAGGGCTGTCACCTCCTGGGGCTACAACAACTATTTGTAAGGTTGAGTGCAATCTCAGGTAACCTCTAGTCTAGACACCATGCCTACACTATTAATTACTACTCTAATCCCATATGAAAACTAGAGCACTCGATGCGAGCGGAGATCCTATGCCAAAGTATAACAACTATACTAACGAATCAAATTCAAGGCATAAAGTAAATAGAGAAGACAAATATATTAAAGCATAAGTCTTACAAAGATGAGAAACAAAGATATACCAGACCCCTGAAGACTTCTTCAGAACCTGAAGCGCAGCTCCGCTCTCCCTAACTCTCAACTAGAACTAATCTACTACATTGGAAAGTCTAGCCCTAATTCTCTAGAATTGAGAGGTTATCCATTCGAGAGACGCCTCTACAACTCCATAATGGTTCACTTGACTCAGGGGGTCTGGGTTCCTTATATGGGGGCGCCTGGCCTCCCCTACACCTTGGGCAAGCATTATGGTACTAAGCCTTTCCACCATGTGCACATATGCTTTAATGGGCCAAATTCTAACTTAGGCCCAATTAATCCCGTAGACTTTAATTAATCCCGCAGCTCAGGTTTTAGAATCTTCCAGTATTTGTAAAATCCATATCTCTTTATTCTAGGACTGCAAAAATAGCAAACCATATATCCGTTTCGATCGTCTCGACGAGCTCTATGAAATGGTGAACTCCGAATTCCTCATTTGAGATACTTTTAATCAGGTGAAAAATTGAATATCCTTTTATACCCTGCAAAACAAGTGAGAACACCAAAACTCGTGGAACTTGTTAGAATCAAACCCCATAACTATGTTGTGTATTGTTTTATGCCCTTGATTCATGTTTAGTTGATAGATAAAAATGATAGATAACTACCGTCAACAGTGTTCCCGTCCTCCTCCTCTACCATTGCACCAGTTAGTGCATCTACGGCTCGTGCGCGGTCCGAAAAGCACACGGGATTCGCGATCGGAACGACTTATCTGACCAGCTAAGTGTAAGGCTGTGTTCGACATGACAAGAGGGGGCACCAATGGTTAGTCCTTAATCGATTCATGCAGAAACTACCAGCACACAAGACCAAATGCCTTGTTGCCCCAACTTTGCTGCCTATTCTCCAATTTCTCATTATTACCACATGGTTATGTTCCACGATAGCAAATATAGTCAGCCGTGCTTAGTATGAGATCCACCTATATCTCGTGAATGACATGAAATGATTCGACTGCTACCGGTCTAAGTAGAGCTAACCATATAATTCGATCTTGGACCTATATTAGGCTCAAGGTATATTTCTGGACAAGGAAACAATATGCAGTAGAGGGTTTCAATCAACTCCTAGCACTTAATGCATCAAAAAAATAAGATTATTCAAGTGATTATTTGTAAAACATAGGAGCCTTAGAATGTTCGGGACTAGCCTAGAATCCAACACTAGGTTAGTGTTTGTCAGACGATTGTTATGCACTCCTTCCATCTTCTGGATAGATCCACCACATCGTCTTGTGGTTAATTCCGACTCCATGTCCGTTACGTCCGCGTGATCATCATCTAGCATACCTAAATGAGATGCATGATGTACATGTGTGAACATAAAGGAAGGCACACAGCGGAACACGAGATCACACTCTATTGACTTAAACATAACACAATATGGACAACAGCACAACAAGCAAAAGTTTTGACCAAACCCAGAGCTAGACACATCCAAAAAGGATGATCTAAGACTTTCTGGAAACCTATTCAAATACCTACAACTTTGTTATTATAATATTTAGGTGATTCGACACTTAATAAAGGCAAACAATACAAAAGAAGCATCTCTGTCCAGACTAGAGATCTAGACCACCAAAAGAAATGATCCTAGACATTTTTGGGAATATTATTAAAAGTACTATAACTTTTCCATTATCACCAAGATATGATTCAAAGCTTAACCTAGTCAAACAATGCAATCCTTCAGGTCTGTTCAGAGAACATGCAAAACCTGACAATAGACTTCTAAAATCTATAACTACTAAACCATCAGGCCTAAAATTATGAAATTCTAGGACAAAAAAGTCAAGGAAGTTAGCTACAACTTTTATATAGAACACATTTGTAGAAAAACAACATTTTCATTATGGAAACACCACAACTATACAGATTGCTCTTGCAGCCATTTCAGCAATTAGGTTTTTCACTTAAAAATTGCTACATCTCTACTCCTCTACTCCTCCGAATCTCTACTCCTCTACTCTATCTCTCTACTTCTCTAGACTAAGACTAGATCTAGAAGAACTAGTCTCTCCTAATTGCTGCATGTAACCCTAACTGGAGATATTGAATTGAAGCTCAGGAATAGGGATGCCTCCAGGGGGTCTGCCCCTTTATTTATATCCCGATGGGATGAATACGCGCCGTTGGATCAAACCGACTTGAAACAAGGGCCGAGATGCATCGTGTGAGGCGGTGGAAGAAGACTCCAGAAGGCGTGGGCCGAAACCCTAGGGGGCACCGGCCGGCCCCACTTTGTGGGGTCTCGGGCCCCGGTTGCTTGGGTGTGTTCCAGACTCTTATAGGGTCTTCGTGATGATGTTTCCTTGGCGGTTAAGTTTCGTGTCTTTTATGCTCTTTAACCCTTCTTTTATGCTTTTCTGGAATAGTCCTTAGAAAATACAGAAATGCAAAACTCGTGGAAATTGTCAGTTAAAACCCTAGACTAGTGTGTATTCATGTGTCCTTTCATGTCTAAAGTTCTAATAAAAATTGACGTTATCCACCGTCAACAACACCCCAAGCTTACCTATTTGCCAGTCCCCTGGCAAACAAACTAAGCCCAATTTACCAAAGTATTTGGATCAGAAGTTGGTACAATGCTTTCATGCCTTCCAAGTATACGTGCTTTCAAACAGAAATTCTCCTCCGGATTAGACAAAACTGCTCTAACTTTCAAACTTACCTATTTTACCTTTAACTATGGGTCTTTACGGCTTTTGCATAAATCTTGAGCAATCGAAAGATAGAACAATCAAGTCAAACACTATGTCTCAAATTCTTCACAGTACCAATATTTCGGAGTTTTGCAATTTTTCAAAATAAAACTCAGAGGTTAATTGTATGACACCCTCAAGTCTCTTAATATATGTGGTATTTATGGATCTCACTGAGGCATTAATGATGTTATTATGCCTTCCTACAACTAAGGATTATATTGGAGCTTATAGGAGTGGCAATAACAAGGATGAGCAACTTGCAATTCATATATTGTAAAGTCAAACAATGGATCCCCAGAGAGTCAAGTCATACAATCAAACCAAGATGTGCATGTGTATGGAATATGGTGGATAGGTGTATATAAGGTGGCTAAATGCTAATTCTACTTTTGCTCTTGGAAAATGATTCACTCTCCTTTTTGGAACTTAGAATTTTCGTAGGAAACATGGGCTATCTTTTATTCTCTTTTTCTTTTCTTTTTTTTCATAGGGAGGCGGGCATCTAAGTACTCGTTGTTTTGATTGTTGGGACACTTATCCATCTTTTACTCCCTTTTCTTTTTTTTCTTTTTTTCAATACTTTTGCATAGCCACATGCATCCTTTGAATATAAATAATTGGAGAGATAATGATAAGAACTTAGAGCAATTAAACAGGGGCTGTCCTATAGGGTATATTTTTGGGTGTTTGCTCCCAGTGTAGAAGAAAAATATTTTTAAGGTGGATCTGGTTGAAAGTGGAAAATGATTGCGCTTACTCCTAGAGTAAGAGTAATGCATATGTGGGTGGAGTGTGTAAGTGATCTTGATTTTAAAAGCATGACAAGACTCTCGTAAGGTATATAACAAAGGTTGACTAAACCTAATGCAAAGCAAGCAGCATAAATGTGCAAAGATTTTTCTATCTCTAAATGTATCATATATGGCTTTGGTAGGAATTCACACTTTGTCATACAAGAGCTCATCATGTAAGATTTTAAATTTAAATTAAATCTCCAGAACTTGGTATTACTAGGAATAGGGCTGGATAACGAGCCAGCTTGGCTCGTTTTGGGTCGGCTCGTTTTGGCTCGTTTTGGGACGAGCCAGAAGGCTTGCTCGGCTCGGCTCGTTAGTGAGTTCGAGCTGGCTCGTTTGGCTCGCGAGCCAAACATAAAAAATGCAAAAAAACGATGTCCATCCCAAAATAGATATCGTTATGGGATACTTGCTGGTCAAACTTTCTCAATTTTAACTGAATTTGTAGAAAATACGTGTAATATTTATATCTTGAAATAAATATATTATGAAAGTATATTCAATGATCAATCTAATAATACTAATATATATTATAGATATTAATATCTTTGACTAATAAGTATATTCAACATTTATATCTTTGACTTCTCCAGAAGTGAGAATGAATCTATTTTGGGACGAAGGGAGTATATATATTTATCGGAATTTTAATAATAACAGTAATTCAAAAGAAAGCCATAATCAAATGAAAAAATAATATATGCTATATATAAAGTACAATGATATACTATAGTACTTCCTCTGTCCAATAGATAATGCAACTATTTAAAATGTGTCAGTTTGTTAGCTATATATATAGATAACAAAAGCACTTTACTTTGATGGCTTGTGAATTGACTGGCTCGTACGAGCTAACGAGCAGCTCGCGAGCCAACTCGAGCTGGCTCATTATAAATCGAGCTGGTTTGTTATAAAACGAGCTAGCTCATTATAAAATGAGTCGAGCTCGACCCGAGCTATTAACGAGCGAGTCGAGCGAGCTAGCGAGTTTCGAGTTTTTCGTCCAGCCTTAACTAAGAATAAGATAAATAGCAGCTCAACCTTCATGTATCATATCAATTAATAAACTAGACTTAACTCAAGCATATGCCTCCACAAGTTTCAGGTTTAGAGTAAATTTTTAAGCCAAAACAGTAGTATCCAAAACTCGGGAGAATTTAAGGTTGAAAACTAGACACTTGAAAGTAATTACGGCAGAACAACTATTCATCATCTTCAAGATAAAATTTTAATGTTCTCCAGTTTTTTATTTGACTTTAATTTAGACTGACTATAGACACACTCTAACACCACTCTATATAGCTAAGTTTTTATTTGGTTTTCAAATTTTATCTTACTAGCTAACTCACGCGAAAAAGCAATATGGTACAATAATAATAAGGTGAAAAACTTATACTTAGCTGGATTTTAAATGGAGGGTGCCCTCCCCCAAGCTGGATGTTTGACAGGGTCTTTGATGTTGCAAATTGAGTGATCCTTCTGGGAGCAAGTATATCGGCAATGTATGGGCGTCAGGTTGACTAGCTCTTTGATTTTGTATTTTCACGTGAAACTCAATTGCCCACAAAAATACCAAATCTCATAGAGAAAGGTTAGGTTTAGTACCACGCCATGGTAAGTGATTGATTTTATATTTCCAGCAGAAGTTTACTAATTGGGT
The DNA here is from genome assembly GCA_038502445.1 of Eremochloa ophiuroides. Classification (NCBI taxonomy): domain Eukaryota; kingdom Viridiplantae; phylum Streptophyta; class Magnoliopsida; order Poales; family Poaceae; genus Eremochloa; species Eremochloa ophiuroides. The sequence continues at coordinate 29,617,516 of JAHLJS010000008.1, forward strand.
GGACCTTCATGTGCCCACATATTTTTTGGGTTTTTCTAAAAGGTGTGGACTTTCATGTGCCCACATATTTTTGGTATTTTATGACTTTATAAAACAGACTCGATAATCGCATAGGTATAGTTACCTGATAACTAGGCGATGCTCCTTCCCCAAGCTAGATGTTTGCAATACTTGGTGTTGATGATCTTTAGGGCGAGCTTGCCAGCAGCAGTCCTAGTGGGCTCCACTGATAGACTCACTCCTCAGTCATAGTGTCATTCCTGCAGAATTATACTCCAACAAGAAAACCGAAACTCGAGGCTCAAATGCGATAATGGGTTAGCGATCAGCCAATAAGTAATTGATTATTCTTTTGAGTTGATTTTAATTGACAGGTTCTAGCAGGATTATTTTTAGGATTTTTCTGAAAAGTAAATATATATGCATGATGTATATTTTATTTTTATGCCACCACTGAAAATATTTATTCTCATGGGGCTTAGGATTTTTATAATGCAAGAAAATAAATACAGATGTTATTATCATTTTTTATGCCACCATAGTAAATACTCCTACAGGGTTACTATAAATTTATTCGCGTAGGGCTTTAATACTTTATGATGCAGTAAATAAGACAATAAAGATTTTTTTCTTTTGATATGCATAAAGATGAGTATGCTAAAGTGAGATTACTAATGTAAATTATGAATACTAATTAATTAGATAACTACCATGTTACCTTATGGTAAGGGTGCAGAATTTAAAGTCTACCGACTGGACTTTTTCTTCCACTCTTGTGTATCTCTCCGTTTTAGAGATGGAGGTCTTGATGGTTGCACCTGTGGTGATGGTGATGTCACTTTTGTCCTTTGTTTGGCCAGCAGGTTGGAGTAGAGCATTAATAGTTGGATCTGGCAGCATCTTCATTATTGGAGCGTGATGGCACTAAATAATGAAGGGTAGATGACTGGTGGTTCTTTCCTTCTCTTGCATCTTGAGTTGTTCATGAGCATCTTGTCTTTTTATTGCTTATCCCCTTTGCCGTCTTTTGCTTCTTTGATTTTATGACCCCTTGTCACTCCATTCATTATTATGCCTGCAACAGATTAGTGGACAACACATACCCGAAGGAATGTATAACTTTGGAACATAGGTTGTTTGTCCATAATTTTATCATGTTCCATCTTATGCTATTAAGAAGATAGGACTAATATTATGTTAGCATAGATTATGTTCTATACCGGCATGGTTTGAGTTCAAGTAACTTGCAGCAGAAGATAAAGTGAATGAATCATTAATACTCACAGTTCTTCCATCTATGATGAATGAGCTGTGTCTTCCTCTGCAAAGTTATTGAAGTTCAGTATGTGCCCTGTCTCATCTCTGATTCGAATTCACCTCATAACTTACTCAGATTAATTTTGAAAGTTTTCTTCAGAGGTTAGTCCAACAAAATATCCAATGTCTACTACAGCAATTTCTAGTTCAATAACCAAACCAAACTTCATGTTTAATTTTAGTTAAGGAAGGCTAATTAACCTAAGCACCACGCTTAATTTAAATGCCAATGGAAGTATTTGCAGTACTTCCAAACCAAATCTTACTATGGCAGACAAAAGTGAAATGAAACACTTATAGAGATTTATTCATTTAGAGACCAAAAGGCGAACAATTGAACATGGATTAGAAAGGTAGAGACAAACAATACTAGCAACATAAGATTTTCTAATTGAGCCCATTCCCACAAGCTGGAATTTTGCAAAGCAAAGTTAAGCTTGGATGGATATAATTCAATATTGCATGATGATTGGTTGGACATACCTTGCGTTGTTACTCTTCTACTTCAAACCTAAAATGGTTAGTGACAAAAATACCCGAGGGAATATTTTCATAATTATAATTCTATGCTCAATTCATAAGGGCATTATAGTAAAATTAAAGGTGCATGCTCAATTCATTTTTCAAGAGTGGTTATTTTAGGGCACAAAGTTATTCTTGGGATACCTTCTAATTATTATACTTTAATTTTATGGGGTGGTTTCCTCTAGAACACCAACCTTTGTGCACCTATATCAAGATTACAATGAGATCTACAATATTTATGATAAACATACGCATCTACAACCACCCTTTCAATAAATTTATGAACAGGTAGAATGAGGGGTTTGAAGATCTCACGTGCGATAATGTTAGAGAGACCAATTGATCCAGGAGATTTCTCATATGAGCATGGATTCGATGAGATGTTAATGAAATAATTCCCATGCTCATTGATGTGATCTCCCTTTTTAAACTCCAAGGGTGTTTTTTCATAGATATCTATAGGCAACAAGTTTGTCTCTATTATTTCATGTCTGTGACATTCATTGGATGTTTTATTTTCTAGGATTTCCCATAGATTGGTGTATCTAAGTTTGATCTCGTCTAGGACTTTCTCTAAACTTGGATGAGTCATGTTTACTACAGAAATTGATTTAAACTCACCATTTGAATCTAGACCAAGTTTAGATGCTAGTACTAAGGCTTCATCCTCTTCCATCCATTCTTTGATAATAGCGTATGTGTTTCTAGTATGTTCTATGCATTTCTGCCATTGTCGCAGCTCTTCTTGGTCATTCCAAAAATCTTCATGACTCCTATCTTGGATGTCTTAATGGGATTCTAGGGTCATTATGGGACTTAGAAGAGAGAGCATAAGAAGGATCATCAGGGTCAAGCATGGGTTTAGAGATGGGTTCAGATGAGACATTTAATGTGAGCATAGAAGGGGAGAAGATTGAATTAATTTCTAAGTGGCTTGACTCTCCTTCTATGGTATCACTAGACATGCCATCCCTGTATTCTTCCCAATGTTTTTCAGGGGGAAAGGAAGTTGACGATATTTTTTTCAAGATGCTCTTCTATGAAGATCTGATTTACATTGATTGATAAGCATCTTAGCTAATTGGAAGTCTAAATCATCAAAGTGGGGTTTCGAAGGTTTAGAATTGACAGCTAAATCTTGGGATTGGAGTGGTTGTGTTTTAGCTACCAAGGCTTCCTCTGATTGCTCGGGGTATGATTCCTTCTCTTCCTTGGGGGGCTCGGAATTAGCTTGAGCAATCTTGTCAATCATGGCTCTTGCTTTACTTATAGGCAAATAAGGAAAGGCTCCTCCAGAGGATAAATCAAGGGATTCCCTAGAGTTCTTGGTAAGACCCAAATAAAAATGTTGAATAAGTACGGGGTCCGGAAAAGCAAGGTCAGGGCCAGATGTAACAAGTTCATTAAAACGATCCCATGATGTACTAAGAGATTCTTGTTCTAGTTGCCTAAAAGTTAGAATCTCTTTTCAAAGGTTAACTACTCTATGAATGGGAAAGAAATATAAACAAAATTCAGAGCATAAAGTTTTCCAATCCCCTTGCATACTTCCTATGGCTCGATTATACCAACGTTTACCTCTTCCGATCAAAGAGAACGGTAAAAGCTTCCACCTTAAAGTCTTATCAGACATGCCAGCAATGTGCAAGTATGCACAGGTCTACTCGAATTCTCGTAGGTGTAAGTATGGGTTTTCGTTACCTTCTCCCGAGAAGGGTTTATCCCGAATCATATTAATTAGACATGGGTGCAGCTCATAACCAGGTGTTATGATAGGCTCTACAGATTTTGGTGGCCCGAAGCTTTTTCGCATGCCATAAAGATAGATAGGCGTGGAATTTAAAGCATCCATAAGGATGAACACAAAATGATGAAAAGGTAGGGATAAAATAGAAAAGATAAAAGTATAATACAAGATTAAGCTAAACTCAGTCAAAATCAGCAAACCGTTCCCCGGCAACGGCGTCAGAAATGCTTGTTGGTACAAATTAACAACACTCTAATAAATAAGATTGTATTCAGATTATCTGCAAGCGCACAGATAATATACCGCTGTCACATTTCACCCGGAGATTTTAAATATCGAATCCACAAGGAACAGTAGGTGATAATGACCAAGCCAATGAATTTAACCCTACAACTAGGCTAGATAGTATCAAGAAAGAGGAAATAGCTAATGATTATCTAGTTCCAACTATCGGTAAACTTTGAATAATATCGTTCTAACTGGGCAGTGACATGAATAAGAGGCGAAATCAGAATTCCCTCCTACCAGACACTTATACACCTATCGATCCTATCAACGGGAAGTGAACTACAGAGGACTCAACGCAGCTGTCACCTACGCGATCTACCACTATCCGGCCAATCAGGGGACATTCACAAGAAAACCTAGCCTATGCACCACGCCTACACAACGAAATACTACTTCAATCAAGCAATTACCAAGATCAAAGTACTCAATATGAGTTACAAACTTAAGAACGAATAAGAACAAATGCTTATTTGAATTAGAAGTTGAATACAAAAGTATCTCAGAACGCAGCTCCGGGCGAGGAAGCTGAATCAAGAAGAATACGGCTACGAAGAAGCGCCGACAGTCCAGAACTCCTCCAGAACTCTACTCCTCTACTCTAACTCTCTACTTCTCTAGACAAGACTAGATCTAGAAGAACTAGTCTCTCCTAATTGCTACATCTAACCCTAACTGGAGATATTGAATTGAAGCTCAGGAATAGGGATGCCTCCTGGGGGTCTGCCCCTTTATTTATAGCCCGGTGGGATGAATACGCGCCGTTGGATCAAACCGACTTGAAACAAGGGCCGAGATGCATCGTGGGAGGCGGTGGAAGAAGACTCCAGAAGGCGGGGGCCGAAACCCTAGGGGGGGCGCTGACCGGCCCCACATTGTGGGGTCTCGGGCCCCGGTTGCTCGGGTGTGTTCCAGACTCTTCCAGGGTCTTCGTGATGATGTTTCCTTGGCGGTTAAGTTTCATGTCTTTTATGCTCTTTAACCCTTCTTTTTTGCTTTTCTAGAGTAGTCCCTGGAAAATACAGAACATGCAAAACTCGTGGAAATTGTCAGTTAAAACCCTAGACTAGTGTGTATTCATGTGTTCTTTCATGTCTAAAGTTCTAATAAAAGTTAACGTTATCCACCGTCAATAAGGGGTAAAAGGTAAACGATAGGAGTTATGTATATCTAACACACACAGGAGAATTCTATGATAAAAGAGTAGATAGCTAAAGTGAGAGGACAATGGGAGAGTTCAAGGTTTCTAAATACTTCTCTATTGCTGGGGTTCTATAATAACTGATGATAAAGCAATCACACAATATCACTTCAGGACATCAGAACACGAGTCACGGAATGGGATGAAAATGGGACTAGGAAGTTCTAACTACGGTCCTACAATCATCAACCTACACGAGGTGGAATACGTCGGCCATCAGGGCTGTCACCTCCTGGGGCTACCACAACTATTCGTAAGGTTGAGTGCAATCTCAGGTAACCTCTAGTCTAGACACCATGCCTACACTATTAATTACTACTCTAATCCCATATGAAAACTAGAGCACTCGATGCGAGCGGAGATCCTATGCCAAAGTATAACAACTATACTAACCAATCAAATTCAAGGCATAAAATAAAAGAGAAGATAAATATATTAAAGCATAAGTCTTATAAAGATGAGAAACAAAGATATACCAGACCCCTGAAGACTTCTCTAGAACCGAAGCGCAGCTCCGCTCTCCCTAACTCTCAACTAGAACTAATCTACTACATTGGAAAGTCTAGCCCTAATTCTCTAGAATTGAGAGGTTATCCATTCGAGAGACGCCTCTACAACTCCATAATGGTGCACTTGACTCGGGGGTCCTGGGTTCCTTATATGGGGGCGCCTGGCCTCCCCTCCATCTTGGACAAGCAATATGGTACAAGGCTTTTCGCCATGTGCACATAGGCTTTAATGGGCCAAATTCTTTAATCCCGCAGCCTTTAATTAATCTCGCAGCTCAGGTTCTAGAATCTTCCGGTGTTTGTAAAATCCATATATCTTTATTCCAGACTCCAAAAATAACAAACCATATGTCTGTTTTGATTGTCTCAACGAGCTCTATGCAATGGTGAACTCCAATTCCTCATTTGAGATACTTTTAATCGGTGAAAAATTGAATATCCTTTTATACCCTGCAAAACAAGTGAGAACACCAAAACTCGTGGAACTTGTTAGAATCAAACCCCATAACTATGTTGTGTATTGTTTTATGCCCTTGATTCATGTTTAGTTGATGAATAAAAATGATAGATAATTACCGTCAACAGTGTCCCCGTCTCCTCCTCTACCATTGCACCAGTTAGTGCATCTACGGCTCGTGCGCGGTCCGAAAAGCACACGGGCTTCACGGTCGGAACAACTTATCTGACCAGCTAAGTGTAAGGCTGTGTTCAACATGACAAGAGGGGCACCAATGGTTAGTCCTTAATCGATTCATGCGGAAACTACCAGCACACAAGACCAAATGCCTTGTTGCCCCAACTTTCCGTCTAGTCTCCAATTTCTCATTATTACCACATGGTTATGTTCCACGATAGCTAATATAGTCAGCCGTGCTTAGTATGAGATCCACCTATATCTCGTGAATGACATGAAATGATTCGACTGCTACCGGTATAAGTAGAGCTAACCATATAATTCGATCTTGGACTTATATTAGGCTCAAGGTATATTTCTGGACAAGGAAACAATGTGCAGTAGAGGGTTTCAATCAACTCCTAGCACTTAATGCATCAAAACAATAAGATGATTCAAGTGATTATTTATAAAACATAGGAGACTCAGAATGTTCAGGACTTGCCTAGAATCCAACACTAGGTTAGTGTTTGTCAGACGATTCTTATGCACTCCTTCCATCTTCTGGATAGATCCACCACATCGTCTTGTGGTTAATTCCAACTCCATGTCCGTTACGTCCACGTGATCATCATCTAGCATACCTAAATAATATATACGATGTACATGTATGAACATAAAGGAAGGCACACAGCGGAACACGAGATCACACTCTATTGACTTAAACATAACACAATATGGACAACAGCACAACAAGCAAAAGTTTTGACCAAACCTAGAGCTAGACACATCCAAAAAGGATGATCTAAGACTTTCTGAAAACCTATTCAAATTACCTACAACTTTGTTATTATAATATTTAGGTGATTCAACACTTAATAAGGGCAAACAATACAAAAGAAGCATCTCTGTCCAGACTAGAGATCTAGACCACCAAAAGAAATGATCCTTAATATTTTGGGAATACTATTAAAAGTACTACAACTTTTCCATTATCACCAAGATATGATTCAAAGCTTAACCTAGTCAAACAATGCAATCCTTCAGGTCTGTTCAGAGAACATGCAAAACCTGACAATAGACTTCTAAAATATATAACTACTAAATCATCAGACCTAAAATTATGAAATTCTAGGACAAAAAAGTCAAGGAAGTCAGCTGCAACTTTTATATAGAACACATTTATAGAAAAACAACATTTTCATTATGGAAACACCACAACTATACAGATTGCTCTTGCAGCCATTTCAGCAACAGGTTTTTCACTTAAAAATTGCTACACAAGCATACATACCCATGAGATATTTAAATAGCTCCAATCATCATGACTTGGTTAAACAATATTTTGACACCTAGCAAGTCATCACAAGGAACATGCATGTGTCTATCTATTTCTAATATTTCATTATCCTGCATAACACCATATAAGAACTAGTTTAGGGCTGATATTTTTATGAGAGATAGGTGATTACAAATCATGACTAAGATGCAAATCTTAAAATGCTTAGGTTTTATATTTTTATTGCTACAAAATAAACAAATCATAAATGCAAGGATGAATGAGGGAACAAGATAAGTCTAAAACTTTATATTTTCTTTAAACACATGACTATATTATGGTTTCTTAGGGTATGACAATATCATGCAAAGATAATGGAGAATCAACTTTCCATTTTTACACTCATATATTATTTATAGTGTATTTAAATCTATTTAATAGGCATAGAACAACATAAATCAACAACTCAGTCATACATGCACCATAAATCATGGAATTTTTAACCAAACACCAAGCATCACTCTGAGAGTCTACAAATAAATTTTGATGCCATTTGGAGAACTAGAACTCCGGATATAAAAATAACAAGCAAAATAAGCATTTATTTCCTATTTAACGAGATTTAGGCCAAACACTATATAACCACTAAACAACCTATGTGTTCTATACTCTTAGTAGCTAGTGCATGATATTAGAAAACTAACAAAATTGAAACCACTTTTTAGACCTCTAAAACTCAAGATATAGCTAAAAGCAAGTTAATATATTTTGTAAACGACTTTTCAGTATTAATTTCTACTGCATAAATAATATAGGATATATTATGGATCTAGCATGCACAATATTTCACAAGGAAACTAACAAGTCTCATCATTTTTGGATACTCCAAACCTGAGCTATGGATTTTTAAACATCATCATGCAATCTGTAAATTTGGTTCCCAATTAAACCACGCGGGTCCCGCGTGTAAGAGAGAGATAGAGATACAGGGAGGGAGTTCGTGCTGTTGTTCTTGCCGACGACAGGGAGAGGAAGGGCGTCGGACAGGGTCGATGCCGGCCGACTCCGGCCCGCTGAAGGCCACGCCGGCCACTACTTAGGGCAGATCCGGAGGACGCCCAGCACGCAGCAGCCTGGCCGCAGCTGCAGGGAGGCCGGCCAGGGCCAGAGGCCGCACCTGACCACGACTGGGAGCAGCGCGGCCACTGCAGTGATGGGCCGCGCCGACGTGGTACTGGCGACGAGGAAGGACAGGCGCAGTGTGGAGGAGAGAGCTCTGCAGAGCTGGCGTCGACTCACAAACCGAAGGAGAAGCTGCGACAGATACAGAGCTCGGCTAAACGGTGGCCAAGGCGGCTCTGTGAGTGGCGGCAAAGGCGGAGCGGCTCTGCTGCTCGCGGCCGCGCAAAGCAGGGCGAGAGCGAGCACTGGGAGGAGCTGGGAGAGGTAGAGAGGGAGTGTGGAGCTCGAGAGGGGCGTTTTGCCATCCCAAATGAGACGAGAAGGAGGTGACAGGTGGAATAAATGGAGGTGGGCGCCCAGAGCTTCCCGGACACGCGCTCTCCATTGCAGCAAAACAGTGAACACGTGGCGGGCAACCAAATGGACGGCTTGGGCAGCGGAAAACAGCATGTTCCAGCCAGATTTGCCTCTCGGCGCCAATAGCAAAGTTGCTCCGCAAGGCATGCTCTCTCCGTCTCGAAAAAGAAATCCTTGGCTATTCGTGCCATAAGTGTAAAAAATACATGCAATATTTTTATCTTCAAATAAATTTATTAAAAAAACTAGATCTAAAGATCTTTCTGATAATACTAATTATGATACTAATCGATGATATTAATTCTTTACAAAAATTACCGGTAATTGTTTCTCGAGAAGCGAGAACGACATCTTTTCGGGACGGATGGAGTACCATACAATTTGTAAGAGACAGACATGTAGGTCCTATGTGTAGAAGATATATAAAATAATCTTTACTTTTATCTCTCACCTCCACATCAGCTAACTACGTAACTACCATCATTGCGGACGTCCTTAGGGTGCTCGGTTATTAGATCACTACTGGTTTAGGAGGTAATTAGGCTCGAAGTGATTGCTGTCACTGAGTTAATTATGATCAAAGATCGAATGTCAAATCTTGTCAGACGGTGCCAGAATGATTTCAATTTTTGATATGTTGTTCTCCAAAGAGTATACCACAACTTCTATTTTGGGTCCAACTCAAGTTAAAAAAATCTTGGGACATCCATGCAATCGGTATAGATTTCAGATTTAGAAAATAATTAAGTCCTGTAATCAGGGTTTCTTCCTATCTTGTTTCCACTTTTTGAGGCACTTAAGGGCTGAGTCATGACTTGATCCAAAAATAACATTTGTTGTACTCATTCTGAATTTCAACTTTTATTTTTAGTCAAACTTCATATCTTGCTCAAAATAATACTTTCACTTTGGTCAAACTAATGTCATTAGAGAGCTCAATTGGGGGTTTAGGCGAATTGACGTATTTTCTTGACATTTTATCAATATGAACCCTTTGTCACTTTTGTTGTAGAGTTCAAGTAGAGTTGTTTGGGCCATGTTGCAAAGGTTGGTTGACTTTGCATGTTCATATTCACTTAATCCGTAAATCCAATCAAGTAGAGGCTTCTCATTTCATGTGTCAAATCAATTCCAATCTTCATGAAACTTTTCCATTGATCAATATATCTTGGTTAAGTCCAAACTCACTAGTTAGCTTGTGACTAACACCAGGGTGTTATAGCACGGCTCCTCGACGCGTGCCTCGCCACAGCCGTCCCCGCGCTCGGGGACGTTGACCCGGACCTCGTGGCCGCGCTTCTCTCCTGCCACTAGGCCGACCACAGCCATGGTGGTGGTAGCAGTGGCGGCGGGCTGACCCCGCTTGCACACGGCACTGCTTCGACTCCTCGCCTGTGCTCGCCGCTTCGACGCTGCAGTCGTGCTCCGCTCCATGACCCCGGTGGAGCACCGTAGGAAGAGCACCTTTGGTGGTTCTGGGAGCAACAGAGCAGGCAAATCCAGACCTTGGTGGTGAACTTGACGCATGCAACGGAGTTGAGGAGTGCGGAGCAGGGAGGCTTACAGCCGCACGAAGGGTAAGGGAGCGGCGGCAGGGACGCCGCGAAGGGGTCCGGGACACGAGCCGGCGAGATGGTGGTGGCGAGTGGCATGACGCAGCTGTTGGCCTCAAACTTTGACCATTGCCAGGTGTTCTAGGTGAGCTGCACACGCGTCAGGGCCGTTCGGATTGGCGACCCAATGGAGGGGTCGGCGGCTAACATCGGCAATGGAGACGAGCAGGAGGAGGAGCGAGCGGTGACAACGTTCGGATGGGAAGGTGACCGACTTGTTTCTTCGGGAAGTGACGGAAGACGGATGGGTTGGCTCACTCGAGCCCACGATGAGCCTATCCTGGAAAAACAATGGGGGACTTCGTTTCTAGAGGGCCTGGCCCAGGTTGCTTTAAGGTTCGTGCTAGGTGGACTCCAAGGCTGGGCCAGGTGTACCAAACACGATTTGCGGCCTGGAAGCGCGGGCCACCCTTTGGGCCCTCCAGCAAACACGCCCTAACCTATGAAGCCATGTCATTTTGGTCCCCGACTCCATGAACGAGTGTAGTGGTGTAGACAAGAGGGGCTGAGGGGGGCTAGGCACCCCAACATTTCATGCCTCTCATTAATAAACCCACTTATTAGCTACTTAGTGATTCAATTAACTAGTTAATGATATTATTTGTATTCAAAATTTCTTCTCTAAGGGACCGTTTGGATCCTTTTATTTGGAGGAATTGAAATCTACTTAACAACTTAGTCTATTTCACTTAGAATGTGACATTCCACCTCGTTCCAAAGTTTATATATTAGCCTACCTCAAATTCATAGGGTGAAAGATGGAATTTGATTCTATAGATCACAATGCTATATTTCTACCTCACAATTTATAGCACCATCTTCAACTCGCTCCCACATGGTAAAAATACAACATATAAGTATCTCTCTTGTATAACCAACAATAATATACAAATATAATATATGTACAACCATATTAAGTTAATTAATATGTGTGTAAATTATGATTCTTAAAATAAATTCAATTCCAAGAATCCAAACAGGCCAAATAGCATATTATGTAACTAAAATTTGGCTTTTATTATCTTCTCCACCTCTTTAATTTGTTTCTTTTATTTGTTATTTGTCTATAAAAAATCTAGTTCGCTCTCATTGTTAAATGTAATTAGTGCTGTCTTGTTTGCTCTCCCTTTAAATTGAACTCTAATAGCACTTATATTATTTAGAATTAGTCTTTATCTTATCTTTGTTCATGTTATTATTTGGATTCTTTTTTCTGGCCTAAGAATTAGCTTGATAGGGTGAATGTTAAAGACATTGGGCTAATTAATTTTATTCCTTTTTATCAAATATTTAGTGTTTGTTTCTTTATCTTTTAGATCTCTTTTGTATCGTGACACAACTTTTTATTTGGTTTTTATGTATACTCAGTAGTGGCAAACCACTGCTTAGCGATCTGCACGGGCTCATTTAGCAAAGTGCAAAGGGAAATTTTTTTATTTGTATGAGGAAAACACTATAGTTTCTAGATAAATATTTCTAGATAAAAAAATCGTTTGGATATATATAGAAATTTCTAACACTAGTACCATATATATTTTGACCGTGCAATCGTGCATGTATCTCCTCACATACAATCCTTGGTTATCGTCTGTAGCCATCTCCGCTGTCATGGACGAGATCCTGCAGCTCCACGCACCAGCGAGCAGACCAGGATTTGTTAAGCAGCGTGCACACCTTGATCATGGTTTGCCACCATGTCGGCTGGTGTCGTGTATATATGCTTTGCATTGCACATACCAGTATATTTGTAGCACCTACTTGCCACGCCATATAATATGATGCTCTATTCTAGAAATGCATATGTAGATATTGAAACAGCGATATTTTTCATAGTTTAAGTTTCATGTAATCATAATTTACATATATTCCTACAATAATTATGGATTACAAGGCATAATATAACTCATGTCTCGCATAGTATAAATGATTTATAATAGCTGAAGCAGGTCTTTGAATTCTTCAGGGATATTATCTTTGCATTCATTTGAATTGCTCTTTAAAATGTCTAACAGAAACTACATCCTCAGTGATTGTGATTTCTGTGAATGGTAGATAATAAGTTACCTATGAGTTGTTATATGTATTTAAAAAATGTACATCAGATATATATATTTATATGCTCACATTGTTGATGTATGACAATTTTTCTCCATCCTATGACTTTAGGAAGTTGTATGAAAGGAATCCTGCCAATTTCTTAGAGAAGAAGAGCAAGTCTTTATTTGCGTTAGATATATTATCAAATAAGTATTTGTTAAGAAAGAAACATATTAAAAGTTATTACTAGTCCATCGTTTTTTATTCCCTTTTTTGAGTTCATGACGCCATATATAGAGATTGTCACTCCATCCAGGATTTGCCAATATCATGTCTTTATTGAAATGGTTCAAAGCATTTTGAAATGTCGTTATATATGGAATGCTTGGATCATTGCCCATGTGCCATAAAAAATGAGCATGCGGATCCATAATGTTCACAATTTTTTCCATGTCTATTATGAATAAAACGTAGAACCTATCTCTATAATATGGCAATAGAATCTATATAGAAATATAGAACCTGTTAGTGCAACATAAAATAGATCATTGACTATAATTAAAAAAACTATTTTTCTATCTTACAGTGTTACAATCTTCCGCTCAGCGTCATCCACAGCTGCTATGATTGAATACAAATATATATAAAATTTAAATTTCCATAAATATTATTTTTAATTTCATCATCGGATTAAGTACTCATACATGTGGTGTTGTTTTTTAGCTCGTCTAAAACAGACCGTTTTGATCTTTGTTCTTCCATATCTTTATTATGCATGGAACAAATTAAACATCGGTACTGTTTCGATTTGATGCACAAAACTGCAGTACACGGTGGTTTAAACGTGGTAAACGCACGTACCTAAAGCAGCTCACAGTGTGCGTGAGCCTCGGCGTTGTGCAACGCGCGTCCGGCTTGTTCATTTTCCCCGCGTGGTCTTGTCCTCTGCGCCGCGGCTTCGTTGTCTTGTTCTTCGGACGTCGTAGTCGTCGCGGCAGGGGCGCAGCGGGTCCTGACGAGCATGAATTAGCGAGCGATTGGCGGTGGCGGCCGTGTATGTATGCGTGTGCTGGACCTGCGAGCAACGGCGGTCGTTGCATATCAAATCCACTAAAAATCACTTAGGATAAGTTGAAACCAAACCTCCGATCCTGGAACCGTCGTCTGGCCCTCTCGCTGGCGACGTGGTCTGCTTCTTGCTTTTCTCCACTAATGAGGTCTCCTCCTGGCCGCTCTCCTTCAACGTCGATGCCATGATCGTCTAGTTTGTGCCTCTCGCTGTCGCCGCCCCAGCACCGTCCAGGTTTTGCCGCTCGCTGTCGTGCCAACGTTGTGTATGCACGCAAGGGCAGCGGTGGCCACGATTAGTGCATGCATGCGCGTGATTGGCGTGGCACGTGTGCGCATGATTGACGTTGCATGTGTGTATGGGTTGTGTATGCACATAAAAAGCAGCGGTGCGTGCATGCGTGGCCGCGATTGGGAAGGAGCAGCCTGCGATCATGCGTGGCCGCGATTGGTGCAGATGCATTCAACTTCGTCCATTGGATGTGGGTGAGTAAGGAGAAAGGATCAGTGAGAGAAGATCTTGTGCGTCCATTTTAATGTTGCTGTATTATTTATGCAAAAGTTTTGGTGCATGTTGGAAAGATCCTCTCTATTAGGTAGGATTAGCTATGTGAGTTTAGAGAAATTCTAACCGCTGAATTATATGAAAATATATAGAGACGGAGATAAAGATGAGAGAATATGAGACGGCATCGCCAATATCAACTACAGCGAGAAGCACTCCCAATCTAGACACCAGGAGTAGTTTCTAAGAAACTATGCACTAACAATGCAACTTTTGTATGCTTGGGTCCAGATAAAAGTTAGATCATCGTTTGCCTCTCCTGTCACCAGATCCTCTGCGGCTCTGCTCCACCTTGCTCGCGCTCTTCTTTCTCTGCTGTTTGCTATTGCTACAGCCTTGTTGAAACACTAGCCTCACCGCTCGCCTATACTGACTGAAGAACATGACTGAATCGCTGCTATCGAGAATAGAAAGCCAACAAGAGGGTTGTCGTTGTCATCTCTGCCGTACACTTGTGTGTGCATGGCAGAGCTTCTTCTCGGTGGGCGGCGGAGGTGCGTCGCCAGAGTGGCGAATGAGATGCTGTCGTCGTCCGATGGCACGCGATCGAGGCTCCACGGTGGCCGCACGAGGTCCCGCCGGCGGCCGCGTGCGCGAGGCTCAGTGGTTGCCGCGCGAGCGAGCCCCTGCCGGGGGGCGTCGGCTGCTGCTGCTGCTTCTGCTTGCCGGTGATGCTGCGCTTGGACAGTCACTACTGGATTTCAGCCATTTGCCGAATGTCCAGGACACTCAGCAAAGGGCCAAAAACACTCGACAAACGGTTAACCGCACTCGGCAAAAAATCACTCGGCAAAACTCGGTTTGCCAAGTGTCAAATACGGCACATGGCGAAGGTAAACGGTAACGGTAAAATGGTAACGGTTGGTTTGTCGAGTGTCTAGGATCTAACACTCAGCAAACTCTGCATGGTTTGCCAAATGCTAACACTCGACAAAGTGTGCATGGTTTGCCGTATACTTTGTCGAGTGTCAGCACTCGGCAAACCTTGTTTCCAGGCGAGCCACGTGTGGCAACTTTGCTGAGTGTCACCTGTATGACGCTCGGCAAAATGACCAGAATCTGTATTTTTTTTATTGTTCCATTTTTGACAATACACAAATATAATATATAAATCACCACAAATATATATATATATATCACAGAAATCATAAATCACATTCATAACAATCTCACAAGTTTAAATGCGCCACAATCACACAAGTTCACATATATGACATGCTTAAAACCAAAAGTCCAAATATGGCACGAGTTCACAAGTTGACATTTCATGAATTTCAGACTCCATTTGAATTTTATATAATTTTAAAACTATTTGTCCGCAAGTTCCTCTTTATGTTTCGAATAGAAGACGTGCGAAATTTCAGGTCTCTTGCTAGATACGGCCTCAAACAATACTCAATAACATGATTATCAATTTTATATTTATGAAATGTTATTATTTGATGCACTTACAGTTCAAACTTGCATTTTCAAAAAAAAATCAATAAAATTAAATAAATTAAAGAAATATAGCAAACTATCTTAAACTTGTGCGAAATTTCAACATGTTAGTCAAGGTATTGTAACAAGGTATTGTAGGAAGCCAATAGAAAAAAATTGAAAGCCAAAAACGAAAAAAAATAGTTTGCCGAGTGTCCGGCAAAAACACTAAAGTGCACTGTTTGTCGAGTGTTTCTGTAGGACACTCGGCAAATCACCCAGTTTGCCGAGTGCTAAACGGGGGCACTCGGCAAACTGCTGACGGCGGAACCCTACTGTTAATCTTTGCCGTGTGTATAGTTTTGCTGAGTGTTTACACTCGGCAAACGGTTATGTTTGTCATATGTTGAGGTTTGCCGAGTGTTAATCATAGTTTTACCGAGTGCCCATTTTTTGCCAAGTGTTTTGTGTTTAACACTCGGCAAACCACCTCTTTGCCGAGTGTCCGCATTTTGGCACTCGGCAAAACGTAAACACTCGGCAAATCACGGATTTCCAGTAGTGGGTGGCACAGTGGCGTCCTTGCCGCTATCGTCGGCAGCGGCCCTGGCAGAGGCCGAGGCGGCGGGCTTAGGGAGCATGAGGTTGCAGATGGCCTTGCGTTGGCGGCAGCGAAGCCTTCCCGGTCCACAGGGACGATATGGCTACGGTCGCCGGTGCAACGGGGACGTAGCGATGGCGGGCGCAGGGATCTGGGAATCAGGATGGAAACTACCGTGGTCTTCCCCAACGCGGGCGGACCTGCTTCGGCTTGGATTGGAGCGAAGACACCTTTTTCATCTTAGAAACGGTTTCTTCTCATTTTGAGTAAGCCCCTGTTTAGCGTAGCTTAGTTTTACGATTGATTTTTGTTAGAAAAATGTAGTTTTATGAGCAACTTTTTATGCGAAGCTAAGTTATTTTAAAAATGTTGTTTGGTAAAATAGATTTATTAGCAACTCCATACATGCTTAAGAGAAAAATAAAAGAGAGTTAGGATAAGCTATTTTTTACTACATGTCAATGTATCCCTTTATGAGAAAAGAGAAAAAAAATTCTAACAAAATTCAATAATAGAAGGATACTAAATAGATATAAAAACTTTTGTGATGTCTGCGAGTGCCCTTGACACCACTAGAACGTGTCGGCGCTGCCCAAAATGTCGGAGCAGGGCGAAGAAGGTGAGCCGCGGCTCACGCTTAGCGGCCGTGGGCTCATGGCATGTCGTGGTCGCCATCGTTCTGACTTGGAGGATCAGCCCGGTTCCAATCTGTTTCTCTTGTTAGCGAGTGGCCGAGTGTCCTGGTTCGCTCATGCTTGGTGCTAGGGAGACGACGTTGTCCGGACTGGCGATCAGATCAGCAGTGATGGTGGTGGGGACGACGCAGCCAGAGTATAGGTTTGTTTGGGATGACTCCAACTTCGGATAAAGCTGCTCTACTCCACAATTCTAGTGGAGCTGACTCTGGAGCTGTTTTTGTCTAGAGTGTGTAACCGATGGCAATTGCAGGTAGTTTCTTTAAAACTCCTTGTCTAGAGCTGGCTCCAGAGTTTTCTGGAGTTGGAAAAGAGGTGCTCTAGAAAAATGAATTGGAGCTCTAAAAACTCCATGGAGTAGGCTGCTTCAGAGTTAGAGTGTTTGGCTAGTTGGAGCCAGCTCTAGTCTGAAGTTGGGATCTAGAGCCATGCCAAACAGACCCTATGTGGAGGCACTGGAGCCAAGCGACGCGGGCAACGGGACTGAGGAAGAGGCAGCCAGGCAGGTGGAGGCAGCTATCGGATACCCGTTTGGATGATTAACGTGACTTAGTATATTGTGCTAACGCTCGGAAACATTTTGTATATACATATCAAAACAACCATCTCTTGTCACGCTATTGACTAAGTTATCATCATGACAAAACAAAATCATTTTCCAAACAAACTAAAATTTGGTTGAATTCACGCCACTCTCGAATTTAACATGCAACCACCTTGTACCATTTCTACTATCACTAAAACTAAAACCCTAACCCTTGTCCATGAACTAAAACTCTAAACACAGTGTGCTGCAGAAACAGAGCCATGCCCAAAAATATATGCTCAGGGTCCAGAAGCGCGGGCTGGCCGTCGGCTTGCTGCTAATGTACCTGAGGTGACACTTCGCCATGCAAAATGGGTTGAGCAGAGCTTGGTGCCTGTTAGCAGCATGGCCTTTGATCCGTTGCAGTTTTGCATCAACTTAAGCTGAAAAATCACAAATCGACGTTGGATGTATTGTCAGTATGTGTGCAGTGTTGTAGTAGATGGAAAATATATACTGACCTTATTGTGCCCTCTATGAACAATTGAACATGAAAGCCCAATTTCACTTTCAGAATGATCGATCTTGTCAAACAAATCCTCAGGCTGGTGAGCTGATGAGGTTGAATTCAGTGTGTATCATTAGTGGAGTTGTGATGATGAAACTTCTTTAGTCTTTCAGATTAAATTGTTTTGAGCAAGGCAATCACATCACTGTGCTTATATATGGCCATGCAGCCCGCGGCCCGTTAGCCCGGCCCGTGGCCCGGTGTTTTGGCCCGGCCCGAGCACGGCCCGGCCCGGTGGCTGACGGGCCCGGGCCGGCACGGCCCGACGGAACAGGCCGTGCCTGGGCCGCCACCTTAGCCCGTGGCACGGCCCGGGCACGGCCCGGTAAATTGAACGGCCCGGGGCCCCAACGGGTATATGCCGCCATGCCGGCCCACTGCCAAGCGGCCCAGCCGGCCTGGCATATATAAGCCGCGGCCGGCGCGACGTGCCCTAATCCCCCCCTCCCCAGTCCGCATTCGGCATTCCCCACCCGACACCCGCCGCCGCAGTCGCTCGCGCCGCTCTCGTCGTCTCGTCCTTCTCGATCTGTCATCTGGATCTCGTTCCGCCGGGCGCCGGCCGCCGCAGCGTCGCTCCCCTCGGTCACCGGCTCACCGCCTGAGTTTGCTAACCCTCTCTTCCCTCCTTTCCCCTCCACTCCTCTCTGGCTCTCTCTGTTCCTCCGGTGAAAGCATGTGAGTTCGTGTTCATCTTCCTCGCTCCGCCACCGCTCGCCGTCGTCTAATGGATGCCTGTCTGTGTCTCGTTCTCGTCTTGACTCGTCTGCCGCTTCTTCTTCGGCACCGGGCTCTGGTAGCGCAGGTACGAACCCTAACCCTAGATCTACTCTCATCATGCCATAGTCTCATGTTCTTCAGTTCATTGATCTGTGATCTCATCTCGTCGTCTTCTTCTTTGCAGGTTGGTGCCTAACGCCGCGTCTTCCTCCTCTGGAGTAGACATGGCCAGGCCGCTAAAGCGCCCGTCGAGGGGCGGTGCTGGAGCTGGAGGGCGGGCTCCGTCTCGGCCGTCCGATGCTGGTGCTGGGCTCGCAACGCAGGGGGCGGATGCGGATCAGCATCCCCACCTTGTCGACGGCGAGGACCTAGCGCCGCATTCGGACGACGAGCTAGAGATGGAGAACGACGAAGACATGCGTGATGACGCAGCCGGGTTGTTCGGCATCGACCTCGGTGACGGCACGGTTGGCAACCAGCAGCCCATCGATCTGGATGGCGACGATGACAATGGTGGAGTGCAGGCCTCCACTGACACTCGTGGTACCTCAACTACCTCTGGTACGAAAAAATCTATTGTGTGGACTTACTTCCATGAAATTAAGGAGAACGATATTATAATTGCTGCAATCTGTATGCATTGTCGTACGCGGTACACTGCTAGATCCGCTGCTGGTATAGGCCATTTGAAACGCCATATGAAAACTTGTATGAAAAAACAGAATCATGCTAGTATGGTCCAGTCTAAACTTGATATGAATCCTGATAGTTTGAAAAATTGGGTGTATGATCCTATGGTTGCTCGCACTGAGTTGTGCCGTTTGATTGCTAGGCTAGACCTTCCTTTGGGGATAGGTGAGACACAGGCTTGGGAGGATTATATTAAGCGTGCTCATAATCCTCTATTTCAAAAGGTTTCTAGGCAGACCACCACCAGAGATATGTCTAAACTGTTTGATGAACAACGTGCTATGCTGATGAAATCTGTGTTGCCTGCTGCATCTTCTGTTTCTTTGACATATGATATTTGGTCTGGTAATGCCAAGGAGGATTATATTTCTGTTGTTGCTCATTATATTGGTGCTGATTGGGAGTTACACAAAAAAGTAGTTGGTTTAAGATTGATTGAGGTTTCACATTCTGGTGAAAACATTGCTGATAGGATTGCTAATGTGGTTGAGGAGTTTGGTTTGATTGATAAGGTGTTTTCTGTGTCCCTAGACAATGCTTCTGCTAATTCTAGAGCTTATGAAATATTGAAACCTGTCTTCTCTGGTTACTTGGGTTCTTACCCTGCACCTACAAAAGATAATCCTAACAATGTGCAGCACTTGCTTGTGCATCAGCGCTGTGCATGCCATATCATTAACTTGATTGTTAAATCTGGCTTGAAAAGATTGAAGGATTATTTAGAAGATTTTAGAACTGCTATAAACTATCTGAATTCCTCTAATCAAAGAATTGCACTTTTCAAGAATTACTGTAATGCTCAGGGTCTTAGACCTAGAAAATTTGGCTTAGATATGGATGTTAGATGGAATTCTACTTATTTAATGCTCAAACACTTACTGCCATATAAGGAAGTCTTCAATGTGTTCATTAACTCTAATTATGGTAAGACTTTGTTGACTCCACAACATTGGTACTGTGCTGAACAAATAGTGGTATTCCTGGAACTATTTTATGATTGCACTGTTATTCTGTCTGGTGTTTATTACCCCACTGCTCCACTTGTTTTGCACCATTTGCTTGACATTGCTGAGCATTTGCATGAAGCTGAAAGAGACACAGGCTTTAGAATGATTGCTTCTCCTATGAAACTGAAATTTCTTAAATATTGGGAGAAAATTCCACTCATTTATTCATATGCATTCATTCTTGATCCTAGAGCTAAGATGAAAGGGTTCTATAATGTGCTTGATCTGCTTGGTAAGGCAACTGGATGCTGTTATAGTCTATACTATGGTGATGTCAAAGATGAAATGTATAGATTGTTTGCCAAGTATGAGGAGAAATTTGGTGCAGTTAGGTCTTAGAGGGCTTCAGTGCCTTCAGCTCATACAGGTAAGAGAAAACAGGCTTGGTCAAGGATCTTTGGAGGTCCTGGTGAATCACCTGTCTGTTCTCCCTCATCTTCATCAATTCCATCTGCTGTTAGTGAGCTGAAAGCTTACCTGGACAGTGACCCTGTCACATGTTATGAGGAGAACTTTGACATACTCCTATGGTGGCGTGACCACAAGCTGACCTATCCCATCCTATCTATTATGGCTCGAGATATCATGTCTGTCCCTGTATCTACTATCTCTTCCGAGTCCTGTTTCAGCTGTACATCCAGGATACTCGAGGACCGGCGGCGTCGCTTGTTGCCTGAGCACGTGGAGATGCTAACCTGCATCAAGGACTGGGAGCTAGGAGCAAGAAGGGAGCAGCACACACCAGAAGACTTGGACCTAGAGGAAGCATTCAAGAACCTCTTCCTGGATGAACAAGGTGAAGGCAGCAGCGGCAGCGGAAGCGGCGGCGGTACTACTGGTGGTGGTTAGAAGACAACATGAGAGGACAGAAGAGAGGTAAAGTCACTCAACTGAAAAAGTGTTGGGCACTGGGCATGGGCAGTGGCTTCTCAGTTCTCACTTAGTAACATACTAACATCACACTTTGTAGGAACTTTTGGACTGGGCAGTGGGCAACTGGGCACTTGGTCTGTGGCTGTGGGCTGTCAGCTGTGGCTGTGAGTGAGAGTGTGAGTCTGTGAGAGTGTGAGATAGACAGACAGTGTGTGAGATGACTAGATGAGTGTGTGAGACAGTGTGTGAGACACTATGATCTCAGTTCTCAGAACTCTCTAAGTCACTAGAAGAGTAGAAGTTTCCCAGTTGCCATTGCCATTGATGTTGGCTATTGTAATAGGATAGTCTTAAGACTTTGACATTTGGATTTTGGAGCTGGCTGCACTCTTTTTTCCTTTCTAGGGTTTCTCACAAGGGTGAGTTTTACCTATAAAGGTTTTTAATGAGGCAGCATTGCACAAAACAGCTCATTTTGATGATCATCAATTGAGAAGGATTTAGTGATTCTGTGATTGTGATTCTGTGATCATCAATTGAGACAGACTCTGTTGCTATGCAGTCTGGGACTAGGATTGTGGGATGTGGAAAGGATTCAGTGATTCTGTGATTGTGATTGTGTCATTCTGGGATCTGGGAATGAGAATATGAGATATTGTGATTCTTCATTCTTGTCATCTTGTGAGTGTTAATATATGTCATCTGTTAATATCATATTGGCTATAAACAAATTGTGCCAAATTTTAGCTACCATGTGATGGTTTTTTGCCTGACGGGCCATGGGCCGGCATGGCCCGAAAGAAATGGCCGTGCCCAACGGGCGGCACGGCACGACAAAATGGCCCGCGGGTCGTGCCATGGGCCGAAGGCCAAGCACGAGCACGGCATAGGCACTGCCCGTTAGGCCCGGCGAGGCACGACGGCCCGATGGCCATGTATAACTGTGCTTGAAAGAAATTTCCAAGTTGTTTTCCATACCTCTTCCTCAAGAAAACCGAATAGATCTAGAGAGGATGTAACTCGAATCTATAAAACACGTTGATCTGGTGAGTAGTTTTATCCCTAGGTGCTTCACTGATTTTGCTTCAAGTGGAAAAAAAAAGGAAAGAAAATATGAATGCAAGGTATTTACTTTCACGACATACATATTCATTCCACACTCCAGGCAGTCTGTTCATATGTACGTACCTCTTTGACCTGATGAGCAACATAAAACTCTAAATCTTCATCATCTAGGAACATGATGCCTTGAGCAACATAAATATGGTTATCCGTTTCATTGGGTTGGGTAAGATTTTGTGCACCTAGGGAAAGCAACTCTGGGATCTGAGTATCACCCGGACAAAATTATGTTAGAGAAGTACTGGAATTGAACTATAAAGATAACTTCACTTTTATCTGATTCAATACCTTATGATAAAGAACATTGACAAAAACAAGCTAGCTATGACAGGGCAGACCTGGTAGAATAGATAATTAGCCATTAATTATTCAGAGATTTCACATAGATGTGATAGAAATATATATAGACATTACACATGCACTTTCAACAGGTCAAACTCTGTATTTAAACCAGAGAGCACAGTTAATATTTATTGCTTGAATTAACAGTAAAAACATATCAAAATTTCCTAATTGTTAACAGTAAAAGCATATCAAAATTTCCTCATTGCTTGATCTCGTGCTTTTATATTTGCTCCACACATTGTTTGTCAATTGGCAACTGGACGAAAAAAAACTGCATCTACCAAAACATTACAGAATAATTGTAATGTCATCTGAAAAGAAATAAATGAGCACCAGAACGGCACAAAATCATCAAACTAGTTCCAGTAACATGTAGCTTAAATTTTCCTAGACGACGATTTAAAATTCGCAGGCAGGCAAAATGTTCTGCTATAAAAGCTCATTTTCCCATTTTTACATTGCTGGTAAGAAAAAGGGAGATTTAGATTAACTAACAGGGGAAAGCATAATTAAGGGACTGATTACTTCACGTCAATTTGAAATACTTAATTCCTAATAAGGATGATTATTCAAGTAATATTTTGGTCTCAGTTGAATCCAAACCGTCACTGCCACCTACAAAGGGAGGTTCTCAGTGCTTTGCAGTTTTTACTGCCTGATAAGAGAGGAACGATCTTGCACCTTAGGCCATTAATCTCCTTCACCTGTATAACCAGATCTGAGCGCAACCCCCACCAAATCACACCTAATTATGGCAAGACTGTTCGCAGTAGATGGAAAATACTATCGGATCATCACAATGGAGCGGAGCGGAGCAGAGGCCACTCACGAAGCAGTCGTCCTCGATGCTGTAGATGTATTTCTTCTTGGCAACCATGTAGCCCTGTCCGACCAGGGCAAAGCACACGCAAACCGCGTCCTCTCCTGCGGCGCGCCATCGCGCAGACAGAGCGCAGACAGAGACGCCTTCGGACCCACGATAAACATTTTTGGACTGCTCCGCCTCCCACAACCGCGACTCCGAGGATCCACCGACAATCCGCGTCCCCGGGGCCGAGGGCTTCGACTACGAGCTCTACAACCGCAACGACTGCAGCCTGGGGCCAAGGCCCCCTGCATCTCCTTCAAGGACTCCGTCTGCTGCTAATTAGGGGGGAAATCGTCCTTTCCGACCAGGTCGGACAGGATCACTCTTCCGACCACCCATCGGCCAACTAATGGACCAACTAGAGCATGGCCCACGCAGAGGGTGAAGGCCCAGCGTGACTGACTTCTTCACACGTACTGTACGCGGGTACGAGTAATGAGTGTATAACGGTACGTTAGCTTTTCTTTTTCTCTTTATCCTTTTTTTCTTTTATCTATCCACGGTGTTTTATTTTTTTCTATCCTTTCAATTATTTCTTTTTATGTTTCTTTTTCTCTTTTCTTTTTTTTTGTCTTCTATTTTTTTATTTTTTCCTGTTTTCATTTTACTTTTTTCTTTTTTTCATCCTTATAATTATTATTTTTATTTTATTTTTTTACAATTCAGTTTCCTTTCTTTTTTAGACTTTTGTCATTCTTTCCCATTTCCTTTATTCTTTTACTATTTTTATTTAACTATATTAATTTTCATTTTCTTTTTATCACTCATTTTCTGTTTTGTTTCTTTTTCTTGATTCTATTAGTTTTTTAGCTTTCTTTACACACGAAATGTTTCTATAATATCCTTATAGTACACATACATCAAATGTTCTTATAGTAGTATACACGTACACGTGATGTTCCTACAGTATACATAAAATGTTCTTATAGGACACATGAAATATTCATATGGTACAGACACATTCTTATAGTACACATAAAATATTTTTTGGTTTTTTTTGCTTTGTTCATGTAATACAACTGTGATGTTCTTATAGTATACAAGAAATGTTTTGCTTGTTCGCGAAGTACACGTGTGATGTTCCTATAGTACATATGAAATGTTCTTCGGTGTATTTTTGTTTTGTTCGCATACTACATACCTGATGTTCTTATAATACACATGAAATGTTCTTTGGTATATTTTTGTTTGTTCATTTAGAACACATGTGATGTTTTTATAGTACACATGAAATGTTTCTTGGTATATTTTTGCTTTGTTCATATAGTACAGATGTGATGTTCTAGGTTATTTTCTATGATGTTCTTATAGAAATATTTGTTAAAATTTTTTATCGAAATATGTTCATGTGGGGTCTTGTTTAAAGGATTTTATTGTAAAGAACACGATGGTGCAATCAGATTATGATATTTGGTTTAACCGGTATGACTTTTTTTTTAAACTTGAAAAAGCAAGAAACGTTCTGGCATCATTATTTTTGGCTTTATTTGCATGGATATTTCTTAGTGGCTTGTGCTATGCTCCGATGCTTGAAAAGTGCGCTGAATGCCATAAGGACCGCTGGTTCTAGCAAGCGCAACGCGTGGGAAGGCTACTCCGACGCGTGGGTCCGAAGGCTGCTCTGTCTGCGCGATGGCGCGCCGTAGGAGAGGACGCGGTTTGCGTGTGCTTTGCCCTGGTCGGACAGGGTCTGGTGTCCGACCACGTCGGACAATAGCATGCTCCGGAGCAGTCGCCGTCGTCCTGCTTCGTGAGGACGCAGGAGTGAGTGAGGCCTCTCTTCCGCCGTCGTCGTCTCTGACCCCGTCTCGCTTCGCGCCTTAGATCTAGCAGCGAGAAATCAGGAAATCGATGCCGCCCTTTTTTTTTTTTGGTTTTTTCGATCTATACTATTACAATTTTTGAAGTTTGGAAAAACACCATTACAATTCGTCTATTTTGAAACGTGTCATTAGAATTCATCGTTTCCCACAACAATGCCACTGAATACGTATAAAGACGACATGGGCCCAACTGCAGGCGTATACAGCCCCTCTCCTCTTTCACTGACGCGTGGGCCCTACCTGTCATCATCTTCTTCCTCCTCTTTCCTTCTTCCCCTGTTGAGCAGCATCCGCAGCCATATGCATGGCAAGCCGCAGAAGCAACATGCCGGCCTTCAACTCTCGGAGCTACACAGCAGCATGCATGTTTGGCACTCGATTGACAGAGATTTCGCAAGCAGCCAGTGGTGCCGCGCACGTGGCCGGCGGAGCTCGTTGCACGGCGGCGCGTGGATCTTGCGGCCCAGACCAACATGCTGCTGCCGCTTGCCGCTCGCCGGCATGCTGCTGCTGCTCCGTGCTGCTCGCCGGCGTGCTGCTAGCTGCTGCTCGCCATGTGCACCTGCTTGTGGCTAGACCGCCATGCTGCTGCTGCTGCCGTGCGCCGCCATGCTACTGATGGTGCTCGACGAGTGCTGGCATGCTGTTGTTGCTTGCCATGGACAGTCTGGATCTGCTGCTCAGCAAAGGAAGGAGAAGAGGAGGAAGAAGATGATGACAGGTGGGGTCCGCGCGTCAGTGGCAAAGGAGATGGGCTGTAATGAAGTATACCTAGTCCTATACGCCTGCAGCTGGGCCCAAATCATCTTTATACGTATTCAGTGGCACTATTGTGGGAAACAATGAATTTTAATGGCATGTTTCGAAATAGACGAATAGTAATGGTGTTTTTCCAAACTTCAAAAATTGTAATGGCATGGATCAAAATAACCCTTTTTTTTTGGGTGCTAGCAGGGTTCGATGGCGGGTGGGTTTGCGGTGGACGCTGGACGGTGTCGCGCGGAAGGGGAGGTGGGCCAGAAGTCTACCGTCGGATCTGATCTACCTATTTTATTTGCCATCGATTTTAAGAGAGACGAATTTCTGCGTCTATTTTTCTGGATGTATAATAATTAAAGCTATCAGCGGGGGACATTTTTCTAAGTGGACATAATATAATTTTGATTGGTCCACTATATAGATATAGATATAGACTAGAACAACATTTTAAGTATCTGACGAGAGTTTAGGAAACTTAATGACACAACGGCACAAGTTTAAATATCTAGACGAGCATTCTAGAAGTTTAGGGATCAGAATAATACAGCGACACAAGTTTAGGACTAGTAATGGAGTTTACTCTAGATATGAAGCTCAGGATACATTATTTCAGTAGGAAATGTATGAAATCTATAGCGACATAGGGTAAATCTCACAAAAACATACTGAACTTTTCAAGATAATAATAATAGCATTTTCTGCAGTCTAGCTGTCTAGGGAGATCATTTCATCTTTTATTTTCATTCATCCATCGCGACGATGAGAATAAATAGATAAAAGAAAAAGCTCAAGATACATTATTTCAGTGCAAAATGCAGGAAATCTATAGGGTAAATCTCAAAAAACCACACTAAACTCCATATTTTTATCAATAAGATTTGCGTAACCAGAATTTTGTTTAGTATTTGCTATTTTCGGGCTATCACGTGTTTCTAGACATGTATTCATACCAGACACCACAGCAGGGCGTAAAACTGTGCTTCAGAACCAGATCATCATGGGTGCGATTCCATTCTGAACGAAAATGCCTTCTGCAATGGAATATAGGGCGTGTTTGAATTTTGATAGCATAAATTTGGAGCATTGAGAATAATCAACACTCTGGCAAGTAGAATGACATGCGTATTCTTTCACTTGACAAGTAAACAGTTACAATATATTTCTAGTGATCTGACATTATTTCATCCACACATTATGATGAGCATCATCACAGAACTCAGGTCGAAGTTGAAGGGACGAACAGTCTAGCACAAATCTACAATACAATACACAAAATTGCTCAACTGATACACAAAGTCAGAGCAAAGATGATATGTAAATAGTTGTACACGGACGACCTAAATGTTTAGGTGATTGCGTGGACCGCATCAGCTGACTATCATGCTGGGATGCCATCTTCATGTAACAAGAATACAACGACAGCAGCCAACAACACTAGAAATGCCACAAAAGTATATTTCCGGCTTAGTAGTGATGGCTCTATGGTGCGCACTATCTCATGAATGTCATCCGTTGTGGAATCATCCTCCGAAGTGGAAACATCCTGTGATGGACTCAATATCTTAACTTCATCATTATCAATGGAATCTGGTGGTTTCTCCACCTACATACACATGTAAAAAAGTTGTGCTCAAATGTGCGAAGAGTTTAAATAATTCCGAAATCTGGCTAAGTGCAGAAACACATGTGACAAACTCAAATGTGCAAAGAGTTTCTTAGCAACAGGATCCAAGATGCACGTGTGGTAGAAAGTCAAATCTACAGAGACAAGTATCTCTTTCCTATGAATATGTTTAATGTTTCTACATTAGAAAATCAGATGGGTGGAGCAACAAGCATGCATGTATATGTAGACAAATTACAACAATTAACCACTCTGACTGCAGTGGCTGAGGTCTCAAAATGAAAAAGAAAAGGTTGTTGAACTCCAGTGATATGTGCATTGGAACAAAATATAAGACAAAAAAAGTTCAGCAAGCCTATGTGTTGGTTGGACAGAGTAACTGTTAAAGAACTTCTCAATTTTCATACATGCAGTAAGTAAGTACTTTAGCAAGGGTAGAAATAAATTTAATTGCCAGCATTTTGCAAGTAACTGTGTGGCTTTGTCTATAGATAAAGTACTAAGGTAGCATAATCGAGTTAGCCAAAGCCCAACCTTGCTTGAGCTGTACTCAAACTCAAGCAAAGCCCAGGCCGAACTAAATCAATCAATGTATATGCAAATGATTTGGCAATCCAATAACTACAGTTACAACGCTTTATAATCTGTTGTATTTTACTTGGAAGAAGGTACAAGTCATATGAAAAGACGTTACCACAGTTTGTGATGGCAAAGAATCTGGACATATTTCCTCAGCCTTTTGAGTTGACTGAAATTCAGTACGATTGGAAGTAGCCTTTTTGCTCATTTGTATGCTACCATTAATATCCTCTATACATTTTTTAACCAACATCTTGTTCTTCTTTGTTAACGTAGCAATCTGCAGCCATCAGGAAGAGCCAAAACAGTATATTACCACAACTGGAATATAAGATTCAAATAACCACACAAAATAATTTCAAAATACAGAGTCATGGATTGGATTCAATCAAAATCACAAAACCTATTTCAAATAGCTATGGCCGAAAAACAGTATTGGCATATGGTGCTTAACGTGTCATTAGTTCATAATAAATTATACAATAGAACACATTCAACAGAATACGGAGAACTGGAACACTATTGCTAGAAAGTTAACTTTTCATTTAACCACTTGAATAAATGTTGCCTATGACACCTGGCTGAATATAATCTTTATGTGTTAACTAAAGTAAATTAATGTAAAAACATGATCTCAGAAACTTGTGAAAGGCAGCGTCCCTCAAAACACAGTATACAACAAAATTACTAGCCCACATCTGTCATCTGATGATTCTCCAGCAAAATGTTTATGAAGTGATACTAAATTGATAATTTCCAGATCATATGTTGTTTACATGCAGCAGCTTGGACAGCATTTATGAACCAATGTCGAAGTCACACTAGTGTAACCTATAATCTTATCTTGAACCCATATCATTGGCTAAGTGCTACTAAGAGAATCAAACACTGCTACAGATTTCACAGACCTGTCCAAACATGAAATAGCCTACTAAATGCTTTCCTACTGAACCTCTTGTTTGTACATCCATCAGAGACTAGCCTCTGAATTAGGAATCCACAAGATAAATCCATACAACATCCAGCACACAGAAGTTAAATACTTCAGCACAAGAATTATTTTGAATCATGTACACTTATTATGGATTCTAAACAATAGTAACACAATATATAGGTGTGTATTAGAAACAAGAATAAAATGATAACTGTGATTTTTTTCCCCTGAAAATAAGTGTGTGCATATACCTGAAGATGAAGTCGTTCTCTTTCCAGTGCCAACTTTCTGACCAAATCAGTAATGATTTTAGTTCTCACACCAATGTCCTTGGCAGTAGATACCTTCACATGGTTGGCTTCGCGTAACGAGTTCTCTAGACTTTCTACTCGACCTCTTAGAAACGCTAGTTCTTCACTAAGTTCTAAATTTGTGTCTGTTAACAGTGTGCACTTCGATTCAGCACTCTCAGCTCTGGTTTCAGCTTTTGAAACTTTGCCCTTCAGATCTTCGATAATATGTTCCATATCAGACATCGTACATTTCAGCATACCCTGCTGTTCAACAATGGCATCAACTGCTGCCCTTGCGTGCTCTAATTGGGTATTTGACTCTGTAAGTTTCTTCTCCAAAAGATCGGCCTTATCTGACTTCTCGCTTTTAAGGGCATTTAGTTCCCCATTAAGCTCTATATTAGCAACAGTTAGCTGCATACACCTTATTTCTGCATTTTGCGCTCTAGTTTCTGCTCGTGAGACATCATCTTTGATATTGTTAATTGTATTTTCCAGCGCGCTTAGCTCAGATTGTAATGCATTTTGCTCCTCCTGCTTTGTTTCTGCTGAAGCTAGTGCCAGTTGCAGGTGCAAATTGGATTCGTTCAACTGTTTTTCTAACTCGTGTATTTTATCTTGCAATGATGATGATTCAGGTCCAATTTTGTTACTCTCTTTTTCCACATTCTCTGGGCTATTTTCCAGAGAAGATAATTTTGACAAGCTTTGTTCTAGTTTTGACTTGAGATAATCTTCAGTACATTTTAGTTCACTTACATGAAACTGCATGTGACTAAGCCTATTTATAAGTTCTTTTGAAGTTCCGAAAAGAAGCTCCGAAGCATTTTCTGCTTCAAACATTCTACCTGAAACTGTTTCGGTTGATTCCTCGAGGAAATAGATTTCCTCTTCCTGATGATGGACCTTCAGCCTGAGGTCTTCTATGACAGATATAGAATCAGAGAGCTTCTTTTCAAGATCTAGCTCACTTGCTATGGATTTTTCTAGCATATGTAAAACATTTCTGTGTTGATCTTCAGTCTGCGTACCAGTTTGATATGACAGATGGCCATTATCACATCCAACAGCTTCAACAGTCCCTGTACACATAGACTCATACAGTTAGGGCAGGACAAATGTAATCAGTACATAATCTACGGAGAAGTGAATATTTACCTTCCTTGTCGTGCGAAAACCCAATGGCTTTCTCAAACTTTGCAGACTCATTCCTAATATCAGCAATTAGCTCTTGCATCTGCTTCAAGGACAACTTAGCTGCATCCATTCTAGCTTTTATCTTGCCTCCAGACTCTTCTTCATAAACCTGATGCTCTATACCTTTAATATCAGCTTGAAGAGAACTAATCAAGTTATGTAGCTCCTTGACTTCTGCATCAAGAATACCATACAAGATGTCCAGTTCAAAAGCATTCTCTGCAGTCTCAGAAGAAATAGATTCATCTTCAAGCATAGCAGGCTCAAAGTCAGTAGCCTGACGAGCTATTTCCATAACCAGCATCTCCAAATTTAATAATTTCTCAGAAGCAAATGCAATATCGAGCTGTATTCTTGTGAGGATTTCTACATTGCTCCCTCCCATGTTAGTTGTGTCTCCAAATGGCAGGGTTCTTTCTTGGGAAATGTCATCATGTTTGTCTATCACAGTATCCATAATCGTTGTCGGGACTCCTGCTGTCCTGCATATCATCCATAGAAACAATTTGTTGGTAAAGGTAACAAGATAAATAAAAAAAATGGAGTTGCAGTCAAATATTGTAGCTTTATTCTATGCAGCACGGATACGGATACGTGTATCTGTATCGGGTGCATACGGATACGCGGATACGGCAATTTCCTAAAAAACCCGATACGCGGATACATTTTACTATTTTTAAAATTTTAATAAATAATGGCGCATATTAAAATTGTGAAAGTAGTAATTAACTTAATTACTTAAGTTCTATTACAGCATATAGCATAGGAGCAGGTCTCAAATTCTCAACAATAGAAGTGGCAATCTACTTATAATTACTTAAGTTCTATTACGGCATACTAGCATAGCAGCAGGTCTCAAGTTCTGAAACATAACAGTCTCAAATTTAGGAAATTGATAAAAGTAAAAGGCAATAATGCATTCAGGCTTGCAAGTTCCTATTCCTCATCTGTGGCGGCAGATCCTATGCTAGCACTAGCACTTGCACTAGCACTGCTCATATTTGGAGACGCCATGTACTGCATACAAGCAATCCAGCAACAGGAACTCAAGGTCACTAAGTGCACGGCAGAAATAGAACAGATCGAGAACGGGGAGAGGAAGATGAAGTGGGGAGCAAAGAAATCAAGCAACAACCAGCCACAAACTGAAGAAGAAGAGGAGATCGAGAACGGTGAAGGGGATTAACTCACGGGAGTTCGCTGCTGCCTGGATCCGTGTCGCAAGGGCGGAACCTCGTCGCTGGAGGCCGGCAAGCAGGGACGGAGGCTTGTCGCCGGCCAGCGGAGGCGGAGCTCGTCGCCGGCGGCCGGCGGCCGGCGACCGGTGAGCGGGGATGCGACGCGACGCGCGAGGTGCGGGCGTGCGGGAGTGCGAGCCGCCTGGATCCGCGTCGCAAGGGCGGAACCTCGTCGCTGGAGGCCGGCGAGCAGGGACGGAGGCTTGTCGCCGGCCAGCGGAGGCGGAGCTCGTCGCCGGCGGCGGCGCGACGCGCAAGGTGCGGGCGTGCGGGAGTGCGAGGCAGCGGCGTCGGGGAGTCGGGGGACCCACGGATATCGGGCCTCACTCTTTAATCTTGCCATGCAAAGGTTTTGAAAACCTTGATTTTGCCCAATATTTGGTTTGCTAGCAAAACATGTTAAAATCTATCATTTGGCTTATTAAATCTATGATAAATTTTTTTTTCTAAGTTTTGACTTGCCAAATATATGGCACGATAAATTTGGGATAGCAACTCCGCCATTCTAGTTGGGCCGTATCCGATGAGATATCCAATATTCCTGAAACAAAAAAGAAAAAT
Source organism: Eremochloa ophiuroides (assembly GCA_038502445.1). Taxonomy (NCBI): domain Eukaryota; kingdom Viridiplantae; phylum Streptophyta; class Magnoliopsida; order Poales; family Poaceae; genus Eremochloa; species Eremochloa ophiuroides. Next base: position 29,650,256 of record JAHLJS010000008.1, read on the forward strand.
CAGATACTCCGACGTATCGGCAACGTCTCGGATACCTATCCATATCTTAAAAAAAGTATCTGATATGTGATATACTCCTTTGGTGCCGTATCTGTGTAACGTAGTCTTTATTTACTCAGGAAGTTAAATAACGTTAATACTTACCTAAAAGACACCAAGACTGTATTGATTTTAGACTTAACTGAACACAATTCAAGAACTTGAGCCCGCAGAAGCAATTTAATGTAGAGAAGTAAAGGATATGGGTGTACACATCTACATTCCGATAATTTAGCAAAAAAATCAAAATTAATAGGCATAATAGTATACCGTTGTAATTAGATCAGATCCAAATACAAATAGCACAAATTAGGGTTTCAATGCTCGATTTCAGACAGTAGCAAGGGAAGAAAAAGGGGGCATACCTAATGAACTTATCTATACTTATGATTAAGTGTGCATCAATACGAAGAACTTTGTAGTGTGAATCAAGGGTGCACAATAATCTACTTGAATTTAGGTGTGGACCACTTCAGAGTTCAAGTAATCATCATGGATTAAGTTCATAAAGAAATACTAGAGATGGACTACATTGACCATACATCTCATGTAGTCTACATATATGCTGGGAATAAATAAATAAAAAATAAAAAGATACAAATAGCACAAGTTGTATAGATTTGTAATTAGATCAGATCCAAATACAAATAGCACAAGTTAGGGTTTCAATGCTTGATTTCAGACAACATCAAGGGAAGATAAAGGGGGCATACCTGATGGGTACGAGTCACCGACGAACACCTGGACACCTAGCGTAGGGTGGCGGCGGCGGTCGCTCGGTCATCGCTCACCAAGGGTGAATGGGATCCTCATCTTGAGCAACGCCAGAGAGCACTCAGAAGTGAGGAGACGGATCACATGTCCGCGCTGCAGCCCTCCACGTGCTGGGCCTCAGCCCAACAAGAACGTCGGGGAAGAGTTGAAGTTGTAGCCGTTTGGTGTTTTTTAACTTTTATTTTTGGCACCGCTGCCGCCTTTTGAGACAAAACAGCTACTGGTGTTTTAGAAACTATGGAACTCACAGTACTAGACCAACCACAGATTGTCTAAACAACCAGAGGGTCACACAAAAAAGGAGCAGTGTATCAGGTATAAAACAACATTAGATATGAATTCTTCATTCAACTCTACATTGTTCCTAAGCTTTGTTATCATGACGATCTCCATATTTTGGACGCTTCTACTCAAGGTTCGAAAAAACGTGATTAATCGTCGTTTAGACGAGTTTAATCGCTAAACGCTGCCCTAACGTCTCGTTTAAGGGGTACACGCTAAATAAATCGCTGGGCGCGTGTGCACGGCCGTGTACGTGCGTGTCGCCGTGTAGTCGACGCAGAAACGGGCGAAAAACGCGTCTCCGTGGTTGGAAAAATGGCCAGCGCGCGAGAAGCCCGTCGAGCGCGAGTGGGAAGCGAAAAAGCAGGCAGCGCACGGGAGAGAGCGGGAAATCTAGTCGCGGGTCGAGGGATTAGGAGCGCACGCGCGCGAAACAGAGAAGTGGCGCCGGCAATTGGTCGCAGACCCGCTCGTCTTCCTCCTCCCGCTCCCCGCTCGTCTTCTGCCTCCTCCAGTCCTTCCACCTCCCGTTCATCGTCGGAGCCCCTCCCTCGAGCCAGTCGCGACCTCCGACGGGTGTCCCACACGGGCGACTCAGTCGCCGTCGCAACCCGACGGGGCGCCGCACCGGGCGCCGCCGAACCCGCGACTTCCGCCGCCGGAGGGCCTGACGCCACCGTGCTCCGGCCCCGCTCCGCCCACGCTGCGTCCGTGTCCGCCTGCTTGCCTGCCCGGCCAGCCGCCAGAGAGGCCACGCGGGCCCGCCCGGCCAGCCGCCGGCGAGGCCGCATCCACCGCAGGCGCAAGGAGCAGCAGGCCGGCGAGGCCGCGTGCGCCCACTCACCCGGCCGGCGAGGCTGCACGTGGCTGCCTGGCCAGAGCTACCCTGCTTCACCTCCAGGCGCAGGGTGCTCTGTTTCACCTCCAGGGTCCAGGCGCAGGGTGCTCTGCTTCTCCTCGAGGTGCCTGCTCCCTTTCTCTCTCTTCCCATTCCTATTTCTGCGTGTTAGTTGATGAATTGGATTGGGGGTTTAGGGTTAAGATTGAATATCACTGCCTCAGTTCATTGTTATTACTCCTACAGTCCTACTTGTATTATTACTGCTGATTTCCTTCTCAGAATCACCAAAATTAGAAAAAACGTTTAACTACATTTACTCTACGTTTACGCTTTTTCGGAGGCTAGCGTTCGTCTAGCGTCTAGCGTTTTTTTGAACATTGCTTCTACTTGTCAACTAACCCTCGAATATTGCTTATCTTCAGCCTCCATGGCCTTGTCCATGATGCTCAGATAGTTTCTGGTTTTGTGGTCCAAGTGTAAATTTCAACATTTATGTCATATATATAAACCAAACTTTTGCCTTATCCCTTCTTAGACAAAACCATTGTAGATAGTCAGTCCTATAATTTAAGTTTATTCCATTTGTTCCTAATTTATATTTACTACACAATAATGTAGTCATTTTTCTAAGAAACGCCTTTTGATTCTATTAGACTCAATCATTCAATATCAAGTAATGGATTTCTAATCCACCATTCTAAGTTGCTAGGACCTATGTAACAGAACCGCCTAAATCACGTGGCCCACAGGCACCTGTCATCATCACTAATGACCTTTGACAGCCGGGCCCGTGTCCCAGATGATCTAGACAGCTCTGCCAGGCTTCATAAGCACCCGTTTTCTCCGACAGGATCCCATTGCGAAGCCATTACAGAATTACAATATTTCATAATAAAATACATCAGAGTAAAAGCGTGAAAAGATTATAAAGTACTTAGATTACAAACCAGTTGCCCAAATAGAAGTTAAGTGCAGTTATTACAAACCATAATTAAAGATAGTAGCAGTAGCAGTGGAACATTAATACAACATACTAAGATAGATGATAACTCGAACCCTGCCCACAGGTCCACTTCACTCTTCCTCACTACCTTCCTGGATGATGGTCACACAGCAGGGGGCGAGACAGACCTCCGGCTGCTGACTTCCTACAACAGGGGTTAATAAACCCTGAGTACTGGGGTACTCCGCAAGACTTACCCGACTAAAGTGAAAGATTAGACTCAGGAATGCAGGCTGAGGTGAGTCAAGCTAAGGCTTTAGCAAGAGTTAAAGGGTTTTTACACAGAAAAGCATTACTATCCTATTTCCATATTTTATCTCAATATTATTATATCAATATCCATAGTTCCAATATTCATTCTCATATATCACATAATTTCAATATTGTGACAGAACCGCCCGAATTACCATGGCCCACGTGCACCTGCCGTAGTCCAACGACCCCCGACTGTTATGCACGGGAGCCTGATAACTCCGGAAGCCCTGTCGGGTGCTCTCGCGAACACCGCAATATCCCAACGAGGATCATTTCACGGGACGGAAACTAACTATCTTATTACATTCATTCATAGAGTTCAAAATACATCAAAGTAAAAAGCGAAAGAGTACAATTATAGTTTACAATTTCCAGTGATAGTCTTTACAAAACCTCTTGTCGATAGAGACAAGATAAGGTGGCTCTTACACTTATAAGTAATATAGATGACATCTTGCCCAAGGAAGTGCTGATAAGCACATGTCATCTACTGCATAGGGCAGCTCTTCGAGTGCCACCAGCTTGGCGATAGCCAAACCTGAACAGCTCCTGACTTTAACCTGCAACAGGGGGTTAACAAACCCTGAGTACATGGGGTACTCCGCAAGACTTACCCGACCAAAAATTGGGGAGGAGACTCAGGAATGCAGGCTAAGGGGAATCAAGATAAGGCTTTAGCAAGAATCAAAGAGTTTTGCAGAAAAGCACTCTAAGTCAGCTTAAAACTCAATCTTGAATCTAGATTGATTCATTAAGATAATCTCAATATTCACCCATTTCCCACATCTTTCACCTAGTTCCGAACCACTCTTCGCTGTAAGTCAGTGGATCAAGTCTCCATTATCCGAGGAGCAACGACGATTCGAATCGATTAAGTACCCAGCTGGGGATCCCTATCCACACTGCATATGTAGCACTTAAGCTTGCATATGCCAACCCCGCCTACCACGGTTTTTCCAAAACTTGAACCGGTCCTGCGCCACCCGAGAGCACAGTACTCCTCTCCTCTCCAGGCACGCCGGCCACGAGGGTACACGCTACTCTCGCCATCTCTCCACTCCCAGTGCGTGGTTGTCGGTTCAAGTAGAGGAGCGACCGGAGTCAGAGGCTTTCCGTAGTATGTGGCTAGTTGCAAAGTCTCGATCCATCAGGCCGACAACGAATGGTCCCTAATGGATTCCATTTCGTTTTCTTAATAGACAGTCAGAGACACTACATTGAGAGTCCTTTCTCAATGCAAGTCTGCTGCCCTGTCAAACAACTATAATAGTTCATAGTATATAGTAGTATACCCAAAGCATACAAAGTATCTTTTTCATAAAAGCTTAACTATTAAGCAAGGCTAAGCATTTTATAAACATTTTCCTTTAAATCAGGTTTCAAGGATAATATATCAAGGCAGGTAAATGCAGCAAGTAGGTGACAATCAACTTCTATCAACCTAATGCAGCAATTTAACTCAAGGTGATAAAGATTTATAAAACACAAGGAGGGGCTAATGCACCGGGGCTTGCCTGTTGCTTGGAGCAGGTACAACCCTGAAGTCTATCATCGAGGAAACTCCACGTCCAGAGAGTGAAGACCAACTCGGGACTTGCTTCAGATAAGAATTCCCCCCGTTCACTACACGAAATATTAATGTATGATGAAATGCATGGCATGATGCATAATGGAAACATACAAATACATTACATTAAATAAAGAAAGTTGAATACTACTTTCCTTTATGAAAAGTTGCAAGCCAACAAGACTAGCTTGTTGTCCAACAACTTAGGTTAGCGGTTTACGGGTACCTATAAGGAATTCTATACACGACTTAGGGTACGGAAAGGTCCAAAAGAGAAGTCGTTCTACTTGGATGTTTTTATTCATGAAGTTGCATCCAACGAGAACCCAGGCTCTATCTATATGAACCCACAGGTTTTCATTTGTTCGGATTTTAGTGACCTAAAGTTGATTCTTAATTTAAACCAAAATAATAATTATATTACAATGAAACACTAAGGTTGAAAGGGTTTCATGGGCTAACATTAGGGCAAAGCATAAAGGGAATACTTACCCTAACAGGTTCAAGAGAGCAGACACATTCTTAACGTTTACACACGATTAGGATAGCAAGACAGCAATCAGTTGATTTACCCATAACAGGAGATATATTTATCCAAAAAGAGTGATTTTAGACTCTCAGGAAATATAATGAAATCTTCTACAACTTTGCTATTGACTTCAAGAGCTGGTTTAGTACTTAATAAAGTCAATTAGCCTAAACAAACAATTCTGTCCAAAGTTGGACAGAATCAGATATTAAGATGAAAACAACTATAACTAGAGTTATAGGTCACCAAAAATAGTGATCCAAGTCACATTGGAAAGTCTATGAAAAGTACTATAATTTTTCTGTTATCACCTAAACATGATTCCACATTTAAGTGAGCCAAACAGATCAACTCTTCAGATCTGTCCAGCACACAAGAAAAAGCTGACAACAAGATTATAAATTCTAAAACTCCTAAACTACCAATCCTAAAATCATGAAACTTTAACAAAAGCTATATCATGAGGTTAACTACAACTTTTCTGTTGTCATCGAGTCATGATTCAAACTATAATTAGGCCTAACAGGACAATTTACAGGTCTATGCAGAATAGGAGCAAACCATCATAAGGAATATTTTTATTTTTATAACTCTAAAACTATTCACCCTAAAATCATGAAATTTTTGCCAGGAACTAATCATCACCAAAGTGTAATGCCATAAAAATTTGACATTTATTTGAGCACTACAACTACAGTTATGAAAATGACAAATACAACTGGTAATTAAAAACCTAGTCTGCATGATCTATTTTTACAGCAAATAATTTAAACTAAAGCATGTCATATTATAGATCCACTAAAAAGATAATTTCACAGGGATTCCAAAAAGTCTTCATTTGTTATTTTATGATTTTTCTATGATTTTATATGCATTTTCAAAGTTCCAATCAAATTTCTGCAAACAGGTCCTTATGTGCACTATTCACATGAGTCATGACTTGTGCAGAAAACCCCCTGGACAAAGTTGTCTTCTCAACTGGGGTCCCTAGTCACGATTGGAAACAGAGTAGCACACGGGAACGGCGGTTCTAAAGGAGAAGATGCTCGCCGCCGATGGGGAAAGTGGGGGAAACGAACAAGGGGACTCTTGCGCACCCGATGGTGGTCTCGGTTGGGCAAAACCAAGCCTTGAGCAACTGCAGCCGCGGCCTTGGCGGCACTGCAGGAGAGCACGCGACGGTGCCGCGCGTTCCAGCGGCATAAGTGTGATAGGGCTTGGACTGAGGCATTGGGAAGGTTCATGGAGCTCACCATGACCTTATGCGCTAACCGGTTGGGGCAGAAGACGAACGGAGATGCCTCGTCGACGAGAGCAGCGACCACGACGGGGAACTCCGGTGGCTTCAATGGCGTTCCAGCTACTCTGGAACTCCAAAACCGAAACCAAAAGAAGCATCAGCTTCACAAGACTACGAAGAAGTTAAAACACGAGACTAGAGGGAGAAAAACCCACTGAAGAACTCCAGCCGCGACGAACTGAGGTCGGCGGCGATTCTGTCGGCCGCGGAGAAGAACGCGTCGTGCCGGGCGGTTCAGACGACGATAGGACGCATGGGCGGGCTCTACGGGTCTGCAAGGAGATGGCGAAGCTACAGGAAGAGGGAATTGGAGGGTGGTAGCACGACGATGACGAATTTCGCCAGCAACCGAACTCGTCGGTAGTGGAGCGAACGGGGAAAAAGGACGATGGCAAGTTTACTGGTGTGCTTAAATAGATGGAGGAACGACTTCAGAGCTTCGACACGTCGACGCCGAGCTCGCCACGTCTCCAGGCCGCGTGCCCTCACACGAAGGCGAAGAGAAAACAGCGGCGGGCGGTGCAGGGCGACGAGGACAGGAACGTGTCCTGCTGCCCTCCCCTCGGGTACTGTAGCAGTGCAGGAGATCAATCCGAATTTTCAAAATTACTTTGGATTTTTATGTATAAAGTGGAAAAATTTCCAATATATGAAATGTGCATAATTTTGTGCTACACGACTTTGGTATTCAAAGCATATTCAAATTTCGAGTATTTTAGAAATTATTTAAAAAGCGATAAATAGCTCTTTTCCAATTCGAATTAAATCTCATAAATTTGCTGAACAAGTTCAAAATCTGTAAACATCAAAGTTGCTCAGTTTAGTGAGATTTACAACTTTCATTTAAAGAACAACCTCAGATTCCAAAAAAAAAATTAAATTGGAGTTTTAAATTTAAATTTGAGAACAGAAATTCAAGTTTAATTCAAATTTCTGAACAGTAACCTGAGAAACTTTGTATACCAAGGTTGCTCTATTTAATAAGAGCTACAACTTTGTCTTTGTGACCAAGGCCCAATTCTTCATAGTTTTAAAACTAGGGTTTTAGCCCAATTTAAGGTTTTAAAATTAATTAACAGGTAAAAATCACTCTATTGTCTTTAGCACAAGCCATCAATGGGATTTAAACTTATTCACAGTTGATGCAGGACAAAATTAATAGCAATCATAGATGACATGCAATGCTTCATGATGACATGTCCGATTTTAATTTAGTAACACCAGGGGTGTTACAAATATCTTAATCATTCTCAAAAACACCTAGTTCCGAACCACTTTTCAGTTGTAGGTCAAAGGATCAAGTCTCCATATTCGAGGAGCAACGACGATTCGAATCGATTAGTACCCAGCTGGGGATCCCTATCCACATTGCATATGTAGCACTTAAGCTTGCATATACCAAGCCCGCCTACCACGGCTTTTGTACCCCTGAACCGGTCCTGCGCCACCCGAGAGCACAGTACTCCTCTAGTCTCTAGGCACGCCGGCCACGAGGGTACATGCTACTCTCGCCATCTCTCCACTCCCAGTGCGTGGTTGTCGGTTCAAACAGTAGAGCCACCGGAGTCAGAGGCTCTCCGTAGTATGTGGCTAGTTGTAAAGTCTCGATCACAGCAGGCCTACAACGAACGGTCCCTAATTCTTTTTCTGTCGGCGACATTGCATTGGGACTCTAACCCAAATACAAGTGTCCCAACGATTTTCAAATCCCTTTTCCGCCGGTGATCAAGCATTGGGACTCAAACCCAAATTCAGAACCATCGAATGGAAAATTCCTTCCCGTCCTTGATGATGCATTGGGACTGCTACCCAAGTGCACAATCAACGAACGGACCCATATCACTTTTTCTTTCTCATGATTCGTTTATAGTATATTATCACAAGTCAAAAATAGCATTTTATGCAAATCTAACTTATTTAAACAGGGCTAAGCATTTTTAAACCTTTTCATTCTAAAATAGGTTTCAGGGTAGTATATCAAGGCAGGTAATGCAGCAAGTAGGTGACAATCAACTCCTATCAACCGAATGCAATAGTTTAACTCAAGTTATAAACATTTTATAAAACACAAGGAAGGGGCTGAATGCACCGGGGCTTACCTTGAATTGCAAAAAGAGTGAGGTCAGGATCTGTGCCACAGATGTCGACGCCTTGCACAATCTCAGGAGCAGTCTCCTCAGCAATCACTTCAGCTTTTACCTCCTGATTCTCGGTCACTACACGCATGTAATGATGAATGCATGAATACGATGCAATAAAACTGGTACATGAAATAATGAATAAATCAACCTTCAAACCCTACTACCATCCACAACCTATCGAAGTAATTGTTTCTAACAAAATTGCCCTAGGTCATAAAGGTGTTTGGCCTAAGACCATAATCAACCATAAAACCACACAAACCCTAAGTCATTAAGGTTTTCTATTTATTTTATTAATCAATTAATCAAGCATTTACTTAATAAATAATTAAACTATTTTCATTTGATGTCAAACTTTACCAATAGATAGTATTTAGTCCCAAACAGTTCCCAATAAATTTTCATGATTTTTGGATCATCAGAGAATTAATTAAAATTGCAGCAAGTTGCATTTAACAATTAATCTACAGATTTATAGATCATACAGAAAGTGTCTAAAATACACATTTAATATTTTTATTAAATAGTACACACCATAGAAAGCATCCATAAATATTTTCAAGATTTTAGACACAGTACATTTATTCTACTAAAAAGATGAAATAGCAGCACTATTCATTAGCAATAAAAATGGAAAAATCAAGTTAAATGCTCTGGAAAAGAAAAACCCGAAGGCAGTCACTCGGCCCAGTAACCAGCAACCGGCCCAGAGCGGCCCGCCCGCGCGCGCGCCTCCCGCTCATTCTCTCCAGGACGCTGACAGGCGGGACCGGCCTGTTAGCTTCTTCTCCCTCCTCCCGCCAGCGTTGACCGGCGGTTGACCGCCCCGTACTCGCTGCCGGCGAGTTGGTTGGCCCAACCAAGAGCACCAGCGTGCTCAGGGCCTACCGGCGGACCTAACAAGCTAAGAGGCGGCTATATCTAGGGTTCGGGAGGTGCTCAGCCGCGACGGCCGCCGTACCCCGGCGAGCACAAAACGGTAGCGTTAGGGGTTAGAGGCGCCAGCGATTCGGGAGCTCACCGCGAGATGGACGGACGGATTGGTTTGGCCAGAAATGGAGCAGAAGGATGGGCGTGACGACGGCGGCGGCTGCAACGGCTCGGCCGCGACGGCGAAACCCTGTTCCGACGAACCTGAGGCACAAAACATCGAACCATCTAACGCATAAGCACCAGAGGACTACAACGAACTCGAAACACGCTGCGAAAAGGTTAGACCCTCACCATAGCGATCCAGACTCGGCGACGACGAGACCCGCGGCGGCGCTTTGCGCACCCGCGAAGACGGTGACGGCGTTCCGGCGCCCTCGGGCTACTACAGCCTGCACCACCGGGTGCAAACGAAGCGCAAGGACACTGGCTTGCTGTCTGTGAGGTGGAGGGTGTGGAGATGGCAGAGGCACGGTGAATTTTGCCGGAGACTGAAGTGCTCTCGCCGGCGGCCGAACGGAGAAGAAAGGGTGGGGGTGGGTTCCTTGTCGCCTTTAAAGGCAGGGAGGGGAACGGGTGAGAACGAGCGTGACCCGAGGCCCCCGAGCAACGTGAACACGGCGGCGACGGCGCACCGCCCCGGCCGGACGGCGGCAGCGCGCGCCGCGCGCACGGACTCCGGCACAGTGTGGGGGCCCGGTACTGTAGCTATACACTAGGTTAAATCCTATTTGACTCCAATTGAGGACCCTACTCTGCGAATCTGGAAAAGTGTAAAATACAAAAGTTGTGCCAAATTTCCTGTAGAACATTTTTGATTCTTAGACGAAGTTCAAATTCGGCCAAATTTTGAAATTACAGAGAAGGGGGTAAAATAGATTTTTAAATTTTATTTGCAATTCACAAAAATTCACCAAAATTTCCCATATAAGTTAAAAATCTGTAAACATATAAGTTGATCAAATTGCTGAGCCCTACAACTTTCATTAAAGTTGTTTGGTCAGATTCTTCATAATTTTCGAAATGACATTTCAAATTTAAATTTCAAGTTGCTCTTTTGAGTTTAATTCAAATTTTTACTATATAACATCAAAATCTCCAAAAATAAAAGTTGTTTCATTTTAAAAGATATACAACTTTTATTAAGACACTTTCATCAGATTCCTTATAAATTTTGAATTAGGTTTTGGAATCAAATTAGGGCTTAATTTAAATTTCCTTTTGGATTTAATTGTTGATTTTCACAAAGGGGTTTAATTGCACAATTAATCATAAACACAATCAAGTCACTCTAGGAGCCCTAAGCACAATCATATGTAGATGATTAAATTAAACATGATGACATGGCAGTTTAATTAATAGTAATAGCCTAGGTATTACAGCCTTCCCCCCTAAAAGAAATCTCGTCCCGAGATTTGGTATATGACAAGATTCAAGGCTAAGTAATAGAAAAGAAAATGTGTCAAGTAAACCTAGTTCCAACTTGACCATAAAACAACAAGGAGGGTTTACACATTACATAACCAGAAGTTTTACATCTATAAAGTAGCAAAGAATTCGGGGAAGTTTTCGACGAGGTAGTCTTCCGATTCCCAAGTGGCTTCATCTTTGAAATGCTAACTCCATTGGATCTTGTACCACTTGGTTGTGGTTCTTCAGGTAACACGATCCTTTCGATCCAAGACTCGGATTGGGTATTCAGCATATGTCAGATCTGGTTGGAGTTTTACTCCTTCAACGTCAATGACTTGATCAGGCACTCGAAGACACTTTTTGAGTTGCGACACATGGAACACATCATGCACCGCTGAGAGGTGGTCAGGCAACCTCAATTTGTAGGCTACTTTCCCATGGCGTGCCACAATTTGAAATGGTCCGATGTATCGAGGGGCTAACTTGCCTTTGACTCCAAATCGGTTAATTCCCTTCATTGGTGAAACCTTGAGATAGACATAATCTCCTGTCTTGAAGGTCAAAGGTCGACGTCTCCGATCGGCGTAACTTTTCTGTCACGACTGTGCAACCTTCAAATTATTTTGTATTTGCCTGACCTTTTCTTCAGTTTCTTCCACCAAGTCAACTCTAAAGTACCATCTTTCTCCAGGATCAGACCAATTCAGTGGAGTCCTACACCTACGACCATACACAGCTTCGAACGGTGCCATCTTGATGCTTTCTTGATAACTATTATTGTACGAGAATTCTGCTAGTGCCAAACATTCATCTCATGTATCTGTGTAATTGAGTGCACATGCTCTCAGCATGTCCTCCAACATTTGGTTGACTCTCTCAATCTGACCATCAGTCTGTGGATGATATGCTGTACTATGCAAAAGTTTTGTCCCCAGTGATTTATGAAACGCCCTTCGAAAATTCGAGATGAATTGAGCACCTCGATCCGTGACAATGGTCTTCGGCACACCATGAAGCTTCATCAGATTTTGTATATACAGCTTTGCATAGTTCACTGCAGTATAAATGGTTTTGACAGGGATGAAATGAGCTTGCTTAGTGAGGTGATCGACAACAACCCAGATTGAATCGAAGCCTCTTGACGTTTTTGGTAAACCTACGATGCAATCCATGCTAATATCTTCCCAATTCCATGCAGGAACAGGCAATAGTTGCAGATCTCCTCCAGGCTTCATGTGGACAGCTTTCGCCTTTTGACAAGTGTCGCATCTTGCTACATACCGAGCAATCTCTATTTTCATCTTAGTCCACTAGAATTTTTGTTTCAAATTCTGGTACATCTTGTTGCTTCCTGGATGGATGGAGAATCTGGTCAAATGTGCTTCGTCGAGAATCTTTTGACGTAACTCAGGCACTTTTGGAACTACCAGACGATGCTTGAACCATACAACACCTTCATCGTCAATTCTAAAACAATCTGCCTGGCCGGCTTGGATTTTCTCTTTGATGTGCTCAATACCCTTGCTTCCTTTCTGAGCAGCAATGATCTCATCTCAGATGGATGTTTCTATGCTAATGTTGTTCAGGCTACCTTGTGGAACTATTTTGATTCCCAATCTTTATAGTTCATAGCACAAGGAGAGATCATAAGGCCTTACGGTCAAGCAGTTGCAGTGAACTTTCCGACTGAGCGCATCGGCGACCACATTCGCCTTACCAGGGTGATAATGCACTTCAATATCATAATCCTTGATCAACTCAAGCCATCTTCGTTGCCTCATGTTCAACTCTTCTTGAGTAAAAATATATTTCAGGCTCTTGTGATCAGTGTAGATGTTGCAAGTGCTACCAGCAAATAATGACGCCAGATCTTCATTGCATGGACAACCGCGGCCAATTCCAAATCATGAGTGGGATAATTTTCTTCATGACGCTTGAGCTGCCGTGAAGCATAAGTAGTAACTCGGCCTTCTTGCATCAAGACACAACCAAGACTAATGCCAGATGCGTCGCAGTACACATCAAATGGCTTTTCAATGTCAGGCTGAGCTAAGACTGGTGCGGTGGTCAACAATCTCTTCAAAGTCTGAAATGCTTTCTCACACTCCGGTGACCAGACAAACTTGACCTGATTCTTGAGCAAACTGGTAATAGGCTTGGATATCCTGGAAAAATCCAGAATAAAGCGACAGTAGTATCCCGCCATTCCTATGAAACTGCGGACTTGATGTACCGTGGTTGGTGGCCTCCAATTCAAGATTTCCTCCACCTTACTCGGATCAACTGATACGCCTTCAGCCGACAAAATATGCCCGAGGAAAGGAACTCGGTCCAACCAAAACTCACACTTGCTAAACTTGACATAGAGTTGATGTTCTCTTAAGCGAGTCAGGACAACACGGAGGTGGTTGGCATGTTCTTCGGGGGTTTTGGAATAAACAAGGATGTCATCGATGAACACGACCACAAATTTGTCGAGCTCCGGCATGAAGACGGAGTTCATTAGGTACATGAAATAGGCAGGGGCATTGGTTAGACCAAAAGACATAATAGTTATTCATACAGGCCATATCTGGTGGTGAAGACTGTTTTTGGAATGTCTTTGGGACGGATTTTTATTTGGTGGTAGCCAGATCTATGATCAATTTTGGAAAACACTTTGGCTCCAGCTAATTGGTCAAAGAGTAGGTCAATACGAGGCAAAGTGTATTTGTTTTTGATGGTTACCTCATTGAGTGGGCGGTAGTCAACACAACGTCTAACGGATTTGTCTTTCTTTTTCACAAAAATCGCAGGACAACCCCATGGAGATGAACTAGGTCTAATGAAACCCTTATCAAGCAAATCTTGCAACTGAACCTTAAGCTCTGCCAGTTTTTTGGGAGGCATCCTATAGGCTCTACAGGATATAGGTGTAGTTCCAGACTTCAACTCAATGGCAAACTCCACATCACGATCAGGTGGCAAACCAGGCAGATCATCAGGAAATACATCCGAAAATTCACAGACTACCGGAATATTCTACACCTCTTTGCCGGAGGTGGCACACAACCTTTGCACGGACCTCTCAACTTTTCTCATGGGAAGTGGGAGCTGGATAAAGAGCTAAGACTAACTATTAGGTACGTTCACTCTTATGGTCCTATTCAGCACATCTATCAAGGCCTTGTGCTGATACATCTAATTCATACCTAAAATCACATCTATGTCCTGATCCTTGAGTACTATCATGGTAGTGGGGAATATATGCCCGCCCAGTTCTATAGGCACCCGATGTACTACTTCCTTAGTACTCATACGCCCCCTGGCGATTGTATAAGGAAATCTTCTTTTATTTCCCCAATTGGTATCTCATGCTTGATGACAAATGTGCGATTGATGAATGAATGAGATGCACCCGAATCAAAAAGCGTAATTGCAGGGTGACTTGCGACAGGAAACCTACCCAGCATTACAGGCTCTCCTGCAGGAATGTCGTCAATATGGGTGTAGTAGACCTGACCTGCTTTCTTCACAACCTTCCCCTTCTGAGCATGCTGCTGGTGACCACGATGCTGAACTTGCTACTGCTGCTGACCACCAGGAGCCTTCTGTGCATTCTGGTTGTATTGCTTGGAGAAAGGACAGTTGCGGGACCAGTGTCCCATCTTGCCACAATTGTAGCAGGGGTGGTTGTAGTTGACCTGTGGGGTGGTGACACGAACGCCAGGGGCATTCGGCTGAGTGGTATTTTGCTGGTTGGAGGTGTGGGAGGTAGCCGCGGTGCGAACCAAGACCTGCTATTGGGGATATGATGGACGGTTATGGTGGGTGGGATGGTAAATGATCTTCTAGCGCTTCTGACTACCAGAAAACCCAGACTTCTTTTTCTTCTCATCCTGGTGTTTGTGGTCACTCTCTTCAAAAGCAATAGCACTGTTGACAGCCTCATGGTAGGTGCAGTTGAGATTGTTGGACAAGCTTCGCTGAATCTTGAAGTTCAAACCCCTGACAAAGCAGTCTCTCTTTTTTTGGTCGGTTTTTGTGTGCTCTGAGGCGTACTGTGCCAGGTGATTGAACTGACCCACATACTGCATGACGGTGGATTCATTTTGTTGCAGGGCCAGGAACTGATCCAGCTTCATTTTCAGCACCCCCGCAGGGATGTAATGAGCACGGAACGCCTCACGGAACTCTGCCCAGGTAAGTTGATGGCCATCGGGCTGTGCAGCCAGGAGGTTTGCATACCATGCGCTTGCTGGCCCTCGCAGTTGCTGCGCTGTAAACAGTGGCTTCTGAATCTCAGTGCAGTGAATCATACTAAACTTTTGCTCCATGGTACGGAGCCAGTCATCAGCTTCCAGGGGCTCATCAGCTTTGGTGAAGACAGGCGGACGGGTCTCGGTGAAATCCACATATGTGGTCTCCTCATCATCTAGGCGGCCTCGACACCCACCACGATTGTCCCAGTTTTGTGCCATTGCATTGGTGGCATTGGCTAAGGCTGCAATAGCATCAGCCAGGGTGGGTGAAATAGGCGGTGGGTTGGGAGCAGCTCTATCCTCAGAGGTACCAGCACCGGACCCACGGGTATTGACATGCATCTGTTTAATGGCAAACTGAACTGAGGACTTGCATTACTTAGATAAACATAGAGGCAGTACACACTTAACATGATACTAACCTAAGCAACACTCCTAACACTTAGATAAAGTTCCCAAACCATAACTACGGGTCCATGGCAAACACCGACATTACAGGCCAAAGCAGTGCACCAGGTGCTTGCCATGTTGGAGGAGATAAGTTTGGATTAGTGCGGATACTATAGGCTAGCAAAAATAGGTTTGATAGATCCTAACCCATATACCACTTTGAAGGAGGAAGTTAATTAATGTGTGAAGTAATCATGATTCATGAACCGTTCTTACGAATTTTAAACCAATGCAGGATAAATAAATGCATAATAATTTTTAACATAGGGCTAGTAAATAGGTTATTCCACTTGCTACCATAGCTATTTTATTGGATAAGATAAACATTATAGATTAAGGTAAGAGCTATTGAATAAGGTAAGAATGATTGGATAAGGTAAGAATATAAGCATTTTGGACCAAGATATCAACTTAAGTTTTTATGATCCAAAATATTTTGAAGTTTTCAAAAGTAACACTGTAATGATTTGACAATGGATTGCTCTGATACCAGCTGCAACATAACCGCCTAAATCACGTGCCCCAAGGCACCTATCATCGTCACTAATAACCTCTGACAGACGGGCCCGTGTCCCAGATGATCTAGACAGCTCTGCCGGGCTTCATAAGCACCCGTTTTCTCCGACAGGATCCATTGCGAAGCCATTACAGAATTACAACATTTAATAATAAAATACATCAGAGTAAAAGCGCGAAATGATTATAAAGTACTTAGATTACAAACCAGTTGCCCAAATAGAAGTTAAGTGCAGTTATTACAAACCATAATTAAAGATAGTAGCAGTAGCAGTGGAACATTAATACAGCATACTAAGATAGATGATAACTCGAACCCTGCCCACGGGTCCACTTCACTCTTCCTCACTACCTTCCTGGATGATGGTCACACAGCAGGGGGCGAGACAGACCTCCGGCTGCTGACTTCCTACAACAGGGGTTAACAAACCCTGAGTACTGAGGTACTCCGCAAGACTTACCCGACTAAAGTGAAAGATTAGACTCCGGAATGCAGGCTAAGGTGAGTCAAGCTAAGGCTTTAGCAAGAGTCAAAGGGTTTTTACAGAAAAGCATTACTATTCTATTTCAATATTTTATCTCAATATTATTATATCCATATCCATAGTTCCAATATTCATTCTCATATATCACATAATTTCAATATCTTAATCATTCTCAAAAACACCTAGTTCCGAAGCACTTTTCAGTTGTAGGTCAAAGGATCAAGTCTCCATATCCGAGGAGCAACGACGATTCGAATCGATTAGTACCCAGCTGGGGATCCCTATCCACACTGCATATGTAGCACTTAAGCTTGCATATACCAACCCCACCTACCACGGCTTTTCTACCCCTGAACCGGTCCGGCGCCACCCGAGAGCACAGTACTCCTCTAGTCTCCAGGCACGCCGGCCACGAGGGTACATGCTACTCTCGCCATCTCTTCACTCCCAGTGCGTGGTTGTCGGTTCAAGTAGTAGAGCCACCGGAGTCAGAGGCTCTCCGTAGTATGTGGCTAGTTGTAAACTCTCGATCACAGTAGGCCTACAATGAACAGTCCCTAATTCTTTTTCTGTCAGTGACATTGCATTGGGACTCTAACCCAAATACAAGTGTCCCAACGGTTTTCAAATCCCTTTTCCGCCGGTGGTCAAGCATTGGGACTCAAACCCAAATTCAGAACCATCGAACGGAAAATTCCTTCCCGTCATTGATGATGCATTGGGGCTGCTACCCAAGTGCACAATCAACGAACGGACCCATATCCCTTTTTCTTTCTCATGATTTGTTTATAGTATATTATCACAAGTCAAAAATAGCATTTTATGCAAATCTAATTTATTTAAGCAGGGCTAAGCATTTTTAAACCTTTTCATTCTAAAATAGGTTTTAGGGTAGTATATCAAGGCAGGTAATGCAGCAAGTAGGTGACAATCAACTCCTATCAACCTAATGCAATAGTTTAACTCAAGTTATAAATATTTTATAAAACACAAGGAAGGGGCTGAATGCACCGGGGCTTGCCTTGAATTGCAAAAAGAGTGGGGTCGGGATCTGTTGCACAGATGTCGAAGCCTTGCACAATCTCAGGAGCAGTCTCCTCAGCAGTCACTTCAGCTTTTACCTCCTGATTCTCGGTCACTATACGCATGCAATGATGAATGCATGAATACGATGCAAGAAAACTGGTACATGAAATAATGAATAAATCAACCTTCAAACCCTACTACCATCCACAACCTATCCAAGTAATTGTTTCTAACAAAATTGCCCTAGGTCATAAAGGTGTTTGGCCTAAGACCACAATCAACCATAAAACCACACAAACCCTAAGTCATTAAGGTTTTCTATTTATTTTATTAATCAATTAATCAAGCATTTACTTAATAAATAATTAAACTATTTCCATTTGATGCCAAACTTTACCAACAGATAGTATTTAGTCCCAAACAGTTCCCAATAAATTTTCATGATTTTTGGATCATCAGAGAATTAATTAAAATTGCAGCAAGTTGCATTTAACAATTAATCTATAGATTTATAGATCATACAGAAAATGTCTAAAATACACATTTAATATTTTTATTAAATAGTACACATCATATAAAGCATCCATAAATATTTTCAAGATTTTAGACATAGTACATTTATTCTACTAAAAAGATGAAATAGTAGCACTATTCATTAGCAATAAAAATGGAAAAATCAGGTTAAATGCGCTGGAAAAGAAAAACCCGAAGGCAGCTCACTCGGCCCAGTAACCAGCAACCGGCCCAGAGCGGCGCGCCCGTGCGCGCGCCTCCTGTTCATTCTCTCTAGGACGCTGACAGGCGGGACCGGCCTGTCAGCTCCTTCTCCCTCCTCCCGCCAGCGCTGACCGGCGAGTCGCCGGCGGTTGTCCGCCCCGTACTCGCGGCCGGCGAGTCGGTTGTCCCAATCAAGAGCACCAGTGTGCTCAGGACCTACCCGCGGACCTAACAAGCTAAGAGGCGGCTATATCTAGGGTTCGGGAGGTGCTCAGCCGCGACCGCGGCGGCTCGGCCGCGACGGCCGCCGTACCCCGGCGAGCACAAAACGATAGCGTTAGGGTTTAGGGGCGCCAGAGATTCGGGAGCTCACGGCGAGATGGACATATGGATTGGTTTGGCCAGAAACGGAGTAGAAGGATGGGCGTGACCACGGCGGCGGCTGCAACGGCTCAGCCGCGATGGCGAAACCCTGTTCCGACGAACCTGAGGCACAAAACATCGAACCATCTAACGCATAAGCACCAGAGGACTACAACGAACTCGAAACACGATGCGAAAAGGTTAGACCCTCACCACAGCGATCCGAACTCGGTGACGACGAGACCCACAGCGGCGCTCTGCGCACTCGCGAAGACGATGACGGCGTTCCGACGCCCTCGGGCTACTACAGCCTGCACCACCGGGTGCAAACGAAGCACAAGGACACTGGCTTGCTGTCTGTGAGGTGGAGGGTGTCGAGATGGCAGAGGCACGGTGAATTTTGCCGGAGACCGAAGTGCTCTCACCGGTGGCCGAATGGAGAAGAAAGGGTGGGGGTGGGTTCCTTGTCGCCTTTAAAGGCAGGGAGGGAAACGGGTGAGAACGAGCGTGACCCGGGGCCCCAGAGCGACGCGAACACGGCGGCGACAGCGCACTGCCCCGGCCAGACGGCGGCAGCGTGCGCCGCGCGCACACGCGCACGGATGCCGGCACAGTGGGGGGCCCCCGGTACTGTAGTTATACACTAGGTCAAATCCTATTTGACTCCAATTGAGGACCCTACTCTGCGAATCTGGAAAAGTGTAACAAAAGTTGTGCCAAATTTCTTGTAGAACATTTTTGATTCTTGGACCAAGTTCAAATTCTGCCAAATTTTGAAATTACTGAGAAGGGGGTAAAATAGATTTTTAAATTTTATTTGCAATTCACAGAAATTCACCAAAATTTCCCATATAAGTTAAAAATCTGTAAACATAGAAGTTGATCAAATTGCTGAGCCCTACAACTTTCATTAAAGGTGTTTGGTCAGATTCTTCATAATTTTCGAATATTCAAATTTTTACTATATAACTTCAAAATCTCCAAAAATAAAAGTTGTTCCATTTTAAAAGATATGCAACTTTTATTAGGTCACTTTCATCAGATTACTTATAGATTTTGAATTAGGTTTTGGAATCAAATTACGGCTTAATTTAAATTTCCTTTTGGATTTAATTGTTGATTTTCACAAAGGGGCTTAATTGCGCAATCAATCATAAACACAATCAAGTCACTCTAGGAGCCCTAAGCACAATCATATGCAGATGATTAAATTAAACATGATGACATGGCAGTTTAATTAATAGTAATAGCCGAGGTATTACAACCTATAATCACTAATTTGAAGTCTTGAAAAGTGAAAACCCAAAAAGATGGTTATTGGGTATACCCTATAGTCACTAATTTGAAATCTTGAAAAGTGAAAACCCAAGAAGATGGTTATTGGGTATACCTATACTTTATCCTATTAATTAAATGTGAGTTTGGGAAGGAGATGATTTGTATACAAACCCCCACTCAAAATAATAATTTCCTTTGGCTAGGGGGTTTATCTTCTGTTTTCTAGACTTTTCCTTCGTCTCTGTACAAGGAAGTTCACCATTGAAGGCTGCCTATTGAAGACTTGAAAAGCTCTAGTTTGGTTTTGGTAATTGATGAAACCTAGTTACTAATCTCGTGTGCTAAGTGTGAAGCCCAAGGAGATTAGTACATGGAGTGGAGAAGATGACATGGAGCAAAAGATGTGATCAAGTAGAGAAATGATGAAAAAGGAAGGACAAGGAGCTAGAGGCTAAGGTAAAAACAAAAAGTAGCATTTTGTTTTGGTTATCGAGGCTCTTAATGAGAGCGATCATATTTAGGATAGATGATCAGACTATTAAGAGGGGAATTGCGTCATAACTCGGTCATCAAGTGCTCTAGGTTGCATTTCTTTGCATGCACTTGTAATCTAACATAGAGAGACTAACATCGCCTTGCAAATGCATTCAAAACATGCTAACATATGTGCCTAAGAGTGTGAAACACTTAGATATTAGCATATGAGAGCAAGGGTGGTGAGAAGTGAAAGTGCAATCACTCACTAATGTGGGTTTTGGTATTGATGACCACCAAATTAGAGAACTAATGATTTCAATCGAGATGTTGAGTAGGGAATCCGTGTGAGATGATGATATGTGTTTCAAAGAACTCAATGCTAACTTGCAGCTGTGGTGACCAACTCAAATGGAGGTTTAATTTTGTTTTACTTTTGAATTTGAGTTTAGGGATGCCGTACTATCAAGGTGTTCTTAGGGATGCCAGTTAATTTGTTGAATCAAGTGCTCATCTCCCAAAAATAACATACTCACACATTGACAATTCCAGCAATACCTCACTTATATCTTTCTTTTGGGAATTGACAGTGCGGCAGTGCCGCACTTAAAGGGCGGCAGAGCCGCACTTCATCCGACCGTTGGATGACAGCGTATAAATACTACTTTTTTCTCTCACAACGGTCTCTTCTTCCAACTCCCGACTCTCTACGTTTTTCAGACAGAAAAAGACAGCTCCCTCTTTCCTCCATTGTTGGCCTTAAACTCACAGTTGGATCTCCACTTTCCACCATAAAAACTTGAGAAAAAGGGCAGCAACCTGCGAGTTGAGCGCTGATCTACTGATTCCCAAAATTTGACATCACTTGGTTCACGTTTGGCCAGCGTTCTTGAGGTCTACTCCTTGGAGCTTTGCTCCTAGCCGGCTAGGCGTCGCGCACCCTAGAGCTTGCCAACTCCATTGTGGTAGCCTAGGGAGGTTTGTAATCTCATGTTGCAGCTCAGAAATCATCCCTCTCTTCAAGAGTTCATTCTCTTGATTTGAGAACGAGGAAAAGGGTAGCCTTTGTGGTGACCCTTGCCTATTTGTGGCAAGCCTCACCAACGTGGAGGTAGACAAGCCTTAGTGGCGAGGTGAACCATGGGATAAATCTTTGTGTGCTGTTGTCTCTCTTTTACTCTCGTGTTGTTGATTTGTTCTAGGGTTGGCTCGATTCGGTGCTTTGGAGGATTTTTGTAGTATCCAGTCTTCGAGCTGTGAACTTTGGTGAAATCTGAGAAATAAGCTACTGGCAGTATACTCTTTCTATCCATATCTCATTTACGCAGTTTGGATTATTTCTCAGGGTGCGGCAGTGCCTGCCCTAGGTTTTGACAACAGCTCGAGTTGAGTTTTTGCAGGCCTATTCCCCTCTCTAGGCTTCCAGTGATCCTACAAGTGGTATCAGAGCCGGTTGCTTCGCATACGCTTCACCACGTGAAGTATGGAGACTGGAGCGAGCTCAATTCGATCCGTTCGAGTTGATGCGAAGGACGTGGATCTCCATGACACCAACAACGAGCGCAGCGAGCTCTCAGCCTCTACAGCAAAGGAGGATCTTTCCCCTGTTGCCTCCGACCCGGGACAAAAGGCAACAAGATGAGAAAGATAGAAGAAGAAGGAAGGCCAAAAAGAAGCAAAGAAGAGAAGCTCATGAACAAGAAAGAGAGAAGGAAAGGCTAGCTGAAAAGAAGAAAAGAAAAGAAGAAAGAAGGGTCAAGAGAGAAGAAAGAAGGAAGAGAAGAGAAGCTAGGAAGAAGAAGGAAGAGAAGGCCAAGGCGGCGCACACGTCATCTAGTGAGCTCTCTAGTAGCTCCAATGATGGGGATGACAACGTCTTCTATCATGCTTCCAAGAAAGACAAGGGCAGCTCCACCACCAAGAAGTATGCTGCCGTATCCTTCAATTATGCTTATATGACTAACCGTGATTGCAAGTCTTTCATCAATGTGCCTGTGGGCAAGTTACCTCATTTCGATGGGACTAACTTTGCCAAGTGGAAGCACTTGATGAGGGCTTATCTTATAGGTCTTCATCCTGACATTTGGGAGATTGTGTGCAATGAATTTGAGCCTCCCGTCGACCCCAAGCAGCCCACACATGAGGAGATATTGGCTGTCCATTTGAATGGGCAAGCCACTAGCGTGCTACTTAGTGTTTTGGATGGTAATGATTACAACCGGGTGATGGGAGTTGATGTGGCAAAACAGATTTGAGACACTTTGCATCTTGCTCATGAGGGTGTTGACAAAGTTAGAAAGGCAAAAATTGAGATATTGTTGGCCAAGCTAAATAGGTTTGTGATCTTGGATGATGAAGGGCCGCAAGCCATGTTTGATAGATTGATGACACTTGTTGGTAAGATTAGAGCTATGGATATGATGACCTAGATGATCACAAGGTAGTGAAAGTCATGTTGGAGGCTTACTCACCTAGAAATGAGACCGTAGTCACTCTAATTAGAGACAAGAAGAAGTTTGAGCAATTCACCCGAAATGATGTGCTTGGTAGACTTTTGACTTTTGACATGCAAAGAGAAAATGCAAATGAGAGGAGGAAATTTGGGGAGTTGCAAGCCAAGTTGGAGGGCTTGAAAGTGAAGGACATAACACTCAAAGCAAGCAAGCCAAGTCAAACTCACAAGCATAAGGGCAGCAAGCAAGCAACTACAAGCAAGGCCAAAGAAATCAAGCAAATTCAAGCTAAAGTTGAGTCTATATGATCCTCAAGTGAAAGTGAAGATGACAACACCAAGTACAAGGAATAGAAGATGTGGCCCTCTTCATGAACAAGTATGGGAATGGTTTGAAGAAGCAAGGTTACAAGCTTGTGAAGAAGAGATTTCTCAATAAGAAGAAGAGAACTTGCTACAAGTGTGGTAGCACCGAGCACTTCATTGCCCAATGTCCTCATGTTGAAGAAGATGGCAAGAACAACAAGGACAAAAGAGAAAACAAGCAAAAATACAAGAGGGGCAGCAAGAAGACAATGGGATAAGCTCACATTGGTCATGAATGGGATTCAACATATGATAGCTCAAGTGATGAAGATGTGAAGATTGCAACCGTGGCTATCCAAAAGACATCTTCATCACCAAAGCTCTTCAACAACTTGACCGATAATGGTGACTACTACTCCCCTCACATTTGTCTCATGGCAAAGGGTGAGAAGGTAAAAGCTAAATCCAAATCTTCCTCTCCTCCTAGTGATATCTCTAGTAGCGAACTTAGTGAAAGCTCTAGTGATGATGTTTCAAGTGATGAGGAGCTAGATAATATAACCAAGAACTTGGACCCTAAATCTAAATTCTTCATCTCTAAGCTAATGGAGAATCTAGAGAGTGTACAAGCCGAGCTAGAATCTAGAGAAGAACTTCTTATCAGAAAATCTCTATATTGCTAGCAATGAAACACTTGCTTTGGAAAGAAGTGAGGTGGAATCCTTGCGCAAAGCTTTGGCCAAAGAGCAAGAGGACCATGCTCTCACTAAAAAGGCTCATATTACACTTGATGAAAAGTATTGTGTCTTATATGAAAAGCACAAGGAACTTGAGTTGCAATATAATCTTCTTTAGGAGAGCACCTCAAATCTTTCTAAAGCAAATGACACCTCTATTCCCTCCACTAGTAAAGGATGTGGAAAATATCATGATCTTGATTTGGATATTTATGCTACTAACCTTGCAAACATGGAGGCTATGAAGGTAGAAATAGCAAGGCTCAATGAAATAATTGCCAAAGAGAGCAAATCTGAGAACAAACATGTTGGTGGCCAAGTGAATCAACCAAAGAAGCCACAATTCAAGGATGGAAGATATCCACATATCAAGACCGGGCTTGGGCACCGACATGGAGGCAAAACAAATGGGAGAAACATAATAAATGGTTATGAATGTGTGCATTTCACTTCTAACAGCAGTGGAAGTACAGAGGGACCTGTACAGAGAGCAACACGACCAGCCCCCCGAGCAGCACTGCAACTAGTCCTGGGCAACAGTGCCGCAGTGAAGGGCGGCAGTGCCGCTCCCCTAAAGAAAGGGAAGGTCACTTCCACTGCCTCTAAAAATGATCAGCACAGAAAGAAGGTCTCCCAGCCAAACCAGGTTCCATAGAAAAGCAAGAAAACAATCTGGGGACAACCAAACAAGTATTCCTATCAACCAAAGACCATTGCACCTAGACAAAGCTTGAGTTCTTGCTTTGTGTTGAAGAATAACGGCAAGGGTGAAGTGGTTGCCAAGTACATTGGCAAAGAAAAGAATGTTTATCATAACACTTCTATTTGGGTTCCTAAGATTCTTGTAACTAACATGCATGGCCCCAAGAACATTTGGGGACCTAAGTCAAGGAACTAAACTTATTTAGCAGGCATACTCCTCCGGTGGATCAAGTTAGGTGCTTGATAGTGGATGTACAAATCATATGACCGGAGAGAAGAGTATGTTCTCATCCTACACCCCCAAGGAAGATTCAAATGAAAACATTGTCTTTGGAGAAAATTCCAAGGGAGGTGTGCTAGGTCTTGGTAAAGTTGCAATCACTCATGAACATTCAATTATTAATATTTTACATGTTGATTCGTTGAGTTACAACTTGTTGTCCATGTCATAATTGTGTGAAATGGGCTAGAATTGTTTCTTTACGGATAAGGGTGTGGAAGTCACTAGAAGGGAGGATCCTCTATTGCTTTTATGGGTCAACTAAAGGGAAAGCTTTACCTAGTTGATTTCAACAAATGTAAAGCCAACCTTGAGACTTGTTTAGTGGCAAAATCTAGCATGGGTTGGTTGTGGCATCGCCGCCTAGCACATGTTGGGATGAGGAACTTGGCCAAACTTCTTAAAGACAACCACATCCTTGGGCTAACCAATGTTCACTTTGAGAAAAACAGGATTTGCAGCGCTTGTCAAGCCGAAAGGCAAGGTGTACCTAACCCACCAAACAGCATTGGAGTTGATTCATATGGATCCCTTTGGGCCGGTTGCCTATCTTAGCATTGGTGGTAACAAGTATGGTTTAGTTATTGTTGATGACTATTCCCGTTTCACTTGGGTGTTCTTTATCTATGATAAGTGCCAGGTACAAGAGAAGGTGAAAACCTTTGTTAGGAGGGCACAAAAGGAATTCGGTCTTCCCATCAAGAAAGTGAGAAGTGACAATGGGACCGAGTTCAAGAACACCCCCGTGGAAGAATTCCTTGATGAAGACGGCATCAAGCATGAGTTTTCAACTCAATACATCCCTAAACAAAATGGTGTGGTAGAGAGGAAGAATAGGACACTCATTAATATGGCAAGGACAATGCTTGATGAGTACAAGACGCCGGGCATCTTTTGGAGTGATGACATCAACACCACTTATCATGCCATCAACCGCCTCTACCTACACAAGAAGTTGAAGAAGATCTCCTACGAGCTCCTCACAGGTAACAAACCAAAGGTGTCTTACTTTAGAGTGTTTGGGTGTAAGTGTTTCATACTTAACAAGAACCCTAAAACTTCTAAATTTGCACCTAAAGTTGATGAAGGTTTTCTACTTGGTTATGGATCAAATGAGCATGCCTATCGTGTCTTCAACAAAAACTCCGGTCGAGTTGAAGTAGCGGTAGATGTGACAGTTGATGAATCTAATGGCTCTCAAGTAGAGCAAGTTGACTCTAATGTTGTACATAAAGAGGATCCACCTTGTTAGGCCATCAAGCAATTGACCATTGGCAATATAAGGCCACAAGAAATTCCTGCAGCCAAACAGGGGGAGCCTCAAGATGCTGCTGTACAAGACTCCGCTGATGCACTCACCAGAGAAGAGCAGGGAACACTTGCCATAGGAATGCAGGGTGGCAGTGCCACCCCTACACCAGCAGCTAAAACAGAGTCAGGTCTGGACCATGGTCTAGACCTTGCTCCAGTCTTTGATCTGGAAGATTGTGATGAGCTAGAAGAACAACAAGAAGGTGTTGAGCATCCGAGGCTACGTCAAACGATTCAATGGGATCATCCCGTTGACAGTATCCTTGGGAGTCTTCAAAAGGGGGTAATGACTCGTTCTCATTTAGCAAATTTTTATGAACATTACACGTTTGTTTTTTCTTTGGAGCCTCTTAAGGTTGAAGATGCACTTGGAGACCCGGATTGGGTATTGGCAATGCAAGAAGAGCTCAACAACTTCACAAGAAATCAAGTGTGGACCTTGGTGAAGAGACCCAATACAAAGTGACTGGCACCAAATGGGTCTTTCGCAACAAGCAAGATGAGAACGGCGTGGTGACAAGGAACAAGGCAACATTGGTTGCTCAAGGCTTCACTCAAGTAGAGGGTTTGGACTTTGAGGAAACATATGCACCGGTGGCTAGGCTTGAAGCAATTCAGATGCTTCTGCCTATGCTGCCCATCATGACTTCAAGTTATATCAAATGGATGTCAAGAGTGCATTACTCAATAGTCCTATCCAAGAGCTTGTCTATGTTGAGCAACCACCGGGTTTTGAAGATCCCAAGTTCCCCAACCATGTCTACCAACTCCAAAAGGCGCTCTATGGGCTCAAGCAAGCACCAAGAGCATGGTATGAATGCCTTAAGGATTTCTTGCTCAAGCAAGGCTTTGAAATAGGCAAAACCGATCCTACTCTCTTTACTCACAAGTTTGATAAAGATATCTTTGTGTGCCAAATATACGTCGATGACATAATATTTGGTAGTACTAACCAATCTTTTTGTGAGGAGTTTAGTAGGATCATGACAAAGAGATTTGAGATGTCCATGATGGGTGAATTGAAGTTCTTCCTTGGTTTTCAAATCACGCAATTGAAGGAACATTTATTTGCCAAATGAAGTACACCCATGATATGCTCAAGAAGTTTGACATGGTGAATGCCAAGCCTATCAAAACTCCCATGCCAACCAATGGACATCTTGATCTCAATGAAGAAGAGAAAGTCGTTAATACAAAGGTATATCGTTCTATGATTGGCTCTCTAACTTGTGTGCATCTAGGTCAGACATAATGCTTAGTGTGTGCATGTGTGCTAGATTTCAAGCCAATCCTAAGGAATGTAACTTAACCACTGTTAAATGAATCTTGAGATATTTAGTTCATACTCCAAATCTTGGCTTGTGGTATCCTAAGGGCTCTAAGTTCAGTCTACTTGGGTATTCGGATTCCGATTACACCTGTTGCAAAGTAGATAGAAAAGGCACTTCGGGGATGTGTCAATTCCTTGACGGTCCCTAGTGTCTTGGAGCTCTAAAAAGCAAAATTGTGTAGCCCTTTCTACCGCCGAAGCCGAGTATATTGCAGCCGGCACTTGTTGTGCTCAACTACTTTGGATGAGGCAAACTTTAAATGATTTCGGATGTCACTTTACCAAAATCCCACTTTTGTGTGACAATAAAAGTGCCATAAAACTTACAAACAACCCGGTAAGTCACTCAAGAACAAAACACATAGACATCCATCATCACTTTTTGAGAGACCATGAAACCAAAGGAGATATCGAAATTCGCCATGTGAGCATCGAAAAGCAACTAGCCGATATCTTCACTAAGCCTCTCGACGAGTCAAGATTTTGTGCTTTGAGAAATGAACTAAATATACTTGATTCAAGGAACCTGGCTTGATATGTAGCACACACACTTGTTTGACAACCTAGTGACTTAGGAAAAGTTTTTGAAACGCTTCATATTGTCTTTCAAAACTAATTCAAAAAGGGTTTTCAAGATATATGACCATAGTTTTTATTGCTGATTGTTTCTGGTCATGATATCTTGAAAATGTGTATATATCCGAAGCAGGGTTGAGAAAGTAGGTTTTGTAAAGCTCTGTTTGGGCAGGGCGGCAGTGCCGCACTCTGAAACTCTAGCGGTTTCGGCCCAAACTTCTCTGAGACGTGGGGCCTAACTCTCTTATCTATTTCTGGCCGCCCCACCGTCTCTCTCTCTGTTTCATCCCTAGACCGAGCGCCCCCAACTCTTCCTCTCTCCCATGTAGTTGAGGGCACCGGAGTTCTTCGCCGCTGTCTTGCCGGAGTTTCCCCGGCATTGGTGCACCTAGGACCAGCATCTCCTGCTCCTTCTCATGCTGGTCAAGGTGTGGAGGCGTGGACATTGCTCTTCTTTCCTCCTCAATCTTCGGTTTGAATCAAGGTGCAACCCTAATCCATCCCAACCTATGCAATGCGTGATTTCTAGTTGTGGATTTGAGTTTCCAGGGGTAGTATCATGGATTTAGGGGCAGCCTCTCTGGTGAAATTGTGGAAGAAACCCGATTTGATTCGGGGAACCCTAGCTAGTGCCGCACTCGATTGGAGCAAGTGCTCAAGGCCAGGTTCCCGTGGATCGATTCAGTTTTTCTCCAGGATTTCAGTTTTTGAAGTGCACCCACTAGATCCAAAATATTACTCCCTATCTCATTCATAAGTGGATTTCATGGCCCGATCTGTTTGTTAAACTTCGATTTCTGAGATTGTGATGGAATATAGAGAATGTTGGACCGAAAAGTTGGCCACTGAATCAATCTGTGCAGTGTTTTGATGGAAGAGCTGGGTGCGGCAGTGCCTCACTCAGGGTGCGGCAGTGCCGCCCTGCCTGGATTTCTCACCAGGTGTTCTACTTTCGGGACAACGCACATCTTGGTTCATTGGTTAAAATTTTGGTGCAGCAAGTTCTGTATATCCAGTTTGCACAGTTTCTTATCAAAGTTTTATTTAATTGCATAGATGGAGCATGGAGGTGGAAGTGGAATTCCTCGTGTCTTGAAGAAGCAGCTGTCGAAGAATCCATCCAAGAGAGGTCGCAGAAGTACCAGCAGCGGCGCTGCTCCTTATGCTGGCGCAGACCGAGCCACTCATGAGCAATATGTGCAGGATGAGGAGAGACGCCAGCTGGAGGGATTCACCATTTCCTATAGAGGCTGTCCTTGCACTCCAAATCATCTAAATGAGTTTGATGATAGCTACATGAGAGACTCAGATTAGAATCCTGAGCTGCATGCTCCAGATGATACTACTCCACATCCAGTGATTGATTATTCCAAGTCCTGGTTAGAGACTCAGCAGGCTAGAGCTGTCAACCCCTATACTTCTCACAGTCATTGGGGGATTGACTATAGATTTTGGAGTGTCTTTCACTCTAACTTCTATAGGACAGCTATTCTTGGTGCCAGGAAATCCAAGATTGTGCACATGCAGTATGTGGACTTCCCGGATATGAGAGACAGAAATGAGCCAGAGTTCAATGCTGCTATCAGGCTTTGTGACAAGTTTGACTTGACTGATCTGATGAGTTTCAGGTATGGATGGAACACAGAGGTACTTGCACAATTCCATGCCACTTATTATCATAATGCAAACACTGATGAGATTCACTGGTTGACTGAGGGTAGGCATTATAGAGTTCATTTTATCACCTTCAGTCGCATTCTTGGTTTTGGTGATGTGCACAGGAAGTTTTTTGAGATTCATGATGATGCTCGCCTTGATGTTGAGTAGATGAGGGTTCTATACAGGGATTCAAGGTTAGCTGATGGCAAGAGGAGTGGCCTGCTCATTGTATACTATGTGATAAACAGCTTGATCAGAAACACTATGAACCCAAAGGATGGAGCAGCTTCTGATATCAATGGTTATGCTAGGAACGTATTTGTTCGCTTTCACACAGGTGAGAGGTTCAATGTTCCTCGCTTCATGTGGCATGAGCTCTCCACTGCTTTGGATGATGGGAGAAGGGGCTTGCCATATGCCCTCTATCTCATGTTTGTTATTGAGAGGGTTTCTGGTATTTGCTTTCCTCATGATACAACACATCAGGTGTACAAGATTGACAGGACAAGGCCACATGGAGTAGAGAAGGGTAGTGGCAGTCGTCAGGCTCATACAGATATTCCAAAGCCATCTCATGGTAGAAGGAGGGGCAAGAAGAAGGGTTTCATTAAGAAGTTGTTGACAGCTATCTTTGCTACTTGTACTTATTTAACAGCTACAGCTTATGGAGCCAGACTTGAGGCTAGGGAGGCCAGGCAGAAGATGGGACTTCTAGAATTACCGCCTATTCAGCCTCCTCCTCCTCCTTTCTAGCTTCCTTCAGATTAAGATGATGATGATGATTCTGATGATGATGATGATGAAGGATAGCAGCAGCAACAGTACAATCCATTTCAGTAGTATCAGCCATACCAGCAGCCACAGTATGGACAGCAGCAGCCTTACCCGCCTCAGTATGGCATGCCCGGTTGGCATGACACTCTTGCTTCCTATCAGCAGTGGGAGCGTTTGCAGAGACACGCTGGTCATACCATTCAGGGAGCGGGCACTTCGGGCACCACTCTCTTCACAGCTACTACTCACCGTCAGGGCAAGGCAGTTGTTTCAGACTCAGATTATGATGATGATGGCAGCCCTCATGGTGGTCTTCGAGGTGGTGCGGGCATAGGCTTTGGTGGCAATGGTGATGATGACTCAGGCGTCGACTGGTCTCAGTTTCAAGATTGAGCTCTCTTTTCTTTTCTCTTTTTGGTACTTGCTGCAGTTTGGGATTAGTTTTAGTTTAATAGTGTGTGAGCTTGAGAGTCAACTATTTTAATTATGGTTTGTAATAATCTTAGCTTCCTATTCGACTCTATCTCTATCATATTTGATATATTATTGTGTTTATGTGATCTGGAGCTTCATAGTTTATATCTGTGTAGACCTTGTGTGTGAGCAAGTGCTAGCAAAAATTGGTTGTGATTTGATTGAAGAAGCCAGTGCGGCAGTGCCGCCCTGTGCTTCCTCAGCCAAATCTTGTGTGTCTTGAACTGTCATATGCATCATGTTTAATTGTTTGACACAGTGTGCAGCACCCCACAGAAGCTTTGAATGTAAAGAAATTCTCCTATTTTCACTTGTGTGTGGATGTTTGGCCTCTTATGCCAAATTGGAAATTCAATTTCCGTTTCCACATCTTTTGAGAAGTTCTTTATATCCAAAGTTTACTCTTTACGGTATTAATGATTATCTTTTGTAAGCTCTAATTGGGTTGTCATCAATTACCAAAAAGAGGGAGATTGAAAGTGCAATCACTCCCTAATGTGGGTTTTGGTATTGATGACCACCAAATTAGAGAACTAATGATTTCTATCGAGATGTTGAGCAGGGAATTCATGTGAGATGATGATATGTGTTTCAAAGAACTCAATGCTAACGTGCTGCTGCGGTGATCAACTCAAACGGAGGTTTAATTTCATTTTACTTTTGAATTTGAGTTTAGGGATGCCGTACAATCAAGGAGTTCTTAGGGATGCCAGTCAATTTATTGAATCAAGTGCTCATCTCCTAGAAACAACATCCTCACACCTTGACAATTCTAGCAATACCTCACCTATATCTTTTTGCTGGGAATTGCCAGTGCGGCAGTGCCGCACTTCATCCGACTGTTGGATAACAGCGTATAAATACCACTTTTCTCTCTCACAAAGGTTTCTTCTTCCAGCTCCCGACTCTCTGCGCTTTCCAGACAGAAAAAGACAGCTCCCTCTCTCCTCCATTGTTGACCTTAAGCTCAAAATCGGATCTCTACTTTCCACCATAGAAACTTGAGAAAAAGGGCAACAACCTGTGAGTTGAGCGCTGATCTACTGATTCCCAAAGTTTGAGAGCACTTGGTTCACGTTTGGCCGGCGTTCTTGAGGTCTACTCCTTGGAGCTTTGCTCCTAGCCGGCTAGGCATCGCCCTAGAGCTTGCTAACTCCATTGTGGCAGCCTAAGGAGGTTTGTAATCTCGTGTTGCAGCTCAGAAATCATCCCTCTCTTCAAGAGTTCATTCTCTTGATTTGAGAACGAGGAAAAGGGTAGCCTTTGTGGTGACCCTTGCCTATTTGTGGCAAGCCTCAATAACGTGGAGGTAGGCAAGCCTTAGTGGCGAGCTGAACCACGGGATAAATCTTCGTGTGCTGTTGTCTCTTTATTACTCTTGTGTTGTTGATTTGTTCTAGGGTTGGCCTGATTCGGTGCTTTGGATGATTTCTGTGGTATCTAGTCTTCGAGCTGTGAACTTTGGTGAAATCTAAGAAATAAGCTACTGACAGTATACTCTTTCTATCCATATCTCATTTGCGCAGTTTGGATTATTTCTCAGGGTGCGGCAGTGCCGCCCTAGGTTTTGACAACAGCTTGAGTTGAGTTTTTGCAGGCCTATTCACTCCCGTCTAGGCTTCCAGTGATCCTACAAGAAGAACTTGAGAGGGTGCTCAAAGGAGCATTGGACGTTTTGCCGGAGCGTCCAGTGACTAACCCTAGCGTTGGATCAGAACCGCATACTGCATCAGACACCGGAGCGTCTGGTGGGTGTGTGCCGGACGCATCCGGTGTGCATTTGTGCTATCTGGAACCTCTCTGTTCCTTCACCAGGCACGTGAACAGTGTCAAGGTCACGTTTGGTGACTTCGAACGAGCATCAGGCGTGAACTGACTCGGAGAGTACTGAAAGGTCCGAGTTGGCTAGAGGGGGGTGAATAGCCTAATTTAAAATTATACAAAGTACTAGACCAAGAGATTAGAACAACAAAAAGCTATAATTGCAATTGCTAAGGCAACAACTAGTCTATGCAAGCTATAATTGCAATTGCTAAGGCAACAACTAGTCTATGCAAGGCACCTACACAAGTCTCGTAATTCTAAGCACTAAGCCACCCAAGCTAACTAGCAAGAGCAACACAACTACACAACTACACAAGGCAAACAAACAAAGGCGCTAACTGCTTTGCACTAAGGTAAAAGAGATGCGCTTTGGGGGTTATACCTTTGCCTTATGATGAAGCCAATCACCGGGATAAACAACAAATCACTCACTCGAAGGTGAGGTCATCAATATGAACACAAAGATATATCCCCAAGGTTCACGTGCTTACCGGCACGCTACGTCCCCGTTGTGTCGACTTCAACCGGTGGTCTGGTAGCTAATCGGTATCACACACCGAGCCTACACAAGGCGCCGCAAGGACCTACCACGGAGGAAGTAACTCAATGACACGAGCAGTGCACTAAGTTACCTTTGAGCACTCCGCTCGGGGTAGGCACGAACCCCTCAAAATCCACTGGTGTGAGCAAGCATAATCACCAAGCTTCTCCACACCTTCTCCACCTCCAAACCGGCTAGGTGACGGCAATCACCAAGAGTAACAAGAATTACTCCACCACCAAGTCACCAAGTTCACTAGGATGCAAAAAGATGATCACTACACTTGAATCACTCTATCTCAATCAAAATCTTGAGTTGAATCAAAGGGAGAGAGTTGGAGGGACTGTGCTAGGCTCACAAGAGGCTTAGGAAGATCAAAAATGCGCAAGAGAGATACACCAAGCCAGCCACACTCCTATATATAAACATGCTCAAAGATCTAGCCGTTTCTCACTGAAATCATGCACACCGGATACTCTTTAAGTTCACACCGGACGCGTCCGGTGGTTGTCCGGTGTATCGTCCACTGACACGTGTACTAGCCATTTGGAATTCTTCACTGCGCGCGCTAGCACCGGACGCGGAGCAGTCACACCGGACCCTCTAACGCCGGCGTTCGGTGTCCACGCAGAGAGCATCCAGAGAGCTCAAAACGACACCGGACGCGTCCGCTGCTAGGTCACCGGACGCTCCCAGCGTCCGGTGCTCACTCCGTATCAGTTTCTCAAAGAATTCACCGGACGCTCGAAAAACATCACCGGACGCGCTGGAGTTACTGTTCTAGCGTCCGGTGATCACTCAGAGAGGTTCCAGAGAAGTCAGATGCGCACCGGACGCGTCCGATGCACACCCACCGGACGCGCCCAGCGTCCAGTGCACCTCTGAGTGCACTTCCAAGACTTTCTCACCGCCCTTACTCTCATAGGCTAACATCTAAGTGTTCCACACTTTTAGGCACGTATGTTAGCAGGTTTTAAGCATGTTTGCAAGGCGGAGTTAGTCACTCTAGGTAAGTTTCAAGTGTATGCAACTAATATGCACCTAGAGCACTTGCCGACCGGGTTCATGAAAAAATTCTCCTCTTAATAGTCCGGCTAACTATCCTAAATGTGATTGCACTCACTAAGTGCCTTGATCACCAAACCAAAAAGCCCTGTACTTATACCTTTGCCTCTAGCTCTTTGATCCTTTGCTTTTTCACCAATTCTTGACTTGATCTCCACTTGATCATCACATCATCTCCCACTAACCTTTCTTTAGCTACACACACTTAGTAATTAGGTTAGTAGCTAGGTTTCACCAATTACCAAAACCAAATTAGGGACTTTCAAGTACACCGGACACTGAAGCGTCTAGTGGCCCTTCACCGGACGCGTCCGGTGATCGACTGTATCTCTCAGGTGAGAACTGCGCAGCCTCGGGGTTTTCTGGTGAATGGTTCACCGGACGCGTCCGGTGTGGCAGCTGATGCGTCCGGTCGCGAAGTTTTGACTCTTGGGATCTGACGACCTAAGTTCAAAGCACTGACATGTGCGTAGATCAGTGCTTCAGGACGCTGGAGCATCCAATGGGCTTGTCTGGTGCCCCTGAAAATAGTGCAAAACGGCTAGATTTTGAGAGGGAGTATAAATAGGAGTGTGGCTGGCTTGGGGCATCTCTCTTGCGCATTTTGATCTTTCTAAACCTCTTGTGAGCCTAGCACACTCCCTCCAACTCTGTTCTCTTGATTCAACTTAAGATTTTGATTGAGAGAGATCGATTTAAGTGTAGTGATCATCATCTTACATCCTAGTGCACTTGGTGGCTTGGTGGCGGAGTAATTCTTGTTACTATTGGTGATTGCCATCACCTAGCTGGTTTGGAGGCGGACAAGGTGTGGATAAGCGCGGTGATTGTGCTTGCTCACACCGGTGATTGTGAGGGGTTTGTGCCTACCCCGAGCGGAGTGATCAAAGGCAACATTAGTGGATTGCTCGTGTCATTGAGCTACTTCCTTCGTCGTAGGTCCTTGTGGCGCCTTGTGTAGGCTCGGTGTGTGATACCGATTAGCCACCAGACCACCAGTTGAAGTCGACACAACGGCGACATAGCGTGCTGCGAAGCACGTGAACCCAGGGATAAATCTTGGTATTCACATTGATTTTCTCACCTTCGAGTGAGTGACTTGGTATTTATCCCGGTAATTGGTTTCATCTCAAGGTAAAGGTATAACACTCTAAATCCCTTCTCCTTTACCTTTGTGCAAAGTAGCTAGCTCTCTTGTTGTTGTTAGTTTTGTTTTAGTTGCTTTGGTAGCTAGCTAGTTTGTTAAGTGGCTTAAGTGCTTAGTTGAACTAGTTGTGTATAGGAGGCTTGCCTAAGTTGTTGCTTAAGCATTGCGATTATCGTCTTTTGTTGCACTGACCTTTGTTTGAAGTAATTTGTAGAATTTTAATTTAGGCTTTTCATCCTCTCTATCCAACTCGGACCTTTCAAGACCCTATCATGTGATTACGTCACTATCTTGATAGCATCCACGTCGTGAAGATCACTACGGTGAACATTTGCGTTAATGCATCCACCAGCCCACCAGTAGACCCCTAGCTAGAGGAGTGAACACCTCAGCGCCAAACAGTAGTGTTAGGTCTTGCCGTCTTGGCATTAGAGGCAACATGTCATTAAAAGAGTGTTTATTTCGGGGCTATAAAAATTTTGCGTATCATATCAGATATTGTATAGGATGTCGGAATGATTTTTCGGACGGGGAGAGAGAGAGAGAGAGAGAGAGAGCGCCTGCTGGCAGACTAATGAGGAAGCATTCGATAGCGGAGTGGTGCAACGAATGACACATCAATCCATGGCAATTCATCACATAGTGTTAGTGTGTTACAAATAAGGTATCAGTCCAAACGCTATATATGTAATCATATGACTAAATTGGTACAATTTAATGACACATACAATATGTCAGTACAATATGTCAGTACTGGCAAAAACATCTGTTCATTCAAATGTAAGAGCGCCATTTCCCATTTCAACTGCACTGTCACCAGCCTCCCATAAGAGATAAGCAATCGATGAATCACAGGAACAGACAAGGTTACAAATTTCACAATGGTGAGCTGTACTTACAGATTTTTGTTTCTATGTAAGGATCTGAGTTCTATATGTCGATATACCATGTATACCGATAGTCTCGAGACCAATGGATGTCGTCACAGCTGTTACCAGTTGACTGCTACCAAAAATATTCTGTCTAATATATCAAGTAGTCATCCAATTCTACACAGAGCTAGTTGCATTAGAAATAGAGGCAAGCAATTTGTTTCGTGTATGCTGTTCAGAGCCAGGGGACTCAATAACAAAGGAATGCACAACTGTCCCATTGTTGGCTGTGACCTTCGATTCACCTACTTTGACCTCTGCATCTTCAAATGCTTTGAGCACCTTTTGTATTGGATGGTTTTCGATCTGAGATACCACTCGAACAAGAATCTCACCTTGCACCACCTGGATGTCCACTTCTGGCCCAGGTATTTGCTCTGAAAGCCGCCGATCACGCTCTGCCTCCATCTTTTCCAATTTCTTCTTGAGATCACTGATATGCATTACAGCATCTTCCAGAATAGATGCCTTGTCCATTTTTGAGATGTTGGGCACAATGGCTCTCAGAGCACAGAATCGCTTGTTGAGCTTTTCCCTTCTCTGACGCTCAGCCTCAACATGGCTAAGCGGTGGTTCCTCCCTAACATCTGTTGATTTCCTTTCCCTCTTCCTTGGCTGCCGACCCTGCCTTTCCTCACTGAACAAGTCACTGGCATTGCCATTCTCCACATCCAACATGGCTTTTTGAGAAATCAAATTACCAAGCTTCGAACTGGACCCTACACGAAAATCTATTTGCATTGCCCCTCGGGGCTGAGATGCTTGTTGGGTTAAGATCTGCTGTGGATTCTGAAGCCGAAATGGGCTCACTGTGGTGCTATGAGAAGCTCCATTGCTGCAATTTGCAGTCTCGCTTGCCTCGACTAAGATACCATTGCCAAACTTCTGCTGATCAGAATTCAGGGCTTGAGACCGACTCCATGAGGAATTCTGCAAACCTTTCCGGAGATTAGGTAGCAACCTGCTACCACCACCACTCTTCTGTGCAACCATTGAACTTCCATCCACCTTTGATGGATCAGCTCCTTTGCTGTCTGAAGGTTGGCTGATACTCAAATCCTTCCCAAAAATCTTCGTCAAACCTGGCGATATTTGAACAGGATTATTATCCTCATGCTTCTCAATTGCTATCCTGTTACTGCATGTCCCAAGAAACATTGATCTTATAGTTTGAAGAGCTTCAGCACTCTCAGGTACATTGTGCATTGATCCTACCTCAAGCACACCAGCTTGGAATGGCACTAACACAATGGTCTTGAATCCCGCTGCATTTGCAAGGAATCCCCGGTAACAATAATTTGCTGGGGAAACATTGTGCTTATTGTTAGGAATCCAAAGCGGTGCCCCTGCACCAAAAACTTTCCCAGGACCACCAACATGACGTGGAAATGCAAAATACATAGATGCTAAAAAGAATATCTCAGTGTCAGTGACCTGGTCAATTCCAAGAGCATAATCCTCCTCGTCAGCCCCAGCAAATGCTGTGTGCAACCTCTGCAGCACCTGCTTCCGCATTTTCTGTCTGGTCACCAAACATGCATCACCAACATTCATAGATGTAGCAAAGCCAATCTCACTATCATGGGGTTCACGGCAAGATCCATCACCCCAGCCAAGGACAACAGCACCAGATTTTGTGCGGGAGAGCTGCCAGAAGATGGCATAGTCCCAACGAATGCTCCGATCATCAGCCTCAACTAGGTTCTGGAGTTTATTTTGCAAATCTGCCAACACAGATGCTGCTACAAGACCTTCAGATATGGAACCACCACATTTTGTCAGATATGTGAAGGCATCCGAGCCCAGCACAGAAGAACAGAGGGCTTTTTCTTCCTCAGTCCAGAATTGTCCAATGCTTACATCCTCGATCTCTGTCTTCATGAGTGCATAGCCTGCTCAAAAGTGCTATGAGTCAGGTCAACAGACAAGAAAATCATAACAAACTCCGATAACGATTGGCTAAAACTAAACTAGCAATCTGAAAACCAATTTAGCCCTGCAGCAAGAATGCACTTCATTTTTCTTTGCCACAAGGAGTGCACTTTATTAACCACCTACAGCACAAAGGATAAAAGGGGGTATTACTTGCATTTGTGGACACTATATATGAGACACGTTAGATAAGGATTGTTTTCTCGGGTTTCTAAAACCCAATTCACAGGTTCAAATCCTGAGTGCAAACCCATAAGCAAAGTAAAACAAATTAAAGAAAATACACTATACAGCAAAAAGTCCAAAAAAGTTTATCTGCCTGTTTAAATTTCCAATTTGAAACACTGTAGTTTATCTCAATTACTCCTGTAACTACTGAAAAACAGTTTATATTTCAGGGAATCGATAGGTAAAGCCAGTTTGATAGAGATTGTCCTGTGTCGGATTCTGAGAGAAGTAATTTTGAAAGGAAAAATAATTCTCTATAGTTTTCGAGGATAAACTCTATGGAGGAACTCGTTCGTATGCGAAGTGAATCACAAGAAGGTAGTTTTCATCTCCCAGTCCTTCATTTGTTTCAGAGCTCTGCCAAACAGGCCCTAACACAATCATATCATGAATAACAAACACTAGCTCATAAAATTTGTTATACACCTCCTAATATTATATGCCAACTAGATCTTATCTATATTTATGATTAAGTGTGCATCAATATGAAGAACTTTGTAGTGTGAATCCAGGGTGCACAATAATCTACTTGAATTTAGGTGTGGACCACTTTAGAATTCAAGTAATCATCATGGATTGAGTTCATTTCATAAAGAAATACTAGAGATGGACTACATTGACCATACATCTCATGTAGTCTGCATATATGCCGGGAATAAATAAAAAAAATAAAAAAGATACATCAAATTATTGCAAACTATATGTCTTATAAAGCTTCCCCCACTACAAGTATATCTGTCCACATCATCCCCCAGTAACTATCCACATCATCTCTCACTAATAGCCATGTCATCCCACTAACTTCCAACCTAACATCATCACCAGTTAATTTCATTCTAAATGCTTCACAATTCCAGTAGCAAATAGAAGAGTGTATTTTCTAGTATAAATACATTTATAAACAACCCCATAAATTAAGTAGATTTAGCAAGGAATATGTCTGGAAATACAGATTGTTCAAAGGTCTTCTATCCTGGTTCTCTTCCACGGTATGTAAGGGCACACTTGGACAGCTTTCATATTAGCCTAACATAAACTATAAAGAATGAGAACTAAAACTTCACTGAAGTTCTTGCACATCCAGCCAGAACCCTTGAGTCTCTAGTTTCACACTAATTTCTCCTCAAATCTGCAATTTTCATAGACCTTAGCTTTGTGATAGGTTTGTCAATTTATCCCCAAGTACGGAAAACTCAATGAAATGACAGTAGCAGGTGCCCAAACTCTATGCAGCACGGATACAGATACGCGTATCGGTATCGGGCGGATACGGATACGCGGATAAAGCAATTTCCTAAAAAAACCGATACGCGGATACGTTTTACTATTTTTTTAAATTTAATAAATAATGGCGCATATTAAAATTGTGGAAGTAGTAATTAACTTAATTACTTAAGTTCTATTACAGCGTATAGCATAGGAGCAGGTCTCAAATTCTATACAATAGAAGTGGCAATCTACTTATAATTACTTAAGTTCTATTACAGCATATAGCACAGCAGCAGGTCTCAAGTTCTGAAACATAACAGTCACAAATTTAGGAAATTGATAAAAGTAAAAGGCAATAAGGCATTCAGGCTTGCAAGTTCCTATTCCTCATTTGTGGCTGCAGATCCTATGCTAACTCTAGCACTTGCACTAGCACTGCTCATATTTGGAGACGCCATGTACTGCATACAAGCAATCCAGCAACAGGAACTCAAGGTCACTAAGTGCACTGCAGAAATAGAACAGATCGAGAATGGGGAGAGGAAGATGAAGTGGGGAGCAAAGAAATCAAGCAACAACCGGCCACAAACTGAAGAAGAAGAGGAGATCGAGAACGGTGAAGGGGATTAACTCACGGGAGTTCGCGCTGCCTGGATCCGTGTCGCAAGGGCGGAACCTCGTCGCTGGAGGCCGGCGAGAAGGGACGAAGGCTTGTCGCCGGCCAGCGGAGGCGGAGCTCGTCGCCGGCGGACGGCGACCGGTGAGCGGGGATGCGGCGCGACGCGCGAGGTGCGGGCGTGCGGGAGTGCGAGCCGCCTGGATCCGCGTCGCTAGGGCGGAACCTCGTCGCTGGAGGCCGGCGAGCAGGGGCGGAGGCTTGTTGCCGGCCAGCGGAGACGGAGCTCGTCGCCGGCGGCCGGCGAGCGTCGAGCGGGGATGCGGCGCGACGCGCGAGGTGCGGGCGTGCGGGAGTGCGAGGCAGCGGCGTCGGGGAGTCAGGGGCACGTCTGGCGAACGGGAGGAAGAAAAACGGAAATTTAAATATTTGCCCCTCTTTTGGTTGTCAGTCCTCCATTTAGCACCCTTACAACGGCAATTAAACTTTTGCCACCCGAACAGTGCCGGTGCGCTCATTTTTGCCAATTTGGCCATCGTGGCTGTCTAGGTAAGCACGCCAGCGTGGACCGGGCAGGGCAAAGGACCTCGCTGCCCCTGCCCCCTTTATGCAATCGCTCGGGCCCAGCTCATTCCTGTTGACTCCCTTCTCTTTCCCGTTCTTCTCCAGCTCCCCGGCGACTCCCGCGACGACTGTGACGGCGGCTGGGCGGCGATCGAGACCTCCGGCGGTGAAAGTAGCTGGTGCGGGTTGGAATCCGACGGATCTGCAGCTTCCACAGGCGCTCCCCCACCGTAAACAAGGTTAGTCAGTGCTTGGGCGTCTAGTCCACCGAACTAGGGTTATGGTAGAGCGGCGATTTACCATGGATTGAACCCGTGTCTATGTTCTTGATTCGTAGGCGGGCAATGTAGATCGAGAGACAGGATCTGAGCTCTGGCCGCCATGGATTTTAGCGGCTGCCCTCTTGGTAAGTGTTGCTCTTTCCCCTACTAACGGTAGTAGGGTAAAACATTGTGTATGTGTGTGTGTGTGTTCGTGCGCGCGTGTGTGTGAGTATGACTAACTTTGCACTGTTTATGTTTACATTCATGCCAGGATCGAACCTGGCAATGCGTTTAGACTAGTTCTTAAAGTTGCGAAGTACACCGCAGATGTTGAATATGGTATGGTAGAAATGGTTGACCAAGAACATGAGTTGTGGCTGGATAGGAGCACTGGGTATAGTCTTGCTCAGTTTCATGCTGATGCCGCTACAAAGTTCATATGGGGCCCTAGCCAGACTTTGTCAGTCTGGGTGCTGGACACTGAAAGTGGCTCTGAGTGGAAAATTAGAAGGGATGATCAATGGGAGAGAATGATGAAGGACAAATGGGATAAGAGGCTGGCACACATTGCTATTGAGGTTGTCACCAAAGAAGGATATGAGAGAGCAGAGAGTTTAATGGCTTCTAAAGTTAGCAACACTGGTATTCCTGCTAGGTCTGGTGTCACCAATGTTGGTGCCTCTTCAGCTGCTTCTAAAATTAGCAACACTGGTATTCCTGCTAGGTCTAGTATCACCAATGTTGGTGCCTCTTCAGCTACAACTAATGCAGAAGGCACTGGTGATACCTGTGCCTCTCCACCACAGCATGAGGATGAACCAGTTCCAGTAGACTGGGCTACACTAACCATCATTCCAGATTTAGATGAGGATGGATAGGCCAATGCACTAGCTGATGAGGAACTCGTTTATGAGGCCATGGGATTCAGAGCAGCTGATGAGAGGACTGAGGAAGC
This sequence comes from Eremochloa ophiuroides, assembly GCA_038502445.1. NCBI lineage: Eukaryota > Viridiplantae > Streptophyta > Magnoliopsida > Poales > Poaceae > Eremochloa > Eremochloa ophiuroides. The sequence continues at coordinate 29,692,757 of JAHLJS010000008.1, forward strand.
TGCTAGAGAGGAGGTTCCCATCCCTGCTATGAGTAGAGAGCTTGAGGAAATTATGGCAGATGCTGCTATTCCCACTGATGACAGAGACCCAGATGAGGCTCTCAATGATTGGGATAGGGAGAATCCAGCCATGGTAGTTGGGACACACTATCCAAGTATGCAGGATTTCAGGTTGGCACTTAGACAGCATGCAATTGTGAAAGAATTTGAGCTTGGCACTGAGAAATCTGACAAGAAAAGGTTCAGAGGGTACTGCAGGTCAGCAGGATGCCCCTGGATTATTAGAGCTAGGACTCAACATGATGGGACTGTCAGGGTATTGTTTTGAACTAACTGTTTGTAGTTTTCTGCATATATTAATGCCCTGTGTACTTGGTCTTTTCCATTGTTAGGTGCTTAATACTCTTTCTACTGTTTTGCAGATCCAGATCAATGACAAAGACCATACCTGTGCTTCAAGGACAAGGGTACTTGGGAAGGGGAAGATGGCTTCTATTGCTTGGATAGCAGAGAGGGCCATACCTCTATTGAAGAGGAAGCCATCCATGGGTGCTAATGCAGTCAAGGAAGAACTTGAGGCCAAGTACAACATAAAAATGAACTACCAAAATGTGTGGTATGGGCGACAGAGAGCAGCTGACAGATTATTTGGTAAGTGGGCTGATTCTTATGATTGGTTATATAGATTCAAAGCTGAGGTAGAACTGAGGTCACCAGGTAGTGTTGTGAAAATTGACACAGTTACTGTTGATGGCAAAGTGCATTTCACTAGGTTTTTTTGTGCTTTCAAGGCTTGCATAGATGGGTTCTTGTATGGGTGTAGGCCTTACATTAGCATAGATTCCACTCATCTAAATGGAGAGTGGAATGGACAGCTGCCTGCAGCCATGGCTTTAGATGGGCATAATTGGATGTTTCCTTTAGCATTTGGTTTGTTTGAAACTGAAACAAAAGAAAATTGGATTTGGTTCATGGAACAGCTAGGAAAATCAATAGGACCCCTTCCTAAGCTAGCTGTTTGCACTGATGCATGCAAGGGGCTTGAGGCAGCAGTGAAACATGTCTTTCCATGGGCAGAACAGAGAGAGTGCTTCAGACATCTGATGGAGAACATGAAAAAGTACTACACTGGAGAGGTGTATGGCCAAAATATGTGGCCAGCAGCTAGAGCCTACTCCCCACATAGGTTCAACTACTTTTTTGACAAGGTCTTGGCTGCAAGCCCTTGTGTAAGTACATGGCTGCAAAAACATCACAGTTTGCTATGGGCTAGAAGTAAATTCTGTGCAGACATCAAATGTGATTACATAACCAACAACTTGGCTGAGAGTTGGAATGGTTGGATTAAGGATTTGAAGGATCTGCCTCCTCACTGTTTGGTTGATGCATTAAGGGAAAAGCTAGTGGTACTGTTTGAGAAGAGAAGAAGGATCTCCAGGGCCTTATCCCCTGGTATACTGCCTGCTATAATTTACCAATTGAATGCAGCATCTAAGGGGCTAGGGCATCTCAAGGTCACTAAAGGCCACCCTGAGCAATCAGAAGTGACAGAAATTTATAAAGATGAAGAGGTGAGAAAGCATGTGGTATATGTGACCCAAAAGGCATGCACATGCAGAGAGTGGCAAGTGACAGGAAAACCATGTTCCCATGCACTAGCAGTCATCACAACAACAAGGCAGCCAAATCTGGAGAATTTTGTGGACCACTATTACTCTGTGGAGAGATTCCAAGCTGCTTATGCAGGAATTGTTCCAAACATAACTGATAGGAATCAATGGCCAGAGGTTGACAAGGGCTTCCATCTGTACCCTCCAATTGGTAAAAAATGAGGCCCAGGTAGACAAAAGAAGCAGAGGATGAAACCAGCAACTGAGAGAGGTGGGAAAATAACCCGACAAACCAAGTGCAAAGGGTGTGGTGAGTATGGTCACAGGCAAGGTAGCTGGAGGTGTCACCTAATTGGGACCAAGAAAAGGTATGGGCTGCACATTTAGTGTTCATGTTTGTCAAAGTTTGGAAAATCATGCTAACTACTTTGTTTCATGCAGAAAGAGAACCAAAAAGACTGCAGTTAAGGCTGGGAGAAAGAAGTCAAAGGAAGGGAAAATCCCAGCTCCTCAGCAGGCCACTCCCAGGACAAGAGCAACAGTGGCCAGGGAAGCTGCAGTCAAAGCCAGGCTGGAAGCAGAAAAGGCTGAAGCCAAAGCTAGAGCAGCTATGGAGGCTGCTGAAACAGCAACTAGGGCAGCCATCAGGGAGATCCCAATTGAACCAATTCCTCTAGAGATTGAGCTAGCAGCCCCATCAACCCCTCTAGGTCCAAGCAGTAAGAGGTATAACTAACACAATTTCTCACTGCATGTTTACTGCCATGTAACCTGTCCAACTAAGCTCTTGTTGCACAGGAAGTTGGACATGTTTACTGCCCAAGAAGGACAAGCAATTCCAAAAAGCCAGGAAGGAGTTGTCCAGCCTGTTGCCAAGAAGATAACACCAAGGAAGAAGCAGCTGGCCACAAAGATCAGGAAGCCAAATCTGTGAATGTGAAAGTGTATGGCCCCAATATGGCCAAACAATTGTTAAATGGCCTTGTTTTGTTTGTCTAATGCCCCAAACTGTTAAGTGGCACTATTTTGTTTCACTAGGGCGGCCAAAAACTGTTAAATGGCCCTGTTTGGTTTGTCTATTGGCCAAAAACTGTTAAATGTCCCTTTTTTGTAAAGCTGTTGGGCAAAACATGTTAAATGGCCCTGTTTATGTAGGTCTGTAGGCCTTAGTTGGCCCCAATTATGCTATGGCAAACATGTTGCATTGCTGCCAAACTATTTATCTAGTGTATGTTTGAATGGTGATATCTGATGGTTTGTCAATGTATGAGGATGCATGTTCTGAGAACAACTATTGGCAAATTGTACATGTTCTGAAAAATTGAACCAAAATTTGGCAAATTCATACAACCAAAGGCAGTACTTCCATTTCATGGTCGCTGTCACATTACATAGGGACACTGATTCACTAGTTGACTACTACATCCAACTACACAAAAGCACAAACACCACAACATAGCATTTAGTTCACTGCTTCACTGCAACGTACATGCACACAGCACCCAGAAAAATAGCAAAAATCATCATCAGCATGTTGAACTTCCAGGACAGATCCTCCATCTTTGCCTCTAATGTAGTTGCCTTGTTTGGCTCCATCTTCTTTTCCCTTCCAGTGTTCCCAGAAACTGCATCCTCTTCCTCGACAGCTTCATCACAAAGCTCTGCCGCAAGCGATGTGCGCACTCTGACAATGCCCAAGCTAATCAGTTTTTCCAAATACTCCCGTTGAAACTTGTAGAACCCGCACAGTTTAGGAAACTGCAACAATGAAAATCGTAAACTTTATCAAAACCGCAAACTTAAACAAACCCTAGCTCACAGACAGAATGGGGGAAGGATGGGACAAACACAGCTCACCCCGTTGCGCGGACACTTGAAGAACACACGGAGATGATTCTTGGTCGTCTCCTTTGTTGAGCGCCTCTCTATCACCCTCGCTAGCCCACAGTGAGGGCACGGGATCAATGGGAGCCCGGTTTCCTCACCTACTGGAAACTCCTCCAGTTGCCACCTCGAGCTCGACTCCACGACAGGACGCAGACCCATCCTTGATGCTCCACTTCCACCGGAATGCGTCGCCGCGCTTCCTAGCCTAGACATGGTGCCCAGTCGTCGCGGGAGTCGCCGGGGAGCTGGAGAAGAACGGGAAAGAGAAGGGAGTCAACAGGAATGAGCTGGGCCCGAGCGACTGCATAAAGGGGGCAGGGGCAGGGGCAGCGAGGTCCTTTGCCCTGCCCGGTCCACGCTGGCGTGCTTACCTGGACAACCACGATGGCCAAATTGGCAAAAATGAGCGCACCGGCACTGTTCGGGTGGCAAAAGTTTAATTGCCGTTGTAAGGGTGCTAAATGGAGGAGTGACAACCAGAAGAGGGGCAAATATTTAAATTTCCCGAAGAAAAAGGAGAGAAGGGGTCAACGCCACAGGCAGCGACTAGGTCTCGATAGTAGGCCACAGGGGGGGAGAGCTCTTGAGCCTCTTGCCCTCTTACGAGTTGTGATGCGAGGAAGAACTGCTGGACCAATCGAAAGCAACGTTGACTCAGGTGGCGTTTGGATGTTGGGTGGGATTGGAAAGAGGATATGAGGTGGGAGTGGGATATAACGAGTGGGTTATGGTCTGGGAAATAGAGATTGAAAGCCAATCCATTGTTTGGATGCAACCGGATATGGGTTTGGGTTTGGTAGTGGGGCCCGCATCCTTTTAAAAATAAAAAGGGAACGTCATCACCTACACTTATCCATTCCTCCGCCACTTCACGGAACGTCCGAAGAAAGCCCCCATGCTCTTAGGGCCTATTTGGTTCACGTAACAGTAGAGCCTGGCTCGTATCTGACGGGCTGTGTTCATGTGACCCTGTCGTGTTTGGTCGGTTGCATCGACTCAGTCTACGTGAGAAGAGATACTATTTGGTTGTCTGTACAAAGACATGTTGTATGGTATAAAAATATTATAAGATTGTGATTATGATTTTAATTTTATGCAAATACACTCCTAAAATATTTATTTTATTTAATTATGTCTTAAACATCTTAAAATATATTAATATCACTTGATATTTACTAATCATACACTAATAAAGTCATTAGACGAGAAACGGCTGCATTCAGCGAGCCAGGCCCGGCAGTAACGGCCGATTTCCACGTTCTCACATAGCCTGGCTGCGGGGTGCCTCGTGTACGTGCAGAGCTTGGCTCAGCCGGGCGAACAGGCAACCAAACAGCCCGTCCCTGCATCTGGCCAGCTTGGTTCGAGCTAATGCAGAGAACCAAACAGGCCCTTACTCTCTCTCCGCCAGCGGAAGCAAATCCAGCGCTCGCCGCCGCGAGCCCCGAGTTGACGGCTACTCCGGTACAGCTAGGATCTGAGCAGGAGGTAAGGGGTCGCTCCGCGTGGGAAGCGAGGTGAGGAGCGGCTACGGCGGCCTGTGCGATGCGGGCCATGGTGCAGATAAATATGGCGGCAGGCAACACATCTGAGGCATGCGTGTAGCGGGCCCTCCGTCTCACCGCCGGCCGTATCAGACAGGACGCGGCGGGCGACGCTCCTCCACAGCACCAGACCACGCGGGGAGGCATTGGCCGAGCATTCATCGCGCCCATGCGGCAGCGGCGGCGACAGCTTCTCATAACACGCTCGGAGTGGCAGCTACGCCGACAGAGCGGATGGAGGTGGCTCCTCGGCTAGCCGTCGCCTCAAAGATCTGTACCTCGACCCCGCGCGTGCCACAGCGCCCCCGACGAAAGGAGACGAGCGGTGGGTCGCCTTCGCAATTTCCCAGCGTAACCCACCCTCCTCGTTGGGATGAGATAACCATCTGATTTCCCTTTCCTCATGCTACAGTACATCCCTATCCCACTATCCAAACAGAGGTTTGGGTTTAGCTAGCTCCCCGTATCCCTTTCCCACATCTTATTTCCCACTTCCCAAACGCCACCTCAATCGCAACCTCCCCACGTAGGTGATGAATCCAGTCGCGGGATTGCAGATGCTCCTTCTGTCCTTAGTATTGCCGTTGATACACGTGTCACAAGTTACAATATTTATATCCTCAAATAAATTTATTAAAAGATATATTACAAGATATTTAATAAATTTTAGTCTATATTTAGTCAAAGTTATTTCTCGAGAAAAAATGACACTTTTTACTCCCTCTGTCTGACAAACAATGGAATTCTCGAATTTTGATAAACCATTTTATCTTAAAAAATGGGAGCGAAATAAATATTATTAGAATCGTTTTGAAATATATTGATTTGAAGACATAAACATAAATACTATTTATTATAGGACTTAGTCAAACTTAAATAAGTTTAACGGGCACGAAAACCTACATCCTTTCCTGGACAGATGGAGTACTCAAATTTTTGAGTTGTGCTACTCTTAACAAATAAAATGGATGGGTCTCCCAAATAGGTAAGTCAGCCTAACGCGTTGATGAGAGCATGAAATCTTGGGATACAATCATTAATTATGGGGTGGGACCATTCCTACATTTATATAATAATTTTTGGTACAATTCAACTAGTTCCACGTGTACATATTATTATTTGCTTGTAGATAATGTGCCATGAAATGCGAGTTCATAAAAAAAGCAGGTTTCATTTCGTTGGTAACCCGATAGTGCTTCATTAGAAATGTCATAACTCATTCATCCAGAGTGCGATAGAGGTAAATGAGCTCTTGTTGGAAAGCTTATTTGATAGGTTTTCAAATGGATTTGGTCCCAACTCAATATCACGTCGACAAGGACACCAAATCATCAAGTCACTCTGTCGCTGTTTCTGCCAGGTGCAACGACGGCATCGCAGGCTTTTTATTCACACTTGGAGACTTAACCTAAGTTGAAGCACGTCTCAATATGATGGAGAGCACCTAAGAGATGTCCAAGGACGTCCTACTCCTTGGCCACCACCTTAAGGAGTAGGCAAGGATGTCCAAGTCAAGTTGGACGCTCAATCCAAGTCAAGTTCGAGTCCATCTCAGGTTTCAGGAGCAGTAAGTAGTAAAATGGACGCACAGGTGGCATACAGACTTCTTTTTTGACGAACCAAGTATGGTTGGAAAGATAATTTCATAAGGAAGCCAATGGAAGTGGTTCCATGTCAAAATATCTTCGAAATCAACGCGAATCGTCGAAACAATTTGACGTCCAAAATTTATCAGGGTGCTGCGTCATCGTCTTTTGGGCTGTTTGGGCCTTGTAACGGCCAGGACTCCTTGAGCACGCGAGTAGGGGTCCTTGAACGCCCCTTAGGCTATATATTCAATAGCCGCCGCCCACGTTGGGGTTTGGGTTTTGTTTTACATCAATCTGTCATTGAACAGTCGCCATTATCGATTTGCAAGACCCCAACTTTGAGTGCTTAATCATACATTTGTAATTGTCGCTTCAATTGAGTTGCGCTTTATTTTGTTCTTTCTTGTGTTCTTCGATTCGCAGCAGAGATTAGCCTTCTCGGTGAGGTCAAATGGATTGTGACACGGTTGATAACTAGAGGAGACGTGATGCTAAGGTTGTAGGAATCGGGTCTCTGTGATTTGAAGCTAGATCGATGTGTTGCGCTTCGTCCAAATAGATAGCTATCTTTGAATCTGACGGAAGATCGGGACCTCCGCCCCTATATGGTAGTAATCAGATGTTCAGGTACACCGTCAGATTCACATCGTACCCTTAATTTAGTTGTGTTTGCCTTCGTCCTATAAATTCAGAAAATTTGCTCTAAAAAATATTTGTGTTCATCATTGTTCTTTCTCTATCCCATCACACCGACTGTGCCATTGCAATATTATTTTTTCAGTTTGCTTTATTGAACAGTTGTCACTCGTAGGTCATCGTGTCGCTTTATTTTTTTTCCGATATACCGTCAGATTCATATCTATCTACCATTATTTTCGAGTGTTTTCGCCTTCATCCCATAGTCCAGTGCCATATTTTTTCGTATCCTATAACCTTCCGTGCCATAGCCTTCGCATATTTTAGATTCAGAGTCCATCGTGCTGAGTTTGTGTCCTAGTCGAGGTTTTGTTGCCAGTTAGTTTGTGTTAGTCCAGTTCGTGCCATTTCCCCATCGTTTTCATCAAACCCTAGCCGTCGTGACCAGTTTTGCTCTCATTGTTTCCGTTTTACCCTCTAACTCGGAGTCCGTTCTTAAAACTGGTATAGTTTTCGCACATGGAGTCGGAATTCGATGTTTTATATATCGAAATCGATCAGCACAAAATTTTGGATTTCGCCGGGGTCCAAAAATTTTTAAATTGTCAAAAACAGGTCACAAGATCCGCTTTTTGTCGTCACAAGTTCTTTTGTCGATTTTGATCGCATCTTCTGAAAATTCCACAGGCCACACATTTCACTTGTTTCAGCTTAAATTTTCTGTGGCTACTTCTTATGTGCTCCTAAGTCCAAAAAATATAAAATAAAAATAAAAAAATAAGCACTGTCGGGAGGTACCCGAATTATCAAAAAAAATATTTATACATCTATATATAATATCATAATAATAATATTTTTTTAAAAAATAATAATAGACAACAACTTTCTTTTTTAATAATAATAAAAAAACACAGAGACATGTTTTCAAGTTAGTATGTACCTTCAGGTATTCTTGTCGCTAACCATTTCAGGTGGTGGCTAAGAAGAGCGACAGGGCATTCAACGCTTGAGAACATGGAAGCTGCATCAATTACAAAACCCTGAAGATCACCGATGATGGAACACATTCAAAGCAGAACCTGAGTCTATATTTGACTTTCACAGAAAAGTTCAAGTGTGGGGAGGGGGTGAGAATTTTGAGGTCTATAAACACCATGGGTCATCAAAAAAATGAAAGGCCTGAGTTGAAGTTCAAGCCATCACTGCGACAACCTCAACGCTTCATCTTTCATGAGTTGCAGGTAAGTACATTCAAGTATGTAAATAAATGTTCACCGACCTTTTTACTTATACTTGTCTCCACAAGATCATTCAATTCCACACTTCTTTTGTTTATACCTTATGCTCTAGTTTGGATGTATTCGGATGTGCACGTGTGGTATATCCAAAGGCTTTTTAAGTTAAGTAAGGTGAATAGGTTAAAATAGCCTTCTTTAATCAAACTTTAACATGGAGTTAAAATTTTGACAAATGAACTTGAGTATTTGAATAGACAAATGGAAGTAATTTTATGATGGAGATAAATCAAGGCTAGACCTGTCCTTTGCAAACTTTACCTTAGCCTTGTTGAGCTAAAAAAAAGAGAGTTGGGTGAACATAAGGAGATAAGAACTTTTCTTTTCCTAAGAAAAAATAATAATAATATGGCTTTATAAAATGGGAAAAAGGCATAATTAAGGAATAGTTCCCTAAGGTATTTCAGTCACTAACCATTGCAGGTTTGAGGCGAAAAGAACGAAGGATTGAAACATAAGGTAAGATCCAATCAAATATCGTTCAAACAACAAAAGCATATTTAGCAGGAACCATCACCTAGACTTGGTTTTTGCTTATTACCAAATGTTGCAAAATCCAAGTGTGGGGGAAATGGATATCTCTAAAAATCTCATGCCATGCTTCATTATTTGGCTATATTTGATTGTTTCTACCATGCTCTCTTGCTATGTCTTGCTCACCTTGCTAAGTCATTCAAATAAAATAATAATAAGATAAAATTTATAAAAATGGGAATATAATAATAGAATAATAATGATAAATAAAGTATAATGATAATAATATCTTTTGGTAGCAATAAATTTAGGCTCCCCAGTGTTCAAACCGGTAGAGCATTAGTTTGTCTTTTTTTCTTCCTAATAAAAACAGGTACAAGCACAGGTGTGGGGGAGATCTCTCAAGCATAGCTAAAATAAACTTGAGATCTCCCCAACACGTCGCACAAACATCAAGCAATTCATCATGCAAGAAGTATAAAACAAAAAGTTTTAGAATGGATTGATTAAACCATTGGATTGATCATACCATCTCTGAATCACCATAAACTCCTCCATCTTCAAACGGTACTATGTGCAACTCTCCTCTCACCTCTCCTTAAAAATTTTTGAAGTTTAAAATTGAACTAATTAAAATACAAAACTTTTGCACCACATCTTCGTCCTACCTTTTGATTATTCCCCAAATAAAATAAACCAAAACCACACTTTGATTAAAATCTTGAAAAGTGATATGTTTATAGCATTGTTAAGATAGAAGCTTGCATAAGGATTATTCCATTCACATATTCCTATGCTTATGGGAAAATACTTATAGGAAAATCATATTGACTAAGTTATTGTGGAGAGTGATATAGTTCTGTCTTAGAAATCTTACCTTTTTTGATTCTAAGTACTTGGAGAATTTTCTTTTGATAAACTATTAAAAACCATAGTATCACATACTTCTCAAGGGTGATAAATTCCTACCACAACCATATATGTTTTTCATGATTTAAACTTTCTACATAAGCTACTTGTTTTGTGTTGAGTCTTGTCAAATCTTATTGACCCTTGTTGAGAGATTGATCATGCTCCCAAGATTAAGATAATGTGCATCAATACTCCAGTTTTTATGATCCTCTCTCCAAAACATTATACATGTGCAAAAAAAGAGAGAGATGGGCTATGCAAAAAAACCATGCCAAGGTGCATGAGAAAAAGAAAGCATGCTGAAAGGTCCTTGTTTGTGTTTGCTAATTGAGTGACAACTTAGGTGGACTAATATGTGTTTGAGTGATAATTACACAGGTGATTAGTTCATAGGTACATGTGTGTGAGCATCTATGTCATGGAGGTGAAAATAGCTTGGAGATGATGATTAACTCACACATATGGAGATGAAGGAGCTAAACGCATGATACATGACATGGAGTTGTGTGGCTAGGTGGAGAAGATCAAGACGAAGGCTTGGCTTGATGGACTCGTTGCAAGGGCAAAGGGCAAGTTGGAGACTTTGAAGTCGTTGGTATCGAGTGTCGGGAGACTTAAGCAAGACTTGGCGCCGGAGGCCGAAGCAAGGGTGAAGAGCAAGTGAAGTCGAGGATCGATGGACCAAAATCCGCATGATGATATGAAGTGGATCATATCATTCATGAGGTGTTGGTGCATGTGTTGCACCGACATCGACCGAGTTGTAGATAGATAAGGTGATGAAGACGGTGATTGTAATGGAAAGCGCAAGGCAAAGGTATAACCATATGGCATTTCCATTTCACCGGTCTAACGTTGAGTAGAGAAATGCTTGACCGGATTTAGGATAGACGGCCGTACTATCAAGAGGGGCAAACTTGTTTGCATATCGGTCATCTAATGCCACTTGAGCGATCCAACTTGCATGCATTGATAGGATCAAGTGGCGTGACAAGAAAGAGTGAAAAACCCTTTGAAAAATGTTTGTGAAAATGCTAACTCACATGCACAAGGTTGTGGAACACTTTGGAGTTGGCATATTTGCAAAAGGGTTGAAGTTTCGAACTCACGGGAAGCTTGTTTAGATTTTGGATGGATAAACTGCTTTTGTCCTTTGGGTTTTGGATCAAGCAATCATGTGAATTGTGTAGCGTCCGACGCTTGTTTTACTAAAGAAACTTCTCCCATACCCTCTCTAACCCTCAAACTTCACCCTGATTCTAAAGGTGCCAACACTCCAAAGCATCTCTCACTTTAGTGCACGTGTGTTAGCATTTTCCAAAGAGTTTTTCACGGGTTTTGTTAGTGTCACTAGCATCTATATGCATATGCAATGAATATGAACACCTAGTGGCACTTGATAACCGCATTTCACAAACGATTTCTCCCATCTTGATAGTACGGCTATTTATCCTAAATGTGATCACTCCCTCTATGGAGTCTTGATCACCAAAAGCAAAGGGCTCCTATATGTTATACCTTTGCCTTGAGCTTTGAGCTTTCTCCATCTTCCATCTCATCACTTGATGAAGCTTGTGGACTCCTTTGATGATGGACTTATACCATTTGCATGGATGCCGTCATTGCCCTTCACTTGTGGTCTCCACCGACCCGGTCCTTCGCTCCATCTTGTTGTTTGCTAATTGTTGTCATGAAACACTTAGAGTAAAACATTAGCAAACTAGGTTTCATCAATTACCCAAAACCAAACATGAGCTTTCAATCTCCCCATTTTTGGTAATTGATGACAACCTTCACAAAGATATGAAATAAATCCAAGTTTGCACTTTGGTAGTAGTAGCTCCCCCTACATATGTGATTCCTTGTGTTTGGTTCAATTTTCACATATGAATGGATTTGAAAGATTGGGTGAGCTACCACTACCAAATGATGCTAAGGTATATAGAATAGACTTTTGAAGCGTGATACTATCGGAGTTGCAGAAATATACCATTCTTAGCACCATTTGTTCACTAATCGTGCATCACAAACTTAAAAAACCTTGTGAGATCAACATTTAAGTAAGAGAGGTATTTTGTAAGAAAAGTAAGTCCTATGCATGCTAGTTTGTCAAAAACACCATTCAAATCCTATTTCTATACATTACACCAATCAAGCAAGTATAGGAATTAAAGTTTGACAATGCAACAAATCATATGTTAATGCACACACAAATGCAATAACTTATTCATGAGCTTGCTCCCCCTACTTGTGTGCTTTCAAATTTTAATTGACCCCTTTTCTTTCTTATCTTTGTGACTTTCTTCTCCCCCTTTGGCAACAATCACAAAAAATGGTGCAAATTATGGGAGAATCAAGTCAATTAATGGGGTTTAGTTCATTTTCACTTTGGTTCAATCTAGATCACTTGCCTAGAATATGTAACTAAGTTTGATCCAAGGATAAGCTTCTTCACACCTCACTAGTAGGGTTATCTTGACCATATTAAGTTACACATCATGAGCTTATGTTCTAGATTCAACACTAGGTTTGCAAGCCCATCAATATGTCATATGCCACCACTAGGTCATACAAGCACATAAAACAATAGTGGTACCATGTATACATTAAAGTCTTTGATTTTTCTTGAATGAGCCTATAAGATGCATTTCATGTCTATATGCACTAAGCAAGTCCTAATCAATGTATGAATGTCATGTCAACCAATTTTACCTTGCTTTAGTCGAAGGAGAGGCATGTCATATAATGTGGGATGCTTTTCACTTCATGTTGGAGTAGTCTAGTATGTTTAGCTCACTTCTTAACTTGCAAAATCTTGACTCAACAAGTGGCTTGGTAAAGATATCCGCTAATTGATCTTCGGTGCCAACACTTTCAATAGCAATGTCCCCTTTAATTTGGTGATCTCTAATGAAATGATGCCTTATGTCAATGTTCTTTGTTCTTGAATGTTGCACGGGGTTGTTGGTTAGCTTGATGGCACTCTCATTGTCACATAGCAAAGGCACTTTCTTATATTTCAATCCAAAGTCATTCAAAGTGGCCTTCATCCAAAGTAATTATGCACAACAACTACCGGCACTAATGTACTCCGCTTCGGCCGTAGAGAGAGCAACACTATTTTGCTTCTTTGATGACCAAGATTCAAGTGACCTTCCTAGCAATTGACATGTTCCACTAGTGCTCTTTCTATCAACTTTACAACCGGCATAGTTGGAGTCCGAATATCCAATAAGCTCAAAGTTGGACCCCTTAGGATACCGCAACCCAACATCTTGTGTGCCCTTCAAATACCTCAATATTCTCTTTGCGGCTTTCAAATGACTTTCTCTTGGTGAGGCTTGAAATCTTGCACACATGCACACACTAAACATGACATCCGGTCGAGATGCGGTCACATAAAGGAGACTTCCAATTATTGATCTATATAGCTTTTGATCCACCATTTTGCCACTATCATCCAAGTCCAAGTGCCCATTAGGTGCCATGGGAGTATTCATTGATTTTGCATGTTCCAATCCAAATTTCTTCACCATGTCCCTTATGTATTTGCCTTAACTCACAAATGTAACATTCTTCATTTGCTTCACTTGAAGACCAAGGAAGTAACTAAGTTCATCGATCATGGACATTTCAAACTCACTTGCCATCATGTTGCCAAATTCTTCACAAAAATTTTGATTTGTTGATCCAAATATGATATCATCCACATATATTTGCAACACAAATAAATCATTGCCAAGCTTCTTATTGAAGAGTGTTGTATCAACCTTTTCCATTTTGAACCCTTTAGAGAGCAAGAAATCTCTCAATCTTTCATACCATGCTCTAGGTGCTTGCTTCAAACCATACAATGCCTTTCTAAGCTTGTACACATGGTTGGACTTCTTCACATTTTCAAATCCGGGAGGCTGTTCCACATATACCAACTCATTGATATGCTCATTGAGAAATGCACTTTTTACATCCATTTAGTATAACTTGATGTTGTGGGCACAAGCATAGGCGATTAAAATTCTAATTGCTTCCAATTTAGCAACCGGTGCATAGGTTTCTCCAAAATCAAGCCCTTCTACTTGAGTGTAACCTTGTGCAACCAATCTAACCTTGTTTCTTATCACTATGCCATCTTGCTTGTTTCTAAAGACCCATTTGGTTCCAATCACATTATGTTTTTTTTAGTCTTTCTACTACCTCCCAAACTTGATTTCTTGTGAAATTGTTAAGCTCTTCATGCATGGTATTAACCCAATCAACATCTTGCAATGCCTTTTTCAATTTTGGTTGGCTCTATAGATGACACAAATGAGAAATGCTCACAAATTTGAGCTAGCCTCGCTCTTGTTTGAACTCCACTTTGAATACCACCAATGATTTGATCCAAACGATGATCCCTTGCAATAGAGATCTATTGGAGAATAGGAACTTGATCATTGCATTGAGATGAAATAGCTTGTTGATCTTGCACTTGAGATTGATCTTGTGAATCACTTGCACTTGCTTCATTATCAACTTGCACACTAGTATGAATAGCACCATCATCTTCATCATCATTGACTTGCCTCGGCCTAATATCACCAATATCCATATCTTTCATTACATTTGCCAAGTCATTTCCTCTCACATCACTAAGATTTTCAATTTCATCTTGAGAGCCTTGAGTTTCATCAAATTCAACATCATGCACCTCCTCAAGAGTACCACTAGCCAAATTCTAAACTCTATATGCTTTGCTTGTAGTTGAATAGCCAAGTAAGAAACCTTCATCACATTTCTTCTCAAACTTGCTAAGTCTTGTGCCTTTCTTGAGAATATAGCATTTGCAACTGAAAACCCGAAAATATGGAATAATGGGCTTTCTACCATTCAATAGCTCATATGGGGTCTTTGCAAGCATACCATGACAATATAACCGGTTGATATAGTAGCATGCGGTGTTGATAGCCTCGGCACAAAAAGAATGACTAATATTGTATTCACTTAGCATTGATCTTACCATATCAATCAAAGTTCTATTCTTTCTTTCAACAATGCCATTTGATTGTGGTGTGTACTTGGGTGAAAATTGATGTCCAATGCCATACTCATCACACAACTCATCAATCTTGGTGTTTTTGAATTCACTACCATTGTCACTTCTCACTTTCTTGATGGTTGTTTCAAACTCATTTTTGCTTCTCTTGACAAAAGACTTGAATAGATCATAGGCTTCACTCTTGTCAATTAGAAAAAATACCCACTGTATCTAGTGTAATCATCCACAATCATAAATCCATACTTGTTTCCACCAATGCTAGTATATGTGGTTGGTCTAAATAAGTCCATATGCAAGAGCTCAAATGCTTTACTTGTACTCATCATGCTCTTATTAGGATGTGTGTTTCCAACTTGTTTACCGGCTTGACATGAACTACAAAGTTTATTTTCTCAAAAGTGACATCTTTCAAGCCCTAACTAGATCATGCTTCACTAGTTTGTTCAATTGTTTCATTCCAACATGACCAAGCCTTCTATGCCATAACCAACCCAAACTTCACTTAGAGATCAAACATGTTGACAATTGAGTTTCACTAGCATTGAAATTCACAAGATATAGGTTGTCATATCTAAAGCCTTTGAATATCAAATTTGATCCATCAACACTAACAATTTCAACATCATCAACCCCAAATATGCACTTGAAACTGAGATCACATAATTGTGCAACCGAGAGCAAATTGAAGTTCAAGCTTTCAACTAGCAACACATTTGAGGTGGACATGTTATTGGATATTACAATCTTACCAAGTCCTTTCACTTTTCCTTTCTTATTATCACCAAATGTGATTGCATCATAGCCACTATTTGCACTTGTGTTGAGAGAACCAAACATACTAGAATCCCCGGTCATATGTTGTGTGCATCCACTATCAAGCACCCAATGTCTTCCTACGGCTCTGTAATTGACCTAAAAAAGAGATCAATTTTTTTTAGGTACCCAATGTTGCTTGGGTCCTTGGAGGTTAGTGACTAAGCTTTTTGGTACCCAAATGGCCTTCTTCTTTGGACCCAACATGGATGTACCAACAAACTTAGCCTTCACACCATTTGAGCCCTTGGTAAGAATGTAGCAAGAATCAAACTTAATTGAGGATACATGGAGTTGGATTGCTTGCTTTTGCATTCATGCTCTAGATGACCAACTTGCTTGCATTTTGTGCAATACCGGCCATTTCTCTTCACAAAACTAGTCTTGTGAGGAGTAAAGGCGGTTTTGCCTTTCTTGGGGATATAACCCAATCCCTCTTTATGGAGAGATGCCCTTTGGCTACCGAAGCACATAAGCAAGCGATCCTTACCACCATAGACCTTAGCTAGGGAGTGATTGAGCTTTTTAACCTCCTCCTTTAGGTTCTTGTATGATGATTCTTTCTTTTCTTTCTTCTTCTTCTTCTCATGCTTGTCCTTCTTTTTGCCCTTGTGCTCATCATCACTAGAATGTGAGCAATAGGCCACCAAATGATCATTGATTCCACAATTGAAGCATCTTCTTGGCCCATCAAATTTCTTTGAATTCTTCTTTCTTCTTGCCCAGTAGCCCTTCTTCTTCATGAATTTTCTAAATCTTCTCACTAGAAGGGCCATCTCCTCATCACTCTCACTTGTGCTTGAAGGGTCTTCACTTGATTCTACTTTGACTTTGCCCTTACCCTTTGATGATGATGTGGCTTTGAATGCCACACTCTTCTTCTTCTCATTCTTGGAGTCTTCATCTTTTTCTTTCTTCTTCTTGTTGATCAACTCCTCCTTATCATCATCATCATCTCTATAAGCATCATCGGTCATCACTTCAGCAAGCACGTGGTTTGGTGTCAACTCACTCAAGGTAGTCTTCACCAACACCGTGATCAAGGTAGCAAACCTCTTGGGCAAGCTGTTGGCATTTCTTAACATCGTTACAAAAGATAGACTAAAAGTCCACCCTCGGCAACGGCGCCAGAAATGCTTGTTGGCGTTTCTTAGCATCACTACTAAAGATAGACTGAGTCTGTCCTTAATAATAATACTAGAAACGTAAGTTGACATTTCCAACCACCATTACTTTAGAAAGGTAACCCTTGGCCCTTAATGGCGCCGGCCTAGGTAATACAGTCTGGTAATAGCAGTTAGAAGTGCCGGATTGGCCTTCCTATCCGTCATTACTTACGATATGCAAAACTGTGACACGGCGCCGTGGGGTGCACAAGAATTACAATCCTTAAGTAATGGTACTTAGGTACGCCAATCGATAGCTCAGTAAGAAGTAAGATTACTCTGCAAGCACACAGAACTATCATTGTAGCATTTCAACCTGTGAGTATTCAAGGGTGTCGTATTTATAATTTTCCGTAGGAGGGCAATATGCATCAAGCGTGGTGTAAACATGATCACTTATTGAGTGCAATGGTAGGCATAGAGTAAACAGGAATAAAACATGATTTCAAAATAGTGGACACACATCTGGGTCAACCTCAAGGATAAAAAGGAAAAATAAACAATAAAAGAATATAACTAACTGAGCAGGCATTGGTCATATATAATTATTCAAAGAACTGCTAGCAACACATCTAATTAGCAAGTCTAGTATCAGGACTAAGTCTGAGGTGATAGGGAGATCCCCGCAGCTGGTCTGCCAGCCGATAGAGACTTTACGAACTCCTACTTCAATATCCAAACGTGGGGGAGTGCTAGGGATGGACAGGGCTGTCACCACCTGCCCACCTACCCCTCTGCCTGTGGGATACCGACATATTCACCGATCTCCGCATACCTGAGCACCATGCTCACGTACTTGGAAACAACTCCTAACCTCCGCGGACCCCAACCCTTCGGATTAACAGGCTAGGTTAAGAGCAACCAAGAAGGCACGACGAACCATCACCTCATTCCTAGTTCTTCCTCTATTCATACTAATTTGATGAACAATGAAGAACGATAATGAACAAGTCAAGAACATGACACATAAACTATATTCTAGTCCATATATTATGCTCATAACAAGATCATAACTTTGCTCTAGTTCATATGCATGATCATATAAATAAGATAAGAACTTGCTCATGGAAGAAGACTGAATTGTATTCATACCAAGATGATCCTTTTCTTCCAAGGAGACAAGCTCTCCTTGATAGCTCTTGCCTTGCTCACAAACTACTAGTACTACTCTAAAGATATAAGTGGGAGGTGTGAGGTAGATGACTCCAAAATGATGTGTGTGTTGAATGAAAAGAGCACCATCTATTTATAGTTGAACTAGGACGGTTTGGCGTCTTTAAACTTGGAAGGAGGTGAAACCGGCCTTGGGAAACCGCCTAGAGCACCACCACCGAAGACTGGGCCCGGGAGGCCTCACCAGGGGGGCGGCCGCACCTGGGGGCGGTCGGTCCCCTGAGTGGGCCCGCTGGCCACTGCCTTCTGGTGGTCGGTTTCTCTCATGGCCTGGGCCTCTCCCGTGGTTACGATCAGGCCTAGATATGCATCGAAGGTGGGCTTCTTTATTATTCTTGTTTGCGCATTTGCTGAATACGTCTTTGGCTTTTGCGCTTTCTTCATGATGTTTGTGCATTTCCACTTGTTACACCATTAAACCTGCAAAATATGAATACTAGGGGTACAAGTGGAACTTGTTAGTAGTAAAGGCATATGTGCTAGAATATGATTGTCTTTCTTCTTTTTAGTCTAAGTTGGCAGCATACAAATGAACCTTTAGGACTGCCAACACGAGCTCTTCAAGAACTTCATGGAGAAGTCACTATCCTTCACTTCTTCACCAACCGCCTTGAGCTCATTCACTATCACTTGCAATCTTTGAAACATTTCGGCCACACTCTCATCTTCCTTCATCTTGAAGCTAGCAAACTTGTCCTTGAGGATATATGCTCTTGCGGTCTTCACACCCTTGGTGCCCTCATATGACTCCTCAAGCTTCTTTCAAGCTTCATGAGCACTCTCAATGCTCTTGATTTGCTCAAAGACCTTCTCATTTACGGTCTTATGGATAGCACAAACTTGCAATGTCATTGAGTTGGAGAAACTTCTCTTCGGCAGTTGTGGGATTGGCCGCATTGGCAATCTCAATCTTGGTCTCCACAACTTTCCAAACCTCTCTATTGATTGACTTGATGTGTGAGGTCATCTTGCTCTTCCCAATATGCATAATTTGTGCCATCAAATTAGGGTGGCTTCTTGGTGTTGTTGATGTGAATGTTGAGTTGAGCCATCTTGTCACCGTAGGTTGTTAAGCCTCAAATCAACGGTGCCTCGGCTCTGATACCACTTGAAAGGTCCTAAATGGATAGAGGGGGTGAATAGCCTATAAAAATTTCTACAAACAATACTCAAGCAAAGTAGTTAGACAAAGATGAGGCGAAGCGAATATTGCGCTAGCCTACTAAAAAGATGCAAGCCACCTAACCGTTCTAGGCTATTGTCTCTAATTCACACACAAGAAGCAAAGTCACTACTCTACTCTACTCCTAGGTGAATGTTTATGATAGTTATACCATGTTTTTACCCCATCAAAACCGTCAACAAGACATTCTTTCTAGAAGGAAACCACCAAACATATAGTGACTTAGGTACAAATAACTTGGTTCCACGTGTACTTGTCATTATTTGGTTGCAGGCACTCAGAACAGGTACTTTTTAGTATTCGGAAGCTCCATATGAAGGTTGGGTAACCAACCAAGTATGGCCAAATGACAAACCAACTTCACGATCGCTAATATCATAGCTTTTGGAGACAATGTGCAAAAGATGGGCACAATGATGGGGTCGGCCGACCCCACCTTGGGCAAGCCAGCACCACCATTGTGCTTAGAATTGCATGAAGAAGCCACCTACAGAAGACGGACCGTTGATTCCACCAAAGGTGGGTCGGCCGACCCCACCTTTGTGGGCCCAGAAGCTCAGCTTCACTCCAACGAGGTAGGGACACCTTCTAGAAGACCCTAGCTGGGCCCACATGCCATAGGGGGGCGGCCGACCCCCTCCTTGGGCCCAGCCAGGTCAGTTGAACCTCCACCGCCTTCCTCATGTTGAACACGTGATGGAAAAGCTCCAACCTTGATCCTAAGGCGGTTATATGACAGTTTGATCCAACGGTGCATGATGGAGGTCACGCGGAATGATGACATGGCAGTGGAGTAGCCTCTACTCCACCTCCCCTATAAAAACCCCCCATAGGTCTTCACTTTAGAGCATGATTCATAGGAGACACCACTATGTAGTAGCTTTAGCTCTGCTATAGTGCTGTGCTAGTTGGGGGAGAGTGAGGAAAGTCTTCAGGAGAAAGTCCCGAGCCTGTCGGGAATCTTCTCCAAGGTGTACCTCAGCGGATGTGAATCTTCAAGCAAGTTTTACATCTGAGTCCTTCTGAGTATTTGATATTCTGGTTCTGCTACTTTAAGTATTACTTGCTTTACTTGTACATTGGTCTACTTAGTGAAGTGCTCTAGTCTCTCGAGAAGGCTAGAGTAGTAAGTGTAGTGTAGATGTGGTGTCTAGGCTATATCTTACCAGTGTAGGCCGGTTGTCGCACGGATTGTTTGTGGGTGCCAGCAAGTGGTGACAGCCTTGTCTGGTCTTTGTATCCCACCACGTGTGTTAGACAAGTTATTAAAACGGCAGGGCATCAATACAACAGCATAGTCACCTCGGGGGGAGTTATATCTCCTCCTGTTTCGCCTATCGCCTCTTGTAAAGGGAGGAGGTGGTAAACCTCTTTATACTTAGAACGCCAAGACCAGATATCTTTGCTGCATTAGAACCTCTCTACCTAGTTATCATAGATCCTTTGTCTCATCACTGGACGACCTTGAACCTAGTTAGAACACTTCACGTTCCCTGTGGAAAATACGATACCTGGAATACTCCCGATGAAGGCTACATTGACTACCGTACGCTTGCGGTATATCCGTTTGCCACTTCTGGTGTCAACAAGCTTTCTGGCGCCGTTGCCGGGGAACTGTAGCTGTCTTAATTAGAATCGAGTCGTCCGAGTTATCCTTCTTTTATCTTTCTTTTATTCTTATCCTTTTCGCACCATGAACCAATCGACCATCTCTCATCTTGCCGCTCCAAAGGGCGCTTGTTTGGAGCCACCAGTATCATCACAACCCATTCTTTCTCCTAGCTATGAGCTTCACCCTAATTTCATAGCTAAGGTTCATGAACAATCTTTTGATGGGGAAGAAGATGAAAACCCCTACACTCACTTACGTGATTTTGAGCAATTGTGTTCATGTCTTCAAATTGGAGGCATGACCCGAGATACCTTGAAATGGAAGCTATTCCCGTTCTCTTTGACTGGGAGCAGCTAAACATTGGTATGCTCGACACGTAGAGAGTGCACATGGAGAGTGGGAAAGCCTTCAATCCAAATTCTGCTTAGCTTCTTCCCTATCTCTCATGTTGTTCATCTTCGAATTAAGATCCTAACCTTCAAACACAAGGAGAAGGAGACTCTAGGTGCGGCATGGGCCCGTTTCACAGATCTAGTATCCCTTGGCTTTGATCTTGCTATAACCGAGTCAACATTGTTACAATATTTTTACCTCGGTCTTAGCAAAGATTCCGCATGATTCCTTGATATATCTTCTGGAGGAGCATTCCTTCGTTGTACCGTTGGTGAAGGGAAGAAACTTCTTGCTAAAATTCTTGAAAACACTCCCCACACCCAATGGTATAATGAACCTCCTAAGGAAGAAAAGGAATTAATCCTCGAGCAAAAAGAAATCTCGATAGCCGAATCAAAATTAGTCCTATCCAAAGATTCCGCCATCGACCCTGAACCACATATATTACAAATATCGAAGGAGGAAGAAATCCATCCTCCAAACCACTCCTTCAATTTTGAGGCTAAACTTTTAGATGATCTTGCTAGTTTTTGGAATACCCCTAATCATCCTATCCAAAAGAGACCTTCCAAGAGACACCGCTCAAACCCTCACAATAAGAGATCTCTTCAAAAACCTCCCAAAACAGCATCACTTTCTGCCTCGAGTTCTCACGTAGCACACGGGGCAAAACCTAGGATCTTGGATGAACTTCCAAAAGGAATGCTGATTGTGCCCATAGAAGGAGAGCCAAAATGCCTAGAAGAAAAATCTACCGTCTCCTCTTCTATTCCCACATCCGCCATGTCCTTTGAACCCATTTCTAAACTCATCCTTGATCCTGATGACCCCAATGGTGCCCTTCCTTCAAAGTATTATGATGATCCAGTCATTGACTCTGGAGATTCATTAAGAGACCCAAGGCATGGGAGTCATCAGGCCCATAAATATGACCAAAAAGAGCAACAACAACGGTTAGTGAACCTATCTACCGTTGTAAGTAAAGAGTGGTTAGATGAGGCTGAAATATCAATGAAGGTTGCTAAAATGCCCACTCATGTAAGAAGGATATCTTGTCACGTAATGCGCATTTATAGCAAAATTTGCTATGATCCTAGCCTGGGCATCAACGTCATTCCTCATTTCCATGTTCAATGTTCATCAAAAAATCAGCTACTCCATTCACAAAAGTGTCTTAGTCTCCCCAATGGTCAAGTCCTTGATTGTTTAGGAGTTCTTCAAGACGTACCTGTGGTGATTGATGATCTAAAGATCTCCCTAGATTTCCACATCTTTGACCTTCCTGGACTTTCCTTTCATCTCACATTCATTGTAAGGTCAATCATGCGAATCTTGGAGGACATTGGAAACGAGAAGCTTGGTCATAGAATAGGTGACGATTATCTATCTGTTTGGTCTTTCCAACCTCTTAGCACAAGGGTAGAATCTGATCTTGTTCTTTATCCAAGGGGTGTGCTTAAGATGATTCCACAAGCAACCATGACATATCCAAGTCTTGAGGAGGATTTGGAATGTCATGAGAAGAAAATTGCTCACCCACTCTTTGAGATAGAGAATTTCATCAATAAGCATGGAAATTATCCTTTGATCCTCTCATCAAGTCCTTGCTCATTTGAGAAATCTCCCAACTCAATCTTTCTTTCTACCACTACCCAACAAGAGATCTATAACCCCTTCACCCTTCTTCTTTCTAAAATCTCTGCAAGAGAGGTTGTAGATGTGTTTGTCTATCATAAGTTCTTCAAATCTCGTAGTGGTATGAGTTCTTACAGTTAGGCCCCCACAAGTTGGCTTCAAATTAACATCATGTAACTTGTGTGCCTAACTTGAGTAGATTAGTGAAGACTTGTGGTTCTACTGGTGTGTTGCCACCAGTAGAACCCCTGCACTTGATGTTGTCTTGGTTTTCATGACTCAGGACACACCTTACACCAAGTGTGAGGGGGGTCATATGACCTCCTTGAACACATTTGGGTGTTGAAGGATATCCGGAGCAAAAAGCATCAGTGCAGGAACACATCATTAGAGGTTAGAATGCACAAGGAAAGAACCAAAGTGGCTGGAGCCTCTAAGGTAGGGTCGGCCGACCCCATCATGGGACTCTTAGCCCACCAGTCAACCTCCACTACGTTGAGACATACTTCTTGACTGGTTTGACACTTTCCCTTCTTCTTGTTTAGTGCATTCCTCTTATTTTTGTTTTCAACCCTCTAAAATAAAAAAAAATGTTTCTTGTCTTCACCACTCATGCTCTTGTCTCTAGTAGAATGAATCTTGTATATTATCTCATGCCTCCTTTTTCTATGTTAGCATGCCTTGGTTTGGGTGTACTGATTGTTCAAACGATCATACCTCCATTGTCTCTTTAGATAAGCGTGGTGCTTAGGTTGAATAGGCTATCTTAATCAAACAAGACATGGTGTTAAGCTTGATTATTGAATCACACATGCTTGCATGGAATTTGGTTGCACTTTTGGACTAACCCTTGTAACAATAACCTCGACATCTCTATGGGTAAGTCATAAGATCATTCAGGGAGATAGATTGAGGTCCCCATGGTCAAAAGTCAAGTTGTTTGGGCAAGGAGAACTTCGATGCAACTGGGAAGGACCACTGCTACAACTCATCATCTTTAAGGTAAGTGGCCACCTTCTTAGAGTCTTCCATGAACATGAACCATTGAAGAAGAAGTTGACATGCTAGAATTCATCCTTGACAATGATTTGACACAACTAAAATCTACATGTCTTTACTTCTTTCATTTCTTTATGGTTTGAGCACTAGTCTAGAATGCTCAGACTAGTCTCCATGTCAAAATTGGGCCCAAGAAGCCTCCAAACATGGGTCGGGCGCCCCACTCTTGGTGGCCAAGTTCTGGCAAACCACTTCTTGCCTCGAGGGAAGCCTAAATCCAAAACCTGTTCGCACCGAACCATCCAAAGGGGGGTCGGACGACCTAGGTTTGGCACGTAACCTGAGCCAACATTCCCGAAATCCATTGAGAAGAGTTCAGAGAGCCTTGGGCTAGCTCTATCTAGTCTGGTTCTACAAGATAGGGGTCGGGCGACCCACACTTGGGCTCCCGTGCCTGATCCGTTTGCTCTAGAATGTTGTGCCAACGTCCCCCCGTTACTCCCTCTTCAAACTCTCGCGAGTTCGGATGGGGAGAATGTTGGCACACCTCCGTTTAACCTCTCCTCCTCTATTTCTTTTTTCCACTTCTCCTCATCCAAACTCTAGTATTTCCCAACCTCCTTTGTACCTCACAAGTCTCTAAGAGAGACTCCAACATGGCCCCCACCAGTGAAAATGCCATGTTCCTTGGGTAATGGCCCCTTCAATCCTAGAGATCACTTTTCAAGACCCTAAACGTCGCCATAGAGGTCAAGGTGCTTGAGGTTGATCCCTACGGAGTATACCAGCCCCTACATGCCTTCGACGCCCACCTTTCATGGAGAACCACAAGGTCATTGGTGATGGGCTAGAACAAGGGAAGATGTTTGTTCCTCAGCTAACATACGAGGAGAAGAAGTAGTTCTGTGAGTAATGAAACTCCACTAGTTCCCCAAAGACCACCTAGTGGAACGTTAATCCTCTATGATCAACGGGGCCATCAAGGCACTTTGAGGATGATCGCACCAAGAAGAATGCCATGGAGAAGTTCCTTTGTGTGGTTTCCACATCTAGGAACGACAATAGTGCCTTAGAGGACCAAGTAGCGGAGTTGAAAACGGCTCACTTGAATTTAGAAGACAACTTCCACACTCTTCGCATTAGCACTAGTGCGAAGATGAAGTGTATGTCTAAGGCCATAAGGCGTGAAGGTCATTCACTTTTCACGATAGATATCTTTAAAAAAAATTCTTCACAAATAAGAAAGGCACTTAGTTAGGTTTATTTCCTAGTAATTTGTGCCTATGTTTAATAAAATTTTGGTTCTGCTAGTGTGTTGCCACCAGCAGGGCCCCTGCACTTGACATTTCATTTGTCTCTCTAATCCAGTATGCAGAAAGCCAAGTGTGGGGGGAGGTCGGTGACCTCCCCAACATACTTCTGAACGCACCATGATGATGTTCATAATGATACACGTCTGCTTGACAAACCTGTTCCAAGAAGCCTTTAAATGCAGGTCAGGCGACGGGCACATGAACACAAAACAGAAAAACGCAAGTGCAGGAGCACCTTCAAAGGTGAGGATTCTATTGGTGATCACTGGAGTGGCCAGAAGCTCCATGGTGGGGTCGACCGACCCCACCTGGGACCTCTGGGCCCACCAGTCAGCATCCACCTAGCATCTACTTGCTTCCTGACTGGTTTGCCACTCCTACTCCCCTCTGTTCTTTCATTTTTACTTTTTATTCGCTTTCCTTAGATGAAATAAAATAAAAAATAAAAACAAGAAGACTTGCATCTAAAAATAAAAAGTGACATGATTTATGACATTTAAAGGGTAGAAGCGTCACAAAGTTTAATTCATGCATATGCTTATACTTGTGGGTCACATATCTTGATAGGAATATCATATTGACTTAGTTGTTGATAAATGTGATATAGTTCTTAGCTCATGATTCATACCTTTTCCATTCAAAGTGCTTAGAGATTTATTTTTAAAAATGTCATAAAACCATAGTGTCACTCACTCCTCAATAGTAAGAAAATTCCTACCAAAACCATATATGATCATACCATGATCAAAACCCCTTCTAGTCATGCTATTTGCAGTTGCTTTGAGTTTGGTCAAATCTTGTTGACCCTTGTTGAGAACTATGTCATAGTCCCAAGATCAAGATCACATACACGCCACATATACACATGCTACTTCTACACTGAAAGTACGCAAAAACATGCCATCCATCTCCATCATAAATATGCTCCACGCTTTAAAGTTTAGAATATCTCTTTGAGTATGACTTGGTAAATGAGACACAAAGGCTATTCAAAAAAGTGGACACATGGAGGTCCATTACATTGAAAAAGAAGAAAAAGAAGAAAAAAAAATGCTAGCCATGTCTCAAATAAAATAAGTAGAGAGAGATCTTATCAAATAAAGGAGCAATACATTCCATCATTTTTCACACACTTGCACATCTTGATCTAGGATTATGACAGTCTTCTCTTTGAATCCTTGTTTTGACTTTACAATATATGCAATGCAAGTATGCTATCTTATCCCTACCTGAGCCCCACATAAGTTTGATAGATGTAGGATGAAACAAAAGAAGGCAGTCTTATGCTATGCCTTGGTGAGAAATCATATACTTACTGAGTGATTTGAAAGTACTTTTGAGGAGTAAGAATGAACTATGTGCTTTCTTTAAAATCATTATCAAAAACTCTAAGTGCTAAGGATATGAAAATGGAAAGATGACTCTGCTTTGAGAACTGTTCCATTTTTCAACATCCGAAGGATATATGATAGGCAGTACCACATAACCCACATGTATGAGATATGTCTTGAGTAAAGATTTGTGTTTGCTAATACCTTGAAAATGTTATAATCATATTTTATCATTCTCTCTAACCTTTGCTTGAGGACGAGCAAAGACTTAAGTGTGGGGGATCTTATTAACGGTAGTTATACCATGTTTTTACCCCATCAAAACCTTCAACATGACATTCTTTCTGGAAGAAAACTACAAAACACATAGTGACTTAGGTACAAATAACTTGGTTCCACATGTACTTGTCATTATTTAGTTGCAGGCACTCAGAACAGGTACTTTTCAGTGTCCAAAAGCTCCATATAAAGGTTGGGAAACCAACCAAGTATGGCCAAATGACAAACCAACTTCACGATCATTAATATCATAGCTTCTGGAGACAATGTGCAAAAGAAGGGCACAATGATGGGGTCAGCCGACCCCACCTTGGGCAAGCCAGCACCACCATTGTGCTTAGAATTGCATGAAGAAGCCACCTCTAGAAGATGGACCTTTCATTCCACCAAAGGTGGGTCAGCCGACCCCACCTTCGTGGGCCCAGAAGCTTAGCTTCACTCTAGGGAGGTGGGGACACTTTAGAAGACCCTAGCTGGGCCCACCTGCCATAGGGTGGTCGGCCGACCCCCTCCTTGGGCCCAACCAGGTAAGTTGAACCTCCACCGCCTTCCTCATGTTGAACACGTGATGGAAAAGCTCCACCCTTGATCCTAAGGTGGTTATATGATGGTTTGATCCAACGGTGCATGATGGAGGTCACGCGGATTGATGACATGGCAGTGGAGTAGCCTCTACTCCACCTCCTCCGGTAAATACCCCCATAGGTCTTCACTTTGGAGCATGATTCATAGGAGAAACCACTATGTAGTAGCTTTATCTCTGCTATAGTGCTGTACTAGTTGGGAGAGAGTGAGGGAAGTTTTCAGGAGAAAGACCCGGGCTTGTCAGGAATCTTCTCCAAGGTGTACCTCAGCGGATGCGAATCTTCAAGCAAGTTTTACATCTGAGTCCTTCTGAGTATTTGATATTTTGGTTCTGGTACTTTAAGTATATACTTGCTTTACTTGTACATTGCTTTACTTAGTGAAGTGCTCTAGTCTCTCGAGAAGGTTAGAGTAGTAAGTGTAGTGTAGACGTGGTGTCTAGGCTATTTCTTACCAGTGTAGGCCGGTTGTCGCACGGATTGTTTGTGGGTGCCAGCAAGTGGTGACAGCCTTGTCTAGTCTTAGTATCCCACCACGTGTGTAAGACAAGTTATTAAAATGGTAGGGCATCAATACAACAGAATAGTCGCCTCGGGGGGAGTTATATCTTCTCCTGTTTCGCCTATCGCCTCTTGTAAAGGGAGGAGGTGGTAAACCTTTTTATACTTAGAATGCCAAGACCAGATATCTTTGCTGCATTAGAACCTCTCTACCTAGTTATCATAGATCCTTTGTCTCATCACTGGACGGCCTTAAACCTAGTTAGAACACTTCACGTTCTCTGTGGAAAATACGATACCTGGAATACTCCCGGTGAAGGCTACATTGACTACCGTACGCTTGCGGTATATCTGTTTGCCACTTCTGGTGTCAACAAACTTTCTGGCGCCGTTGCCGAGAAACGGTAGCTGTCTTAATTAGAATTGAGTCGTCCGAGTTATCCTTCTTTTATCTTTCTTTTATTCTTATCCTTTCCGCACCATGAACCAATCAACCATCTCTCATCTTGCCGCTCCAAAGGGCGCTTGTTTGGAGCCACCACCATCATCACAACCCATTCTTTCTCCTAGCTATGAGCTTCGCCCTAATTTCATAGCTAAGGTTCAGGAACAATCTTTTGCTGGGGAAGAAGATGAAAACCCCTACACTCACTTACATGATTTTGAGCAATTGTGTTCATGTCTTCAAATTGGAGGCATGACACGAGATACCTTGAAATGGAAGCTAGTCCCGTTCTCTTTGACGGGAGCAGCTAAACATTGGTATGCTCGACACGTAGAGAGTGCACATGGAGAGTGGGAAAGCCTTCAATCCAAATTCTGCTTAGCTTTCTTCCCTATCTCTCTTGTTGTTCATCTTCGAAATAAGATCCTAACCTTCAAACACAAGGAGAAGGAGACTCTAGGTGCGGCATGGGCCCGTTTCATAGATCTAGTATCCCTTGGTCCTGATCTTGCTATAACCGAGCCAACATTGTTACAACATTTTTACCTCGGTCTTAGCAAAGATTCCGCACGATTCCTTGATATATCTTCTGGAGGAGCATTCCTTCGTTGTACCGTTGGTGAAGGGAAGAAACTTCTTGCTAAAATTCTTGAAAACACTCCCCACACCCAATGGTATAATGAACCTCCTAAGGAAGAAAAGGAATTAATCCTCGAGCAAAAAGAAATCTCGATAGCCGAATCAAAATCAGTCCCATCCAAAGATTTCGCCATCGACCCTAAACCACATATACCACAAATATCAAAGGAGGAAGAAATCCATCCTCCAAACCACTCCTTCGATTTCGAGGCTAAACTTTTAGATGATCTTGCTAGTTTTGGGAATACCCCTAATCATCCTATCCAGAAGAGACCTTCCTAGAGACACCGCTCAAACCCTCACAAGAAGAGATATCTTCAGAAACCTCCCAAAACAGCATCACTTTCTGCCTCGAGTTCTCACGTAGCACACAGGGCAAAACCTAGGATCTTGGATGAACTTCCAAAAGGAATGCTGATTGTGCCCATAGAAGGAGAGCCAAAATGCCTAGAAGAAAAATCTACCGTCTCCTCTTCTATTCCCACATCCGCCATGTCCTTTGAACCCATTTCTAAACTCATCCTTGATTCTGATGACCCCAATGGTGCCCTTCCTTCAAAGTATTATGATGATCCAGTCATTGACTCTGGGGATTAATTAAGAGACCCAAGGCATGGGAGTCATCAAGCCCATAAATATGACCAAAAAGAGTAAAAACAACGGTTAGTGATCCTATCTACCGTTGTAAGTAAAGAGTGGTTAGATGAGGCTGAAATATCAATGAAGGTTGCTAAAATGCCCACTCAAGTAAGAAGGATATCTTGTCACGTAATGCGCATTTATAGCAAAATTTGGTATGATCCTAGCCTCGGCATCAACATTGGTTTACTTAGTGAAGTGCTCTAGTCTCTCGAGAAGGTTAGAGTAGTAAGTGTAGTGTAGATGTGGTGTCTAGGCTATATCTTACCAGTGTAGGCCGCTTGTCGCACGGATTGTTTGTGGGTGCCAGCAAGTGGTGACAGCCTTGTCTGGTCTTAATATCCCACCACATGTGTAAGACAAGTTATTAAAACAGCAGAGCATCAATACAATAGCATAGCCGCCTCGGGAGGAGTTTTATCTCCTCCTGTTTTGCCTATCGCCTCTTGTAAAGGGAGGAGGTGGTAAACCTCTTTATACTTAGAACGCCAAGACCAGATATCTTTGCTGCATTAGAACCTCTCTACCTAGTTATCATAGATCCTTTGTCTCATCACTGGACGGCCTTGAACCTAGTTAGAACACTTCATGTTCCCTATGGAAAATACGATACCTGGAATACTCCCGGTGAAGGCTACATTGACTACCGTACACTTGCGGTATATCCGTTTGCCACTTCTAGTGTCAACAGTGAACAACTACACTAGAGAGCTAAACAAATGTAAATACAACAATGTAAAGGAGTGAGAGGATGAGTTTTATACCACCGGTGAAGAGTAGATAAACTAATCAATCAACACAAATGAAATCCTCGGAAAGAGAGTTGACACAATGATTTTTTACCGAGGTTCACTTGCTTGCCAGCAAGCTACGTCCTCGTGGTAGCGATACACCCACTTGGAGGTTCACGCGCTAATTTGGCATCACACGCCAAACCCTTGTCAAGGGTGCCGCACAACCAACACAAGATGGGGATCCACAAGCTACAAGCAATCCACTAGAGTAGCCAATTACGATCTCCCGTGGGGAAGGCTCAAGAACCCCTTACAACTTCACCGATCGGAGGCGAAGACAAACACCAATTCCCCTCAACGATCCTCGCTGTTCCAAGCAGTTTAGGAGTCGGCAAACTCCAAGACTAACAAGAGAATCCGCTGCGAAAAACACTCACCAAGTGCCTCTAGATGATCACAGTCATGCAATGCACTTGATGCTCTCCAATCTCACCAAATGATGATCTCAATCAAGTGGAAGGTGTGAGAAAGGAGTGGAGAGGCTCACTAGTAAGTAGGAGTGATTAGAATGGCCAAGAGAGAGCACAAGCCAGCAAACCGACTATAAATACTCCCCTCACTCAAACCTAGCCGTTAGGCCTCTCTGCATGGCGTTGGACGAAAGCGTCGAACGCCCGCGCGTCCCACTGTCGGACCATTGTCCATGGTCCAACACCCTGGATACGTGCCTCGTGTCCCTAACCGTTTAAAGTCGAACGTTAGATCACAACGGCTCTTTTCTCCTACCAAAATAGACTGTCGGACTCTCGCGCCGTTGGACTAAAAGTCACCACCGTCCGACGCTTCCAGAGAAGGACAGAGAGCACAAACCGTCGTCGGACGAAGTCCGACGAACACCGTTGGACCAATGAAGCTATCTGTCCGACGTTTCCAGAGAGCAACCCGAGAGCTCCAAGCACCGTCGGACGCTGTCCGACGCCCAGCGTCGGACCAACACCTGACGTCCGACGCCGTGAACTTGGCACGCCGCGTAGTCAGCTAGAACTTGAACTCTGCTTGCCACACCGTCGGACCGTGAACCCATGGTCCAACGCTCACTTTCTGCCCATCCAACGCTCTCAGACAGAGCAGAATGAGGGTTAGCCGTCGAACGCAAGTCAATGGTCTGACGCTCTCCGTGGTTAGCGTCCGACGCTTGTTTTTCTAAATAAACTTCTCCCAAACCCTCTCTAACCCTTAAACTTCACCCTGATTCTAAAGGTGCTAACACTCCAAAGCGTCTCTCACTTTAGTGCACGTGTGTTAGCATTTTTCAAAGAGTTTTCCACGGGTTTTGTTAGTGTCACTAGCATCTACATGCATATGCAATGAATATGAACACCTGGTGGCACTTGATAACCGCATTTCACAAACGATTTCTCCCCTCTTGATAGTATGGCTATCTATCGTAAATGTGATCACTCCCTCTATGGAGTCTTGATCACCAAAAGCAATGGGCTCCTATATGTTATACCTTTGCCTTGAGCTTTGAGCTTTCTCCATCTTCCACCTATCACTTGATGAAGCTTGTGGACTCCTTTGATGATGGACATATACCATTTGCATGGATGTCGTCATTGCCCTTCACTTGTGGTGTCCACTGACTTGGTCCTTTGCTCCATCTTGTTGTTTGCTAATTGTTCTCATGAAACACTTAGAGTAAAACATTAGCAAACTAGGTTTCATCAATTACCCAAAACCAAACATGGGCTTTCACACTCCGGTGAGACCCTGGAACTCTCGGGTGCTGCATGACGGCTAGTTTGTTTGGCATTTTGAGCACCGGACAACCACCGGACGCGTGCGGTGTGAACAAACTGCGCGTCCGGTTCGTGCGCAGTGAGGCAAATGAAGGGCGGTAACAGCTCTATTTCTTTGAGGGCTATAAATTAGAGGTGAGGGCCAGCAAGAGAGGTTGTTGAGCACCTTGGGAATGTGTTTCACTTTCTTGTGCTTGGCTTGGTGCCCTCCTACTCACTTGTGCTAATTGACATCGCATTTGGGAGTGAGAGATCGATCGTTATTGCATTGTATTGTGAGTTTGCTTCGAGTGGCACTAGGTGATCAAGTTGCAAGCCGGTGGTGCTTGTTACTCTTGGAGGTCGCCACCTCCTACACGGCTTGGTTGCGAGAGGCTCCGTGTAAGCAAGCAAGGAGATTGTGCTTGGCTCTGGAGCAAGATTGTGAGGGGTTGGAGCTCACCCGACTGGAGATCACGAAGAGCATCGCTAGTAGAGTGAGACGAGAAGAGCGACAAGTGGTCCGGCCAAGTCAAGTGCTGGAGCTTGTGGTAAGCACTCCACATGGGAGAGTGTGACTTGCGGGTCACCACTAGTAAGAGGACCGGAGGCATCCTTGGAGCTTGTCTCAATAGAGGACGTAGCTTGTGGCGACAAGTGAACCTCCGGAAAATAAATCATTGTGTCAACATCTTCCCATCCTTCGCGGTGGTTTGCTCCCTTTGACACAAGTTATTTATTTTGTGCTTTACTTTACTTGTGTAGTTGTAGTTGCTCTTGTGAGATCGGTTAGCTTGTGTAGCTTGCCACTCACGTTCTTAGCTTGTGTAGCTTAGAACTAGTGTCTTGCTTAGTTTGTGTAGCTAAGCAAGTTGCGCTCCTTGATTAGGATTGTGTATCCATGTCACTGAGAACGTAGTGAGCTTAGGTGCTTAGTGCGCTTTTGCTTGCTAGTTGGTAGGAGCTCCCCAGTGTTTTAAAGTACTAGTTCTTAGGTTTGTGTGACCTTATGCAATAATGGTTTAGGGAAGCTCAAGCTAGGCTTGCATCTTTGTTTCTAACTAGGATCTTTGACAAGGTGCTTAGAGTTATAGTTAGAGGGGTGAATCATTGCTAGAACCGAATAGGTTTTATTCCGACGCGATTAGTTGTTAAAAGGGGCTATTCACCCCTCTAGTCCGCCATCTCGACCCTACACGTGGTATCAGAGCTTGGTCTCTCATTTGAGGTCTTAACCGACCCGCGAGGATGGCGACCTATGGGCTAGATGTTGAGTGTCCATACAAATTTGATGGCACACACTTTGCACGTTGGAGAAATTGGATGGAATGCAATATTAAGTTTATTTCTCCTCAAATGTGGTGGATCGTAGATGTAGGCTTTTCCCATGCGATTGATGAGGACAATCCTACCGAAGCGCAAGGAAAATGCTTACAACTCGGTTACCAAGCTATTGACATGTTTTATAGAGGTTTGGATGATAGCATCTTTGGAAGGATCATGCATTTTGAGACCGCTCATGATATTTGGGCGTATCTCAATGAAAACTGTGGCAAGCTCTCCGATGATGAAGATGATGCCAAAGACATGAAGCTTGGTGATCAAGAGCACCTCCCCGACTCCATGATTGTGGAGAGTTGCTCCTCCACTTGGTCAAGTGATGGTGATGATGATGCTACTCCAAGATCACTTGACAAGGGAGTTGACAAAGCCACAAGTGATCTGGTTGATGATGCTACCCCGAGTTCACTTGATGATGGCTATGAGAGTGATGCATCAACAAGCTCTTCAACTTCATCACATTGCTCCACGTCACTCGGTGGCGGCAATGTATCACTTGGTAATGTGATTGTTGATTGTGATGATCCAAATTTTGAGCTTGTATGCAAACTCATTAATTCTTTAAGAAATGATATGAATAAAACAAAGAATTTGACAAATGAAAACTCATTTCTAAAGGACACATGTGAATAACAAAAGCATCTACTTTATGTCATGAGTTGTTCACATGAGGAACTAAAATTGACTCATGAGGAGTTTAGTGTTGCTCATGATAACTTGGTAAAGGACCATGATTTTCTCACTAAGGATCTTTTAAATGAAAAATCTAAAACTAGTGAGAGCTCATCACTTGGGACAAATGATCAATCACAAATTGCTACTAACCCTTGTGATGTAGGCATGAAGAATGTATCCACCTCATGTGATGATTTACTCTCTATGCCTTATTCTTCACTTCTGGATACTTGTTCTTCTTCTATGTCTTGTGAGACTAACCTTTTGAAGGAGAACAATGAGCTCAAAAGTCAAGTGAAAAATTGAGAAACACGATAGAGAGGTGGAACAACTCAAGTGCCACCCTCAACCATATGTTGGAGAACACAAGAACGATGGGCGACATGCGTGGTCTTGGCTTCAAGGCAAGCAAAGTCAACATACAAAGAAGCCAAGATACAAGTGGCATACACTTCAACAAGAGCAAGATCAAAGGCAAGAGATGGGGCAAGAGAACATATGAAAGAGAGATGAAGAAGCTAGAGCAAGAATGGCTTGCTCATTTCATGTGCTTCACATGCCATGAGATGGGTCACTTAGCTTCAACATGCCCCAACAAGCTCAAGTTGAAGAAGGAAGAAAAGAGGCTCACACGCTCATAAAGCTTATACAAGAGATTTGTGAGGCCTCAAGTGTAACAGAACCGCCTAAATCATGTGGCCCACAGGCACCTGTCATTGTCACTAATGACCTCTGACAGCCGGGCCCGTGTTCCAGATGATCTAGAAGGTCTTGCCGGGCTACATCAGTACCCGTTTCTCCGACAGGATCCCATTGCAAAGCCATTACAGAATTACAACATTTCATAATAAGATACATCAGAGTAAAAGTGCGGAAAGAGTACATAGTACTTAGATTACAAACCAGTTATCCAAATAGGATTTAAGTGCAGTTATTACAAACCATAATTAAAAGGCAGTAGCAGTGGAACAACGATACAACATACTTAGATAAATGACAACAGGAACCCTGCCCACGGGTCCAACTTCACTCTTCCTCACTTCCTTCCTGAATAATGGTCACACAGCAGGGAGCAAGGCAAACCTACTGCGGAGGTTCTCCTGCAATAAGGGTTAACAAACCCTAAATACTGGGGTACTCGGCAAGACTTACCTGACTAAACAAAATGGGGAGAAGACTCAGGAATGCAGGCTGAGGGGAGTTAAGGTAAGGCTTTAGCAAGAGTCAAAGTATTTTGCGGAAAAAAGCATTACTAATCCTACTTTCAATGTTTTACTAAATATTATTTTAACTCATAACAATAGGTCTCAGTTCTTTCCATGTGTCCTCCCAATTACTTATTCATTCTCAAAACATCCTAGTTTTGAACCACTCTTCACTGAATGGTTGTTGACACCAAAGGTGGCAAACGGATATACCGCAAGCGTACGGTAGTCAATGTAGCTTTCACCGGGAGTATTCGAGGTATCGTATTTTTCACGGGGAACGTGAAGTGTACTAACTAGATTCAAGGTTGTCAATAGGAATCAAAGGGGTTGGTGATCAAGGATAAAAGCTTGTAGGTATAGAGAGGCTCCTATCCAGCAAAAGATATCTGGTCTCGGCTTTCTAAGTATAAAGAGCTTAGTCAACTCCTGCCTTCACAAGAGGCGACAGGCGAAACAGCAGGAGACAAAACTCCTACCCGAGGCGGCTGTACTATTGTCTTGATGCCTTGCCGTTTTAATAACTTGTCTTACACACGTGGTGGACTACGAGGACCAGACAAGGCTGTCACCACTTGCTGGCTACCACAAACAATCCGTGCGACAAGTGGCCCACACTGATAAGATATAGCCTAGACACCACGTCTACACTATACTTACTACTCTAATCTTAGCTAGAGACTAGAGCACTTCACAAGTAAAGCAATGTGCAGGTGAAGACAGTATATACTTAAAGTACCAGAACCAGAATATTAAATGCTGGAAGAACTCAGATGGAAAACTTACTAGAAGCTTGAATCCGCTGAGGTACACCTCGAAGAAGACTCCCGATAGGCCCGGGGCCTTCTCCAGAGACTTCCCTCACTCTCTTCCCTCTTTACACTAACACTAATCTATATTGTACACTTGATACTTGATCCTTGATTGTTCTAAAGTGAAGGACTAGGGGGATATTTATAGGGGGATGAAGGGCAGCGCCACATCAGCGATCCGCGTACTTCTCCACTTCCACCCTTGGATCCACCGTCCTTGAAACCGCCTTGGATGGACGGCAGTGATGAAATGAGCACGTGGGAGGCATGCTGGAAGTCGGTGGAGTAAGGCGGTGGTCTGGGCCCACCATGGGCGGTTCGGCCGAACCACCACTGGCAGGTGGGCCCTGCTAGGACCTTCTAGAAGCCTTGTGATGTCAGTGAAGTGATGCCTGTGAGGTGGGTCCACCAAGTGTGGTTCGGCCGACCCACCTCTGGTGAGTTGGGCCCACCACCTTGGTGCCCACCTGTCATGGACTGAGACTGTATGATCCCCTTGTCTTTATCTTGTTGTTTCACACCTTGATCCGAGTGCTTTGCTCCTTAGCCATTGATTGAGAACACAATTGCGATCCAAAGGTGCAAATGGACTCCAGGGGGTGTGCCACGGATCGTGCCACGTCAACATGGCCACGAGGGCTCCCTACCTGGTTCGACTGAACCATAGGGTAGGGCCACGTGGCCTCTGCTCTCTTGCTTATCACTCCATTACTTGATTCCTTAAAGTTAGAGTGCCGGGGCCACTATTCATGGTTCGGCCGAATCATGAATAGTGGCCATCCAGTGCCCACTCGATCCTAAAGTGAAGTCCTTGAAGATTGTGACATTGTATTGCCATTTCGTCATAATTGGATTTGCATTATTTTTTCATCTTGGGCTTCTTAACTCTGAAATCACCTGTTTTGAGCACCTGCAAGAAAATACTAACATGTACATGTGGAACCAAGTTATTTGTACCTATGTTACTATGAGTTTGCTTATTTCTTCCCAAAAAGAGTGTTTTGTTGACGGTTATGATGGTAGAAAACATGGTATAAATACCGTCAACAAGACCCCCCACACTTAAGTCTTTGCTCGTCTTCGAGTAAAGGTTAGAAAAAGAGGTAGAAATGACATATCCAAGATAGTGGTGATCAAAGTTTTCATTTAGCACATAACTTATACTAGTGGGTTATGAGATATTGTCTAGCATATATTCTTGTGATGTTGAAAAATGGAATAACTCTCAAGGCAAAATCATCTTACTTTTTACCTTCTCAGTACTTAGAATTTTTGATATTGGTTTCAAAAAGAAGGCACATAGTTCATTCTTACTGCTCAAATAGTACTCTCAAGTCACTCAGTTGTGTTTGATTCCTTACCAAGGCATATCTTAAAGATACCTCCTTTGTTTTATCCTACATCTATCTGGCTTATGTGTAGTTCAGGTAGGAATAAGCATGGCATGCATACTTGCATGACATATATTGTAAAATCAAAACAAGGATCCAAGGAGAAAAATGTCATATACCTAGATTAAGATGTGCAAGTGTGTGGAAAGTGGTGAACTATAATGCTCCTTGATATGATCTCTCTCTACTTTGTTTTGGGACATGGCTACATTTTTCTTTTCTTTTTTATTCATGAGCCTGGACTTACTCAAATATATAATTTCTTTTTCTTGGACTTTCACTTGTCCATCTTTCTTTCTTTTTTTTCATTTTGCATAGCCATTGTCCCATTTTCTATATCAACTAAGAGAGATATTCATTGACCTTTAAAACATGGAGCAATTATTCAATGGAAATGGATGGCATGTTGTTGCGTACTTCCAGTGTAGAAGCTGCATATATGTGTGGTGTGTACGTGATCTTGATCTTTGGATTATGACATACTTCTCAACCAGGGTCAACAAGGTTTGATCGAACTCAAAGCAATTGCAAGCAGCATGGTTAGAATGAGTTTCAAACATAATGGTTATATATGGCTTTGGTAGGAATTTTCTGACTATTGAGGAGTAAGTGACACTATGGTTTTATGACGTTTTCAAAAATAAACTTCTAAGTACTTTGAATGGAAAAAGTATGATTCATGAGCCAAGAGTGATCTCACATTTATCAACATCTTAGTCAATATGATTTCCTATTAAGATATTTACCCACAAGCATAGGCATATGCATAAATTTGAACTTTGTGTCACTCCTACTCTTCAAATGTCATGAAATCTTATTCACTTTATTTTGGGATGCAAGGTTTCAAGTTTTTATTTTCATTTTTATCTAAAGACAAAGAAAGGAATTGAATAAATGCGAAATTTGAGAGGGGGAAAGGGTGCAAACCTGCCAGGGAGCATACCTTCGCTGCAGGGAGCCTGGCTGGTGGGATCAGGCCACATAGGATGGTTCGGCCGAACCACCAAATGTGCCGTTGTTCCACCGTTTGAATGTCCTCGTCTCAAGTTACACCTCTGCAAAGTTGTTCTACCACTGGACCTTATTTTGTGGTTCGTCCGAACCATGTTTTGTGAGTTTTGAGGTCCTGTTTGATCGAACAGATGTTTTGTGCACCGTTCCATGTTCGAAATTACCAATGGAGTTGTTGAGGGGGTCATCCGAACCCCCCCCACAATTGTTTCTTTTTATCTGATGACACAAGCAGCGAACAACATCAAGTGCAGGTGTTCTGCTGGTGGCAACACACCAACAGAACACAGAATAGTTTTATTCAATTTCTTAAAATGAAATGTAGGCAAGATAACAATTGTAAAAATCAAAAATTAAAAAGGGAAAACTAACTAATGCCTACTTTATTCTAAAGGAGTGCTAATCTAAGGAGAAGGTGGGTTTAGGATGTCCTCTTGCCCAATGGCTTTGGCTATACGCTTGAGCTTCGCATTATTGCTAATGCGGAGTGCGCGGAACTTGTCCTTCATATCTAGGTTTGCCATCCTAAGTTCTGACATCATCTCCTCTAATTCATTGTTCCTCTTCCTAAGACTAGTTACAATTTTCAGCATCTTCTCCATGTCACTTTTCTCCTTTCGATCATCCTCAAATTGGCCTGGTGGACCATTGATCGGTGGTGGATCCATCCTCCTCCGGATGCCAGAAGGCGAGTTGGAGTTGGAGTTAAGTGATTCCCTCAATTGCTTCTTTTCATCCGAATTGAGAGGGCGGACGAACACCTTCCCTACACCCAGCCCACCACCAATGATCTTGCGGCTTATGAACACGGTGGGAGTGGACGGGGTGTAGGAGCTGATGCTCCTTGACGAGTCCGTGTAGAGCGAGCTGAGGTGCCATTCCGGTACCTCCGGAGCCTTTCCCTTCAGTGCCTATGAGCTGGGGTGCCGTTCCGGTACCTAATCGGCGTAATCAGACCGAACAGGGGGCTTCCGGAGATCCCGACGCGGAGAGAGGGACCTGGGCGACGAAGTGGACCGAGGGGATGGCCGGGGGATGGTCGGCCGAACCCCCCTAGGGTCGGCCGAATCAGGCCTTCCCCCCGGTGACACTCCGGTCGGTGGTAGTGAATTCAGGGGCTCCACCTCCAGTACGTCGACAGCCATTGCCCTCTCAATGCTCTCAGTCAGTGATCTTTGAGGCTTGGAAGTGCCCTCTCACATGGGGATGATGGCGTTTTTGCTAGTGGGCGCCATGGTTGGGTTCTCTGGTGTCTCAAGGTTGGAGAAGGGATGCTGGAAGGAGAAGGAATGCAGGTGGAAAGAGGAAGAAGAAGAAGAAGAAGGAGAGGTTAAGAAGACGAGTGCCAACGTTCTCCTTTTCGAATTCGCGAGAGAACGCTGGGGGAACGTTGGCACAACGTACTGGATCGGATTGGTCACAACGGGTCGCGTAGGGTGGTTCGGGCGAACCATGGTTTGTCTGGTCTGGTCCTGGGAGTGTCACCACAAGCACCGCAAAAGGCCGAACCAGGTTTTGGGTCACCTGGCCATAACATCGTCTCCACATGCTCCCCTAGTGCACCCCTGTAATAGAACCGCCTAAATCACATGGCCCACAGGCACCTGTCATTGTCACTAATGACCTCTGACAGCCGGGCCCGTGTCCCAAATGATCTAAAAGGTACTGCCGGGCTACATTAGCGCCCAATTTCCTCCGACAGGATCCCATTGCGAAGCCATTACAGAATTACAACATTTCATAACAAATTACATCAGAGTAAAAGCGCGGAAAGATTATAAGGTACTTAGATTACAAACCATTTGTCCAGATAAGATTAAGGTGCAAATGTTACAGACCATAAATAAAATAAGTAGCAGTGGAATGACGATACAACATAATTAAGTATTTAATGATAAGAACCCTGCCCATGGGTTCAACCTTACTCCTCCTCACTTCCCTCCTGGACCACTGTCACACAATAGGGGGCGAGACAAACCTCCGACTGCTGTATCCCTGCAATGGGGTTAACAAACCCTGAGTACTGGGGTACTCCGCAAGACTTACCTGACTAAGAAAAAGGAATGAGACTCAGGAATGCAGACTGAAGGGAGTCAAGGTAAGGCTTGAGCAAGAGTCAAAGGTTTTGTAGAAAAGCATTACTATCCTAATTCAATATTTTACTCAATTTTATTTTAATCATAATCTATAATTCCAAATTCATTCTCATATGTCATCATACTTTCAAATTCTTTAATCATTCTCAAAACACCTAGTTCCGAACCACTTTTCAGTTGTAGGTCAAAGGATCAAGTCTCCATATCCGAGGAGTAACGACGATTCGAATCGATTAGTACCCAGCTGGGGATCCCTATCCACACTGCATATGTAGCACTTAAGCTTGCATACACCAACTCCGGCTACCACGGCTTTTCTACCCCTGAACTGGTCCTACACCACCCGAGAACACAGTACTCCTCTCCTCTCCAGGCACGCCGGCCACGAGGGTACACGCTGCTCTCGCCACTCTCCACTCCCAGTGCGTGGTTGTCGGTTCAAGTAGTAGAGCCACCGGAGTCAGAGCTTTCCGTAGTATGTGGCTAGTTACAAAGTCTTGATCACAGCAGGCCTACAATGAACGGTCCCTAATTCTTTTCCACTGGCGACATTGCATTGGGACTTTAACCCAAATACAAGTGTCCCAATGGTTTTCAAATCCCTTTCCCGCCGATGGTCAAGCATTGGGACTCTAACCCAAATTCACAACCAACGAACAAAAAACTCCTTTCCGTCGGTTACGATGCATTGGGGCTGCTACCCAAGTACACAGTCCCCGAACGGACTCATGTCCCTTTCTCCTTTCTCATGATTCATAGTTATCACATTCACATAGGCCAAAAATAGCCTTTTTATGCAAATCTAGATTGATTAAGCAGGGCTAAGCATTTTTGAACATTTGTTAACACCAGATTTTGGGCTGGGAGCCGATAGCCGATACTAAAGGGAGATAGCCGATACCAGAGGAAGATAGCCGATTTCGGAAGCAGACTCCGTCCAGCGGAAGGAAGGAAATAGCCGATTGCACGGTGAATCGGTTATCGGGCCAAGGTGACAGGAGGCGCGCAGCGTCGGTATTAATGACGTCATCCAGAGTCCGCGCCGCCAGGATGCGATCACGATCGGAGTCCGTTATGAAAGGGAAGTTGAGACTCCAAGTTACCTTAGATATAGGATAGTCTGTTAATTTCCTTATCTATTAATGAGTTGTAATTCGATTAGGACTCTACCTACGCTCAGGGTATAAATATAAGCCATCAGCCATTGTAAAACATACAACAACATCAATACAACACAACTTTTGGCTCCGGCCAACAAACCCTAGAGTCAGTCGAGTCCGGCGAGTTACTTCATCCAGGCTGGGTGTCATCCGGTGGACGCAGGCTTGCTTGTAAGTATCGTCAACCCCCTGTTAAACTATGTCCTTTTAGCGTCATCCGGTGGACGTGGAAGCATGGCGGACCAGGGTCCTTGCTAAGCTCTGTTTCTTTGGCGTCATCCGGTGGACGCGGGAAGCACAGTGAGTCAAGGATGATTCACGCTGGTTTACCCGATCAATCTGTGTTAACCGTCATCCGGTGGACGAGATGCAGATTAGAACGGTTTTCACGCGCGGATTAGTTATTGATTCGTGTTTGTTTGCTTGATTAATCTATTAGTTAACGTCATCCGGTGGACAGGCTATAGATTAAGACAGTTTGCATGCATGGATTAGTTATCGGCTCTAGTTAAATTTGGCAGTTTAGCTGGATTCATTAAGTTACCGATGTTGCTTATGTTTATTGTTTATTATTTAAAGCAATCATCAATTTGCCCGTCTTGATCCATATGCATCGGCTTATATCTAATAGATTTATATGTTCAACGAATTATGCTTGCCATTCGTTTCATATTGAATGCTTTGCACTAGCCGATTGTATTTTGGATCTAGATTAGATACGGGTCGCACTCAAGTAATAAAGTAAACATTGTCTAGATTCAAAGGTTAACGAATTTAAGTTGCAACTTCATCATGACCGCCTCGATCCGCTCGATCTCCACTGTTGCAAGATTGTGATTTAGACCTATTATCCAAAGAGTTGAAACATTGTCTACTTTATAGGCTTGTATGTTGCCCGTATACACCGAATCAGCTAAAGTAGCCGATTTCATCTTATTTTACATTAAGACATCTTATGATCATGTTAGCTTGCTGTGACTACATCTTTTATAGCATATTTCTGTCTAAAGCAAGTATATGTCATTGAATTCATGTTTGAATCGGTTAACTTGAGTTATAATGCATGTTTCGCTACAATCGGTTCATAACATGACGGAATCGGCTTTCTAGTCGATCTCCCATTACATCGGCTCTTCGAGCCATACAGTTGGAACTACCTGGACATACCGGTTAGTTCCGCCCTGTGATTACTGATTACGTCTTTTTCCTTGTCAATTGCAGGTCAAATTGACTGGCACGCTTGGGTGTTACTGACACTCTCAGACCGGGTCCGAAGCTAACTGGATCTGTGAGAGCTTTACTGCCTCAAGGGTCGTTTCCGGCTTCGCTGGTGTGTTGGGCTTAGGG
Organism: Eremochloa ophiuroides; assembly: GCA_038502445.1. Taxonomy (NCBI): domain Eukaryota; kingdom Viridiplantae; phylum Streptophyta; class Magnoliopsida; order Poales; family Poaceae; genus Eremochloa; species Eremochloa ophiuroides. Next base: position 29,735,994 of record JAHLJS010000008.1, read on the forward strand.
AACCACTTTTTGCGCCAACAACATTATTATTTTTAAACAGGTTTCCGGGGTGTTATATATCAAGGCAGGTAATGCAACAATATAGGTGACAAACAACTCCTAACAACCTAATGCAATAATAGACTCAAGTTATAAATATTTTATAGAACACAGGGTGGGGCTGAATGCACCGGGGCTTGCCTTGGATTGCGTACAGCGTCGGGTTGGGCTCGGTTCCGCAGATGTCGAATCCCTGGACGACCTCCGGAGTGACCTCCTCGGCAGTGGCCTTGACTTGGACTTCCTCGGTGACGGACACTACACGTATGTAATGATGCATGTTTAGCATGGTATGAAGATAATGAATAAAATGCTCAAAGGTAAACCATTTAGACCTTGAGTACAACTTTCCTTCACGGTAAAGTTGTAAACGATTTACAGAAAGCAAAACGGTGTTTTCTTATTTTGTTTTATCAAGCATTTTAACAGTCATAGAAAACCGCTGCACAGCTTTACTACAACTAACAAGTGACATAACAACTTTTGTCAAGGATCACCATGGTAAAAAATCCACGAACCCAACCAATCCAAAAACCACACAAGTCTACATGGATTAATTGTTTATATCAATTCTATTATCCAATTAACCTAATATTTAATTAACAAGTAATCAAACAGTTTTCAATTGAGCCCAAACTTAACCAACAGATAGATTCTACCTTAAAACAGTGCCATATAAATTTTTATAATTTTTGGATTAATCTGGAATTTATTAAAATTGCCCAAAGTTGTATTTATTAATTAATATGCTGATTTTTAGTTCCTGCACAAGGTGTCAAAATCTTATATTTAATATTTTTATAAAATACTACACGCTCCAGAGTGTACCCACAATTATTTTCATGATTTTTAGCTCAACAGAAATATTTCTATGAAAATAACAAATAGTAGTACTATTCCTTAAAACATAAATCAGAAAACCTATATGGAATTCGCTAAAAATGGAAAAACCCAAATTGGCCCGAGACGGCCCACGCCGAAACAGGCCGGCCCACCCGGCCTGCTCGCGCGCGCGTGCAGGCGCTTTGTAGAAAAGCCCTCGGGCTGCCAGGGAATCAACCCGCAGTCCTAAGGTCACTATTCACATGAGTCTGCACCTTTGCAAATAACCGCCTAGACTTTCATTTCTTTTAACCCGAGGCCCCTCGCCACGTACACAGCCGCTGACCGACGGCCGCCGGCGGTTGACCGGCCCTAGCTCGCCGTCGGTGAGCCGGCTGACCAAACCGAGAGCACCATCATGCTCCGAAGGTTCCTACGAACACGACGACCTATTTGGATACGCGGTTTTAGGGTTTGGAGCGCTCCCAGACGCGACCACGGTGGCTCGGTGACGGCGGCGCGGTGGGTGCCGGCCTCGATGAGCCGGTAGAGTCCAAGGAAAGGGCTTAGGAAGAACCAGGGGCTCACCACGACCCTAGATCGGTAGATGGTTGGGGCGAAGGTAGTGCAGAGAGACGGGCTTGACGTCGAGCAGTCCCGCGGCGGCGCTTCCCGTTGACACCCTCCCTGTTCCGACGAACCTAGGGCACCAGAAGAGAAACCGTCGCACGCATAAGCATCACCATGAACTAGAGTGATGACGCGAAAACGGACGACTAAGACCACCGCCGCGTCAGCAGAGACAAATTTAAATTTAATTGGGACAAGAATGAAAGAATAGGTATTACGAGTCCATACTTCCATAATTCTTATATTTACATAAAAATTATGTTAATTACATATCCGTAGAGAACACCCCTGATTAAGAGTTCCAATCTGAGTACATGAAAAATAAAATTACATCATATAGTTGTCTATTACAAACTACCAAAAGAAAACAAAGATCTTCAGTCTTGTAGCCGTAGATAGATGAGTATGCATGCTTGGTATAAATTTAAACATGATCATTGTCATTTGGTTTTAGCATGACATGAATTTATTTTATGGAGGAGGAAACGTGTACTCCTTAATATAATTGTCTGCTAGCTTATTTAGCTTTGTAGCAAACCATGATATACATGTATTTAATTCATGCACACTTATGCATATATCTTGTTATTTGTTTAGGCTATGATGTGATGTTAAGTATTATTAACATAACATATGACCTTTGCTAAATAATTTGGGCATGTGCATAGCATCCATGTCCGTCAATCGAAAGGAACTGATTTGTTTATGTGATGAGCATTTCTTTAGTGCACACATAATTTATTTTGAAGACTAAATTTGATAGTCTTGATTTTATTTCGACCGTACAAGGTTTATTATCTTTGTATTGGGAAGGGTTGTTTATTTAAGTGAACCGCAACGCCTATTATGCATCGCCGGATTTTACCGTGGCGGACATGATTGGTTTGTTTTATCAAGAGATAGTGCGGGTGCACATGACATTATATTTTAGCCATAGATTAGCATATTTGATGCTATTTAATTTAATCAATGGCTTACCTAGAAATGATCTTTTATGGATACAATCTAGCTAAGATACAGTTTTTTTATTTACACATGATGCGTGCATTTTGGGCTATGACTGACATGCGCAGTTATCAGAACTTAAGATAAATATATGATTTAGCTGATTTGTTGGCTAAGTCTTATTCATGATATTTTAGTTGTTTTAACTCAACACGATAACAACTAAACTTAGCATGAGCGGCCATGGCTTGGGAAAAATTCTTTAGTTTATTATCCGCCCTCTATGTATCGCGGGGTCATTTGCGTGTGCATATGTGGTTAGACCATAGCACAAGGTTAATTTGTATATAATGTTTATTTTCTAATTGGAGATGGGACATACTGATGTTAAATATTTTTGCATGCTAGCCGGTGATCTTGGCAGGGGCATAGCATACTTTTTTATGGACGCAATTTAATTGTGTGCAAGGTTTGTTCTTTGAAGTGACTACCCGTGCTGCCTCAAGCATGCACAAGCTCACTACAAGTAGACGCTTATGCCATTTTACTATGGATGAACAGTAGACCGCATGATTTAATATGCAGTACTCAACTATATATTTTTTTGACATAACACCATTTATGTGGATGATAATTTGTTTGATTTGGTATAAATCAACCCATGGTCTTTCTTCATAACCGTAGCTTGCAAATTATTTGTTTGCCTTTTGTGATGCACGATATAAATGCAACGCAAGGCCGGCGTTGCCGTGGCCTGAACATATGATGGATTTGTTTTAATACGGAGCCAATTCGCGTCCATATCAATTTTAGCATGAACCGGGTAGAGCCAAAGCGTATTCACCAATTTTGTACCATGAACCACGATTGGATGGAGCCACAACGCGTCCAAACCAATTTAGGATGAACTTTTAACCGGGTTGGAGCCACAGCGCGTCCAACCAAATTTGTACCATATGTCATAACCGGGGTAGAGCCACAGCGCGTCCGACCCAAATTTCAACCATAGAATGGAGGCAAATCGCGTCCAAACCGAATTTACCATGAATCTTTAACCGGGTTGAAGCCACATCGTGTCCAACCATTTTTTATACCATAATCATAACCGGGGTGGAGCCACAGCACGTCCAACCCAAATTTCAACCATGAAATGGAGCCAAATCGCGTCCAAACCGAATTTATCATGGCCTATTTGTCTGCCCTTTTCACCTTCACTGGGACATATCCCATGCGCATATGCGCGGCCATCAAGGGCTTCTTTTACCTTCCAGCGAGACGGAGTAAACTCCATGTGTAGAGCGTCATCCTCATTGGCCCTGTGTACCAGAATAGAGGAAGAGAGGCATGGCGATGTAGTTGCTGCAGACCGGCACGAGGTGCAGAAACAGGAACGGGGCTCCTTGATTCGTGGTTGAGCCTCCTTACCTTCTTCACGCTGAGCCTGGATGCACAGACATGGCAGCCTGATGAAGTCTCCGAGTCGTCTTCAGTGCGGCAGAGCAGCGCTTGGAGCGGCGATCGATGTGGTGCTGCGGCAACCTGACGGAGCTCTTTCTGGTCGCTTCTAATCTCGGCAGCCTGGCGGCAGTTTTGATTTTTGCAGCAACTACGGCAGCCTGGTGGCGCTTCTGGACTTGGGAGCGGGGGGCATGAACGCTTGCAGTGGTCTGTTATTTATAGAGGAAGGCCACAGCAGTTCCTAAGCGATTTGGCGCTTAGTTTATTTGATTTCAAAATGATCGCCAGCCTGAATCACCGCGCGCGCTGGCAATGAACGTGCGATCGTGGCAGCGTTTAGACTTGGTCAAAGCAGTTCGTGGAACCTGGTCAAGACAGGATCATCTTTTGACTGGACTGGAAACGTCCAAGCTTCATTGCCGTGATGTGGGTCCGGTGATTAGATTAGCTATCTAATTAAATTCAAACTGTGGAATATTCTGGTCGTGAACCCGACCATGCAAGTAGTGCAAGCTAACGTGCACGTACATGATATACGTTTGCCGTGTATGGAAGCGGATATGTAGTTCCGACCGAGCATTTTTAATATGACATGTGATAGCCGTGCTTTCTCACTATATATTTGTGAGACATCGTTATGCTCATGCATATATGTGTATATGTTCCTTTTTTTACTAATAATCACCCATGTAATTTTTAACATGGAAAATAATTAATTATTTTAATCACATGTGTAGCCTTAGAATAATCTATCGGCCGACCATGTATTCAAGTGGATTCATGATTATTTAATTCATGGATACAAAACACATGCTTTGGCCCGTGTGCGTTTTTTTAAGGAACAGACATCATAGCCAGTATCCTATCTGACATATTATTTCATTGTTTGTGTTATTTCATATTTAGACAAAATTTGATCATATATATTATTTTATTGAATAAATATTTCCAAATATTTTGGGCGAGCCAAAATTGGTGTCAACATAGAGTCCAGAACGCTAGACTGAGGAAGGAGAGGCTTACCGCAGCAAGCTAGTCGTGTGGGGAATGGCTACGGCGGCACTCCGACCGGTCGCGAGGACGACGACAAGTGTTCTGGGGCCTTCGGAGCACGAACGTCTGCGCAAGGTGAGGCAATCGGTGTGCGGGAAAGTGGGGAGGCTAGATGTGGGAGCAATTTGGAGATGATGGATTGGGAACGGCCAATTGGGCAGGTACCCGAGATGAGCACGACGGCGACCGGAATGGGGAGGGGGACAGAGCAGCGACCGATCGCCATTATATGGCCGAGAAGAGGGAAGGCAGGAGTGATCCGAGGTGGCGCGGGTCCCCTACTAGCTCGGCTATGCCGGGGAGCCCACGGCCGGCCGGCACGGGTGGCGCCGCGCTCGCGCGGCCCGGTCGGGCGGCCGACGCTGTGCACGAACAAGGGGGGCAGATCACTGTAGCAACATGAATGCCCAACCTTTGGTTTTTCATCAAATTCTCTAGATTTCGTGCACAAAGTTGAAAATCCACCCATACAAGAATTGTAGGGCTCTAAATTCTGAACAACATTGGTTTTTGAACCAAATTCAAATTGTGAATAGTTTTGAAAATATTTGAAAGGGGGTAAAATCATTATTTAAAATCCATTTCTAATCCTGTTAAATTCTCTGGATTTTTCTCAATAACTTTAAAATCTTCAAAAATAAAAGTTGTTCTATTTGTGGAGCTTCAAAACTTTCATTAAAGAAGTTTGGTCAGATTCTTGATGGTTTTGAAATTAGCATTTCAAATTTGAATTTCACAATAGTAATTAGGGTTTAATTTAAATTTCTATTAAAGAACTTCAAAAACATCCAAAATAACAGTTGTTCGATTTTAAAAGATCTACAACTTTTGTTGAGACACCATCTCTTGATTTTAAGTAGTTTTTGAGTTAGGGTTTTAGGGTCCGATCAGGACTTAAATTCAAAAATTTCTTTTGATTTATTTTACTTGCCAATTAGGGATTCAATTGCAACACCAATAACATTCATAAATAAGTCACTCTAAAATCCCTAAGCACAATCATATGCAAATGCTTAATACTAAACATGATGACATGGCATAATTAATTAGCCGTAATACCCGGGGTATTACAACCCTTCCCCCTTAAAGAAATCTCGTCCCGAGATTTGATAGATGACAAAACCTTAGGGTTAATTAATGGAAAAAAATGTCTCAAGTAAACCTACTATAATTCCTACCATAAAATAATCAGGGGAGTTTATACATGCTACAACCAGAAACTTTACATTTACAATGTAGCGAAAAATTCGGAGAAATTCTCAGCAAGATAGTCTTCAGATTCACAGGTGGCTTCGTCCTCTGATTGTTCGCTCCACTGAATCTTGTACCATCTTGTGGTGGTTCTTCGAGTGACGCGATCTTTTCGATCCAGAACCCGGATTGGATACTCAGAGTATGTTAGGTCAGGTTGGAGTTCTATCCCTTCAACATCAATGACTTGATCAGGCACTCGAAGACACTTTTTGAGTTGCGACACATGGAATACATTTTGCACAGCTGAGAGATGATCTGGCAACCTCAACTTATAGGCTACTTTCCCATGACGAGCTATGATCTGAAATGGTCCAATGTATCGAGGAGCTAACTTGCCTTTAACTCCAAATCGACTAATTCCCTTCATGGGTGAGACTTTGAGGTAGACATAATCTCCTGTCTTGAACACCAAGGGACGACGTCTTTGATCGGCGTAACTTTTTTGTCGCGACTGTGCAACCTTTAGATTATTTTGTATCTGCCGGACCTTTTCTTCAGTTTTTTCTACCAAGTCAACTCCGAAGAACCATATTTCCCCAGGCTCAGACCAATTTAGGGGCGTCCGACACCTACGACCATACACCGCCTCGAACGGTGCCATTTTGATGCTTTCTTGATAACTATTATTATACGAGAATTCCGCCAGTGCCAAACACTCATCCCATGATTCTGTGTAATTGAGTGCACATGCCCTCAACATGTCCTCCAACACCTGGTTGACTCTCTCAGTCTGTCCGTCAATCTGTGGATGGTATGCAGTGCTATGCAGAAGTTTTGTTCCTAGTGACTTATGGAAAGCCCTCCAAAAATTGAAAATGAATTGAGAACCTTGATCTGAGACAATGGTCTTAGGCACACCATGAAGCTTCATCAGATTCTAGATATACAGCTTCGCATAGTTCACTGCAGTGTAAATAGTCTTGACGGGGATGAAGTGAGCTTGCTTAGTGAGGCGATCAACCATAACCCAGGTGGAGTCAAAACCCCTGGATGTTTTTGGCAAACCCACGATGAAATCCATACTAATGTCTTCCCATTTCCATGCAGGAATAGGCAATGGTTGCAGTTCTCCACCAGCCTTCATGTGTACAGCTTTTACTTTCTGACAGGTGTCGAGGGGTGGCTCCAAGTGGTTCGGCCGGACCATGTGGTTGCCCCCGACTTCTATCACAACTCCTGCAGGGCCTCCTGATTATTGCCCAATATCCAAATTTTCAAAACAAACCAAAAGTGGGTCGCCCGAACTGGGTTTGGACTGCCCAGAGCGCCCAGATTGTTCATTTTAAAGGTTTTGCCACTTAGATAAATTTTGGTCCCAAGTGGTTGCCAAGTTATGGCTATCCACTTCTACTTGGAGGTTTTGGGGACCCAAAGTGTTAAAAGGAGAAATTTCTAATTATTTAAAACCTATCTAGTGATTAAGCTATACATAATGAGAAAGAAGACATGTAGATTTTAATTATGTGACTTCATTATCAGGGATAAATTCTATCATGTCAACTTCTTCTTCTATTGGTGCATGTTCATGAAAAACTTTGAGACAATGACCATTTACCTTAAAGATGTTGCCGTCGTCGTCTTGAAGCGTGACTGCTCCATGCATTGCTGCATTGATTACCAGGTACGGTCCTTCCCATTTGCTCTTTAGCTTTCCATGGCCAAATAGCTTAACCCTTGAGTTGAACATTAGGACTTTGTCTCTAGGATAAAATTCCTTGGGCTTGATCCTCTTGTCATGCCATCTTTTGGTTCTTTCTTTATAGATTCTGGCATTGTGATAGGCTTTCTCACTCCATTCCTCAAGCTCTGAGATTTGCATCTTTCTATTCCTTCCAGCAGAGGGCAGATCCATATTCCATTGTTTAATCGCCCAATGTGCCCTGTGCTCTAGCTCTACCGACAGATGGCATGTCTTCCCGTATACAAGTTGGTATGGTAACTTACCAATTGGGGTCTTGTATGCGGTCCTGTATGCCTAAAGTGCATCCGGTAGTTTGCTCTTCTCATTTCATTAACAGTCTTTTGCAGGATGCTCTTGATTTGCTTATTGGAGGTCTCTGCTTGGCCACTTGTTTGGGGATGGTATGGAGTTGCAACATTATGCTTTATCCCCATATCTGCCAAAAAGCGTCGGAAGCCTTGGTCTATGAAGTGTGATCCTCCATCACTTATGACTAGTCTTGGTGTGCCAAATCTTGGGAATATAGTTTCCCAGAACATTTTCTTTGAATGTAAGGCATCTGCGGTTGCGCAAGGCATAGCTTCCACCCACTTGGACACATAGTCCACTGCCACCAAGATGTACTCACAACCTTGTGATTTGGGGAACGGACCCATGTAGTCAATTCCTCATGCATCAAATAGCTCCACTTGAAGGTTGTTTGTAAGTGGCATTGCATCTCGGGTGTTGATATTTCCATGTTTCTGGCATCTTGCACACCTCTTCACATAGTCTTGTGCATCTTTGTACATGGTAGGCCAAAAGAATCCACTTTGCCATATTTTTGCGTGGGTTCTGAATACCCCATAATGGCCTCCATATTCTGCTCCATGGCATTTCTCAATGATCTTGATTGCTTCATTCATTGGGACGCATCTCCTCAACATTCCATCATTGCAGACTCTGTAAAGGTATGGCTCATCCCATAGGTGTACCTTGCTTTCTTGGATGAGTTTCTTCTTGTCTACCCCCGGTGGCACATATCCTGTGACCATAAAATTGACAATATTTGCGTACCAGGGGTGGTGGTCCGTGACCTTGAGGAGTGTGTCTTCTCGCAGGAAGTCGTCGATAGGCAGATCCTATTTGTCTTTGAATTGCATTCTAGACAAATGATCGGCTACAGAGTTTTCTACTCCCTTTTTATCTTTAATTTCAAGATCAAATTCTTGGAGTAGTAAGATGCATCTTATTAATCTTGGTTTAGCATCTTTCTTAGTGAGCAAGTATTTTAGAGCAGCATGATCAGTGTAGACAATTACTTTAGCTCCGACTAAGTAAGATCTAAATTTATCTATAGCAAAAACCACGGCCAGCAATTCTTTTTCAGTTGTTGCATAATTTAATTGCGGCCCAGTTAAGGTTTTGCTAGCATATGAGATTGCATGATGTTTCGTATCTTTGGTTTGTTCTAAGACAGCACCTACAGCATAATCACTAGCATCACACATTATCTCAAAAGGAAGCATCCAATCAGGGGGTTGTATGATTGGCGCAGAGACGAGTGCTTTCTTAAGGTAATAAAAGGAGTCTAAGCACTCATCATCAAAGTTAAAGGGTGCATCTTTAGCAAGCAAGTTTGTTAAAGGTCTAGCAATTTGAGAGAAATCTTTTATGAACCTTCTATAAAAACCTGCATGACCAAGAAAGCTACGAACACCCTTAACGTTCGTGGGCGGTGAAAGTTGCCCTATGACCTCTATTTTAGCTCTATCCACCTCTATCCCATGCTCGGACACTTTATGTCCTAGCACTATTCCTTCTCGAACCATGAAGTGGCATTTCTCCCAGTTCAAGACTAAGTGCTTTTCCTCACATCTTTGTAAGACACGGTCAATATTCTCTAGGCAGTGATCCAAAGTTTTGCCATAGACTGAGAAGCCGTCTATGAACACCTCCATAGTTTCTTCGATCATATCGGAGAAGATGGACATCATGCACCTTTGAAAAGAAGCAAGAGCATTGCATAGGCCAAAAGACATGCGCCTGTATGCATATGTTCCATAGGGGCATGTGAAAGTTGTGTTACTTTGATCGTCGGGATGGATTGGAATTTGATGATAACCCGAATACCCATCAAGGAAACAAAAGAAAGAATGCTTTGCCAGCCGTTCCAACATCTCATTAATGAATGGCAAAGGAAAGTGATCTTTCTTTGTGGCCTTGTTAAGCTTTCGGTAATCTATACACATTCTCCAGCCCGTGACGGTTCATTGAGGGATTAGTTCATTTTTCTCATTTTTCACGACCGTCATCCCTCCTTTCTTAGGCACTACTTGGACGGGGCTGACCCACTCGCTGTTAGGAACAGGGTAGATTATGCCTGCGTGCAAGAGTTTCAAGACCTCTTTCTTCACTACTTCTCTCATCGCATTATTTACCCTTCGTTGCGGCTCCCTAGAAGGAGCAGCATCTTTCTCAATTGTGATACGATGGGTGCAGAGAGTGGGACTAATTCCCTTAAGATCTTAAAGAGAGTAGCCTAAGACAAAGCAGTGTTTTTCTAGAATGGTGATGAGTTTGGAAGTTTCCTCCTCAAAGAGTTGGTCACTAATGATTACGGGAGTCTCTCTATCACCATTAAGGAAGGCATACTTAAGTCTAGAAGGAAGGGGCTTAAGTTCTATAGAGGGTTTAGATGGGGGTTCAGATTTATCCAAATCTAAAGGTTCTTCTAATTCGGCTTCTTCTTGGATAAAATACTTAGCATCTTCTTCTAGATCAGGATGAGAAGGTTCTAGAAGCGATGCAGCTATCACTTCCTCTATCGGGTCAGTCTCGGGGTACAATTCTACTTTAGAGTTGGCAGAATTTGCTAATGGAATTGAAACACAAAGGTTCTTCCCGAGATGACCTTCAAGGTTCCCCCCATGGAATCCATCAAGGAATCTCATGAGCGGGTGTCCAATTAACAAGTCAAATTCCTCTATATCAAAAATGAAGAAGTGCAGGAGGATATGGACCTTGTTAATTGTGACAGGAATGGTCTGTGCAATCCCGCAACTCTCGACCAATTTCCCAGAGGGAAATTTAAGAAATTTATTGGTCGGGGCTAGTGGTTCCTCTCCTAGGAGTGCATTTGCTAATGACTTAGACATAATGTTTACTCCTATGGCGGGGTCATAAAGAGAGTCTATGGTGGTCCTATTTATGACGCAAGAAATGGTTGTGAAACAAGATAGGGTCCTAATAACCTCAGATGAGGCTTTAGCCTCCTTTAGCCATTTGTCACTCATAATGGACGTGAGCTCTTGAGCAGTCTCCTTAAGATAGTGAGTCTCAAGGCGATGTGGGATGTGATCATTTGGAGCTCTACGTATTGTAGACTTCTTTTGCACAGGTTGATTCGAGGCATTTCCGAAATTGGAGAAGAGATGGGCCTCGATATCAAAAGGAAATTCTAGAGGTTTAACATCCTCTGGAGGAATTGGTGGTTTTGGTTCAGGTTTGGCAGCTTGTGATGTAAGTGGTGAGGTTCCGGCTATCATAGGTTCGTCCTTCAGGGCTTGATCTTCCTCGGGGGCTTCATCATAGATATTAGTGTAGGGGGTGTTCTCGAGAATTTTCGCAAGAACTTCCTTACCTTCACTAAAGGGGAGATGCAAGAACGCTCCCTTGGAGGCTAAATCAAGAAATTGTGCGAAATTTTGGCTAAGACCGAGGTAGAAATGTTGCAAGAGGGCTAGCTTGGTTATAGCTAAATCAGGGCTGGCAGACGCTAAGTCTGTGAAACGGGCCCATGCCGCACCTAGAGGCACCTTATCCTTTTGTCTAAAGATCTCTGTTGGCAGTCCTTATGGATCATTTCTATGCTGCCAACTTAGACTAAAAAGAAGAAAGACAATCATATTCTAGCACATATGTTTTTACTACTAACAAGTTCCACTTGTACCCCTAGTATTCATGTTTTGCAGTTTTAATGGTGTAACAAGTGGAAATGCACAACCATCATGAAGAAAGCGCAAAAGCCAAAGACGTATTCAGCAAATGCACAAACAAGAATAATAAAAGAGCCCACCTTCAATGCATATCTAGGCCTGATCGTAACCACAGGAGAGGTCCAGGCCCAGGGAAGAACCGACCACCAGAAGGCGGTGGCCAGATGGCACATCCAGGGGACCGACCGCCCCCAGGTGCGGCCGCCCCCTGGTGAGGCCTCCCGGGCCCAGTCTTCGGTGGCGGTGCTCTAGGTGGTTTTCCAAAGGCGGTTTCACCTCCTTCCAAGTTTAGAGATGCCAAAGCGTCCTAGTTCAACTATAAATAGATGGTGCTCCTTTCATTCAATACACACATCATTTTGGAGTCATCTACCTCACACCTCTCACTTGTGTCTTTAGAGTAGTATTAGTAGTTTGTGAGCAAGGCAAGAGCTATCAAGAAGAGCTTGTCTCCTTGGAAGAAAAGGATCATCTTGGTATGAATACAATTCGGTCTTCTTCCATAAGCAAGTTCTTATTTATATGATCATGCATATGAACTAGAGCAAAGTTATGATCTTGTTATGAGCATATATATAGAGTAGAATACAGTTTATGTGTAATGTTCTTGACTTGTTCATCACCGTTCTTCATTGTTCATCGAATTAGTATGAATAGAGGAAGAACTAGGAATGAGGTGATGGTTCGTCGTGCCTTCTTGGTTGCTCTTAACCTAGCCTGTCAATCCGAAGGGTTGGGGTCCACGGGGGTTAGGAGTTGTTTCCAAGTAGTGAGCATGGTGCTCAGGTATGCGAAGATCGGCGAATATGTCGGTATCCCACGGGCAGAGGGGTAGGTGGGCAGGTGTTGACAGCCCTGTCCATCCCTAGCACTCCCCCACGTTCGGATATTGAAGTAGGAGTTCGTAAAGTCTCTATAGACTGGCAGACCAGCTGCGGGGATCTCCCTATCACCCCAGACTTAGTCCTGATACTAGACTTGCTAATTAGATATGTTGCTAGCAGTTCTTTGCATACTTATATATGACCAATTGCCTGCTCAGTTAGTTATATTCTTTTATTGTTTATTTTTCCTTTTTATCCTTGAGGTTGACCCAGATGTGTGTCCACTATTTTGAAATCATGTTTTATTCCTGTTTACTCTATGCCTACCATTGCACTCAATAAGTGATCATGTTTACACCACGCTTGATGCATATTGCCCTCCTACGGGAAATTATAAATACGACACCCTTGAATACTCATGGGTTGAAATGCTATAATGATAGTTCTGTGCGCTTGCAGAGTAATCTTCTTACTGAGCTATCGATTGGCGTACCTAAGTACCATTACTTAAGGATTGTAATTCTTGTGCACCCCACGGCGCCGTGTCACAGTTTTGTATATCGTATGTAATGACGGTTAGGAAGGCCAATCCGGTACTTCTAACTGCTATTACCAGACTGCATTACCTAGGCCGGCGCCATTAAGGGCCAAGGGTTACCTTTCTAATGTAATGGTGGTTGGGAATGTCAACTTACGTTTCTAGTAATATTATTAAGGATAGACTCATAGTCTATCTTTAGTAGTGATGCTAAGAAACGCCAACAAGCATTTCTGGCACCGTTGCCGGGGATGGACTTTTAGTCTATCTTTTGTAACGACGTTAAGAAATGCCAACAAGCATTTCTGGCGCCGTTGCCGGGGAGGGCAAAAACATCTAAGCTGGCATAAACATCGATTGCATAATAAAGCATTAGTAGACGTAGTTTAAACATGCTGACTTCGCTGTTTTCTTCCTCTTTTTATTGGAATGAAAACAGGATAGTGTATGAGCGGTTTTGCTCTGCCGAACAATTTCACCAGTAATCCGGAAGCACTCCTAAGGAAGAAAAGGTCTCGTACCGCTTCTTCCTCTGCTACGTAGATGAACCGGTCACTCTCGCACCATCCGCCACTACCGCTATAGCCAAGACACTCCGTGACTACTCCACTCCCGTTGTTGCCAACGTGCCCGTTGGGCCCACTGTCAATGTGGTAGATGGAAATTTCGAGATACGTACGGGCCTTATTTCGATGGTGCAGGCGAGTCAGTTCTGTGGCTTGCCAAGTGAGGACGCAAATGCCCAATTGCAACACTTCCTTGAGCTGTGCGACACCATTGTCATCAAGAATGTCGCACAGGACAGCATCAGACTCCGCTTGTTTCCTTTTTCCCTCACGGGAAAAGCGAAGCAATGGTTCTACCAAAACAAGGAAGCTGTTAACACGTGGGACAAATGTTCCACGGTGTTCCTCGCCAAGTTCTTCCCCATGAGTAAGACCAGCGCTCTAAGGGGAAAGATTTCAAACTTCCAGCAATTTTCACTAGAGTCCATCCCCGAAGCATTGGAAAGGCTTCAGGAATACATCCGAGCCTGTCCTCATCATGGAATGGAAGATTGGCTCGCGCTCCAAAACTTCTATGAAGGCCTCACGGCCATGTCAAAAGGGCACGTAGATGCCGCAGCTGGAGGTGCATTCCTCTCTCTCACCATCGCGGATGCAACTGCACTCATTGAGAAGATGGTGGCCAACCAGAGTTGGGGAGAAGGAAGAAAAACACAAAAAGGCACGCATACCGTGAAGGAGACGGACTTGCTAGCCGCAAAAATAGACTTGCTGATGCAGAAGCTGGACAATCGTGCCACCAACCCTACCATGAGTACCGTCCAGGTCATGGACTCACACATTACGTGTGAAGTCTATGGGAACGTTGGCCACTCAGAGAACAACTGCCTCGAAACTCAAGAAGAAGCTTCATACGTCAATAATGGGTTTCGCCAACCTCAGCAAGGTAATAACGGGTGGAACAACCAACACCGCCCACAAGGTAATAATTTCAATTCAAATTACAATTCAAACCAACCTTCCTTAAAAGACCTCGTGTTAGGACAAGCTAAGATCAATGAAAATCTGACCAAAAAGCTGTCCTTCAATGATAAAATGTTTGAAAATATAAATGCAAAGCTTGAAACTCTATCTTCTTCTATTCAAAATCAAGCAAGTTTTAACAAAATGATAGAAACCCAAATGACTCAAATAGCTGCTTCTATCCCTGTCAACAATACGGGAAAAATCCCGGGGCAACCCGAGGCTTCTCCCGAGTTTGTTCATGCAGCTGCAGAGCAATAAAGGAAGAAGAGTCTTGCCAACGGACTATAAACGTTGAGTCCTTGCCGAAGGTTATCGGCAGTTATCTAAAAATAAATAAATATAAAGAAATAAATAAATATCTGAAGGGGCCCACACCATTTTTCAAGCTTGGGGGAGGTGTCCCCACTCAGGTATTATATCTTATCCTTTTAAAAATAATAATAATAATAATAATAATAATAAAGTAATAAATATATATACTTATATAATTTATATTTCATGCATTTAAAAAGAGTTTCCCTCTTTCTAGTTTTATAAAACTCTATCTTTAGTCCAAAATAAACTGTTCTCCAAAAATTCTATAAAAATTATTCTTAGAAAGTTTAGATTTTGTTATATTTAAACCCTATTTTTTATTAATTTTTGAAAATAAAAAAGTTTCAAATAAATTTGTTGAAAATTAAAATCTGGGGCAAAATTCCGAATGGGAGTCATTCGTAACCGGCTGCATCTTGGGGGTAGCCGTTAGAGGGAGCTGTAAAAAGACGGGACAGAACCTGCCCCGCCAGGGGACCAGCCGGTCCCAGGGGCGACCGCCCCCTGCCCAACGGCTCTGTGGTGCGGCCTTTTGCCAACGGCTACTAGCCGTTGCAAGCTACACTCCCCCTCCTACGATCAAGCTTATAAATACTAGAGAATTCGGATGAAGCTCTTCACCCCTCTCACACTCATATTCTTTCACTCTCTCCATCACTTTCTTGCTCCACCAGTCTCCAAATATTTTCCACAAAGTTCAAGTGCAAGAAAATTCTGCAAGAACCTCTTGCATTTTCCACCACAAAGCAAGCTCTTGTGCTAAGCTCACTCACCATGAGTGGGATCGGAGGTCCAATTTCCGGCATGTTCCGGAAAGGCCGTCGCTCTCATGGAGAGTCTAGCCAAGGCCCCCCCCCCCCCCGCAAGAGAGGAGAGCCCGCTGCATGAAGAAGAGGAGGCGCCAAGAGGCCACACCATTGACGAGACCGACTCCCCTTCATCGACATGGAGGGCGAGCGGGAGATGCAAGCATACAACCTCCTCAAGGGACGCGAGTTCCTGCATACACCGGCCTTCGACCCACACTTTCTCCAGCAGACAGGTATGAACGTCGAATTTAATACCGTTTTCGAAAATGTTGGTTGGAGCCGAGTTGCCCCTGTACATGAACTTGGATCTCGTCTTTTGACCATTCAAGTCCTGGGCACTCTACAAATTGTCGATTATGGTATTACTTTTCGCTGCTTTGGGAAGGAGCATAGTCTTTATTGGAAGGATTTTGCTGACCACTTAGACTTTCATGAGCGATGCTCTGTTGACTTGGGTTTTTCTCTCTCGGGTTATCATCGTCATACTTTTTGGCACTTGATAACTGGATAAAATATGACTAGAAAATTCCAACCTAATATCAACAACATCCATCATCCTACTTTAAGGTTTATGCTTAAGTGGATTGCTAATTCCTTCTTTCCTAGAGAAGACACGCATCATGCTTATGATATTGAGTTGAAGTTGCTTTATGCCGTGCTTAAAAAGATTAATGTCGCTCCTGTCTATGATATTGTTAAGCACTGGTTGAACTCTTTCAAAACTTCTACACCTATCATGTGCACTTCACTCATCACTCGTCTTGCCGCTAGTATTGATCCTCATGGTGCTAATACTATTGTTTATTTCTCCACTCCTCGCATTATGCTCAATGAATTCTATTTCGTACAAGCCCACACTTTAAAACATGACGAATCGGGACAGAATTTGGTATTTTATTTTCTGGGATATATAAACGAGATACCATTACCTAACCCGGATCTTGCTTTATATAAATCCCCATCTCTCACCTTTGACCTTGTTGAGAAGGAAGAAGCACGCAGGAGTTCTGTTTCCCGCAGGAGATCACGAAGGAGAGGAGTACAGGAGGAAGAGTCTGCACCACCCGTACAGCCTACACCACCGGCCATGCCCACCATGACACCAGGGATGGGATGGTCCCCTGTCATGTCTACACCCGGGTTCACCCCTGGGTATGGATATGGTATGGGCCACATTCCTCACCGTCACGGGGCTGGAGGGTCAGGGTGGCAACACTCACACGAGGCAGGAGGATCAAGGCAGCAAGAGCATGTGCATTCCTCAGATTCTGAAGGCATGCCACCTCCACTTCACCCACAGCCGGTCACACTAGAGATTCTCAACGCACACATAGAAGGACTAGAGCTGCAAAACAGGCAGATCCAAGGTAGGCTCAACGCTTACATCCAAACTGCCACTCAATGGCATGAGCAGTACCAGTAGCACTTCGTGGACCTCGAAGATGCGAACCGGCGGCGGCACGAGGCACAGATGGCCTACCTTTGGTCTATGGGACAATTCCCGGGACCTAGGCCTTGAACTAGCTTGGGGGAGGAAACCCCACAGAGGTAACATGTATCTTTAAATTTCTTGCACTCTATTTCTCGTATTTTTAAAATTCTGCAATTTTATTTCCTAATAAAATAAATATATATATAAATAAATAAAATAAAATATTCCACTCCCATATGTGCTACTATATGTTAGTTTCTCTTCTATTGAAATGATGAATAGTTGCTCTGTCTATAATTCGTTTGTGCCTAAGTTATAACTTAGTATTCCTCAAGATTTAAGTTTGTTGGCTAAAAATGTCTCATTCTGAGAAGTTAAAATCTTGTGGGTTGCAATTGCAAGATCCTTTTTCTAAGTTGTTGCAAGATATGAGATGGTACAAATAGACTTTGCTACGACTTTGTTCTAAGAGAGACTTGACATCCGGAGTTTTCTTTTCAAAAATTCAAAGATCAAAAGTTCCCCAATGATTATGAAATACCTACCAAGGCCATATGACATGCTCTACTTTTGCAAAACCTTAGTCATATGCTGCTTACGGAACTTTGAGTCGAGTCAAAAAACTGAGACCTACTAAGATTATAGTCATGCACCCATGATTGAGATTCACGTCACCCACCAAATAAAGCCAACTCTCATCCTAAGAGTTGCGCACAACATGCACCCTTCCATCCACAAAAATAAAAATATACGCCAACTCTTACCCTAAGAGTCACGCACCCTTCATACAAATTTTTCACTCCTTGCATTCGCCATCATGACATCTCTCCATCCATGAGTTTCCATACTTCAATAAAAAGATATGGGCTATGCAAAAAAAAAGAAGAAAACCAAGGGGCATGAGAAAACAAACGGGAAAGAAAATCCAAATACCCGTTCAAAAAAAAGAGAGAGAATGATCTTTCTATAGCCCATATCTCTCCAAAAGACTTTGTTCCATTCAATAAAAGAGAGTTATGATGCATGGAGTGCCTAAAAATTAGAGATAGGTTTCCACCATACTTATATTCCACACACTCGCACATCTCAATCAAAGTGTATGACTTGTATCTCCTTATGGTCCGGTCTTTGACTCAGCAATACAGGTGATGTAAGTATATCACATACCTATCTAAAAACTCCACTCTCAGCCTTAGTGGTAGGATTTAAAGGCAACACTACAATGCCTTTGGTGAGGTAATCATACACATTGAGCGATTACGAGAATCATTTGAGGAACTTGTTTTGTTTTACAAAAATTCATAAAACCTCCGGATAGAAGGTCAATCAAAGAATGAATGATTAGTGAATCTGTTATAACCATTCTGTCTTGCAACCACTCAAGAAATTGGAGAAGCTACAGGCCCCATGAGAAATCAAGGTAAAGAGTGGATACAATGCCAACCTATTTAAATTACAAATGAATACTTTGTTATAGGCATGGCACTTATGAATTATATCAGCATCGTAGCAACTCCTGATCAACACCATACTTAGCTATTTGCTCGGGACGAGCAAAGGTTAAGCTTGGGGGTCTTGTTGGCAGTCCTTATGGATCATTTCTATGCTGCCAACTTAGACTAAAAAGAAGAAAGACAATCATATTCTACCACATATGCCTTTACTACTAACAAGTTCCACTTGTACCCCTAGTATTCATGTTTTGCAGGTTTAATGGTGTAACAAGTGGAAATGCACAACCATCATGAAGAAAGCGCAAAAGCCAAAGACGTATTCAGCAAATGCGCAAACAAGAATAATAAAAGAGCCCACCTTCAATGCATATCTGGGCCTGATCATAACCACAGGAGAGGTCCAGGCCCAGGGAAGAACCGACCACCAGAAGGCGGTGGCCAGATGGCACATCCAGGGAACCGACCGCCCCCAGGTGCGGCCGCCCCCTGGTGAGGCCTCCCGGGCCCAGTCTTCGGTAGCGGTGCTCTAGGCGGTTTCCCAAAGGCGGTTTCACCTCCTTCCAAGTTTAGAGACGCCAAACCGTCCTAGTTCAACTATAAATAGATGGTGCTCCTTTCATTCAACACACACATCATTTATCTTTAGAGTAGTATTAGTAGTTTGTGAGCAAGGCAAGAGCTATCAAGGAGAGCTTGTCTCCTTGGAATAAAAGGATCATCTTGGTATGAATACAATTCGGTCTTCTTCCATAAGCAAGTTCTTATCTTATTTATATGATCATGCATATGAACTAGAGCAAAGTTATGATCTTGTTATGAGCATAATATATAGACTAGAATATAGTTTATATGTCATGTTCTTGACTTGTTCATCACCGTTCTTCATTGTTCATTGAATTAGTATGAATAGAGGAAGAACTAGGAATGAGGTGATGGTTCGTCGTGCCTTCTTGGTTGCTCTTAACCTAGCCTGTCAATCCGAAGGGTTGGGGTCCGTGGGAGTTAGGAGTTGTTTCCATGTACGTGAGCATGGTGCTTAGGTATGCGGAGATCGGCGAATATGTCGGTATCCCACGGGCAGAGGGGTAGGTGGGCAGGTGGTGACAGCCCTGTCCATCCCTAGCACTCACCCACGTTCGGATATTGAAGTAGGAGTTCGTAAAGTCTCTATCGGCAGGCAAACCAGCTGCGGGGATCTCCCTATCACCCCAGACTTAGTCCTGATACTAGACTTGCTAATTAGATGTGTTGCTAACAGTTCTTTGCATAATTATATATGACCAATGCCTGCTCAGTTAGTTATATTCTTTTATTCTTTATTTTTCCTTTCTATCCTTAAGGTTGACCCAGATGTGTGTCCACTATTTTGAAATCATGTTTTACTCCTGTTTACTCTATGCCTACCATTGCACTCAATAAGTGATCATGTTTACACCACGCTTGATGCATATTGCCCTCCTACGGGAAATTATAAATACGACACCCCTAAATACTCACGGGTTGAAATGCTACAATGATAGTTCTGTGCGCTTGTAGAGTAATCTTACTTCTTACTGAGCTATCGATTGGTATACCCAAGTACCATTACTTAAGGATTGTAATTCTTGTGCACCCCACGGCGCCGTGTCACAGTTTTGCATATCGTGAGTAATGACGGTTAGGAAGGCCAATCCTGTAACACCCCAGGTGTTAGTCACGAGCTAACCAGTGAGTGTGGACCTAACCAAGTTATGTCAATAAATGATCTTGATCACTGTCTCACCTTCATATCATCTACCATGATCATTGGAAATGGTTCATAAAGATCCGAAATGAGAATTCACATGGAATGACAAGTTATTCACTTAATTGGATTTATGGATTAAGTGAAGATGAGTATGCAAAGTCAACCAAACCTTGCAACCTTGCCCAAACAACTCTATTTGAACTCTACAACAAAATTCATGAAGGACTCATGTTGAGCAAATGCCAAGAAAATACCTTTATTGGCCTAAACATCTACTTTGAGCTCTCTAATTACATTAGTTTGACCAGAAGTTCGACCCAAAATAAAAGTTACAGATATTTTGGAGTAGAACAAATGTTATTTATGGACCAAGTCATGATTCAACCTCTAAGTGCCTTAAAAAGTGAGATCAAGACAGAGTTTACCCTGGAATTCAGCATTTAATTAATGCTAAGTCTGAAATTTGTCCCTACTACAAAGATGTGCCATGTTCTCCAAATTTTGTTTAGCAAATTGAGTGGGACCCATTATAAAAGTTATTTTAAACTCTTTGGATCACAACATATCAAAATTTGGGTTTCATCCGAGTTCGTTTGATAAGGTTTGCCACTCGATCTTTGATCGTAATTAAGCTGTTGACAGAATCAACTTGAGGGCTAATTATCCGCTAATACATTCATCAAATGGCCAAGCTTCCTTAACAAATATCGTAGGGCATTGCGCGGGCTACCTCTTTTATTTCGGTGCCCAGGGCAGAATATGCCGGGAATATGCCCAAAATTGAATCCCAAGCTCGGCAGAAAGAAACCTGCCACCTGTTCGAGCTTTTGTCCACGTGGCGCTCGAGCTCTGGAGCTTCTGCCTCCATTGCCGGCCACTAGCTGCACCCCTGCTCGCGCTCCAGCTCCAAAAGTGGAACACCATAGCTCCTCCTCGCTCTCCCATTCACTCTCCTCGCCCTTCTCCACTCTCTCCCTCGCTCACCTCGGCGCTCTTCTCTTTGCCAGCGAGCACGCAGGGTGCGGTCGCCATGGGCGAGCGGGACGAGCTCCCTGCTGCCGCCGTGGTTAGCCTCAGCGCCACCTCGTGCGTCTCTATCGCGTCCACCCTCCTTCACTGCAGCGCCGCGAGCCGCAGCTGCTCCTCACGCCGGCACCTTGCTCGGCCGTTGCTTGACGCCGCCGCCGTGCGCGCGGTCGAGCTGCTGCTGTGCGTGGCCGGGCGGCTATTGTCCGTCGCGACCAGAGCCGAGACCGCCCTCGGGCGTGGCCTGCTCACTGCGCCGTCGTGGCCCCGCCGCCGCAGCCTTGCCTCGTCGCCGGAGACCCCATCACCAAAGCCAGCCCAGCGCCCGACTCCCTCCATTCTCTGCTCTCTGCGTTGTGACAGAGGAAGAAGAAGGCAGCCTGTCCCTATGACATGCAGGCCCCACCCGATTTCAATACCATATCATGATGTTCAGATTTCATGTTGAAGTTCATAAATTCATATCTCCCATTTGGGTGCTCAAAAAATTATGAAATAAGTTTTGTTAGTTTCCTTGTTAAATTCTCTGCATGTTAGATCTAGTAAATGTACTATGTTATCTACACTTTTGTGCTATAGAAATTATTATTGAAAAGTGGTTTAGAGTTTTTATTAACTTGCTTTTGGCCATAATTTGAGAAATATAAGTCCAATAATTGTGGTTCCAATTTTGTTAGTCTTCTAATAACATGTACTAGCTCCTAAGAATATAAAACATGTAGATTGTTTACTAATTTTATGGATTTTTGGTTTAATCTTGTTAAATAGAAAATAAATGGCTGATTTGCTTATTATTTTTGTAACTGGAGTTGTATTGTTCCAAATGGCATGCAAATTTAATTGTAGACCGTATGATTTATAATGTATGGTTAAAATTTCAAGATTTATGGTGCAAGTATGACTAAGTTGTTGATTTGTCTTGTTTGATGTCTATTAAGTAGATTTAAATGCATTATAAATAATATATTGTGGTAAAAATAAAAAATGGTGTTCCACTACCTTTATATGATATTGTGTTAGCCTGAGAATTAATAATATGGCCATGTTGTTTCAGAAAATGTTGAGTTTCATATTTAACTTGCTCTCCAATGCTTTATTGCATTATAGATTTATTTATTTTGTAATAATTAAATTATGTAACCTGAGCATGTAAGATTTGAACTTTGGGCATGATTTGTAATTAACTGTCTCTCATGAAAATATCAACTCCATTTGAGATGTTTACCATATAACTTAAATAATTAAATAATGGGTTTTTTATGCAATAGTGAGTGAATAATTAAAGACAAATGAATGCATGCATGTTTCTTTTGATGCCTTGATATTCTTGGGTCTGAGATGAATCTTATATGATCGTGTTTATGATAGTTGGAGTTAATTAATTAGCTTATATATGTGTGTCATTGATTTAAAGGCAAACAAACAACTTAATTATATTCCTGCTGAAAATGGCTGCATGTGTAGTCCCTGTTGTTGTGATGTTTTACACATGAAAATGATGTTGCATGTAAATATGTTCTATACAAAAGTTGTAGTTAACTTCATTTACTTGCTTCTCCTAGAATTTCATGATTATAGACCTGATAGTTTTAGAGTTATAGAATTTAGAAGTCTGCTGTCAGGTTTTGCCTGTTTTCGGTGCAGACCTGAATGTTTGCTTTGTTTGACCAATTTATGCTTTGAATCACCTCTTGGTGATAATAAAGAAGTTGTAGTAGATTTCAATGGATTTCCAAATTGTCTGGAATCATCCCTTTTGATTCTCTAGATCCGTAGTTATGATTGTTTGAAGTGTGAGGACAGAATCTGTCCAAATCTGGACAGAGCTGCCTTCAATGTGCTGTTTGATCTTTATATGTATTGAATGATCTTAAGATGATAATAGCAAAACTGTAGAAAATTTCAATAGCTTTCCAGAAAGGCTTATATCACCCTGGTTGGATGTGTATAGCTTGAGTTATGGCTAAATCTTATGCTTGCTGTCCTGCTGCCCATAAACTGCATGTGTGGGATTATGATTGCTTTGACTTTGCTTTGCTTGGTGTGATTGTTAACTTATGGTTCAGTGATGGTAGATTAACATGCCTTGTATTACTTCCTTTTATTCATAAATGCGCATTGTGCATCTCATTTAGGTATGATAGATGAACACGTGGAGTGAAGGACATGATGTTGGAACTAACCACAAGACGGTGTGGTGGACTAATCACGAAGATGGAAGGACTAATCGAGTGCTTGGATGGGAGATGCTCATCGAGCGAGTGTCATCAAACAAACGTTGACTTAGTGTTGAATCCCAGGCAAGCCCCGGAGCATCCCTAAGTCTCCACCTATCTCTTTTTATAAATGCACCGGTCTTTATTAAATCGTATGATTGTGCACTCAAGTATAGGAGTTGGTTGATACCGTAGTTGCATAATTACCTTGTCCACTCTACATATGATCCTGGTACTATTACTAGACAGGTGATCGATCTTATGCTTAGCCCTGCTTAGACCGATAGAAGTCGGGTGATTCCCTGTCATCCGCGAGAAAGTCGAGTGATTTCCTGTCATCTGCGAGCATAGGTGGTGACTGATGAGATCCACATGGATGTCTATATGTGTCACCATGCCACAATGTTTAATGAGAGAATCAAGGCTAGGTAGTGGGGAGTTGCATGACATGGGTCATGTTGACTTCGATGTTACTTGCGGCCGATTAGGACTGGGGCCACCAGACATCAGTTGAGATTGAAGGACGTCGTCACATAGCTGGCCAGATAAGTCGTTCTTACCGCGAAGCTGAGTAGTTCTTTCTGAGCCGAGAATTGGTGTGACTTGGATAGACATATTCTGGAGGTAGGAAGGATGTGCGGAGACACCATTTTGCCATAGTCAGGTCAGGGACCTGCACTTCCTGTGAGTGGGTTTGTCTCCAAGAATATGGCCCCTGCCAAGCTCGCGATATAATATGACTCAGAAAGGTCTAACGGTGACCCAAGAAGCCACTGATCAGGCTGACAGGGTTTGTGATTGGCATGTTTGCCAGCTGGTACAATCGATTCGAATCGCCATCTCTCCTGGTTAGTGAGAAACTGAGCTGATCTTCTGGTGAGGTAGAGGTTAACAACTTGAACGTGATTATTGGTGAGATGAGAAAGATATCTGTGGATATCATAAATCGCTATGGTTTATTAATTGCTATAATATCAAGTGATTGCTTAGTATAGCTGCAAACCTTAGCTATAATAGCTGAACTGAAATCGCAGCTGAACAATATCTAAAATTGATAAGTTGAGGAATTATTGTAGTAATGCTTTTTATGCAAAAATGATGCTATCTCCTGAGCTCCACCAAATAAGCCTTGCATATCCTTGAGAGTCTTTTTATTTTCTTCCTGTCGGGTAAGTCTAGCTGAGTACATTTGAGTACTCAGGGTTTTATTCCCAATGTTGCAGGAGGAATACTTCGTTGTCTAAAAGAGTTACTTCTATCCTTCGAGAGAGGAAGACTAGACCTTGGGCAAGGTCATGTTATCTATCTTATCTATGTTGCTGTGACTGGTCGACACTTGGCACTGTATGATAAACTTAAGTGTGTGTAAACCTATTTCGTTTCCGCAACTGAACTTTTATGTAAAGTCTATCTTGTACTCTGATGTAATTGAACTATGTACCAATCTATGTATCATGTGTATGTGTGCTGCTGAGTTTCTGCGATCCTTGGGTAAGTGCTGTGTAAAAGTTTGAAATCCTTCGAGATTTCACGGACTACCGGGTTTATATTGGCTCAAGTGTGGTTTGATAGCTGGGAAAACAGCTGTCGCTGTACTTGTGCTCGTATAAATTTTCTGTTACAAATCCGGCACTTCTAACTGCTATTACCAGACTGCATTACCTA
The DNA here is from genome assembly GCA_038502445.1 of Eremochloa ophiuroides. Taxonomy (NCBI): domain Eukaryota; kingdom Viridiplantae; phylum Streptophyta; class Magnoliopsida; order Poales; family Poaceae; genus Eremochloa; species Eremochloa ophiuroides. Next base: position 29,761,390 of record JAHLJS010000008.1, read on the forward strand.
GGCCGGCGCCATTAAGGGCCAAAGGTTACCTTTCTAAAGTAATGGTGGTTGGGAATGTCAACTTACGTTTCTAGTAATATTATTAAGGATAGACTCATAGTCTATCTTTAGTAGTGATGCTAAGAAATGCCAACAAGCATTTCTGGCGCCGTTGGGGGGATGAACTTTTAGTCTATCTTTTGTAACGACGTTAAGAAATGCCAACAATCACTATATGAAGACGAGCAACTCGGGGAATGGAGAAGAAGGTGATATAGAACTTTGATTGCAGCTTCTCCCATTCTCCATTTACACTACCTACATGACGAGTATACCATCGTTTGGCTATTCCCGTCAAAGAGAAGGGAAATAGCTTCCACTTATGGGTATCTCGTTTCATTCCGTGAATATGTATGCAAGAGCATAATTGTTCGAAATCTTATAGGTGTGTATAGGGGTTCTCATCTTCATCCCCAGAAAAAGGTTTCTCCTGAACCATCGCTTTGAGACTCGGGCGTAGCTCATAACGAACGGCCAAAATGGCCTGTGATGAACTAGGCGGCTCCATACTAGTGCCCGATGGAGCAGCATACTCGAAGATGGGTGTTTGATCCATGTGTGTGTGTGAAAGGATAGTTTTGATCAAACAAGGATAACTAAGACAACTCGACTCTAGTTAAGACAGCTACCGTTCCCTGGCAACGGCGCCAGAAAGCTTGTTGACACCAAAGGTGGCAAACGGATATACCGCAAGCGTACGGTAGTCAATGTAGCTTTCACCGGGAGTATTCTAGGTATCGTATTTTCCACGGGGAATGTGAAGTGTACTAACTAGATTCAAGGTTGTCAATAGGAATCAAAGGGGTTGGTGATTAAGGATAAAAGCTTGTAGGTATAGAGAGGCTCCTATGCAGCAAAAGATATCTGGTCTCGGCTTTCTAAGTATAAAGAGCTTAGTCAGCTCCTCCCTTCACAAGAGGCGACAGGTGAAACAGTAGGAGGACAAAACTCCTACCCGAGGCGACTGTACTATTGTCCTGATGCCTTGCCATTTTAATAACTTGTCTTACACACGTGGTGGACTACGAGGACCAGACGAGGCTATCACCACTTGCTGGCTACCACAAACAATCCGTGCGACAAGTGGCCCACACTGATAAGATATAGCCTAGACACCACGTCTACACTATACTTACTACTCTAATCTTAGCTAGAGACTAGAGCACTTCACAAGTAAAGCAATGTGCTGGTGAAGACAGTATATACTTAAAGTACCAGAACCAGAATATTAAATGCTAGAAGAACTCGGATGGAAAACTTACTAGAAGCTTGAATCAGCTGAGGTACACCTCGAAAAAGACTCCCGACAGGCCCGGGGCTTTCTCCAGAGACTTCCCTCACTCTCTTCCCTCTTTACACTAACACTAATCTATATTGTACACTTGATACTTGATCCTTGATTGTTCTAAAGTGAAGGACTAGGGGATATTTATAGGGGGATGAAGGGCAGCGCCACGTCAGCGATCCGTGTACTTCTCCACCTCCACCCTTGGATCCACCGTCCTTGAAACCGCCTTGGATGGACGGCAGTGATGAAATGAGCATGTGGGAGGCATGCTGGAAGTCGGTGGAGTAAGGCGGTGGCCTGGGCCCACCATGGGCGGTTCGACCGAACCACCCACTGGCAGGTGGGCCCTACCAAGACCTTCTAGAAGCCTTGTGATGTCAGTGAAGTGATGCCTATGAGGTGGGTCCACCAAGTGTGGTTCGGCCGACCCACCTCTGGTGGGTTGGGCCTACCACCTTGGTCCCCACCTGTCATGGACTGAGGCTGTGTGATCCCCTTGTCTTTATCTTGTTGTTTCACATCTTGATCCGAGTGCTTTGCTCCTTAGCCATTGATTGAGGACACAATTGCGATCCAAAGGTGCAAATGGACTCCAGGGGGTGTGCCACGGATCGTGCCACGTCAACATGGCCACGAGGGCTCCCTACCTAGTTCGGCCGAACCATAAGGTGGGGCCACGTGGCCTCTGCTCTCTTGCTTATCACTCCATTACTTGATTCCTTGATGTTGGAGTGCCGGGGCCACTATTCATGGTTCGGCCGAACCATGAACAGTGTCCATCCAGTGCCAACTCGATCCTGAAGTGAAGTCCTTGAAGATTGTGACATTGTATTGCCATTTCGTCATAATTGGATTTGCATTATTTCTTCATCTTGGGCTTCTTAACTCTGAAATCACCTGTTTTAAGCACCTACAAGCAAATACTAACATGTACATGTGGAACCAAGTTATTTACACCTATGTTACTATGAGTTTGCTTATTTCTTCCCAAAAAGAGTGTTTTGTTGATGGTTATTGTTGACGGTGGATATACCCTAAAATTCCACATTCAAACACCGTCAACAGGCCTCGGATTCAAGGGTAGATAAACATATCATGAGCATATTTTATCAATAACTAGTTCCACATGTACTCTTAAGCTTGTGATTGCAGGGAACACCAAAACAGTGCAAAAGTGAGCAGCTAGGGGCTAACTACATAGTTTGGCCGAACCATGTTAAGTTGGCCCTGGCCACCACCTTTCAACACAGTGCATACAACATCAAATGGAAGAGATCAGAGCCAAGGGTGGGCCCACCCATGGGTCGGTCGAACTGCCCATGGGGCCCACCTGGCTCTGGTGACGTGGCAGGATCCGTGTGACACTCCAACCAAGTTATTTCATCCATCGGATCAACTTGTGCTTTCATTCAATGGTGGAGATCAAAGGCACACGGATTAAGGCATGAAATGAAGCAATCAAGACAGAACCAACACATAGGAAGAGTCTATGACTTGTGGGGACCACACCTGGCCTGGCCCCACCCATCATAGGGGTCGACCAAACCATGGGATGTGGCCCCCAGCCACCTACACACTCAGTGACAAGTGGGGACTCCATATAGAAGCTCCTGGCTGGGCCCACCAGTCATAGGGGGTCGGCCGAACCCCCCTGGTGCCCAGCCAGGTCGGTTGGCCTCCACCGACTCCAAACATGCTTCCCATGTGCTCAAATTGCACAGCCATCCATTTTGAGGCGGTTACAAGGCGGTGGATCCAAGGGTGGAGAGTTGAGGAGCACACGGATCCCTGACGTGGCATCCCTCCACTCTCCACTATAAATAGAGGCTTCCCACTCCCTTTCAAGAAGACACCATACACCATACAACACAAGTTACAAGAGTTCTACTCTTTAGTAGTAGTATTAGTCTAGTGTGAGAGTTAGAGTCGAGTCGAGCTGTGCTCGGAGTCTCCGGAGTCATCTACTGGAGAGTCTGGTATAGCTCTTGTACCTTTCCTTCTGTAAGACTTTATCTTTATCAATATATATTATCTTTACTTTACTTCACTAAGTTCTTACTTAGTCTTTACTATTCTTTATAGTATTATTGTGTCTTGTCTTATTTCATAGTTGTTTTATACTTGATAGTGATCTTGTAACCACTCAACGTGTGTTAGTTCATCGCCTATCATAGGGTGTTCTAGTTGTTGGTACGCAACTAGAATAGTGAGACTTAGTGTAAGCGTGGTGCTCAGACTAGATCTTGCCTTTGATTACCGCTTGTCGCACGGATTGTTTGTGGGTGCTAGCAGGTGGTGACAACCTTGTCTAGTCTTAGTATCCCTCCACGTGTTTTAGGCAAGTTCTTAAAAGGTAGGCTCCCATAAGAGTGTAGGCGCTTCGGGTAGAGGTTTTGTCCTCTATTGTCTCACACTACCCCCTACACACCGGTAGTAAGGTACTATCTTAGTATAAGTCATCTATTTGATAGGATAAGTCATAAGGGTAAAGTAAGTGTCATAGGAGTCTTATACTCACTCGTTGTCCTCCCACCTAGCTATACTCTACTAGTTATCTTTTAGTTATCTTAATACTTGTTGTGTGTTGCTGTCATTACCCTTTCCTCTACCTATCGATTTACCCCCCTACCACTAGCTGGTACTAAGTTGGTATAGACTTAAGGATCTCTCTTTCTTTTTATTAATTATTCATAGCAACCGCTTTCCCTTGGGATAAAAATAAATAACGATACCTTGGAATACTCCCGGGTGAAGTGCTACAACGGTATATTCTGTGCGCTTGCGGAATTATCCAATAGACATAAGAAATATCCTCAGGCACTTCTGGCGTCGTTATCAGAGATAGCCTAACACCCTGTCTCTGGTGGTTGCGCTAAGAAGTGTCAACAGTTATGATGGTAGAAAACATGGTACAAATATCGTCAACAATGGTCGGAGGATCAAGTCTCCATAACCGAGGAGCAACGACGATTCGAATCGATTAGTACCCAGCTGGGGATCCCTAACCACACTGCATATGTAGTACCTAAGCTTGCATATACCAACCCCGTCTACCACGGCTTTTCTAAACCTGAACCGGTCCTGCGCCACCCAAGAACACAGTACTCCTCTCGTCTGCAGGCACGACGGCCACGAGGGTACACGCTACTCTCGCCATCTCTCCATTCCCAGTGCGTGGTTGTCGGTTCAAGTAGTAGAGCCACCGGAGATAGGGCTTTCCGTAGTATGTGGCTGGTTGCAAAGTCTCGATCCAACAGGCCTACAACGAATGGTCCCTAATTTCTTTTCAGCTGGCGACGATGCATTGTGACTCTAACCAAAGTACAAGTGTCCCATCGGTTTTCAAATTCCCTTTTCCGTCGGTGACAATATGTTGGGACTCTAACCCAAGCTATGATCACTGAGCAGGAAGTCCCTTCCCGTCAACAACAGTGTACTGATTAGGTGCACAGCCACCGAACGAGAATATTACCATTACCCTTTTCATGAATTAATCAATAATATATCACCATAGCTCAAAATAGCATTTTATGCAAATCTAATTTATACTAGCGGGGCTAAGCATTTTCGAATATTTATTAAAAATGGTTTTCAGATATTTCAGTGGTCTAGGTTGGTAATGCATCAATTGGGTTATCATTCAACTCCTATCAACCTAATGCAATATTTAACTCAAGGTGATAAAATTTGTAAATCACAAGGAAGGGTTTAAATGTACCGGGGCTTGGCTTGGATTGCGTAGAGAGTAGGATCCGGGTCAGTGCCACAGATGTCAAAGCCCTGAACCAGCTCCAGAGTAGTCCCCTCAGAAATCAACTCAGCTTTCACTTCCTGGTTCTCGGTCATTACACGTATGCAAATGATGTATGCTTTAATGCGTTACAGTAATACAAGAAATAAAAACAATCTACAAGTACTACTATCTTTCACAACGTATTCAAAATAACTATTTCTAAAATGCCCTAGGTCATAAGGGTGTTTGACGTAAAACCACAACCAACCATAAAATCACACCAAACCTAAGTGGTTATCGTTTTCTACTGATTTTATTAATTAAATATCCAACAATACAAAGTCAAGAATTTAAATTATTTTCAATTGAGCCCAAACTTTACCAATAGATAGCCCTTGCCCTAAAACAGTACCAAGATAAATTTCATGATTTTTGGATTAACAGAGAATTTATTAAAATTATTCAAAGTTGCTTTTATCAATTATAACACTGATTTTTGGTTCATACAGAATGTGTTCAAAATATTTATTTCATATTTTTTCTGTATCCTACTCATCACAGAGAACATCTTTATGATTTTTGGAGCTACACATTAATTCTAACAAAAAGAACAAACTACATCACTATTCAAACAGAAATAAAATAGAAAAGATAATTGAAATTCATCTGGAAAAAATGGAAAACTGTAACACTTCAAATTTTGTTAATTTTGAAATAGAGCTAAATTGATTTGATTTTATATTTTTTTGTTCATGAAAACAAAGGAAAATTAAAAAATTATTAAGTTAAAATTCGACTGGGGTTTGGCAACATGTTTGTGCACTCATGTCCTTGCATATGATTTATTTTGATTGAGTGGTTTTTGCCGAAACTAAAAATTATTCAAATGCTTTTGTAAATGATTTTATGATGTGAATGAATAAAGTTTTAAAATGCATTTAGTACAACGATCTTCTCTGCGGCATGTCTCTGTCTCTTTCTATAATCAAATTCCGTGTTTTTCAACTCCACGAAGTTCATCAGAACCTTTTCTTCAGCTCAAAATCACTCTTTAGTGCTCATCGTTCATCAACGTATCTCTAAAAACTTTCCAGAAATTTTTCTTAGCTTTTCCGGCCCTTTTTCCTATTTCCTTTGAGTAAAATCTAATTTTTATATGCTCAAAAATACCTTTTCATTAACTCCAAATACTTTATTTCGGTTCATCATGTTCCAAAATATCTCCGAGAATTTTCCTATAATTTTCGGAGCCTTTGGAATATTTTTCAAGGCTTAAATATCAATTCTGAACTTTTCTACATTTATTTAATTCGGAATATTTAATAATTCCGAAAATAACACATTATCTCGTTTTTCCACCGTCCTCAAACCCTACAACTATATATATGGTCGCGAAACCCTTGATGCGCTGATTCCGAAAGTACAGCCTGTTTTCGCAGCCACGCTCGTAGCCCTCTGGATGTAAAGCCGAAGTTTAGAAAAGTTAGGTTTTCGACGAACTCTCCGGCGAGCTTTCCCGGCCATCTCGACTGTCTCTGGCAAAAACCATCACCGCCATGAGGTAGCCCTCTTCATTCCCTACGTCGTGGCATATTTGTTTTCCCGAATCCATCTCCGTTTGACTATTTTCCGTTCATTTTTCTTTCTCCGGTGAGTTTTCCAGCGAACTTGACCATTGGAGCACCTGTTTTCTTTGTTTTCCGGCCGTCCCGTGCAGCTACCTCGGCACTACGTCGAACCCGAGGCCCCTGGCCGGTGTGCCGCCGCCCCACATCGCGCCCCCTGCCCTCCTTGTGTAGCAACAGGCGCCCGGCAGGCACAAGCTCCTCTTCCCCTGCATGAACGTGAGCACCAGAGTACCACCAGCGAAGCAGGCAGCGAGCAGCAGTTTTCCTCCTTCCTCCATGCCGTGGCCAAGGGCCAGGGCACTGCCCTCTGCTGGCCGCCCTAGCAGGCTAGGCCCGAGCCTTTCCTCTCCACGCGAACAGCGGCAGTGCCATGGTTGCCGTTCATGTTCTGCAGTTGGACGAAGGAAGAAGACGACCCAAGGTTGAAGAAGAGCTATTCACGGTATTGCCATCGATTCTATTTCCCTCACCATTTTTCTGTTTTAACTCCAATTCGATCCATTCAACTTACGTTTGGTTCGTATTTTTGTCCACTTCATGTTTTTATTACTAAACATTAATTTTGGCACTTCTAAATTTCGTAATTAAATTCAATCTATTATTTTACAAAATAAATCTTGTTTAAATAATAACTTATACGTTTTAAATCCGTTTTTCGTGATCTTTATATCGATGTAATCATGAGAACGAGTAGAATAATTTTGTAATCTTTTGAAACTGTTTTGATACTGTTTGGTGTACTGTTTTAATTATTATCCTTGTTTGTTTCGTGTATGTCGGCTGGATGTTAAGTGTTGATGTGGTGATCGATCGAGTATAGACGGTGAGCAGTTCGTGGTGATTCTCAGAGCTATCAATTAAAAATTGGATCAGAGAAAGGATCTCAAGTTCAAGGCAAGTATAGCATGGGATCTTCCTTGTTGTCCTATTCACCGTAATAATTAATTTTATGTGCATGTGTTTACCTTGTTAACCATAGTTTCTATCTAGTATTGTTATCTTGTTCCTTGATCACCTATGGGTTTATGCATTGGGTAGTTGATGCTAACGTGCTACTAGAATCATGACCATATAAACCTAATTAATTGAATATGCAATAAGGTTAAAAGATGCCTTTTTAGCAACATGAAACTAGGGGATTGGAGCATAGCTTTTGTGATACTCTAAATCCTTCATCCTTAGTAATGATCTGTAAGTATGACACCGGGACTTATCGTGCAACTATGAGGGCTACATGGCTCTGATTTTAGTCAAGTATGGACGGGTATAGTGCGGCTCCTGTCCGAGTGTGTATAACCTGTGTGACCTTGTGCCACGAAGAAGAGGGGGCTCTACATCTGCTTGCCGGTTCCCTAGCGGCCCTAACGTGTTAGACGGGGTACTTTGAAAGATTTCATAGTGAAACCCTACTCACTCACCTTAGTAGTGTTATGGGGCTAGCTATCTCGAGCAAATGGGAATCACGGCTCATAGTGAAAGTGCACAATCTCTGCAGAGTGTAAAACTGGTATACTAGCCGAGCTCACGGTCACGAGCGGCCTTGGACGTCTTATAGAATAGTTACTTTTGGGGTGATGTGACTTGTTGTTAATTTATTGTTGCTATTCATTAATTATGTTTACTCTGATCATGAATTATGGGCTTATTTAACTTGTTGCTATCCAATTGCACAAAAGATGATTAATTAAAAGCAAACTGCTGTTAAACTCGTGTCTATTGTTTTTGAGCCTCATAAAACCCATGTTATATTTGCTGAGTACGATATGTGCTCACTCTTGCTATATCAACAACAGTTAGGCTTGTGGTCAACCAGTCAGTTGTGTCCCTGTGGAGTTGGCGTCTACACTCGAAGATCCGAGTGTCTTTCCGCTGTTTGCTACTTAAGGTTATATTCTAATTATACTACGTTATGTATTTAAGCATTGTCTTTTGATATTACCTTGTATTTGTCGGCTTATGTGTGTGACTGATCCCTGGACGCACATAAGATTATGCATTCAATTTTATCCCTAAAATTGGGTGTGACAAAAATGAATCTTAGCTTGAGGCGGCCCAGCAGCAGTAGGCCAGCCCAACACGGCCCACGCGCTCGCCCACGCCAACCCGCGCTCTCTCTCCCTCTCCCAGGGACGCTGACAGGTGGGACCCCCCTGTCAGCTCCCTCTCCTTCCTCTGGTCGCGCTCCCGTGCGCGTGCACGCAGCGGCTGTCCGCGGAACTCGCCGCCGGCGACCCCAGCGACAGAACCAAGCGTGCCATCTTGAACCCTAAAGACTAGCGAACATCCTAGCGGACCTAGCCCCTACTCTACGTGCCTCCGACGAGCCTAAGCTCGCCCATGGCGGAAGCGGCGGATCGGCGGCACTGTTCCGACCACCGGAGCACAGTAGCATTTGAGAAAATGATGTGGGAAGATCCAGGAGCTCACCGTGTCCTGGACCGGCAGCAGGTTGAGACTGAGATGAAGCAGAGCGATCGACGAGCGCGACGACGATAGCGGATGCAGCGGCTCGGCCTCGACGATGAACTCCTGTTCCGTTGATCCTAGGGCACCAAAGGAAAAACCGCCGAGCGCATAACAAACTGTGGGGCACCCAAAAGCTGAAACACTCGAGGCCCAGGTGAGAGCTCACCCGAATAGACTGGTTACGGCGACGAAGCTCACGGCGGCGCTCTGGACGCCCGCGAGGAAGACGATGGCGTTCCGGGGAACACAAGGCACTAGTGCTTGGGAGAGTAGATGCAATTGAGGCGCAAGCGAGTGGTGAAACTGCCGATGAGATGGAGAGGGTGGAGATGGCTCAGGCACGGCGAATTTTGCTGATTAGTGGGGTGTGGTCGTCGGTGAGCCACAGGGAAGAAGAACAGGGAGGGCGCTTGTCGCTTTTAAAGGCCAGGGGAGGGGCGGATAAGGATTGGGCTCGGTCTGGGGTCCCCTTGTGACCCAGGCACAGCGGTGACAGCGGCCTGGCCGGCCGAACGGCGCAGCGCGCAGCGCGGCGCACGCGCGCACGACGGCCGGAACAGTAGGGGGCCCCCGCACAGTAGCATTCCCCCTAAGGTCAAACCCTAATTAATCCAATTATGCCTATTCCATTTTGAATCAGGGAAAACACCAAGAATGAAAATTGTGGCAAATTTCATGCAGAACTCTTTTGCTTTTTGAACCATGTTCAAATTTGAAATATTTTTGAAAATATCAGAAAGGGGGTAAAAAGGGTTTTTAAATTTCAAATGCAATCCAGTTAAATTCTCTAAAAATTTCTGAACAACTTGAAATTCTGTAAAAATGAAAGTTGTTCTATTTGTCAAGCTCTACAACTTTCATTAATAGAGTTTGGTCAGATTCTTGATAAATTTTGAAATGACATTTTAGATTTGAATTTCAAAGCATTGTTTTGAGTTTAATTTGAATTTTTACTATATAACTTTAAAATCTCCAAAAATAAACGTTGTTCCATTTTATAAGATCTACAACTTTTATTGAAGTCTTTTCCTTAGATTCCTCATGGTTTTTGAATTAGGTTTTGGGGTCCAATTAGGGCTTATTTTTTATTTTGAATTTGAATGTATTTTGGAAATTCAATCATGGATTTAATTGCACAACCATCATCATTAATAATCAAAACACTCTAAGGTCCCTAAGCACAATCACATGCAGGCAATTAATTTAAACATGGTGACATGGCATTTTAATTAACCGTAACACCAGAGGTGTTACAGCCCTTTCCCCTTAAAGAAATCTCGTCCCGAGATTTGATTCACGACTAAGACTTAAGGCTAAGTAATGGAAAAGAAAACGTGTCAAGTAAATCTAGTCCAAACTTGACCATAAATAAGTGGGAGAGTTTGCATATTACATGACCAGAAACTTTACATCTACAAGGTAGCAAAGAATTCAGGGAAATTTTCTGAGAGGTAATCTTCTGATTCCCAGGTAGCTCCGTCTTCGGAATGCTCGCTCCATTGGATATTGTGCCACCTGGTTGTGGTCCTTCGTGTGACACGATCCTTTTGATCCAGGACTCGAATTGTATACTCGACGTATGTCAAATCTAGTTCGAGCTCTACTCTTTCAACATCAATAACTTGATCAGGCACTCGAAGACATTTCTTAAGTTGCGACACATGGAATACATTGTGCACAGCTGAGAGGTGATCTGGCAATTTCAATTTGTAGGCCACCTTTCCACAGCGTCCCAAAATTTAGAACGGTCCAATGTAACGAGGGGCTAACTTGCCTTTGATCCCGAAACGGTTGACACCCTTCATCGGTGATACTTTCATTCAGACATAATCTCCTATTTTGAATGCCAAAGGTCGACGCCGTTTATCGGCGTAACTTTTCTATCGAGACTGTGCCACTTTCAAGTTATTTTGTATTTGCCTAACCTTTTCTTTAGTTTCTTCTACCAGATCAACTCCAAAGAACCATCTTTCCCTAGGCTCAGACCAGTTCAGTGGAGTGCGACACCTACGACCATACATTGCTTCGAACGGTGCCATCTTGATACTTTCTTGATAACTATTGTTGTACGAGAATTCTGCCAGTTCCAAACATGCGTCCCATGTGGTGGTGTATGTGAGTGTACATGCCCTCAACATGTCTTCCAACACTTGGTTGACTCTCTCAGTCTGACCATCAGTCTACGGATGGTACACCGTACTATGCAGAAGTTTTGTCCCCAATGACTTGTGGAAAGACCTCCAAAAGTTTGAGATAAACTGAGTACCTCAATCCGAAATAATAGTCTTGGGTACCCCATGGAGCTTCAGAACATGTTTTATGTATGGGTCTGCATAGGTAGAGGCAGGATAAAGTGTCTTGATCGGCATGAAGTGAGCTTGTTTGGTGAGGCGATCTACGATCACCCAAATGGAATCAAAACCTCTTGCGGTCCAGGGCAAACCCGTGATAAAGTCCATACTAATATCTTCTCACTTCCACTCAGGAACAGGCAAAGGCTGCAGTTCTCTCCCAGGCTTCATATGCACAGCTTTTACTTTTTGACAGGTGTCACACCTTGCTACATATTGAGCAATTTCTATCTTCATCTTGGTCCACCAAAATTTTTGTTTCAAATCCTGGTACATCTTGTTACTTCCTGGGTGAATGGAGAATCTAGTCAAATGTGCTTCATCGAGAATCGTTTGACGTAACCCAGCAACCTTGGGAACAACTAACCGATCTTTGAACCATACAACACCTTCATCATCTATCCTGAAGCAATCTTCTTTACCAGCTTGGACTTTCTCCTTAATGTGCTTGATTCCCTTACTTTCCTTCTGAGCAGCAATGATCTGTTCTCGAATAGGTGTCTCTATGCTAATATTGGCCGGGCTACCTTGTGGGATTATTTTTATACCTAATCTTTCTAGCTCATTGCACAACGATAGGTCATAAGGCTTTACGGTCAAACAGTTGCAGTGAACCTTCCGACTGAGTGCATCGGCAACCACATTGGCCTTGCCTAGATGGTAATGCACTTCAATATCATAATCTTTTATCAATTCAAGCCACCTTCTTCGTCTCATGTTCAACTCTTCTTGAGTAAAGATGTACTTCAGACTCTTGTGATCCGTGTAGATATTACAAGTACTGCCTAGTAAATAATGACACCATATCTTCAAAGCATGTACCACAGCTGTCAATTCCAAGTCATGAGTGGGATAACTCTCTTCATGACGTTTGATCTGCCGCGAAGCATAAGCAATGACTCGGCCCTCTTGTATTAATACACAACCAAGACCGGTGCCAGAAGCATCACAATAAACATCAAACGGCTTTTCAATATCAGGCTGAGCTAGTACTGGTGCTGTGGTCAACAACTTCTTCAAAGTCTGAAATGCTTTCTCACATTCCGGTGACCACACAAATTTGACTTGATTCTTCAGCAAACTGGTAATAGGCTTGGATATCCTAGAAAAATCCGGAATAAATCGACGGTAGTATCCCGCCATTCCCATGAAACTATGGACCAGATGCATTGTGGTTGGTGGCTTCCAATTCAAGATTTCTTCCACCTTGCTCGGATCAACTGATACACCTTCTGCCGACAGAATATGTCCGAGAAATGGAACTCTGTCCAACCAAAACTCACACTTGCTGAACTTGGCATAGAGTTGATGTTCTCTCAAGTGAGTCAAGACAACACGGAGGTGTTTGGCATGTTCTTCAGGGGTTTTGAAATAAACAAGGATGTCATCAATGAACATGACCACAAATTTGTCGACCTCTGGCATAAAGACGGGGTTCATGAGGTACATTAAATAGGCAGGAGCATTGGTTAGGCCGAAAGACATAACTAGGTATTCATATAGGCCATATCTAGTGGTGAAGGCTGTTTTTGGAATGTCTTCGGGACGGATTTTTATTTGGTGGTATCCAGACCTAAGATCAATTTTGGAAAATACTTTGGCTCTAGCTAGTTGGTCAAAGAGTAGGTCAATACGAGGCCAAGGGTATTTGTTCTTGATGGTTACCTCATTGAGTGGGCGGTAGTCAACACAGAGTCTGAGAGAATTGTTCTTCTTTTTCACAAAAATAGTAGGACAACCCCAATGAGATGAACTAGGTCTGATGAAACCCTTATCCAACAGATCTTGCAACTGAACTTTAAGCTCTGCCAGTTCCTTGGGAGGCATCCTATAGGCCCTACGTGATATAGGTGCAGTTCCAGGTTTTAGCTCAATGGCAAACTCCACATCACGATCAGGAGGTAAACCAGGCAAATCATCAGAAAACACATCCGGAAATTCACGGACCACCAGAATGTTCTGTACCTCTTTGACTGAGGTAGCGCACACCCTTCCAACAGCTCTTTGAGGAATTGGGAGTTGAATGAGAAATTGGGTTTGACTATTAGGTAAGTTTACCCTGATGGTTCTATTCAGCACGTCAATGAGGGCCTTGTGCTGATACATCTAATTCATGCCTAATATCACATCTATGTCTTGGTCTTTCAGCACTATCATCGAGTTCGGGAATATATGCCCGCCCAGTTCTATAGGCACCCGATGTACTACTTCCTTAGTACTTATACGCCCCCCGGGCATAAGGAAATTTTTCTCTATCTGCCCAATTGGAATTTTATGCTTGATGACAAATGTACGATTGATGAATGAATGCGATGCACTAGAATCGAAAAGCATGATAGCAGGATGACTTGCGACAGGAAACCTACCCAGCATGACGGGTTCACCCTCGGGAATATCACCAACTTGAGTGTAGTAGACCAACATGATAGCCTTGGGTGCATTCTGGTTATACTGCTTCGGGAATGGGCAGTTGCGGGACCAATGTCCCATCTTGCCGCAGTTGTAGGAAGGGTGGTTGTAGTTGGTCTGGGAAGTAGTGACACGAACGTCAGGGGCATTCGGCTGAGTAATGTTTTGTTGGTTGGAGGTGTGGAAGGTAGCAGCCGTACGGACCACGACCTGTTGGTGAGGATACGGTGGACGAGAGTGGTGAGTGGGGTGATAAATGATTTTCTGACGCTTCTGACTGCCAGAAAACCTAGCCTTCTTCTTCTTCTTCTTCTTCTTCTTCTTCTTCTTCTTCTTCTTCGCATCTTGGTGCTTACGGTTGCTTTTCTCAAAAGCAATGGCAATGTTGACAGCCTCATGGTACGTGCAGTGCATGTTGTTGGACAAGCTTCTCTGAATCTTGTAGTTCAGACCCCTGACAAAGCAATCTCTCCTTTTCTGATCGGTGTTGGTATGCTCAGGGGCATACTGTGACAGGTGATTGAACTGACCAACGTACTGCATGACGGTGGATTCTTTCTGTTGCAGGGCCAGGAATTGATCCAGCTTCATCTTCATTACGCCCGCAGGGATGTAATGAGCACGGAAAGCCTCACGAAATTCTGTCCAAGAAAGTTGATTGCCATCGGGCTGTGCGGACAGGAGGTTTGCATACCAAGCGCTTGCTGGACCCCGCAGTTGCTGAGCTGCGAACAATGGTTTCTGAATTTCAGTGCAGTGAATCAGACCAAACTTCTTCTCTATGGTACGGAGCCAATCATCAGCCTCCAAAGGTTCATCGACCAAACTTGTGCTAATTGACATCGCATTTGGGAGTGAGAGATCGATCGCTATTGCATTGCATTGTGAGTTTGCTTCGAGTGGCACTAGGTGATGGAGTTGCAAGCCGGTGGTGCTTGTTACTCTTGGTGGTCGCCACCTTCTAGACGGCTTGGTAGCGAGAGGCTCCGTGGAAGCAAGCAAGGAGATTGTGCTTGGCTCCGGAGCAAGATTGTGAGGGGTTGGAGCTCACCCCACGGGAGATCACGAAGAGCATCGCTAGTAGAGAGAGACGTGAAGAGCAACAAGTGGTCCGGCCAAGTCAAGTGCTAGAGCTTGTGGTAAGCACCCCACATGGGAGAGTGTGACTTGCGGGTCACCACTAGCAAGAGGACCGGAGGCAACCTTAGAGCTTGTCTCAATGGAGGACGTAGCTTGTGGCGACAAGTGAACCTCCAGGAAATAAATCACCATGTCAACATCTTCCCATCCTTCGCGATGGTTTGCTCCCTTCGACACAAGTTATTTATTTTGTGCATTACTTTACTTGTGTAGTTGTAGTTGCTCTTGTGAGATCGGTTAGCTTGTGTAGCTTGCCACTCACGTTCTTAGCTTGTGTAGCTTAGAACTAGTGTCTTGCTTAGTTTGTGTAGCTAAGCAAGTTGCGCTCCTTGATTAGGATTGTGTATCCTTGTCATTGAGCACGTAGTGAGCTTAGGTGCTTAGTGCGCTTTTGCTTGCTAGTTGGTAAGAGCTCCCCAGTGTTTTAAAGTACTAATGCTTAGGTTTGTGTGACCTTGTGCTAGAACGGTTTAGGGAAGCTCAAGCTAGGTTTGCACCTTTGTTTCTTACTAGGATCTTTGACAAGGTGCTTAGAGAGGGGTGAATCATTGATAGAACCGAATAGGTTTTATTCCGATGCGATTAGTTGTTAAAAAGGGCTATTCAGCCCCTCTAGTCCGCCATCTCGACCCTACACGTGGTATCAAGCCTGGTCTCTCATTTGAGTCTTAACCGACCCAAGAGGATGGCGACTTATGGGCTTGATGTTGAGTGTCAATACACATTTGATGGTACACACTTTGCACGTTGGAGAAATTGGATGGAATGCGATATTAAGTTTATTTATCCTCAAATGTGGTGGATCGTAGATGTAGGCTTTTCCCATGCGATTGAAGAGGACAATCCTACCGAAGCGCAATGAAATGCTTACAACTCGGTTACCAAGCTATTGACATGTTTTATAGAGCTTTGGATGATAGCATCTTCGGAAGGATCATGCATTTTGAGACCGCTCATGATATTTGGGCGTATCTCAATGAAAACTATGGCAAGCTCTCCGATGATGAAGATGATGCCAAAGACATGAAGCTTGGTGATCAAGAGCACCTCCACGACTCCATGATTATGGAGAGTTGCTCCTCCACTTGGTCAAGTGATGGTGATGATGATGCTACTCCAAGATCACTTGACAAGGGAGTTGACAAAGCCACAAGTGATGCGGTTGATGATGCTACCCCGAGTTCACTTGATGATGGCTATGAGAGTGATGCATCAACAAGCTCTTCAACTTCATCACATTGCTACACGTCACTCGGTGGCGGCAACGTATCACTTGGTAATATGATTGTTGATTGTGATAATCCAAATTTTGAGCTTGTATGTAAACTCGTTAATTCTTTAAGAAATGAGATGAATAAAACAAAGAATTTGACAAATGAAAACTCATTTCTAAAGGACACATGTGAACAACAAAATCATCTACTTTATGTCATTAGTTGTTCACATGAGGAGCTAAAATTGACTCATGAGGAGTTTAGTGTTGCTCATGATAACTTGGTAAAGGACCATGATTTTCTCACTAAGGATCTTTTAAATGAAAAATCTAAAACTAGTGAGAGCTCATCACTTGGGACAAATGATCAATCACAAATTGCTACTAACCCTGGTGATGTAGGCATGAAGAATGTATCCACCTCATGTGATGATTTACTCTCTATGCCTTATTCTTCACTTTTGGATACTTATTCTTCTTCTATGTCTTGTGAGACTAACCTTTTGAAGGAGAACAATGAGCTCAAAAGTCAAGTGAAAAATTTGAGCAACATGATAGAGAGGTGGAACAATTCAAGTGCCACCCTCAACCATATGTTGGAGAACACAAGAACGGTGGGCGACATGCATGGTCTTGGCTTCAAGGCAAGCAAAGTCAACATACAAAGAAGCCAAGATACAAGTGGC
The DNA here is from genome assembly GCA_038502445.1 of Eremochloa ophiuroides. Taxonomy (NCBI): domain Eukaryota; kingdom Viridiplantae; phylum Streptophyta; class Magnoliopsida; order Poales; family Poaceae; genus Eremochloa; species Eremochloa ophiuroides. The sequence continues at coordinate 29,778,343 of JAHLJS010000008.1, forward strand.
ATACACTTCAAAAAAAGCAAGATCAAAGGCAAGAGATGGGGCAAGACAACATATGAAAGAGAGATGAAGAAGCTAGAGCAAGAATGGCTTGTCCATTTCATGTGCTTCACATGCCATGAGATGGGTCACTTAGCTTCAACATGCCCCAACAAGCTCAAGTTGAAGAAGGAAGAAAAGAGGCTCACACGCTCATAAAGCTTATACAAGAGATTTGTGAGGCCTCAAGTCAACACACACCAAGATCAAGTCAAGACCAACCATGAAACATGCCATGATGACTTGAAGAAAAAGAAGACAAGAAGGGGTAGTGGAAGAGGAAGGCATCCAACTCACATCCATGATGCCAAGATGATGATGAGCAAGATTCAAGTGAAGAAAGATTTAGCTCACATCAAGTGTTTCGAGTGTGAAGCAATGGGTCACTTTGTCTCGAAGTGTCCTAACAAGCTTGAGAAGAAGGCTCAAGCAACCCGTGAGAGGCAAGGCAATGAGAAGTACAATATGAGCAAGAAAGAAAAGGCTCAAGCAAAGCAAAAGTGCTACTCATGTCGGGAAAGGGGACACATGGCTAATTCATGTCCCCTAGGTAACATTTCTAAGCCTATTTGAATTAATGCAAATACTATGCTTAGGAAGAATGACAATGGTACCTCATTGGTTTCTATTGCAAAACATCCTGCTACCCATGCTAAGGCAATGCCTAAGTATATTGCTCCTAACTTGAGAGGACCCAAACTAGTTTGGGTACGATCAAAAAGTGGATGATTGTGTATAAGTACCAAGGCATTGGAGGCTTGATTCAATGGTATTCATATTGCTCATCATTTGTTGATTCACGTCATGAAGCCTAGTGCAAATCATAAGCCAATGCCAAGTCAAAAGAAGTGAAGTCCAAAGTGGAAAATTCATACAAGTGCAAAGTTCAAGTTGTGTTGATCTTTCGGTTAATTATTTGATGACTTGCAAACTAGTGAGTTGAAGCTTGCAAATGGGTGATCATGGACCAAGGTATATTATTTGCAATGGGCACTTCGATGCCGCCCCAAGAGAAAAACAATGGGTACCTCGATAATCGCTAGAGAGAATAAGATCGCCTATACTCTCAGAAGGTTTCTAAAAAAAGAGAATCATATTCAAAGGAAAAATTCCATATACTTGCACACCTTGATCTAAGAGTATGGCACTTATCTCCTTGGATCCAAGCTTTGACTCGACAATACATGCAAAATAAGTATGCTATATCGTTTCCATACCCAAAACTCCATATAAGCGTTTTAGAGGTAGAAAGGATAAGAAAGCAATTATGCTTTGGTAAGGAATCATACACCATTGAGTGATTTGGGAGCACAATTTGAGGAGTATAAGTAATCTATACTTTTATTTTTGGAAACTAAAAAAATACCAAGTTACTAAGATGAGAATTTGGGAAGATAACTTTGTTCAAGAACTGTTTCACTTTTCAACCACTCAAGGATATATGTTAGATATATGTTAGCCAAATGAAAGGTCCCAATAGGCTAGAGGGGGGTGAATAGCCTATAAAAATTTCTACAAAGCACTTAACCACAAGTTAGTAATTAACAAGGCTATTGCTAAGCACTAGCTCTAAGATACTCTATGCATGCTACCTAGCACAATATACTATTCACAAGAATAAGCACACAATCGTAAGAAACTCATTCCTTCGAAACCTAAGGAGAGAGCACCTAAACAAATAACAGCGCAAGTGAGTAAGTGAACGAGGAAGCTATACCGAGGGCTTGAAGAAGTGAAGTCCAAAAGCCGTGTAGCCCCAATCACCAAAGAGATAGCCAACAAGTACAAGAAGACCACTCACTAATGAAACCACCAGGAAGACCAAATCATCCACTCGAAGGTAGAGAAGAGAGAACACTCGATTTTTTACCGAGGTTCACGTGATCGCTGTCACGCTACTCCTCGTTGTGGCACCAGTCTTCCTTGGTGGATTGCGAGCTAGGCTTCACACGCCAGTCCCTCACCGGGAGCCGCTCACCAACACAAGAGAAGTGGTTTTCAACCATGAGCAATGCACTAGAGTCGGTTTTGGCACTCCGCCGGGGAATAACCGCAAGAACCCCTAACAATCAAACCTTCGGTGTGGGCTTGAACAATCACCAAACAACCTCAACACCGGAATCACCTCCAAGCCGCTAGAGACATGGCAATGCCCCAAGATTATAAGAACTCAGCAATGGCTTACTCTCAAGTGTTCTAGAATGCAAATCACTAGCAATGATGCACTTGAGGATCACTCTACTCACAAAGATGATCAATGGATGAACAAGTGAGCGAGTGGGAGGCTAGAGAGTGCTCAGAAGAGTGTGTCAATGAATCAAATATGCAAGAGGGTCACCAAGTGACCAGGTGTAAGGACCGGATAGGTTAAAGGAGGGTGAGTAGGCTATAACAATTTTTACAAAGAACTAGACCACAAGTTAGCAATTAACAAAGCGATGCTAAGCACGAGCTCTAAGCTATTCTATGTAAGCCACCTATCACAAATATAATACTCAAGAGAATATGCACACAAGCGCAAGAAACCTTCACTTCGATCCCATAGTGAGAGCACCTAAACAAGATTATGAGCACAAGAGTGTGAGATCGAGGAAGCTATACCATCGAGAAGAGTAGGGGTTGATCCAATCACCGGGAGATAATCAACAAGCAAAATAAAGATCAATCATTAAGAGAATACCGGAAGACCAATCATCCACTCGATGGTGGAGAAGAGAATGAACACCCGATTTTTTACCGAGGTTCATGTGATCGTCGTCATGCTACTCCTCGTTGTGGCACCGATCGTCCTTGGTGGATTGCGAGCTAGGTTTCACATGCCAATCTCCAACCGGGAGCCGCTCACCAACACAAGAGAAGTGGCTTTCAACCACGAGCAATCCACTAAAGTCGGTTTTGGCACTCCGCCGGGTAATAACCGCAAGAACCCCTCACAATCAACACTTCAGTGTGGGATTAAACAATCACCAAACAACCTCAACACCGGAATCACCTCCAAGCCTCTAGGGACACGACAATGGCCCAAGAGAATAAGAACTCAGAAATCGCTTGCTCTCAAGTGCTCTAGAATGCAAATCACTAGTAATGATGCACTTGAGGATCACTCAACTAACAAAGATGATCAAATGATAAACTAGTGAGTGAGAGGGAGGCTAGAAAGTGCTCACAAGTGTATGGCAATGAATCAAAATGTGCAAGAGTGTCACCAAGTGACCAAGGAAGGAGTATAAATAACCTTAAGTGCACTCCTAGCCGTTACCCACTGAAAAATAGCCGTTAAACCACTTTTTATAGCGTCGGACGGTAGGCGTCGGACCAATGTCCCCCGTCTGACGCTCACGATGGTGCCACGTGTCAGTTCAATTTAACCATAGCCACTGGATCTCAATGGCTAACTGATCGCGCCAATTTCATAACCGTCGGACTGCTCCACGTCGGACTAACAACTTCCAGCGTCTAACGCTTACAGAATCTATGCAGAGAGGAATTTATTCGTCGGACGCTGTCCGACGTCCTACGTCGGACTAACAGGCACCGTCCGATGCCCTAAACTTAGCTCGCCGCACAGAGCGCCAGAACACGAACTCGCCACGCCACGGCGTCGGACCAAGAGCCAATGGTCCAACGCGCACTCATCTCCTACCGTCGGACTGTCCGACTCTCACAGCCGGGCAGAGCACCGAGCCACCGTCGGACGCTCCAAGTCAGTGCGTCAGACTAAAGGAAACAGGAGTCCAACGCTATCCAATTCTACGCAGAGAGCTCTCAAAATGCTCGGACGGTGTCCGACGCTCACTGTCGGACCAACAAACACCGTCCGACGCTTTCACAGTTAGAAACCGAGCCTGGGGACCATCGGACTCTAGAAACCAACAGTCCGACGCCCTGCGTCCTCAGCGTCCGAGTTAGTCAATGCACATGAAATTCAACCTAGAGCACTTGAAGGTAATCCATAACCCAATTCTCCCCTTTATAGTCTGCTAATTATTCTAAATGTGATCACACCCACTTGGTGTCTTGATCACCAAAAGAAAAGGCCTAATGGGGTTATACCTTTGCCTTCAAGCCTTTTCTTTCCCTCATTGATCATTTCCACTTGATCCTCCTTGCTTCATCCATGGTTGAGCCTACCTTGATCATCACCGTCAATTACTAGGCTCTTCACTCCATGGTTAGGACCACCTACACTTAGCCATCACTTAGCAAGTAGGTTAGTCCTTAGGGTGTCATCAATTATCAAAACCAAACTGGGGCTTTCAATCTCCTCTTTTTTGGTAATTGATGACATCCTATACAAAGATAAGAGTTAAGTTTGTTTTTGAACTTGTGAGCTTGTCTAAACAAGATTATCATGTTTTTGAAATAGAAAAACAACACAAATTCGGTTTGGTGGCTATTTAGCTCCCCCTACATGTGTGCATGAGTAAGGATTTGAAGGCTTGCACGTATGCATAAGTAGAGAGTAAATTTTCACCAAGATGTGCTAGGATGGTTAGGATAAACCTTTGAAGCGTGATACCAATTTGAAATAATCAACGAAGTTGTGGAATCTCCATCCTTAGCACATAAAGAAATGGATGCATGAAATAGCCAAATAGATCACTATCAAGAAGTGTTGTTCCATGCTAACAAGTGTGTTCTAGGGGTATAAATAAGTGTTTGACCATGTTTTTGAAGACCATGTCCCATAGAACCATGCTATGCAAGAAACCCATAAGCCAAATGGTACTTTTAGTGGCACTCTCACTTCCAAGGCCTTGCTATAATGAAGCCAATTCCATCTTTGTCAATCACTCAGATAGTGCAAACTATGGTTTCAGCCTAGTGAAGAGCTACAAAAGACACCCCAACAGATGAAGTCAATACCATAGTACATCTTGGTGCAATCAGGTGCCCTGTTTGATACTCTATGGTATGGACAACAAAAAGGACATTAACAAAAAATCAGTTCCTTATTCTTGATCGGTCAAGGTGTTCTACCCTACTCAACTCATGGAAGCGTGAAGTGAAGACAAGTTGAATTTTGTCCAACAACGTATTTCAGATTTCTATTTGGAAACCCTCTGATCTCGGATTTCTTATGCGAAATAAGAAGGTTTACACATTGTCAAAAGTAGTTCAACAAGTTGGTTTTGTTAATTTATGGTTGTATCATGAAGAAAGTTGTACTCAAGTTGTTGGTAGAGGACTGCTTCTCAAAACTTTGTGAGTAAACACTCTACACAACCAACCTCATTAAACCTGCCAATCCGCTTCAATCTTGTTTATTCTCGGCTGCAAATGAGAATACATAAGTTTGGGATTGCTCATCGGTTTTCCTCGTGTACAAAAAGGTTTTTGATTCTATGCAGGAATTTGTGATCTGTCTCATCAACCTGCACAATTCATGTCTGTCTAGACTAACCATCGTGCAAATGTGCATGCCAAGTTGCATATTGCACAAACTTTTGCTACTGCATGGTGCACCCCAAACCATTGTCTCGGATCATGAACTATAGTTTTCAGCTCATTTTGGAAGCATTTACAAGAATCACCTTACTCGAGTAAATGCCTGCCAGAATCTTGTGCCTTGGAAGAGAATGGAGTGTAACCATATGCATCTGTATGCCTACACTTGTCACTTGATGTCCTCTGTGCCTTTTATCACGGAGTGACAGAAAACTTTGTGTACATAATGAAACTAATCCAGAGTTCGTCCTATCTTCAGCATAGCATACCTCAGGCCAATCAGGAAGAATTGATCAAATCTTGAAATACATATTGAGAGCATATGTGTTTTGTTTTCAAGGATCTTGTTAGAAATGGCGACTGCTATCATTGTTTTTCTTACAACAACAGTTATAAAGAGGTTACCTCAGGCTCTACCCAAACGACTGTTGCTACATAGACACGAGGGTTCCCTTATTGATGGACATCAAAAGTACTGAGCCGACAGAGTCAGCTATCGCATTCATCATTCACTCAACAAACTCAAATAATACCGTGTTGCCATCAGAAAGAGAACTGTACACATGGAACATTATGTAACTTTCCATCAGTCTGCATCTCAGTAAATTGTGTCTACAACCAACAGAAACCTTGCATGTTGTCAATCAATTTTCTCAGCTTCAATAACTATCTGCCTCGTCCATGATCTCATCCCATATGAAAATAGTGGTGTATGCTATATCCACTAGAGAATAAGATGTTTTGAAAACTACTCTTGGACACTCCAATTCACACCCTCATACTAAGAGTGCTAATTGGGACATTTTGTCTTGGATTCCTCCCAAAGTAACAATACTTCACAGAAATCAAAGAAGGAAATTCTTCAAACAAGAGTCAACTACAAAGAATTCTTGAATAATCAGAAAGTTGTCCTATCCTTAATGATCTCTCGGAATAACGACTGAACAAATCCTTACTGTTCGCACTTTATCGTGAGCCATGAGGCGATCACCCCTGCCTATGAGCGCTATGGAATTTTTTTAAGTAGCTTCGTACTAGCACCACTTTGGAGAAAGGGGCTGACATACTTCTCTACCCTTGAAACCACTTACGTTCCGAATCTCGGGACGAGATTCCTTAAGGGGGGAAGGCTATAACACCCCAGGTATTAGTCACGAGCTAACCAGCGAGTGTGGACCTAATTGAGTTATTTCAATCAATGATCCTAATCACTATTTCATATTCATCTCCAGCTACCTTGATCATTGGAGAAGTTGCATGAAGATTTAAATTGGATAGTCACATGAGATGACAAGCCCTCTGCTTGATTGGATTGCAGGACTATGTGAACATGAGCATGCAAGCCAACCAAGCCTTGCAACCTTAACCAAACAACTCTAGTTGAACTCTACAACAAAAGTCATGAAGGTTTCATGTTGAGAAAATGTCAAGAAAATACCTCAGTTGGCCTAAATCTCCAAATTGAGCTCTCTAATGATCTTACTTTGACCAAAGTGGAAATACTATTTGTGAGCAAGGTATGAAGTTTGACCTTTAATGAAAGTTGGAGATATTTTGGAGTACAACAATTGTTATTTTTGGACCAACTCATGATTCAATCTCTAAGTGCCTCAAACAGTGGAATCAAGTTTGGTAAAATCCTGATTTCAGCACTTAAATAATTCTAAGTCCGAAATCAGCCCATATTGCATTGATGTTTCGTGTTCTACAAATTTTATCAAGCAACTTGAGCTGGACCCAAAATAAAAGTTGTCTCAAACTCTTTAGAGAACAACATATCAAAATTTGAGAGTAATCCGACTCTGTTTGACAAGGTTTCGCCTTCCGTATTTGATCGTAATTAGCTTGTTGACAGGATCAACTTTGAGCCTAATTATCTCTCAAACCAGAGCTGTTCTGGCCATGACCTCTAAATACAAATTGAAGAGCATAACCAGGTGAACAACGTTCGTATTCGCACCAAGGTCGAAATATGCCCATAAGATGCCGAAATAGGCCGTCCAAACCCGATCGACAGCGCACGCCACGTGCTCGCTCTTTTGTTGCAACCAAGGACGCATGGCAGCGCTGCTCTGGAGCTCCTGCCCCCATTGCCGGCCACCACCTCCACCCTCCCGCGCTTCAGCTCCAAATGGGGAACGCCAGAGCTCCCCCACTCACTCCCATTCACTCACCACTTCACCTCCCTCGCCCTTTCCTGGCTCTCCCTTCCTTCCTTGCCGCTCTCCCTCTCTGAGCTCGCCATCACCGTCGCCATGGCAGCGACCAGAAGGGCAGCCGCAGCTGTTGCCTCCTCTCCCTTCACTCATCCAGCTAGCCCCACCTTGTTAGCGGTTTTCAGCTCCACCTTCGGTGCCCCTCCTCCGTGCCCCTTTGCCGCCGAGCCTCGTCGTCGCCGGAGTGTGCCCGCCATGGCGCTGTGCTGCTGCTCGTCGCCGCCGTGGCCAGGCCGCCACGGGCCGCGCCGTGCCAAGCTGCGGGCACCGGCAGGTGCGACGGCTGCTGGGCTAGCCCTGGCCCCACTTCGCCGCCGCCGGCCGCTCTCCGGCGAGCCCTGGCCGAGCCGGCCATTTCCTCCCTGGCGCCTTCGTCTCTGTCTGTTCGCACGGGAGAGAAAGGAAGAAGAAGGCCTTTGAGCCTATGAGGAGTGGGCCCCACAGTTTCTAATGTGCAGCAAAGATTTACAGGATTTGTGTTGTGTTTGAAAATCCATATCTAGCTTTAGGAAGCTCCAAAAATTGTGAAACAAGTTTTGTTAGCTTTGTATTGAAGTCCTCTGCATGTTAGATCCATCATTTGTGACATGCATGTTTATTGTTATGTTGTATAAAATAGTTTTTGAAAAGTGGTTTATATAATGTATTAACTTGCTTTTGGTCATATTCTGAGAAATAGAAGTCCAACATGTGTGATTCCAATTTTTTTAGGCTCCTAATGACATGCACTAGCTCATAAAAATATAAAACATATATGTTGTTTACTGTTTTCAAGGTGTTTCATATTAATCTTTTTAAATAGGAAATAAATGGTCGAATTGCTTGTTATTTTTGTATCTGAAGTTATATTGCTCCAAATGGCATGAAAATTTATTTGTAGACTCTTGGTATGTTGTGTGATGTCTGCTTAAAGTTTTGGGATTTATGGCACAAGTATGACTGAGTTATTGATTTATCTTGTTTTATGCCTAATAAGTAGTTTTAAATGTGTAATAATTATTATATAGGTGTAAAAATGGAAAATGGTGCTCCTCTACCTTTGTGTGATATTGTAGTAACCTGAGAAACAATAATATGGTCATGTGTTTCAATAAAATGTTGATTTTCACATTTATCTTACTCTCCAATGAATTGTTGCATTATAAACTTGTTTATTTTGTAATAATTAAATTATGGAACCTGAGCATGTAAGATTTGAACCTTGGTCATGTTTTGTAATTATCTAGCTCTCATAAAAATATTGGCTCCATTTGAGATGTTTGTCACATGACTTAAATAATTAAATAAATGACTTTTATGTAATATTTAGAAGGAGATTGGAGGTAAATAGACACATGCATGTTGTTTATGACTTCTTACCATGTCTTAATCTGATATGAGTGTTATTGATCATGCTATGATGGTTGGAGCTATGTCCATAGTTCATAAGTATAGGTATGCTTTGATAGAAATCAAATTAATATTGTTTTGCTTATGTGCTGAAATGGCTGCAGGTGTAGTCTCTGTTGTTGGGATGTTTTCCCCATCAAGATGATGTTGCATGTAAATGTGTTCTATATAAAAGTTGTAGCCAACTTCTATATATAACTTGTCCTAAAATTTCTTGGTCATAGGACTAATAGTTTAGGAGTTATGGCTTTTGGATGACTGCTATCAGGTTTTGCCAATTTTCTGTCTAGATCTGATTGATTGCATTATTTGACTGAGTTATGCTTTGAATCACTTCTTGGTGATAATAGATCAGTTGTAGTATATTTCTATGTATTTCCAAATTTTCTATGATCATCTCTTTTGGTGGTCTAAATCTCTAGTTATGATTGTTTGAGTTGGGAGAACAGAATCTGTCCAAGTCTGGACAGAGCTGTCTTCTTTGTGTTTTTTGACCTTTATATGAATTAAATCATCTGAAGAGGATAATACCAAAGTTGTAGAAAATTTCAATAGCTTTCCATAAAGGCTTAGATCACCCTGGTTGGATGTATATAGTTTCAGTTATGGTTAAATCTTGTGCTTGATGTCCTGCTGTCCTTAAACTGCATATGTGAGATTAGGATTGCTTTCATGTTGCCTTGCTTGGTGGCATTGTTAGCTCATGGTTCAGTGATGCTAGATTAACATGTCTTGTATTACTTTCTCTTATTCATACATGTGTATTGTGCATCTCATTTAGGTACAATAGATGATGAACATGTGGAGTGAAGGACATGATGATGGAACTAACCACAAGACGGTGTGGTGGACTAATCACGAAGGTGGAAGGCCTAATCGAGTGCTTGGATGGGAAATGCTCGTCGAACAAGTGTCATCTAACAAACACTAACTTAGTGCTGAACCCCAGGCAAGCCCCGGAGCATCCCTAAGCCTCTACCTATCTTTTTTTTATAAATGCACCGGTCTTTATTAAATCGAATGTTTGTGCATTTAAGTATAGGAGTTGGTTTGAAACCGTTGCTGCATATCTACCTTGTCTACTATATATGTGAACCTGATACTATTACTAGACAGGTGACCGATCTTATGCTTAGCCCTGCTTAGACCGGTAGAAGTCGGGTGATTTCCTGTCATCCGCGAGAAAGTCGGGTGATTTCCTGTCATTCGCGAGTGTAGGTGGTGACTGATGAGATCCACATGGTTGGCTATATGTGTCACCATGCCACAATGAAATAATGAGAGAATCAAGGCTAGGTAGCGGGGAGCTGCATGACATGGGTCATGTTGACTTCGGTGCTACTTGTGGCCGACTAGGACTGAGGCCACCAGACATCAGTTGAGATTGAAGGACGTCGTCACATAGCTGGCCAGATAAATCGTTCTGACCGCGAAGCCGAGTATTTCTTTCTGAGCCGAGCTTTGGTGCGACTAGGCAGACATATTCTGGAGGTAGGAAGTATGTGCGGAGACACCATTTTACCAAGGGCAGGTCAGGGACCTGATGCATCCTGGAAGTGGGTTGGTCTCTGAGAATATGATCCCCGCCAAACTCGCGACATATTGCGTCTCAGAAGGATTTAACGGTGACCCAAGAAGCCAGTGGCTCGGCTGACAGGGTTTGTGATTGGCATATTTGCCAGCTGGTACAATCGATTCGAATCGCCATCTCTCCTGGTTAGTGAGAAACTGAACTGATCTTCTGGTGAGGTAGAGGTTAACAACTTGAACGTGATTAATGGTGAGATGAGGTTGATATCTGTAGATATCGGAAATCATATGGTTTTATTGATTGCTATAATATCAAGTGATTGCTTAGTATAGCTGCAAACCTTAGCTATAATAGCTGAACTAAAATCGAAGCTGAACAATATCTAAAATTGATAAGTTGAGGGATTATTGTAGTAATGCTTTTTTCTGCAAAAATAATGCTATCTCCTGAACTCCACCAAATAAGCCTTGCATATCCTTGAGAGTCTTTTTATTTACTTCCTGTCGGGTAAGTCTAGCTGAGTACAATTGAGTACTCAGGGTTTTATTCCCAATGTTGCAGGAGGAATGCTTAGTTGACTAAAGAGTTACTTCTATCCTTCGGGAGAGGAAGACTAGACCTTGGGCAAGGTCATGTTATCTGTCTCATCTATGTTGCTGTGACTGGTCGGTACTTGGCACCGTATTATGAAATTAAGTTTATGTAAAACGATTTCGTTTCCGCTATTGAATTTTATGTAAAAGTTTATCTTGTACTCTGATGTATTTGAAATATGTGCGAATCTATGTATCATGTGTATGTGTACTGCTGAGTTTCTGCGATCCTTGGGGTATGTACTGTGTAAAAGTTTGAAATCCTTCGAGATTTCACGGACTACCGGGTTTATATTGGCTGAAGTGTGGCTTGATAGCTGGGAAAACAGCTGTCGCTGTACTTGTGCTCGTATAAATTGGTCGGTTCTGTTGCACAAAGTTTGCTTCATCCATAAGATTTGTGCACAACAACTTCCCTCACTAATGTATTCAGCTTCGGCGGCAGAGAGTGCAACACTATTTTGCTTTCTGGATGACCATGATACTAGTGACCTTCTGATAGGTCCAAAGAGGCTAGAGGGGGGTGAATAGCCTATTTAAAATTCTACAAACAACACTTGATCAAGTAGTTAGCAACACAAGTGGCGAAGCGAGCTTTGTGCTCGCCTACTCAAAAGTGTAAGCCTTCCTAATTGTTCTACTTAAGTTTCTAAGATTACACACAAGCTATTCTAGGTTGCAATTACTTACTCCTAGGTGGACAAATAAACTACTAACACTGCCACTACACAAGTTAAGTACTCAAAGTAAGGGAGAGAGTGTAAAGTGGTTATACCGCCGAGTAGAGTAGATAGCCAATCACTGGAAATAATACCAATACACTCGAAGGTGATGGTCCAAGATCAACACAAAGATGAACACCAATTTATCCTGAGGTTCACGTGCTTATCGGCACGCTAGTCCCCATTGTGTCGACCACTACTCGGTGGTTCGGTGGCTAATTGACAACCAATGTCAAGCTCAACCAATGAGCGCCACTAGAACCTACCACGAGTAAGGTAACTCAATGACACGAGCAATCCACTAAGTTTACTTTTGGCACTCTGCCGGGGAAGGCACCAAACCCCTCACAAGATCACCGGGAGTGGCCATAGACAATCACCAACTTCGCCAAGCTCCTCTGCTGCTCCAAGATCGTCTAGTGACAGAAATCACCAAGAGAAACAAGAGAAATCCGCAGCAACAACAATCATCAAGTGCCAAAAGATGAACTCGGATGAACAATGCACTTGGATCAAACTCTAGCTCACTATGAATGAGAATGAAGTGATCTAGGTGAGTTAGAGTGCTTGGAGGATGCTCACTAGGTGCATCAGCAAGTTAGAGAGCCAAGAGAGTGAGCAAGAACCGGCCATGAGCTATTTATAAACTTCCACTCAACAACATAGCTGTTACCCTCCTCTGCGCACCATCGGACGCTGCATCAGGGGCATCGGACTAATGACCTCGTCCGACGCTTCCTGAACCGGCGAACCAGTGCATGCCACGTGTACAACTCATTTGACAATCGACCGTTGGCGCGCAACGGCCCTCTGCTCGCGTGCTCGGACGCTACACTCGGCAAGCGTCAGACTAATGGAAACCACCTTTCGACGTTTCTAGAGAGCTCCCGATAGCACAAAACGTGTCGGACAAAGTCCGACGGTGGCCGTCGGACTAACCGAGAGAGTCTGACGCCCTGAACCAGTGAAACTCACGTACTGTGCAACCTGTCGGATGCTAGAGAAATAGCCCGACGCTTGGGAAAACACCGTCTGACGCTCTCTTCGCAGGGCAGACTGAGTTAGCCATCAGACGCTAGGAAATAGTCCGACGCCTACTATTTCTGAGCGTCCGACGCTTTCAGAAACCGCTGAATCCTGCCTCGCAAGCTCGGCAGAAGGAAATTAGGAACCAAACCCATTTTTACCTCTCAACCTTAACCGCGTTTTCAAAAGAGCCAACAACACAAAGTGATTTACCAAAGAGTGTAGGGTGTGTTAGCATTTTTAAAGCAAATTCGCGGGGTTTAAGTTAGTGCTCTAGACCTCAATGCATATGCTCAAAGTAATTCATCTAGAGGCACTTGATGACTGAGATTGCAAACAATTTTCTCCCCTCTTAATAGTACGGTCATCTAACCTAAATGTGATCACACTCTCTATAGTGTCTTGATCACCAAAATGGAAAGAGCCCTATGAGTTGTACCTTAGCCTTGAGCTCCATCCATTGCACCAAGTGTTGAAGCATTTGATCTTCATGTTGATAGGCTTACTCCAAAGACTTGGATGCCGTCATAGCTTCCCACTTGATCTTCTAACCATACTTGTAATCAATAGCTTAAGCACATGGTTAGATACAAGGTGTCATCAATTAGCCAAAACCAAACATAGAGCTTTCACCTTCCCAAGAGTTGACAAGTACCGAAAGTGCTCTTTCTATTGATTTTGCAACCGGCATAGTCCGCATCCGCATAACCAACCAACTTAAAGTTGGAGCCCTTGGGATACCACAAACCAATTTTAGGTGTGCTCTTCAAATACCTCATGATTCTCTTTGTAGCCTTCAAATGACTTTCTCTTGGAGAGGCTTGATATCTTGCTCACATGCACACACTAAACATCACATCCGGCCTAGAAATGGTCACATAGAGTAGACTACCAATCATTGACCGATATTACTTTTGATCAACCAATTCACCTTCTTCATCCCGTTCCAAGCTTCTACTAGTGCGCATTGGTGTTGAGATTGCCTTAGCATTGTGCAATCCAAATTTCTTTACCATGTCCTTGATATATTTGCTCTCACTCATAAAAGTGCCTTTCTTCAATTGCTTGATTTGGAGTCCAAGAAAGTAACTAAGTTCACCAACCATAGACATTTCAAACTCATTGGCCATCATCTCTCCAAACTCCTCAAAAAAAGCTTGACTTGTTGACCCAAAGATGATATCATCAACATAGATTTGCATGATGAACAAATCGTTGCCAATCTTCTTAGTGAAGAGAGTGGTGTCAACCTTTCCCATCTTGAACCCTTTAGAGAGTAGGAAATCCCTCAACCTCTCATACCATGCTCTTGGTGCTTGTTTTAAACCATAGAGAGCTTTCTTGAGCATGTACACATGATCAGGCTTCTTGTCATCTTCAAAACTAGGAGATTGCTCAACAAACACTAACTCATTGATGTAGCCATTAAGGAATGCACTCTTGGCATTCATTTGATAGAGCTTGATATTATGAGCACATGCATAAGCCAATAGAATCCAGATTGCTTCCAATCTTGCCACGGGTAGATAGGTTTCTCCAAAATCTAAGCCTTCAATTTGAGTATAACCTTGTCCAACCAATCTGGGTTTGTTCCTTACAACAATCCCATCTTGATCTTACTCGTTCCGGAAGACCCACTTGGTGCCAATCACATTGTGCTTGCTTAGTCTAGGAACTAATTCCCATACTTGATTTCTCTCAAAGTTGTTTAGCTTATCATGCATAGCATTTATCCAATCCTCATCTTTGAGAGCCTTCTCAATGTTAGTAGGCTCCTCTTGTGAGACAAAAGAATAGTGCTCACAAAAGGATGCTACCCTTGACCTTGTTTGCACACCTCTACTAATATCACCAACAATTTGATCTAGAGGATGGTCTCTTGCAATATGAGTTGGTTGAAGCAATTGAGTTGAACTAGCATCTTGGACTTGATCTTGATCTTGACTTTGAGATTGAGCTTGAGAGTCACTTGAGCTTGCTTGATTTGTATCATCTTCCACTCGCACAATAGGAAAGGTGACATCTTGATCATCATTTTCTTCAACTTGTCTTGGTCTAATATCACCAATGTCCATGTTCTTTATAGCATCAACTAATTGAGGTCCTCTTACGTCATCAAGATTTTCCTTATCATCTTGTGACCCATTAGTTTCACCAAACTCAACATCATGGACTTCTTCAACTATCTTATGAGTCTTGTTCCATACTCTATAAGCTTTGCTTGAAGTTGAATAACCGAGTAGGATGCCTTCATCACACTTCTTCTCAAACTTGCCCAATCTAGTGCCCTTCTTCAAAATGTAGCATTTGCAATCAAATACTCTAAAATATACAATGTTGGGCTTTCTTCCATTCAAGAGCTCATAGGGTGTCTTCTTTAATATTGGATGACAATAAAGATGGTTGCTAGAGTAGCAAGCCGTGTTGATAGCGTCGGCCCAAAATTCATCACTAACAATGTACTCACTTAGCATTGATCTTGCCATATCAATAAGAGTTCCATTCTTCGTTTCAACAAGACTATTTGATTGTGGAGTGTACTTGGCTGAGAATTGATGCCTGATACCCAAATCAACACATAGCTCATCAATTGTTGTTCTTGAACTCACTACCATTGTCACTTCTTACTTGCTTCACCCTTGTATCAAACTCATTTTGGCTTCTCTTGATGAAAGATTCGAAGGTATCATACACCTCACTTTTGTCAATGAGAAAGAAGACCCAAGTGTATCTAGAGAAGTCATCAACTATCACAAAACTATATTTCTTTCCTCTAATACTTGCATAAGTAGTTGGACCAAACAAATCTATATGCAATAGCTCAAGTGGACTAGATGTACTCATCAGGCCTTTCTTAGGATGTGTATTTCCAACTTGCTTTCCAAATTGACAAGAACTACACAACCTATCCTTCTCAAAGTGCACATCTTTCAAGCCTCTAACCATGTCATGCTTCACCAATCTTCCAAGTTGCTTCATTCTAACATGTCCAAGTCTTCTATACCACAACCAATCAAGACTTGACTTAGAGATCAAACAAGATGAGAGTTTATCTTCACTATCATTGAAATCTACCAAATAAAGGTTCCCATATCTAAAGCCCTTCAAGATCAAGTTGGAACATCCACACTCACAATCTCAACATCATCAATACCAAAGATGCACTTGAAACCAAGATCATAAAGTTGTGCAACTAATAGTAAGTTGAAATTGAGAGATTCAACTAGCAATACATTGGATATACTCATATTATTGGAGATCGCAATCTTGCCTAAACCTTTCACCTTGCCTTTCCCATTGTCACCAAATGTGATTGAATTAAACTCTTGATTGCCAGTTGTGTTGATAGAATTGAACATACTAGACTCTCCGGTCATATGTTGAGTGCATCCACTATTAAGTACCCAATGCCTTCCTTCGGCTTTATAATTGACCTACAGAGAGCAAATCAATTGGTTTTAGGTACCCAAGCATTCTTGGGTCCTTGGAGGTTAGTGACCAAACACTTAGGAACCCAAATGGATCTCTTCCTTGGCTTACCACTTCGTGTACCAATATAGTTGGCTTTAACACCCTTCACTCCCATAGTGAGCATGTAACAAGAATCAAGGTGAATTGAAGTCGCTCAAATTTATTTTCTTGATCTTGTTGGCCATGAAATATTGCTTATTATACCCTAATTGTTTGCATGTTTGGCAATACCTACCATTGCTCCTGTAACACCCGAAAAATTGCATTCTTTTAAATAGTGGGAATTTATTTAATTATGCAATTAGTTGATCATTCCAATATAGGGAAATAATAATTTTTCTCAAATATAAAATCAAACCTAGGTCATATACATGTATGATGCATTCATGCTGGAGCATTTCTTCTTTGTACTGTTGTAGCTTATTTGAATTTCTCAAATATTTCAAAACCCAATTTGAAAATCCTTTTGGAAAATGGAAAAAAGGAATTAGAACAGAGCCCTTCCCCTCTCCTTTCTGGCCCGAGCAGCAGCTTGGCCTATTTTTCACTCCCTGGCCCCAGCAGGCCCAGGTCGGATGGCCCGAGGACAGCTCGGCCGATCTGCTCCCTCCCTTCTCCTCACCCCCTCTGACTGTCGAGCGGGACCCACGGGTCAGCCCCTTCCTTCTCCACCTCCCTCGCCGCGCGAACAGAGACGCCGCTGCCGTGTTCATTCGCCGCGGCCGAGCACACGCGCGCGAAGCGTCCCTCTGCCGTGACTGCCGGCCAACCCCCGCGCTCGGTGCTACCGACCAGTGGGACCCCCAGGACAGCCCCTCCCCTGTTTCCCTCTGCTGCTCGCCGAGAGTCCGACGCGGGCAAGAAAGAAAACAACCGAAGCCGAGTTCGTCGCCGCGCCGAGACTCCGAAGCAGAGAAGAAACGGCCGAAGCCGATTTCTCCGCTATTCGAGTTTGTTTCAATCTCCAAGATTGTCGCCACACCTCGGGAGTATTTAAGCAGCGCCACACCCCCCCCCCCCGTAGCCGTCACCTAACCCTAGCCGCCTCTTCTCGCCGCCATTGCTGAGCTCCCGCGAGAACCGAGCAGCCGCCGCCGCGAGCGATTGGCTCGATTCGCCACCAATTTCCTCTCGGTAAGCCTTTGAGGAGCTTCGCTGTGATCCTGTGAAGTTCCCGTGCACTTTCCCCCTTCGATTTGTGCACTGACACACCTCCGCCGCCGTTGCAGAGATCCACCGTCCGCCGGATCACGCCGCGAGCTATCTCCGAGTCGATTTCCGACCTTCCTATCACCCTAGGTGAGCTTGCGATGCTCTTCCCGATCTATGGGTACCCTTCCCGACCTATTTCATGCACCGAAGGCCGAGTTCGCCTTCTCCGGCGGCCCTGCGGCCATGGCGCCGCCGTCGGCCTCTGTTTTCCGGCTGAGAGCACCGCCACCCCTCCTCTCTGTTAATCTGATCCGCCGATTTTGAATCGGACGGCCGAAGAGCAGCCCATACCGATTCGGCCGGCGTTTTTGCGAATAACCCCCTACAGTTTTTAGTGCTTAACCCGCAGCCCTTAGCGTATTCAGTAGATTACGTTTGAAGGCGTATTTATTTTCGGTATATATGAAAATGTGTTTTCAGATTTGAATTCAAAATTGTTTCATTTATAATTTCCACGTTTTAGCTCCGATTTGAACGATTCAAATTGCGTTAGATTCATAATTTCATAATCTATCTGATGGTACCACTGTTTCATATATTTTTCCACTCTTAAAATTCGAGATTATATTTAATCTATTATTATTCTATTATAAATCTTGTAAAATTCATATCTTCCTCGTTTTAAACCCGATTTGCTCAAACTTTATATCGATGTGATCGTAGCAACGCGTAGATTTGTTTTATAACCTTTTTAATTTATTTTCTCTCTGTTGGTGTACAGTTCTAATGAAAACTCTTATTGTATGCATGATTGCCCCTGTATGCGTGTGTGTTGTTATGATGGATCGAGTATAGACGGTGAGCCATGCATGGGTGATCAAGATCAGTACTGCGACAACCCGGATCACCAGGAGTTTGCTGATCAAGGCAAGTATTAGCATGGATCATCCTTGTTGTCCTATTCACCAAATAAATAATTGCATTTGCATGTGTCTTCCTTGTTAACCATAGTTACTTCCTAGTTTTGTTATCCTGTTCCTTGAAACCTATGGGTTTATGCATGTGGTAATTGATGCTAGTGCGTTATTGATATCATGATCGTGTGAACTGATTAATTGAATATGCAGTAAGGAATTAAAAGATGCCTTTTTAGCAACATGGAACTAAGGGATTGGGGCATAGTTTTGTGGTGCTCCATATCCTTCCCCATTGGTAATGATCTGTCAGCAAAAGCTGGGATTTACAGTGCAACTATGAGGGCTATATGGCTCTGGTTTTAGCTCAGTATGAGGACCTTTTCTAGCTTGTTAGAGGTTACCGAAAGGCGCAAGAGGGGCTTTGACGACTCGGGTATAGTGCGGCCTCTGTCCATATGTGTATAACCTGCGTGACCTTGTGCCATATGGAAGGGGGGCTCTACATCTGCTTGCCGAGGAAACCTCGCGGCCCTAACATGTTAGATGAACCTTTGAAAGGCTTCATAGTGAAACCCTGCTCTCTCACCTTGGTAGTGTTATGGGAGTAATTAACCCGAGCAAATGGGAATCACGGTTCATAGTGAAAGTGCACAACCTCTGCAGAGTGTAAAACTGGTATACTAGCCGCGCTCACGGTCACGAGTGGCCCGGAAACTCACGGAATAGTTATCTTTCAGGGTGATGTTTACTTGTTGCTAATCTATTTATTGCTACTCATTAATTGTGTTTACTATGATCATGAGAATGGGCATATTAACTTGTTGCTATCCAACTGCATAAAAGATGATTAATTAAAAGTAACCTGCTGTTAAACCGTGTCAATCCTTTTGAGCCTCATGAACCCATGCTAGTCTTGTTGAGTACGACATGTACTTACGCTTGTTTATTTTTCATTATTTGGTTAAAAATCCTGGATGGGTAACAGATGGTGATAGTGATGAGGACTACCCAGAGGATTACTAGACTTGTGCTTCACCAGTCGACGTCCCTATGCTATGGAGCTACCGCGAGAGTTATCTTTATTTTTCCGCTGTGTAATGACTTTGATATTATTCACTATGTATTAAACATTGGTTATGATACAGTTTATGCAATTTGTTGGCTTATGTGTGTGACTGATCTCTGGGCGCACATAAGATTATGCATCCCATTTTATCCTTAAAATTGGGTGTGACAAATTGGTATCAAAGCCGTGTTGACTGTAGGACGCAAGCCTAGTTAGCACTGGATAGCCCCTAGCTCTATTATCTCTTTTTACTTGTTATATTAATTTGCTACAAGTTTTTGCTGATATCCTACCCTTGTCCATTGCAAAATTTTGACTTAATCTTAATTCTTGTAGATGGCCAACCTTAAGCGCACTGCTCGCAAGCGTGTCATGCCACCTAAGAGGTACCTGCAGCGCTTCATCTCTGGCGGACGTGTTTCCCGACCAGAGGTACCCGTGGAAGACGTACCAGTGGAGGAGCCCCAGCAGGAGGTGCCCGCAGAGGAGCCCAGTGAAGAGCCCTTGGACGACAGCTCTGAAGACGTACCTATGGAGGGCCCTCAGAAAGATGAACCCGAGAAGGTGGAGCCGCAGGGTGACCAGGATTGTGCTAGCGACCCTGATGACGAAGATGATGGAGGCGACTCGGATGACTCCGACGACCCCGATGACGATGGCGACGATGATGGAGACCAAGGTGGAAAACCCTGGGTGGGAATGATTCACTATGATCATCATGGTGATGACTACTACCACCCACTGCTTCTCGACTTGGTGCGCCGCTTCTACCCCAACGCCTCGGTGCTGTACAAGACGGAGTACTGGAAGCACCCTGACTACGCCGCCTACTATGAGACGAGGGTGTACATCAAGGAGGGAAGCCAGGTGAAGAATATCCACTATGCTGTCTCCATTCGACTCTCCAAAGCTGCCGCCATCAAGGATGCCGCACGACAAGCTCTTATGGTGCACCGCCATGAGAATTGGGACATCATCAAGTGGGAGATGCACCGCTACCTTCCCCGCCGTCAGAGTGGCCAAGCTAACTGCAGTATCGCCGGTCCACTTGGAGAAGTGAACGCCCGACTCCACGCTGCCTTGGAATGTTTGGCCCAGACCAACACTTTTCTGGACCAGACACTGGATGAGCTGAACACCAGAACTGAAGCTAACTACAAGCTCAGCCGGGCGGTGGATGGGTTGAACAGGCAACTCGGTGTTGGACCCCCTCCGCCATCACCAAGGTGTCCAGCTGAATCGCCGCCAAGGAACCGAGGAGACCATGGAGATGCTCACACCCGCACCGACATCGACCCCTAGAGGAGTTACCCCCAGTTAGTAGCAAAAGACGCTAGAAGCGCAAGTTGAGTTAAGTCGAGTCTAGTTCGTGTCTTGTGAACTTTTGTGCTAGATTGCTTTTCCTTATGAACAATGCTTGATTTGGAGTTTGTAATGAGTGCTGAGATTGTGGGCATGTCCGCAAATCTCTTTATATAGGTTTGAATTAGTGCATAATAGTTTGGGTTGATTATCTCAGTTTCCAGCAGTGCTGTTTTTTCAGACCTATCTGCCTTAGTAATTCTTCCTATTTAATTATATATGACCAAAAATCATGAGAAATTTTTGTGAAAAACTAGACTTCTGTAGTTTTCTTTGGCCGCAAGAATCATCTCAATATCAGTTACGGTTTGGGAGAAACAAATGTCACAAGTCCAAGTTTCTGCGCTGTTTGTTACTCTGAAACAGTTTCGAATCAAATCTGTTTTTGCTAAACTTAACGACAGAATCTGGAGAGATGGTCTGAATAAAAGTTATAGATTTTTTCTCATGCTTTCTAACCATGTATAGCATGTCTCTGTTTGACTTCAGGAACTCCAGATATGACTATTTTTCTACTCTGCCGTTGTTGGATCGCGCCCAGAATTTCCTGTTCTAGTCTTTTAAGTGTTATTTCAATAGAAAAAAATTCTAAACCTCACTTCAATGATTTGAACAGCAGATGGCCCACACCAGGAGGAACCCAAGGGGTGATGGTACCTCTGAAGAAAATGCTAATCCACCACCACCTCCGCCATAGCCTAACATGGAGCAGCTGATGATGATGCAAACACAGCTGATGCAGCAGATGGCCCAGAACATTCAACTGCTGCAGCGAAACAATGGCAATGGGAACCCACCTCCACCACCCCGTGACAAGAGAAGCAAATTCTTGAAGGGACGCCCGCCCACCTTCGATCATTCCAGTGATCCTCTCCAAGCTGATGATTGGCTGCGTGCAATAGAAAGGCAGCTGGAGATCGCCCAATGCAATGACGTCGAGAAGGTTCTCTATGCATCTGGGCAGTTGCAGGGAGCTGCTCTGGATTGGTGGGAGTCTTTCCGTTTTGGACGTGCCGACCCCATCTCTTGGCGGCAATTCCGTGAGGGGTTCCGCAATCATCATGTGCCTGCAGGGTTGATGAAGCTGAAGAAGAAGGAGTTTCTTTCTCTGAAGCAGGGAGGAATGCTAGTTGCCGAGTACCGTGACAAGTTCATCCAATTGTCGCGGTATGCTCCAAAAGAGGTTGAAGATGATGCCAAGAAGCAAGAGCTCTTCTTGGAAGGACTGAATGATCATCTCCAATACCAGTTGCTCTCCCACACTTTCGCCAACTTCCAACAGTTGGTGGACAAAGCTTTGATCATCGAGAGCAAGCGCCGTGAGATAGATGAGAAGAAGAAAAAGAGGAAGTTTCAAGGGCAGTCGTCTGGAAGCAACAGCCGCTTCCGTAACAACCAGCAGCAGCCTCAGCAGCAACAACGTTTCCAGGGACAGTCTGGATTCAAGAACAATTTTCAGAATCAACAACGTTCCCAGAACCAGCAGCGTTCTCAGTACCAGCAACAAGGTGGTAATCAGGCGCCACAACTGATTGCTCCCAACAACATCCCAGTGAAGAATGGTGCCCCCAACAAGTGTTTCCACTGTGGCAAAGAAGGACACTTGTCCTACAATTGTCCTGAGAAGCAGAATCCCCAAGCCTACCAGAAGCAGAACAACCAGCAGAGAGTGCCACCTCGCACCGGGAAGGTGAACCATGTGT
Organism: Eremochloa ophiuroides; assembly: GCA_038502445.1. Taxonomy (NCBI): domain Eukaryota; kingdom Viridiplantae; phylum Streptophyta; class Magnoliopsida; order Poales; family Poaceae; genus Eremochloa; species Eremochloa ophiuroides. Next base: position 29,800,975 of record JAHLJS010000008.1, read on the forward strand.
CGGTTGATACGGCACAGGAGACTCCAGAGGTCATGATGGGTACGTTCAATATCGACTCCATCCCCGCTACAGTTCTTTTTGACTTTGGTGCTTCGCATACTTTCATTTCACACACATTTGTTAGAAAGCATGGTATTCCCCTTAGTGTCATGAAACATCCTATTATGGTCTCTTCTCCGGGTGGTGTTATGCAAGCTACTCTTCAGTGTCTTCCGATTACTGTCTCATTAAGGGAGGTAGAATTTGAGATAACCCCTACTGTGCTAAATACTGCCGGAATTGATCTTATCCTGGGTATGGATTGGATGGTGAAGAACGACATCAATATAAAGTGCAAGGAGAAGGTCGTGACTATCACTACCCAGAAGGGAGATGAGGTCAGAGTTGAGGTTGCTTTGCAAGTTCAACAGAAAGCCACAGTATATCAGCTCAGAGAAGAAGTGCAGCCGGATAACTCAGTGGTGGATGAGTTTGAAGATGTGTTTCCAGATGAGTTGCCAGGTATGCCGCCTGACCGTGACATTGAATTTATCATTGAGTTGTTACCTGGCACTGCACCTATAGCTAAACGTCCATATAGAATGGGAGTTAAAGAATTAGAAGAACTTAAAAAACAAATTAAAGAACTGTCAGAAAAAGGTTTCATTCGTCCTAGTTCTTCACCTTGGGGAGCCCCGGTTATTTTTGTTGATAAGAAAGATGGTAGTCAAAGGATGTGTGTTGATTATCGGTCACTGAATGAGATCAACATTAAGAACAAGTATCCATTGCCTAGAATTGATGACTTATTTGATCAGTTGAGAGGTGCTTGTGTGTTTTTCAAGATTGATCTCCGTTCAGGTTATCATTAATTGAAGATTCGTGACTCTGACATACCTAAGACTGCATTCACTACTCGGTATGGACTGTATGAGTATACGGTAATGTCCTTTGGTTTGACTAATGCACCTGCCTACTTCATGTATCTGATGAACAAGGTATTCATGGAATTCTTGGATAAGTTTGTTGTGGTGTTCATTGATGATATCTTGATCTACTCCAAGAATGAAGAAGAGCATGCCGAACATCTGACATTGGTTTTGCAGAAGCTCAGAGAACATAAGCTGTATGCCAAGCGAAGTAAGTGCGAGTTCTGGTTGAGAGAAATTGCGTAGGTGGCAGACGTGTTGAATTGGAAGCCGCCAACTGATGTGACTGGCATTCGTAGTTTTCTTGGTTTAGCTGGTTACTACCGAAGGTTCATTGAAGGATTCTCCAAGCTTGCGAAGCCAATGACTTCCTTGCTAGAGAAGAATGCCAAGTTTGTGTGGTCTGAGAAGTGTCAAGCTAGTTTCGAAGAATTGAAGAAGAGATTGACAACAGCGCCAGTGTTGGTTTTGCCGGACCTAAGTAAGAAGTTCTCCATCTATTGTGATGCTTCCCGCCTAGGTCTTGGTTGTGTTCTCATGCAAGAAGGAAGAGTCGTAGCATATGCATCGAGATAGTTGAGGAAGCATGAGTTGAATTATCCTACTCATGATTTGGAGCTAGCAGCTGTGGTTCACGCTCTGAAGTTATGGAGGCATTATCTGATTGGTCATAAGTGCGACATTTATACTGATCATAAGAGCTTAAAGTATATCTTCACCCAGTCACAGTTGAATTTGAGACAACGTCGTTGGTTGGAATTGATAAAGGATTATGACCTGGAAGTGCATTATCATCCTGGCAAAGCAAATGTTGTGGCCGATGCTCTTAGTAGAAAAAGTTATGCTAATGAGATTCGAACAACCACTATTCCAGCAGAGTTGTGTGTAGAGATGGAGCGTCTCAACTTGGGAATTGTGATCAATGCTATTGAGATGGAGGTTGAACCCACACTAGAGCAAGAGATACGAAAGTCTCAGTTGGAAGATGAGAAGCTCAAAGAAATAGCAGAGAACATTGTGGTTGGAAAATCACCCGGATTCAGGCTAGATGAGAATGGAACCTTATGGTTTGGGAAGAGACTCTGTGTACCTGAAGTAAAATCTATCCGAGATGCTATTCTGCGTGAAGCTCATGAGTCAGCATATTCTATACACCCAGGAAGTACCAAGATGTATTTGGATCTGAAGGAAAAATATTGGTGGGTTGGACTGAAGCGTGATGTGGCAGAATATGTGGCTATCTGTGATACCTGTCAGAGAGTTAAAGCTGAACACCAGAGGCCTGCAAGATTGCTACAACCACTAAAGATACCTGAGTGGAAGTGGGAAGAAGTCGGTATGGACTTCATAGTTGGATTGCCACGTACTCAGAGAGGTTATGATTCAATCTGGGTAATTGTGGATCGACTGACTAAAGTTGCTCATTTCCTCCCCGTCAAGACCACCTATACCGGAGCAAGACTTGCAGAGTTGTATATGGAAAGGATTGTGTGTCTACATGGAGTTTCAAAGAAGATAGTGTCCGATAGGGGTACGCAATACACCTCACAGTTTTGGCAACAAGTGCATAGATCATTGGGAACACGGTTGAATTTCAGTTCTGTATATCACCCTCAAACTGACGGCCAAACTGAACGGATTAATCAGATTTTGGAAGATATGTTGAGAGCTTGTGCTTTACAGTATGGAACAAGTTGGGATAAGAGTCTGCCGTATGCGGAGTTCTCTTATAATAATAGTTACCAGAAAAGTCTCAAGATGGCACCCTTCGAAGCATTGTATGGACGCAAGTGCAGGACACCTTTGTTTTGGAATCAAACTGGAGAAAGTCAAGTGTTTGGACCGGATGTGTTGAGAGACGCAGAGGAGCAAGTCCAGAAAATAAGAGAGAACTTGAGAATAGCACAATCTAGACAGAAGAGCTATGCGGATACACGGAGAAGAGAACTAGCTTTTAATATAGGAGACTATGTATACCTTAAAGTGTCCCCGATGAGAAGTGTGAAAAGGTTCAACAGCAAAGGAAAATTGGCACCAAGGTATATTGGTCCTTTCAAGATCCTAGAGAGACGTGGAGAAGTGGCATATCAGCTAGAACTTCCGAAAAGTTTGTCCGGTGTGCATGATGTGTTCCACATATCTCAGTTGAGAAAGTGTTTGAGAGTACCGGAAGAGCAGGTTCCTGTCGAGGAAATAGTTTTCAAGAAGGGTCTCACTTATGAGGAACATCCAGTGAAAATTTTGGAAACCGCAGAAAGAGTTACAAGAAGTCGAGTTATAAAGATGTGCAAGGTGCAGTGGCATCGGTACTCTGAGGAAGAAGCTACTTGGGAAAGAGAGGAAGATCTCAGAGAAAAGTACCCGGAGTTGATTGAGTAAGCACCAACTGAATCTCGAGGACGAGATTATTTTTAAGCGGGGTAGAATTGTAACACCCGAAAAATTGCATTCTTTTAAATAGTGGAAATTTATTTAATTATGCAATTAGTTGATCATTCCAATATAGGGAAATAATAATTTTTCTCAAATATAAAATCAAACCTAGGTCATACACATGTATGATGCATTCATGCTGGAGCATTTCTTCTTTGTACTGTTGTAGCTTATTTGAATTTCTCAAATATTTCAAAACCCAATTTGAAAATCCTTTTGGAAAATGGAAAAAAGGAATTAGAACAGAGCCCTTCCCCTCTCCTTTCTGGCCCGAGCAGCAGCTTGGCCTATTTTCCACTCCCTGGCCCCAGCAGGCCCAGGTCGGATGGCCCGAGGACAGCTCGGCCGATCTGCTCCCTCCCTTCTCCTTACCCCCTCTGACTGTCGAGCGGGACCCACGGGTCAGCCCCTTCCTTCCCCACTTCCCTCGCCGCGTGAACAGAGACACCGCTGCCGTGTTCATTCGCCGCGGCCGAGCACGCGCGCGCGAAGCGTCCCTCTGCCGTGATTGCCGGCCGACCCCCGCGCTCGGTGCTACCGACTAGTGGGACCCCCAGGACAGCCCCTCCCCTGTTTCCCTCTGCTGCTCACCGAGAGTCTGACGCGGGCAAGAAAGAAAACAGCCAAAGCCGAGTTCGTCGCCGCGCCGAGAGTCCGAAGCAGAGAAGAAACGGCCGAAGCCGATTTCTCCGCTATTCGAGTTTGTTTCAATCTCCGAGATTGTCGCCACACCTCGGGAGTATTTAAGCAGCGCCACACCCCCCCGTAGCCGTCACCTGACCCTAGCCGCCTCTTCTCGCCGCCATTGCCGAGCTCCCGCGAGAACCGAGCAGCCGCCGCCGCGAGCGATTGGCTCGATTCGCCACCAATTTCCTCTCGGTAAGCCTTTGAGGAGCTTCGCTGTGATCTTGTGAAGTTCCCGAGCACTTTCCCCCTTCGATTTGTGCACTGACACACCTCCGCCGCCGTTGCAGAGATCCACCGTCCGCCGGATTACGCCGCGAGCTATCTCCGAGTCGATTTCCGACCTTCTTATCACCCTAGGTGAGCTTGCGATGCTCTTCCCGATCTATGGGTACCCTTCCCGACCTATTTCATGCACCGAAGGCCGAGTTCGCCTTCTCCGGCGGCCCTCCGGCCATGGCGCCGCCGTCGGCCTCTGTTTTCCGGCTGAGAGCACCGCCACCCCTCCTCTCTGTTAATCTGATCCGCCGATTTTGAATCGGACGGCCGAAGAGCAGCCCATACCGATTCGGCCGGTGTTTTTGCGAATAACCCCCTACAGTTTTTAGTGCTTAACCCGCAGCCCTTAGCGTATTCAGTAGATTACGTTTGAAGGCGTATTTATTTTCGGTATATATGAAAATGTGTTTTCAGATTTGAATTCAAAATTGTTTCATTTATAATTTCCACGTTTTAGCTCCGATTTGAACGATTCAAATTGCGTTAGATTCGTAATTTCATAATCTATCTGATGGTACCACTGTTTCATATATTTTTCCACTCTTAAAATTCGAGATTATATTTAATCTATTATTATTCTATTATAAATCCTGTAAAATTCATATCTTCCTCGTTTTAAACCTGATTTGCTCAAACTTTATATCGATGTGATCGTAGCAACACGTAGATTTGTTTTATAACCTTTTTAATTTATTTTCTCTCTGTTGGTGTACTGTTCTAATGAAAACTCTTATTGTATGCATGATTGCCCCTGTATGCGTGTGTGTTGTTATGATGGATCGAGTATAGACGGTGAGCCATACATGGGTGATCAAGATCAGTACTGTGACAACCCGGATCACCAGGAGTTTGCTGATCAAGGCAAGTATTAGCATGGATCATCCTTGTTGTCCTATTCACCAAATAAATAATTGCATTTGCATGTGTCTTCCTTGTTAACCATAGTTACTTCCTAGTTTTGTTATCCTGTTCCTTGAAACCTATGGGTTTATGCATGTGGTAATTGATGCTAGTGCGTTATTGATATCATGATCGTGTGAACTGATTAATTGAATATGCAGTAAGGAATTAAAAGATGCCTTTTTAGCAACATGGAACTAAGGGATTGGGGCATAGTTTTGTGGTGCTCCATATCCTTCCCCATTGGTAATGATCTGTCAGCAAAAGCTAGGATTTACAGTGCAACTATGAGGGCTATATGGCTCTGATTTTAGCTCAGTATGAGGACCTTTTCTTGCTTGTTAGAGGTTACCGAAAGGCGCAAGAGGGGCTTTGATGACTCGGGTATAGTGCGGCCTCTGTCCATATGTGTATAACCTGCGTGACCTTGTGCCATATGGAAGGGAGCCTCTACATCTGCTTGCCGAGGAAACCTCGCGGCCCTAACATGTTAGACGAACCTTTGAAAGGCTTCATAGTGAAACCCTGCTCTCTCACCTTGGTAGTGTTATGGGAGTAATTAACCCGAGCAAATGGGAATCACGGCTCATAGTGAAAGTGCACAACCTCTGCAGAGTGTAAAACTGGTATACTAGTCGTGCTCACGGTCACGAGTGGCCCGGAAAACTCACGGAATAGTTATCTTTCAGGGTGATGTTTACTTGTTGCTAATCTATTTATTGCTACTCATTAATTGTGTTTACTATGATCATGAGAATGGGCATATTAACTTGTTGCTATCCAACTGCATAAAAGATGATTAATTAAAAGCAACCTGCTGTTAAACCGTGTCAATCCTTTTGAGCCTCATGAACCCATGCTAGTCTTGTTGAGTACGACATGTACTTACGCTTGTTTATTTTTTATTATTGGTTAAAAATCCCGGATGGGTAACAGATGGTGATAGTGATGAGGACTACCCAGAGGATTATTAGACTTGTGCTTCACCAGTCGACGTCCCTGTACTATGGAGCTACCGCGAGAGTTATCTTTATTTTTCCACTGTGTAATGACTTTGATATTATTCACTATGTATTAAACATTGGTTATAATACAATTTATGCAATTTGTTGGCTTATGTGTGTGACTGATCTCTGGGCGCATATAAGATTATGCATCCCATTTTATCCTTAAAATTGTGTGTGACAGCTCCTCACAAAGCTAGATTTGGGAATCACAAAGGTGGCCTTGCCTTTCTTGGGAGTATAGCCTAGTCCCTCCTTAGAGTGACTAAATCATTGGCTATCCAAGCACTTTAGCAAGCGGTCATCCCCACCATAGGCATTGCCTAAAGCACGAGTGAGCTTGTTGACCTCATCCTTGAGGTTCTTGTTTTTCCCCACAAGTAAGGCCTTAGAGCCATCATCTTTAGGTGAAATAGGAGTGATAGAGCTGCAAGATGGGTTAGTGACAACAATAGTAGTAGAAGGGATTGACTTGTCACTAAGAATGTCACATGATGAACCCATGTCACATGTCTTGATGGATGTCCTCTTCTCATTTTCAGCCACTAGAGAGGGATAAGCTTTCTCTAGCTTGGAGTGAGCTACTTTGAGATTCTCATGGGCTTCCATTAGCCTCTCATGAGACTTCAAGAGCTCATCAAAGGATTGCTCAATGGCTATCTTGCCCTTACGCAATTCTTTGCACTCCTTTCTCTTGGCCTCAATGTAAATGTTGGCATCATCAAGCATGGACATAAGCTCATCACATGATAGCTCCTCCTCATCACTCTCATCATCGGATTGTACCTTTGATAGCTTGGCCATAAAGCATGTGGATGGAGTGTCGAAGAGAGATAGCTTGTTGTTGAGAGCAATGCTTGCCATAGCATTCTTCATGATGGTCTTGCTCTCATCATCACTATCATCCTCATCGGTAGAGGCATCACTATCATCCCAAGTAACACAATATGATTGCCCTTTCTTCTTCTTCTTGAGTGTCACATTTTTGTTCTTCTTTTCCTTCTTATTCTTCTTCTTGCTCTTCTTCTCATCATCACTCTCATTGTCATTGTCACTATTAGTGGACAATTGGCAATGAAGTGATCTAGGCTCTTTGTTGGCATTTCTAACGTCATTACCAAAAATAGAGTTAGACTCTATCCCCGGCAACGGCGCCAAAAATGCTTGATGGTATTAATTGTCACTTGGTAAAGTACTTAGCCACCTCTTTCAAACCTATATATCTCTTACAATAACTAAGTTGTCATCCCTAACATGAATATAAGAGATGTGAATGGAAACTACCAAGATTAATACTAAGCAGTTATTATGAATGCAAGTGACTAAAGAGGATATAAAATATTAAGTTCAAGTATCTGCAAGCGCACAAATTAATTATACCATTTTAGCATTTTACCCAGGAGTATTCCGGGTTGTCATTTATATTTTACCACTAGGAAGGGTTGGCAATAAATGGGGTGCAGGTAGATAGATATCATATGCATATGCAAATATGGAGAATAACCATGAATGACCTATTTACTCAGAACAGGGGTTATGTCACAATAATAATGATATGTATGATAAGCATAATGATCAATCAATCAATAATAATAATAATGATCACTTAGAGCACTTCCTATCTAGGCACTAGCATGGATTAGGTTGAAGCACAAGGATATCCTAAGTCATTCTAACTATACTATCAAAGACATATTAGATTGGTGCAATTATACTAGCAATCATGGCGAAGACACTTCATATTCATACTTAAGGGAATATTACTAAGGAAGATCAAGATCATAGCCAGCCTTCTAAAGTAATAATAACTTCCTACTCTCCCTACATTCGGAGTGTGGACTACAAAGGACTCAACGGGAGTGTCACATCTGCGATCTACCACAGAACCCAGAATATAAGGCGCATTTGCAGACAAACTACATCTAAGCACCATGCTTACATGCTGTTGGTCACCCATCCATGATGTCAATGAATAAGAGCTATACAAACCTATGTATGAATATGAATGCATCCTAACTATGCAAAGTATACAATCTAGATAAGCAATGAGTAGCGTAATTGAGAACACAATCAATAGTAGAATAATGTCAATCAACTTTATCTCAAGCACTCAAAAGAGGCTTAAGGTACAAGAGAGAGCTTACAATAGCTCCGGGAAGCTTTCTAGCTCCATACAGATCCGGAACTCGAATAGAACTCACCTCCTTCTATTTCTAACCTATGTAGCTATGCTCTAGATGGTGAAGCTCTAATGATTTTAGGGTTTCTGGCTCTCTATAACTAGGTTAATCTGATTGATGACTGATTGATATGAAGCCCTGGAGGGTCTGGGGGTCCTTATATAGGCCGATGGGATGAACCGTAGCCCTTGGATCAAACTGACTTCAAAGGACGGTTCAGATTGCGGGAAATTTCGGGATGTGGGTCCATGTCGAAGCGCACGCGGAGAGGACTCTCTGGGGGATCGGCCGACCTGTCAGTGGGATCGGCCGATCCTTCCCCTCTACCAAGTGGGCCCCGCTTCCTCCGGTGAGTTTCTGGTGTTCTCTAGAATATTCTTGATCTCCTTTCGCGGTGGAATTCTTTATTTTAATCCGACATGTGGAGCTCCCTTGGTTCTTTTCTATGCATCTCCTTGGCTCTTGCTTGTTCTTGGAGGTGAACTTTTTCTTGCCTTGACAATAGCCCTTCCTCTTCATGAACCAGCCAAACTTACGCACTAGAAGAGCCATAACCTCATCATCATCATCACTTGAAGTAGATTCTTCATCAAGTTCAACCATCTTGGCCTTGTCCTTGCCCTTAGAGGATGTAGCTTTGAGAGCCACACTCTTCTTCTTCTTCTCCTTAACCACCTCCTCATTGTTCATATCTTGAGTGATGATCTCACCGAGGATTTGGTTAGGCTTCTTGGTACTCAAGTCTTCTCCAGCAAGCAAAGTCTTGATGATTGCAAATCTTAGAGGCAAGCACCTCAAGAACTTGTGAGAGAAGTCCTTATCCTTGATGTCCTTACCCAAACTCTTCAAGTCATTGACAATCACTTGCAACCGGTTGAACATCTCTGGTACGCTCTCATCATCATTCATCTTGAATGTGCCAAACTTCTCTCTCAACATGTAGACCTTGGCATTCTTGACCTCTTGTGTGCCCTCATAGGTCTCCTCCAACCGCTTCCAAATGTCATGAGCCAAATCTAGATCCTTGATTTGCTCAAATACATGAGACTCAAGAGCGGTGTAGAGTGCATTGATTGCATGAGCATTACACTCCATCTTCCTCTTGTCGGCATCGGTGGGAGCTTGTGGACTCTCATACTCAATCTTTGTCTCCGTTTCCTTCCAAACATCAATGTGCATGGTCCCACGCATGAAGTGAACTATCATCTTTCTTTTCCAATGATCATAGCTTGTGCCATCAAACTTTGGCGGCTTCCCTAACACATTGATTTGAGCCATCTTGCACCACAAGGATGTTAAGCCTCAAACGGTGGTGACCTCGGCTCCAATACCACTTGTAAGGACCGGATAGACTAGAGGGGTGCGTGAACAAAGAATTATACCACAAGTTAGCAATTAACAAAGCGATGCTAAGCACTAGTTCTAACCTATTCTATGCAAGCCACCTATCACAAATATACTACTCAAGAGAATATGCACACAAGCGCAAGAAACACTCATTTCGATCCTATAGTGAGAGCACCTAAACAAGAATATGAGTGCAAGCGTGTGAGATCGAGGAAGCTATACCACCGAGAAGAGTAGGGGTTGATCCAATCACCGGGAGATAATCAAGAAGCACAATAAAGATCAATCACTAAGAGAATACCGGAAGACCAATCATCCACTCGATGGTGGAGAAGAGAATGAACACCCGATTTTTTACCAAGGTTCACGTGATCGTCGTCACGCTACTCCTCGTTGTGGCACTGGTCTTCCTTGGTGGATTGCGAGCTAGATTTCACACGCCAATCCCCCACCGGGAGCCGCTCGCCAACACAAGAGAAGTGGCTTTCAACCACGAGCAATCCACTAAAGTCGGTTTTGACACTCCGCCGGGGAATAACCGCAAGAACCCCTCACAATCAACATTTCGGTGTGGGCTTGAACAACCACCAAACAACCCCAACACCAGAATCACCTCCAAGCCGCTAGGGACACGGCAATGCCCAAGAGAATAAGAACTTAGAAATAACTTGCTCTCAAGTGCTCTACAATGCAAATCACTAGCAATGATGCACTTGAGGATCACTCAACTCACAAAGACAATCAAATGATGAATTAGTGAGTGAGATGGAGACTAGAGAGTGCTTACAAGTGTACGGCAATGAATCAAAATGTGCAAGAGTGTCACCAAGTGACCAGGGAAGGAGTATAAATACCCCTAAGTGCACTCCTAGCCGTTACCCACTGAAAAACTGCCGTTAAACCACTTTTTGTGGCGTCAGACGCTACCGTCGGACGGTAGGCGTCGAACCAATATCCTCCGTCTGACGGTCACGATGGTGCCACGTGTCAGCTCAGTTTAACCACAGCCGCTGGATCTCAAAGGCTAACTGATCGCGCCAATTTCACAACCATCAGACTGCTCCACGTCGGACTACCAACTTCCAGCGTCCGACGCCCTGAACTCAGCTATCCAACATCCTACGTAGGACTAACAGGCACCGTTTGACGCCCTGAACTCAGCTCGCCGCACAGAGCGCCAGAACACGAACTCGCCACGCCACGGCGTTGGACCAAGAGCCAATGGTCCGACGCGCACTCTTCTCCTACCGTCGGACTGTCCAACTCTCACAGCCGGGCAGAGCACCGAGCCACCGTCGGACGCTTCAAGTCAGTGCGTTGAACTAAAGAAAACAGGAGTCCGACGCTATCCAATTCTATGTAGAGAGCTCCCGAAATGCTCGGACGGTGTTCGACGCTCACCGTCAGACCAACAAACACCGTCCGACACTTTCACAGTTAGAAACCGAGCCTGGAGACCGTGGGTCCGATGCCCTACATCCTCAGTGTCCGACGTTCTGAAAACAGCACTTTTTATGTTAGTTTCTCACCCCTTGCTTCTATGTGCTAATACTCAAGGTCTTCAACACTTGTGCAGAGTGTGTTAGCATTTTCAAAACATTTATCAAGGGTTTCTAAGTTGATCTCTAGGATGAGTTTGTCAATGCATATGAAATGCAACCTAGAGCACTTGAGGGTAATCCATAACCCAATTCTCCCCTTTATAGTTGGCTAATTGTCCTAAATGTGATCGCACCCACTTGGTGTCTTCATCACCAAAAGAAAAGGCCTAATGGGGTTATACCTTTGCCTTCAAGCCTTTTCTTTCCATCTTGATCATTTCCACTTGATCCTCCTTACTTCATCCATGGTTGAGCCTTCCTTGATCATCACCGTTAATTACTAGGCTCTTCACTCCATGGTTAGGACCACCTACACTTAGCCATCACTTAGTAAGTAGGTTAGTCCTTAGGGTGTCATCAATTATCAAAACCAAACTGGGGCTTTCACCAGGGAAGGAGTATAAATACCCCTAAGTGCACTTCTAGCAGTTGCCCACTAAAAAACAGTCGTTAAACCCCTTTTTCGTGGCGTCGGACGCTATCATCGGACGGTAGCCGCTGGACCAATGTCCAACGTCCGACACTTAGGATCTTGCCACGTGTCGCTCTGTTTTAGCGTCAACCGCTCATCCTCAACGGTCAGCAATTCGTGCCACTTACCAACTCGTCGGACTCAGCTACGTCGGACTAAAGTGCCACAGGGTTCGACGCTTCCAAAAACTGTGCAGAAAGGTTTTAACCCGGTCGGACTCTGTTCGAGGCCTAGCGTCGGACTAACTAAAACTGTCCAACGCCATGAACTCCACTTGCCAAGCACTGTGCCAGAACATGAACTCATCTCGCCACACCGTCGGACCGTGAACCCTTGGTTCGACGCTCATCCCTCTTAGGCCGTCGGACTATCCGACTCTCACAGTCCAGTTCACCGCTTTCCACCGTCGGACGCTCACTCGTCAATGCGTCGGACTATCTCTTCCCAGAGTCCGACGCTTTGCATTTTTACACCGAGAGCACCAGAAATGCTCGGACAGTGTCTAACGCCCTTCGTCGGACCAACACCCACCGTCCGACGCTTTCCACAGTTAGAAACGGTGCCTAGGGACAGTCGAACGCATACAGACAATGGTTCGACGCCCTGTCCCCTAAGAGTCCAACGCTCTTTTCTCAGTGAAAACAAGTTAGTTTCTCACCCCTTACTTCCATGTGCTAACACTCAAGGTTCTCAACACTTGTGCACAGTGTGTTCGCATTTTCAAAACAATTTTCAAGAGTTTTCAAAGTCTCATCTAGGTTGAGTTAGATTGAATGCACATGAAATGTAACCTAGAGCACTTGAAGGTAATCCAATCACTTAGTTCTCCCCTTGATAGTCGGCTATCTATTCTAAATGTGATCACACCCACTTGGTGTCTTGATCACCAGAAGGAAAACCTATTTGGGGTTATACCTTTGCCTTCAAGCCTTTTCCTTACACTTGATCATCTCCACTTGATCCACATTTCTTCATCCATGGTTGAGTGTTCCTTGAACCTCACCATCAATCATTTGGCTCCACACTCTATGGTTAGGACAACCTACACTTAGTCAACACTATATGAATTGTTTTGGATTAAATTTATGTTAGCTGTATATCTTAAGATGCTATAGTCATGTTTACTTTTATCCTTAACCTTTACTCGAGGACGAGTAAAGAGCAAGTGTGGGGAAACTTGTTGATGGTTGCCCTAAATTAGCCGTCATTTAATGCTTAAAAATATATGAAATGAAACTTAAAAACATAGACATAGTGTCGGGTACCAAAGTTAATGCAAAAACGCTCATTCCCAACGCGGCCTGGCCCAAGTAAGGCCAGTGGAAGCCCACAAAGGCCGCGCCCGAAGCCCACGAAGGCCGCGTCTATAGAGGCCCACGACTTCATTGCACCAATGACAGCCAACCCTCGGGAGAGCGGCACCCTCGGCGCCAATTCTCCGATTCGCCCGAGCCTCCCCGGAAGAGCTCGGAGAGAGCGGCACCCTCGGCGCCAATTCTCCGATTCGCCCGAGCCTCCCCAGGAAAGCTCGGGAGAGCGGCACCCTCGACGCCAATTCTCCGATTCACTCGAACCTCCCCAACCCCCTCGAGCGCAATCCCACAAAGACATACAAGGCACAGGTGATGTCAGCGGAGCAATCTTGGACCACAAGAGATCTCTCTGACCACTTTACAAGCACTGTCCCGTCAGGCAAGATTCTCGACGCGACTGTGCTTCGCACGCCCCTGACGGCCATACCACCTGTCAGGATTTCCCTGGCAGTGGATTTGATAGGCCCACTACGGCCATCCTCTCCACGGTATGGTCTACGGTGCGCCACCCCATTTTTCGCCGGGGTCTACCAACTACGACTGCGACAGTCCGAGCGCCTGACGACGGGCTACGCAAGAACGGGAAAAGCGCCTACTGCACTGTCCACTCGAAAGGACGAGCACGCCTTCCATTCGGGCCCACCTAACCCTTGGGAAGTACTGTCCAAAGGCCGGAAATACGCCTGAGGGGAGATATCACCCTGCTCCATCCCATCACGCCTCCAGGAGTCCCGAGCCTCGGGAGACAACGCCCCGAGACGACTCGCCCTCTTGTCACATCGTGCGGAAGGACATCCATCAGGTGTGACCCTACGGCATGCCGTAATCCGACGACTGTTGCTGCCTCGGAACTCACCAAGATCGTGCGAACCACTACGGCCATACCCCGGAGACGCAGAAAAAGGACCGTAGCTGACGATAGTCAAACGAGGAACAACAACTCCTCACTATAACATACGTAGCATTGTAAGCGCTGCCCTTGGCTCTCCCTTGCGACTATAACAGGGAGAGCAGAGGCCAGCTTTAGGGAGACCCCAGAAGAAGTCCTAACCTCTCACTCACACATACACACCAACAGCAGACGACTTGCATACACTAAGACACTCACAAGAGACCTGGGAGCACTTCCCTCTCTCGCCTAGCTTGTAACCCCCTACTACAAGCACCCCGGTGCAAGGCAACACAACTCCCCTCTCCACTGGACGTAGGGCTTGCTTGGCCTGAAACAGTATAATCCCTGTGTTCCCCCTTGCACACCATCCGTAGCCTCAACCGCAAAACACATATTTACTAGCCGGTGTTAGCCCCGCTAAAACTAGCACCGACAGTTGGCGCGCCAGGTAGGGGCCTTTTGCGTGTTGATCCAGGTCGCGGATGGCTGACGTTTCCATGATGCTTCCCGCTGGTGAGGTGCTCCGGTTCGGGAGCCTCGAGTTCGTGGCCACCGGTCACGGGCTCGAGATGAACCCGCGCCCAACTGAGCTCCACACCATCATCGTCCTGACCCCGGCCCATCAGGCGGCCGGGGAAAGGACCACGACGATGCTTCCTCCCATCCCAGAGGACGAGGGGGACACCACACGCCGTGCTTCCCGGCAGACTAGGAGGAGGAGGCGCAACCGCGCCAACCAGCCCCTGGTCGCGGAAGGCACGGCCAACCAGGTGTCCCCGGCGGGGGACGCCAACACCGCGCCGGTCGCCACCACGGCGCCTCCGGCGCCGACTGCTACACAACCGCCAACCGCCCAGAGGATGGGCAGAGGCGAAGTCGCGACGTCGACGGGTCCTTCTCTCCGCCCTCATGGCGGAAGGGATACGGTGCCGCCATCTCTCTTTGGGCTCCAGGACGCCATGGATGCCCACGTCCGCGCGGTCCGTGCATTGCTGCGCGATCTGGTGGAGACACCTATCCACTGCCTCGAGCGTCTAGACGACCTCGTGGGCGGCCATGTGGCCTCCCACCATCCTCTCCCGGGAGCAATCCTAGGGTATATGGCGGGGAGGAGACCAACTCCACTTACAGTCTCACTCCCCAAGAATTCTCGGAGGAGTGGGATCATCGCGGTTGGACCTCGCCATCACGGCGGGGCCTCAGCGACGACGACGATGAGTTCTGGGCGAACGTGGACTTCACCGTCCACCCCGGAGACTCGTGGGAGGACGCTCCGAGCGTCGCCACCGACTCCGACCAGTCCTACATTGACCATGCTCGGGAGGGCTACCACTTGGTGCACCCCGAGGAAGGACGGGTGGAGGACGTCCATTCAGGGGACGACAACGACGAACCTTCCCTGTTCCAGCCACAGCCTCAGCAACGCACCCCTCCGCCGGCCACTCCGCGGCCTGCATGGTCAGCCCCACCGCAAGACGCGGGGGTAGGGCTGTCTCGCCCCGCGCACCAGTCCCAGGAGCTAAAGCAGCTCCAGGAACTGGAAGCACGGATGGAGGAGGACCGCCTACGCCTCACTCAGCTGCGAACCGTGCTTGAGCGCGACGAGCGGCAAGGCACCAGCGGAGCAGCTCGTTGCCGAGCCCGGGACGTCCAGGCTCGCATCCTCGCCGATGAGGGAGCTGGGACACCAGGAGCCTTGCCTCGGGCAAGCCGCAAGCTCACAGAGGCGGCAATGCTGCTCCGGAGCATGCCTGAGCCCTCCACCGAGGAGGCACGGCAGCTCCAGAACCAGCTCAAAGACCTCCTGGAGGATGCAGCCGTCCTCTAGGCGGAAAGCTCGGCGTCACGCCACCGCAGCGCTGAAAGCCACCCACGTGGTGCCACGGCTTGCCACGATCGTGAGGCCTCGGTGCATCTTGAGGTCCCAAGGGGCCCATTGGTCCACCAACGGCTGGGCAAGGACATCGACGTCCGAGCCATCCTTCAAGCCCGCGGTCGGCAAAAGACCGATGGAGCCACACGAGGCTACCATGTCCATCGGGGCGGGCGCTACGACTCGGACGAGGACCGTGAGCCCTCGCCCGAGCCCTCGGGTCCTCGTGTCTTCAGCAAGGCCATCCGAAGGGCCAGGTTCCCACCCCGGTTCCGACAACTGGCCAACATAGCCAAGTACTCGGGGGAAACTAACCCCGAACTCTGGCTAGCGGATTATCGTCTCGCGTGCCAACTTGGCGGCGCGCAGGATGATCTCATCATCATCCACAACCTACCCTTGTTCCTCGCCGACTCTGCAAGAGCTTGGCTATAACATCTTCCCCCGCGTCTGATCTTCGACTGGAGTGATCTGGTCAAGATTTTTGTTGGGAACTTCCAGGGCACGTACATGCACCCTGGCAATTCCTGGGACCTCAGGAGCTGCAAACAGAAGCCGGGCGAGTCCCTCAAGGACTACATCCGGCGGTTCTCAAAGCAGTATAATGAGCTGCCCCATGTCGCCGACTCTAACGTCGTCGGAGCGTTTGCTGCAGGAACTTCCTGCAAAGAGCTTGTTCATGAGCTCGGGGGCCAGACACCCACCAGTGTCTCCGAGCTCATGAAGATAGCAACCAGCTTCGCCTCGGGGGACGAGGTGGTAGGAGCCCTCTTCTCCGACCCCAAGGGCAAACGAAAGGAGGAGGCACCCGAGGGCACCTCTTCCCGAGGCCCGAACAAGAAGAAGAAGGGGAAGGGAAAGGCCCCACTCCGCGGTGACTCCCTCGTGGAGGCCACCGAGCCCAAGAGGGAACGACCCCTTCGAGGCCGCTTCGACGACATGCTCAACATGCTGTGTCCTTATCACCAGGGCCCGGTGCATCGCACACTCGGGCAGTGTGTGATGCTCAAGAAGCACTACTGCCGGCAGGCGTTCAAGGACGACGCCGGCAAGAAGCCCGCCAGGGATCAGGAGGACAAGGGCGGGAAGGACGATGAGTTCCCGCCCATCGACAAATGCCTCATGATCTTCGGCGGGCCCGGGACCACCCCTACACTGTGGCAGCGAAAGCGCAACCGCAGGGAGGTCTACTCCGTCGGACCAGTGACACCACGCTTCCTCGACTGGTCCCACGACGATATCACCTTCAGCCGGGACGACCACCCGGACTACGTCCCATACCCACTCGTTGTCGACCCCGTCGTCGGCAACACGAGGCTCTCCAAAGTCCTCATGGACGGAGGCAGCGGCCTCAACATTCTTTACGCTAAGACCCTCGACTTGATGGGGATCAGTCGCTCACTCCTCCGGGCCACGACATCCCCGTTCCACGGGATAGTGCCCGAAAAGAGCGTGCAACCCCTCGGGCAGATCGATCTGCCCGTTTACTTTGGGACTCCTGACAAATTCAGGAAGGAGGTCCAGAAATTTGAAGTGGTAGGCTTCCACGGCACCTACCACGTCATCCTCGGGAGGCCGTGCTACACTAAGTTCATGGCGGTCCCAAACTACACATACCTCAAGCTCAAGATGCCAGGGCCAAAGGGGGTGATTACCATCGGCGCCTCCTACCAGCACGCGTACCAGTGCGACGTCGAGTGCTGCGAGTATGCCAGCGCGCTAATGGAGTCAGAGGCCCTCATGACCGACCTCGAAAGGATTGGAAAGGGAAGTCCCCGACCACAAGAAGGCCACGGGCACCTTCGAGCCCGCTGAGGGGGTGAAGGAGGTGCTCCTTGACCCGAGCTCCCCCAACGGCAAGGTGCTGAAGATCAGCACCACCCTCGACCCGAAATAGGAGGCTGTGCTCGTCGACTTCCTCCAGTAAGCACGCCGACATGTTTGCATGGAGTCCCTCCGATATTCCAGGCATCCTGAGGGAGGTCGCCGAGCACTCCTTGGACATCCGGGACGGGTCCATGCCGGTGAAGCAGCGCCTGCGCCGATTCGACGAGGAGAAGCGCCGGGCCATTGGGGAGGAGGTGCAGAAGCTTTTGGTGGCCGGATTCATCAAGGAGGTCTTCCATCTAGAATGGTTAGCAAATCCTATTTTGGTTAAAAAGAAAAATGGAAAATGGAGAATGTGTGTCGATTACACTAGTTTAAATAAAGCTTGATGGCGACGAAGCCGAGGCAATAGAGATCGAAGCCGAGATGGACGACGACGAACCAGACTACCGCGAGCCGCTGGTCAGCTGGCTCGTCCGAGGCGTTTTGCCCCCGGACAAGACCAGAGCACGACGACTGGCTCGCAAAGCCAAGTCTTTCGCTATGATCGACGGTAGCCTCTACCGACGGAGTCCCTCGGGCGTGCTTCAGCGCTGTATTCCTTTCAGTCAGGGCAAACGCCTGCTTGAAGAGATACATGCCAGAGCCTGCGGTCACCACGTAGCGCCGAGAACCCTGGTTGGTAACGCCTTTCGACAAGGCTTCTACTGGCCAACCGCCGTGGCTGATGCTATTGAGGTGGTACGCTCCTGCGAGGGGTGCCAGTACTATGCTCGGCAGACTCACTTGCCGGCTCAAGCCCTCCAGACGATCCTACTCACTTGGCCATTCGTCGTATGGGGACTAGACCTTGTCGAGCCCCTCCAGAAGGCGCCCGGGGGCTTCACCCACTTGCTTGTCGCCATCGACAAGTTCTCGAAGTGGATCGAGGCTCGGCCCATCGCCCAAATCAGCTTGGCTCAAGTGGTGTTATTCTTCACCGACATCGTCCACCGGTTTGGTGTCCTGAACTCCATTATCACTGACAACGGCACGCAGTTCACCAGAAAGAAATTTCTGGCCTTCTGCGATGAGCACCACATACGAGTGGACTGGGCAGCCATCGCCTACCCGAGGATGAACGGCCAGGTAGAACGTACCAACGGCATGATTCTCCAAGGCCTTAAGCCGAGGATATTCAACCGATTGAATAAATTCGGCAAGAGGTGGCTGACGGAGCTCCCAGCAGTGATATGGAGTCTAAGGACTACGCCAAGCCGAGCCACGGGCTTCACGCCCTTCTTCATGGTGTACGGTGCAGAGGCCGTCCTCCCCACGGATCTAGAGTACGGCGACCCGAGGGTCCGAGCCTACGACGAACAGGGAAATCAAACGTCCCGCGAAGACGCACTGGACCAAGTCGACGAAGCCCGGGACATGGCCCTGTTGCACTCAGCCAAGTACCAGCAATCCCTACGCAAGTACCATGCTTGGCGCGTCCGAGGCCGAGCCTTCAGCGTATGTGATTTGGTGCTACGGCTCAGGTAGGACAACAAAGAGCGCCACAAGCTCACTCCGCCGTGGGAAGGACCGTTCATCGTCACCGACGTGCTACGTCCCGGTACATACAAGCTCGCGAACGAGAAGGGCGAGGTCTACAGCAACGCTTGGAACATCGAACAGCTACGTCGCTTCTATCCTTAAGATTCCGAGCATTGTACTATTTTGAAAATCCTGAAATCAATGAAAAGACCCGACTTCTACTCTTTTTACATGATTTTTAGATTTTCAATCCGAGCCTACACTCGGGAGTGAAATGACCCTTTATTTCACCGCACAGTAAAAGCGAGGCTCGGCCTAACCTATGGAAAGGCCGACCCTCCCTCGGGGGCTAGGATGGGGGGAACCCCCGGACTTTCCCAAGGTTCAACAATCTTGGAAACACAAAAAATTTCAAAATTCGTCGAATTCATTTCTCCCTAAAACACGCTTCCCTCCAGAAATCAAGCATGAACTTATAGAATTCGAAAGAGTGAGGGAAGTCCCAGACAATAGAACTGGCCGAGTCAAGGAGACCGTTTATGCTCCAGGGCCACAGCATCTCCCCTCGCCACTCCACGTTCGAAGGCTAACCCGCACTCGGAAGAAAACCTATAAGATCTACACTCGGCCAAGGGAGGAAGCTCGGGAGGAAACACCTAAGCCTTTTTTCTAAGGATTCTTTCTGCCAAAGTTCCTAGGACATCGGCTGCGTCTATGCCGCTAAAGCTACGACACCCGAAAAGCGTCCCTCGAGGCTCGATGGCCCGGGCACAGGATCGGCCAGAAAAAACGCCTAAGGAAAAAAGCACGAAACAAAGCGAAACAAACATTTAGCAAATATTAACATAAATATTGAGGCCACGAAGGGCCATATTGTTTGTTTCCCCTCAAGCCACTCACGAAAGGTTACTTTTAACACGGGCACTATGGCCCGCTTCTTCTTCACGGCAGGTTTAGGGGAGGGAGCTCGACCTCGGCTTGGAAGAGGCCCGCCAGCGCTTCTCCTGGCTCCTTCATCGAATCCTCCAGCGCCAGGAGCTCGGCGTCGTCGGCTTCAAGGAAGCCCTCGCTGACAGGGCCGACGCCAAAATTCCCGTAGGGGGACTTCACGACCGCCAGTGTCTTTTGGACACCCGTCAGAAGGGCCTCCTTGATCCGGCCGCTCATGCTGCCGTGGAGTGCCTCTAGTCGGCTCCGGAGCAACATCCCCGAGGGTTCTCCACCGGTGCTGACGGAGTCACACAGTGCCCGCGCGACCTTCTGTAGGTCTAGGTGTTCAGCCACCTCGCCGTTGTAAGACACCTGCAAAACTATGGGAGCAAAGCACGGAGATAAGTAAAAATACAGCGAGCAACCGAAACGAGCAGAATGGAAAAAATACAACGCTGCGCTTACGGTTAGCCTCTTCCCGAGCCTTCTGTGCCTCCATCCCGGCCAAGTCCGCCGCGCCGAGCGCTAGGCGCAACGCCTCCCGAGTCTCATCCAGGTCGAGAGCCAAGGCCTCAGCGGCCGAAATCTTCTCGGCGGAGAGCTCTCGGGCGGCGTCGCGCTCCCTCATCATCGCGGCCAGAGCGCTCTCCAACTCCTGCACTCGCGTCGCCGAGGCAGCGGCTCGGCCAAGCGCCTCCGCGACCTCCCCCTTCAGGATAGTGTTGTCGACACTAACTTCGGCAAGCTTGGAGGTCACGGCGGCGAGCTCGCCCTGGGCGCGGGCAAGGGCTTTCCCCTTGAGGTCGAGATGCTTCCGGAGCCCAAGCCCGCCACGAAGGAAGCGGGACTTGTCCCGGGAGGTGTGCATGAGGTCCTCGAAAAAAAGAAGAAGCGGAAACGGTAAGAGCGATGCTCATATGCAAAAAAAGTTTACGAGACATAGGGATTTACCTGAAGCTGAGCCGGGAGATCCTTCTTGAGGACGTCGACGATCGCGCGGAGCCCCGCCGCCGAGCTAAACCCGAGCTCCTAAACGGCGTCCCACTTGGGGCCTCGAGGTCGTCCCGGAGCGAGAAGACGGGCGGCCCCTTAGTGTAACACCTCAGGTGTTGGTCACGAGCTAACCAGCGAGTGTGGACCTAACCAAATTATTTCAATCAATGATCCTAATCACTATTTCATATTCATCTCCATCTACCTTGATCATTGGAGAAGTTGCATGAAGATTTAAATTGGATAGTCACATGAGATGACAAGCCCTCTGCTTGATTGGATTGCAGGACTACGTGAACATGAGCATGCAAAGCCAACCAAACCTTGCAACTTTGACCAAACAACTCTATTTGAACTCTACAACAAAAGTCATGAAGGACTCATGTTGAGAAAATGTCAAGAAAATACCTCAATTGGCCTAAATATCCACATTGAGCTCTCTAATGATCTTACTTTGACCAAAGTGGAAATACTATTTGTGAGCAAGGTATGAAGTTTGACCTTTAATGAAAGTTGGAGATATTGTGGAGTACAACAATTTTTATTTTTGGACCAACTCATGATTCAATCTCTAAGTGCCTCAAACAGTGGAATCAAGTTTGGCAAAAATCCTGATTTCAGGATTTAAATAATTTCTAAGTCTGAAATCTGCCCCTATTGCATTGACGTGTTGGTTTCTCCAAATTTTGTTTATCAACTTGAGTGGGACCCAATATAAAAGTTGTTTCAAACTCTTTGGAGCACAACATATCAAAATTTGAGGTCAATCCGACTTCGTTTGACAAGGGTTGCCACTCGATCTTTGATTGTAATTAACCTGTTGACAGCAGCCACTTTGGGGTTAATTATCTCTTAATCTAGTTGTCAAATGGCTGAGCACCCTTCACCACTTTTGTAGATCAAGCCGAGGTGAACAACTTTGTCTCTTGCTCCCAGGTCCGAATCTTGACCGAATATGCTGAAAACGGCTCCCGAAGCGCGTCAGAACCGCATCCGCCACCTGTTCGGCGAAATGGCGACGTGGCGCCCGAGCTCTGTCCGCGCCCCCACCATTGCAGCTCGCTTGAGCTCTTCTCCCTCTCGCTTCTAGAGCACAAAATGGACAGAGGGCTCCCCCATCTCGCCCTCCACTCATTCCTCTCCCAATCGGTCGCTCTTCCACTCTCTCTCTGCCCTCTCCCCCTCGCCGGCGCATGCACGCAGAGCGCCGCCTCCATTGCCGGCGAGCTGAGCTCCGAGGTGCCGCTGTTCCTCCTCCTTATGCGTTCCTCCGGACAAATCCGCAGCACCATCGCTGTCCTCACTCCTTGCCTCACCCAGCCGCTCGCCGCCTCACCGTTTTCGCCTTGCTGCAGGACGCCGCCGGAGCTGCCTGTCCGTGCGCAGCGTGCGCCGTGGCCAGGGGCCTGCGCGCCACCTTTGGCGGAGCCGGCGTCAGGAGTGGGTGCGCCCAGTTCCCGGCCATCCCTGCCTCCTCGCCGTCGACCATGCCAGAGCCCTCGGCAGCGGACCCCGGAACCAGGCTGGCCATCGCCTCTCTTCTTCTCTGTTCGTCCAGCGAACTGGAGGAAGAAGAAGGTCGACCTGCTCTCTGTATCTCTCTTGTGCCTATGACGAGCGGGCCCCACCAGAGTTCAAATGGCATACAAAAATTACAGATCTTGCTATCTCTTTAGAAATTCATATCTAGAGTTTGGTAGCTCCAAAAATGGTGTGGTTTGTTTTATTAGATTCGTAGTGAAATTCTCTGCATGCTAGATCTATAAAATGTGCTATGTTATTTACATTATTGTGCTGTAGAAAATAGTTTTCGAGAAGTGGTTTATATAATGGAGTAACTTGCTTTGGTCAATATCTCGAGTTTTAGAAGTGCAAAAAGAGTGGTTCCAATTTTGTTAGTCTTCTAGTAACATGCACTTGCTCATAAAAATATAAAACATATAGGTTGTTTACTGTTTATTTGGTGTTTCACATTTATCTTTTTAAATAGGAAATAAATGGTTGAATTGCTTGTTATTTTTTTAACTGGAGTTGTATTGCTCCAAATGGCATGAAAATTTAATTGTAGACTCTCTATATAATGTGTAAGGTATGGTTAAAATTTCATGATTTATAGTGCATGTATGGCTGAGTTTTTGATTTATCTTGTTTTATGCCTATTTAGTAGATTTAAATGTTTTATAAATAATATATTATGGTAAAAATGGAAAATGGTGTTCCACTACCTTTATATGATATTGTGTTAGCCTGAGAATCAATAATATGGTCATGTTGTTTCA
The DNA here is from genome assembly GCA_038502445.1 of Eremochloa ophiuroides. Taxonomy (NCBI): domain Eukaryota; kingdom Viridiplantae; phylum Streptophyta; class Magnoliopsida; order Poales; family Poaceae; genus Eremochloa; species Eremochloa ophiuroides. Next base: position 29,824,411 of record JAHLJS010000008.1, read on the forward strand.
GAAAATGTTGAGTTTTAGATTTAATTTGCTCTCCAATGCTTTATTGCATTATAGATTTGTTTATTTTGTAGTAATTAAATTATGGAACCTGAGCATGTAAGATTTGAACCTTGGTCATGATTTGTAATCACCTAGCTCTCATAAAAGTTTAGGACTCATTTGAGATGTTTACCATATAACATAAATAATTAAATAATATATTTTTATGTCATAGTTAGCAAATAGTTATAGGCAAATGAATCCATGTATGTTTCTTGTGATGCCTTAATATACCTGGGTATGAGATGAGTCTTGTATGATCATGTAATAATGTTTGGAGCTATCCAAATAGCTCATTTGTGGGTGTATGTTTGGGTAGTCACCAAGTGGAAAACATGTTTTGCATATGTGCTGAAATGGCTGCAGGCATAGTCCCTATTGTTGTGGTGTTTTCTCCATGAAAATGATGTTGCATGAGAATGTGTTCTATATAAAAGTTGTAGCTAACTTCTATATCTAGTTTGTCCTAAAATTTATTGGTCATAGGCCTAATAGTTTAGGAGTTATGGCTTTTGGAACTCTGCTGTCAGGTTTTGCCAATTTTCTGTCTAGATCTGATTGATTGCATTATTTGACTAAGTTATGCTTTGAATCACTTCTTGGTGATAACAGAGAAGTTGTAGTGCTTTTCCTATAGTTTCTAAATTGTCTAGGATCATCCCTTTTGATGGTCTATATCTCTAGTTTTGATTGTTTGAAGTGGGAGGACAGAATCTGTCCAAGTCTGGACAGAGCTGTCTTCTTTGTGTTGTTTGACCTGTATATGAATTAAATCATCTGAAGAGGATAATACCAAAGTTGTAGAAAATTTCAATAGCTTTCCAGAAAGGCTTATATCACCCTGGTTGGATGTATATAGCTTCAGTTATGGTTAAATCTTGTGCTTACTGTCTGCTGCCCATAAACTGCTTGTGTGGGATTATGATTGCTTTGATTTTGCTTTGCTTGGTGTGATTGTTAGCTTATGGTTCAGTGATGGTAGATTAACCTGCCTTGCATTACTTCCTCTTATTCATACATGTGCATTTTGCATCTCATTTAGGTACGCTAGATAATGAACACGTGGGGTGAAGGACATGATGATGGAACTAACCACAAGACGGTGTGGTGGACTAATCACGAAGGTGGAAGGACTAATCGAGTGCTTGGATGGGAAATGCTCGTCGAACAAGTGTCATCTAACAAACACTAACTTAGTGTTGAACCCCAGGCAAGCCCCGGAGCATCCCTAAGCCTCCACCTATCTCTTTTTATAAATGCACCGGTTTTTATTAAATCGTATGTTTGTGCATTTAAGTATAGGAGTTGGTTTGAAACCGTTACTGCATATCTACCTTGTCTACTATATATGTGAACCTGATACTATTACTAGACAGGTGACCGATCTTATGCTTAGCCCTGCTTAGACCGGTAGAAGTCGGGTGATTTCCTGTCATCCGCGAGAAAGTCGGGTGATTTCCTGTCATCCGCGAGTGTAGGTGGTGACTAACGAGATCCACATGGTTGGCTATATGTGTCACCATGCCACAATGAAATAATGAGAGAATCAAGGCTAGGTAGCGGGGAGCTGCATGACATGGGTCATGTTGACTTCGGTGCTGCTTGCGGCCGACTAGGACTGAGGCCACCAGACATCAGTTGAGATTGAAGGACGTCGTCACATAGCTGGCCAGATAAGTCGTTCTGACCGCGAAGCCGAGTATTTCTTTCTGAGCCGGGAATTGGTGCGACTAGGCAGACATATTCTGGAGGTAGGAAGGATGTGCGGAGACACCATCTTACCAAGGGCAGGTCAGGGACCTGATGCATCCTGGAAGTGGGTTGGTCTCTGAGAATATGGTCCCCGCCAAGCCCGCGACATATTGTGTCTCAGAAGGATTTAACGGTGGCCCAAGAAGCCAGTGGCTCGGCTGACAGGGTTTGTGATTGGCATATTTGCCAGCTGGTACAATCGATTCGAATCGCCATCTCTCCTGGTTAGTGAGAAACTGAACTGATCTTCTGGTGAGGTAGAGGTTAACAACTTGAACATAATGATTATGGTGAGATGAGGTTGATATCTGTGGATATCGGAAATCATATGGTTTTATTGATTGCTATAATATCAAGTGATTGTTTAGTATAGCAGCAAACCTTAGTTTAATAGCTTAACTGAAATCGAAGCTGAACAATATCTAAAATTGATAAGTTGAGGAACTTTTGTAGTAATGCTTTTTGTGCAAAAATGTTGCTATCCTCTGAGCTCCACCAAATAAGCCCTGCATATCCTTGAGAGTCTTTTTATTTACTTCCTGTCGGGTAAGTCTAGCTGAGTACAATTGAGTACTCAGGGTTTTATTCCCAATGTTGCAGGAGGAATGCTTGGTTGACTAAAGAGTTACTTCTATCCTTCGGGAGAGGAAGACTAGACCTTGGGCAAGGTCATGTTATCTGTCTCATCTATGTTGCTGTGACTGGTCGGTACTTGGCACTGTATTATGAAATTAAGCTTATGTAAAATGATTTCGTTTCCGCTATTGAACTTTTATGTAAAAGTTTATCTTGTACTCTGATGTATTCGAAATATGTGCGAATCTATGTATCATGTGTATGTGTACTGCTGAGTTTCTGCAATCCTTGGGGTATGTACGGTGTAAAAGTTTGAAATCCTTCGAGATTTCACGGACTACCGGGTTTATATTGGCTCAAGTGTGGCTTGATAGCTCGAAAAACAGCTGTCGCTGTACTTGTGCTCGTATAAATTGGTCGGTTCTGTTACAGTTCGTACCAGAGCAAAAATTCAGCATGTACCGTCACATGAGTATTTAAAAATAAAAAGTTTTGAGTTTGCAAAACTAATTACCAACTTATAGCTATATATAGGTGTTTTAAACAAATGGTTTGAACAAACTAAGTGTGCCAAGGACCAAGTCTTATAGCCCATATTAGGATTATCAGGTGGCTTATGTAAGTACTAACTGGGGAATTGCATCATGTTTCCATTTGCGGTTCATTTGGTTTTATTGCGCGGATATATGTGACATTGCGGCTTCTTATTGCTTCTTGGGTTGACGATTTATACCGGCCACTTCAGATGAGGTAAGGTGAGATGTGAGTGTACGATCGAACAACCGTCGATCTATGGTGAGTGTTTATGGTTACTGAAGTGAGTGCATGTGATTCATATATGTACTTATGGAAGTATGATGGAGTAATTACTTTCTTGGGGTCGCAAGTGCTCATGGGAGCATTTCCGGCAAAAAGTGCTTCTTATTGCCATGCACACATGTGGGGGTTGGGCTGAAATGAATCTTCTGCAGGTACGCTAACCTCGAATGCGTATATGGTAGTTACGACTAGCTATATACCGAGAGAGTACGTAGGTTATGCCACCGACTTAGAACGTATTTGCCATTTTATATATAGGCAACTAAGTGAGAACGAATAGGACGAGCATGCATCATGATTGTTGCATCATGTGATTGTTGCTTGTTGCATAAGTATGCTTCTTCTCACCCTTGTTCTACGTTGTCTGAATAGCCTTATTAAGTTTACAACTTGTGTTGCCTCTCTTCCTTGCTTGTTTTGAAAACCAAATAGTTGTTAAACCTTTAAGTAGTCTCTATAAATGTTTCTCAACCATAAATGTTGTCAGAGACTAAACTAATTCAGCCTGTAGGTCTTTTCATTTGGCACAATAGACCCACCTGAGTTTTCTCTTAATGCTAGCCTATGGTTGTCATATGTTCTTGTTCAAGATCTATGAAACCATGCCTGCATTTTCTTTAATCTAAAGCCTTATCCAAATCCTATCTGGAGTATCTCCTCTAGTCCTTCTAGATGCCATGATGATAGCTTGATCTCTGTTAAATTAGATCTTATAATCTTTTCTTTGGAAATCAGGTTATGCAAAATCGATCACCCCTACAAATGATTTGATCTAATCTGTTCCTTACTTCCAGCAGTCTTCTTCTGAAACGACCTCGATTTCCACGAAGGGAAATCCACAGGCTCGAATTGTAATTCAACAGATTGCTTGGAACAATCCATGAAATTACCCATATCTCAGTTGCCACCAGGATCCATACAACGATAATTAAGTCTTACATAAACATTTATTACATCGCCACACTGGCGGAATCAACAATCAGAGAAGCTTTGGAAGATGCGGAAGCGATTCATCCTTCACGGCCAACTTGAGTGTAGCACGTGACCCTATTCCTCGTCATCATCTCCCTCGAAGTCGTACTCATTCTCGTCACCTGACAGCAAATTTATCAGTACGATTTGTACTGGCCACGGAGCCCACCTATGCAGCATTTGCTTTGTGGAAAGTGGATGCAAGGCTATACAAGCAGACCTATAGGCTGAGGTTTTCCTATGCAGCTGTAATCAATGTTTTAATTAGTCAAGTTTTATCACCAGTTAACACCATCATCCCTTTTCCCATCACCACACCTCACATACCCACACCTCGCTCTCATTCGACAGGCCCAACTCCCTCTCGGGCCTATCTCAGCGGCACACTACCACAACGGGTACACTGCCGGAAAAATGTTATCCAGGGGGAGAAGAGAACACTCACTACACTAGTAGAAGCTTCACAGGAAAGGTCCATAGCCAACAGGTTGGCATATGTATCGATCGATCAACCGTACACTCTGCAGAGGTTTCACTACTCACAAGATTAGCCATCATAGGTGTTGCGCAAACACCTAGGCAGAATTCCGGGTGCTTGCTTGCCTAGGTCGATGCCACCCTACCACTCAGCCCTGGGATATTCCGGATCCTACACCGTTATGCTGAGACTGGGAGACACAGTACCGGGCCCATCCAGTGGTACTGTGCATCTAGAACGGAACGGGAACCCATCGACCGTCTCCGCCCACCCTTATCACCTTTCAACCTAGCAGTAGTGGCACCGTCCTACCAAGTAGTCCAGCCGTCTCCCGCCCATCAGAAGCGAGTGAGTAGAAAAGGATTCCCATGAACCTGAAACTAGTCCATCCTAGGTTTGACCAAGCAGGCATCTTCCACTTAGGGGATACTCTCCCCGTGCCATCACAGCACCTCCGTCCACGGGCTTCAAACCACCAAGGCTATCCCACCCGGAACCTCCTCAACAACTTTACCCGCCACAGGTATCTCGCTTGGGGATGCCCAGGTTGCACCCCCGGCACGACTTGCCCCATGGGCTCGTCTCACATCCCACTTGGTCGACATCAACCCTTACCACGCACCCAAGACGCACGCAGCACTCTCTCCCAGTGGTTATAATTAGTTATACACCGTCCCAATTCCACCACATAGCATATAGCAAGTAGTAAGTAGTGGAAGAGTAACAGTAAAATAAGCAGCAGCTAACCTAACAGCGGATAGCAGGGTAAAGTCTTATCAAGGCAGGGAATTCAAATATACTACCATGCAACCAATCCATACATAATCATAAAGCAATAGCAACAATGTCATTTGCGATGCGTAATAGGATCTAAGGATTTGGTGGGACGTGGCACCTTCGTAGTCGTCTCCTAGCTCTTGGAAGTACTCGTGGTCGTCTTCCTTAGTCAGATCCTCCTCCGGCTCTGAAATCGAACACGAAATAGTCGCGTCAGCGACTCCTATAGAGTATTTCAGAAAAATCCAATAAAACAAAGAGCCAAATGCACACAAACATAGTCTTAGATTGTAGATCTCATTTTCCTGAGAATTTTGATATATGGTGCGCAATTTTTGGTCATCGTAGGAATAAGTTATGAATTTCCAAAGATTATCCTATTTTCTGAAAATGGGAAAACTGGTCGGTTATTCAGGGGCAGCTCGGGATGTGGCGCGCGGGTCCAGTAGTGCGGCATGTGGCGCCTCAACAGAACACAGACCCGATGGTCGTCCAGGTGTTCGATGCTGGTTCTCAGAGAGTTGCCGGAGTTGGCGTAGCTCGGCGTGGCTCGGCGGTGGTCGGTGGTAGCTCGGCTGTGGTTGGGGGTATCTCGGCGGAGCTCGGCGGTGGTCAGGGGTAGCTCGGCTGTGGTTGGGGGTATCTCGGCGGAGCTCGGTGTAGCTCGGTTTAGCTCGGCGGGGCTCGGGCGAATCGGAGATTCGGGGCGCCGAGGGTGCCGCTCTCCCGAGCTCTCCCGGGGAGGCTCGGGCGAATCGGAGATTTGGTGCGCCCGAGGGTGCCGTTCTCCCGAGGTCTCCCGCGGAGGCTCGGGCGAATCGGAAATTTGGGTGCCCGAGGGTGCCGTTCTCCCGAGGTCTCCTGCGGAGGCTCGGGCGAATCGGACATTTGGGTGCCGAGGGTGCCGTTCTCCCGAGGTCTCCTGCGGAGGCTCGGGCGAATCGGACATTTGGGTGCCGAGGGTGCCGTTCTCCCGAGGTCTCCCGCGGAGGCTCGGGCGAATCGGACATTTGGTGCGCCCGAGGGTGCCGTTCTCCCGAGGTCTCCTGCGGAGGCTCGGGCGAATCGGACATTTGGGCGCCCGAGGGGGCTGCTCTCCCGAGCTCTCCTGGGGAGGCTCGGGCGAATCGGAGATTTGGGCGCCGAAGGGGCTGCTCTCCCGAGCTCTCCTGGGGAGGCTCGGGCGAATCGGAGATTCGGTGCTAGCAGGGTTCCAGGGCGTCTGTTCAAGGCGGCGGTGTCTCTCCGGTGCGGCGGACGATGACAGGGCGGCGATGGCATATCTCGGCAAGGCAGGGCTCGGCTTTCTAGCGGCGGTGCCGAGGCAGACTTGGCGAACCTCGGCGGCCTTTCTTCGCAGCGCGAGGCGACCGGGGGTACTCGGAACGGATCTTAGGCGAGGCGGAACCTGTCGGCGGCGATGTCGTCGCGACGGTGAGGTTCCGGCGGGGCTAAGGAGGTCTTCTAGGGGATGTATACGCGTCCAGGGTCCAAGGCGATGGTATACCAACTACCAATTTTGGCTACCGAGCTTTCCAAGGTGCTCGGTTGTGGCGGCGGCGTGTCGCCGACGACGGCGGAAAGCGGTATCGCGGCTACGACCAAGTATTGGTTCAATCGAGTGCGGTCTTGTCAAATTGGTGAGGCCAGAGAGGCATACAACACTCTGGTGGCGAACTTTAGCCATGGCATGACCTTCTTTTGGCTACGGCTCGCGGCGGCGCTCCGGTGAGGTCGCGGCGCACGCGGCCAAGGCGATTCAGGCTTCCTCTAGCGCTTAGATCCGCGTAGCTAGCTCAAGGGGGTCGTGGCGGTGCTCCACGACAGTTCTAACCTGTACGGGTGCTAGTCGGATTGCTCGGAACGGGTGATTCGGCGTCGGAACGCGTCGGTGGTGAGCGCGCTCCGCCGAGAACGCGTCGTGCTGCGTTCTCGGTCTAGCAAGCTTGTAATCCGGGGGTTTTGGCTGGTCGAGTGAGTGCATGGTGCAGGTGATCTTCCCGAGCCGGTATAGGCTCGTGCCTGCGCGTCCCGAGGGTGGAACGCCATGGCAAAAGCAGGGCAAGGTTCGGACATGGCGTGCGATGGCTCACCGTGGTGTCGGTGAAGCTAGGATGGCGGTGCAGTGGCGAGTCGGAGCCGTGCAGAGCGATCGCAGTGCCGTGCCGCTCCTCGTCCGTAGCTCGGCTTCTCCTCCGTGTCCGGCTCCGGCGTGCTCCGCGGCGGCGGCGCTCCGGCAGCTTCTCCTCCTCTGCTCCGCCCTTCTCCTATGCTCTCTCTCTCGGCTTGGTGCGGTGTGCCGGTCTGTGCTGCGGTGGCGGCGAGGGGAAATGAGGGTAGGGCTTCGGGGTGCTCCAATTTATAGGCGAGCTTGGCCAGCTCCAATGGCGAACGGTCTCGATTGCGCTCGGCCGATCGAAGGGCCGTGGCTCGAGTGGATCTAGGGCTCCGGATGGCGCGGGTTCGCTTGGCGGCCAAGAAAGGAGGGGACAGGAGGGGGACAGCGGGGTCCAGGGCTCTGCCATGCTGTCGGCTGTGGGACCGGGGTCACGCCATTCGCGCGACACCCCCGGCTGGCGCGTCGCCTTCGTGAGGAAGAAGAACAGTGGGGGGGGGCGAGAGCGGCTGACAGGTGGGGCCGGGTTGGCAGCGAGCGCGAGCGCGAGCGCGTGTGTGCCGGTCGCGCGCGTGCGCTGCCGAGCCGCGACGTGGGCCGCGCGCGGTGAGATGAGGAGAGGAAGGTCGGGCGGGCCTGGGGCTGGCTTAGCGACCCGGCTGGCCGAAACGAATGGCTGGCCTAACTCTCTTTCTCCTTTTCTGTTTTCAGTTTAGTGTATATATACATATATTGCCCATTTTAATTTATTGAGTAAATACAAACATAAATTGCAATAAATCCCAAATGTGATGCATAAGTTATTATTCTATGTGATTGGAATTAAAATGCAAACTACACTCCTTTGTTTACCAATTTCATAATGAAACCTATATGCTTGCACAAGAAAAATGGGTTTTCTCAATAAATAAATGAAAAATTTTAATTGGTTGGGATTTTTAGATTGTGTGGATTTTTAGGGTTGTTACAGTCCTCCCCCCTCATTAGGATCTCGACCTCGAGATTCAGAGTTAACGTACCCATCGAAGAGGTAAGGAAACATAATCCGCAAGTCCGATTCTTTCTCCCATGTAGCTTCCCTTTCAGTGTGATTGCTCCACTGTACCTTGCACATCGGAATGGTTTTGTTTCGCGTCTCTTTGGTATCCCGTGCCAAGATCTTGATCGGATGTTCCTTGTATTCAAGTGTGTCTTGCAGGTCTATTGCATCTGTAGGAACTTGCTCCTCGGGAAGCTTCAAACACTTCCTTAATTGCGAGACATGGAACACGGGGTGTACTCCAGATAATTCCTCCGGTAGTTCCAGCTTGTAAGCAAGCTTTCCAACCCTTTTACAGATCTTGTATGGCCCAACATATCTTGGTGCCAACTTCCCTTTTACGTGGAATCTGACAGTGCCACGAAGTGGAGATACCTTGAGGTAGACATAATCCCCAACCTCGAACTCAAGCTTTCTACGTCTTCTATCTGCATAGCTCTTTGGCCTACTCTGTGCAATCCTCAAATTCTCTCTTACTTGGGCAACACCTTCTTCTGCTTCCACAATCTTAGCAGGACCGAAGAATGTCCTCTCACCTGGTTCTGACCACATTAGTGGGGTCCTACAGGGTCTCCCATACAATGCTTCAAACGGTGACATCTTGAGGCTTGTTTGATAGCTGTTGTTGTATGAGAACTCGGCGTGGGGTAGACAGCTCTCCCATCCTTCCTTGTACCTCAATACACAAGCACGTAACATGTCCTCGAGAATCTGGTTCACTCTTTCTGTTTGCCCGTCTGTTTGCGGGTGGTATGCTGTGCTATAGTCGAGCTTGGTCCCGATGGACTTGTGCAAGGATTTCCAGAACTGTGATACGAACTGTGAGCCTCGGTCAGATATAATACTCAGAGGCGCCCCATGTAACTTCAAAATGTTTGATACGTACAGATCTGCTAGCTTTTCGACTCTATATTTCCTTTTGACCGGTATAAAATGTGCAACTTTGGTTAGACGGTCCACTATTACCCATATAGAATCATATCCATGCTCGGATCGGGGCAGTCCTATTATGAAGTCCATGGATATGCACTCCCACTTCCATTCTGGTATCTCAACTGGTTGTAGCAACCCTGCTGGTCTCTGATGTTCGGCCTTGATTCTATTGCATGTATCACATCGGGCTACATGCCCTGCAATGTCTGTCTTCATATTCACCCACCAGAAGTGCTTCCTTAGATCATGGTACATCTTGGCTGACCCTGGGTGAATGCAATATTTGGAGTCATGGCCTTCTGACAGAATCTCTTCTCGTATCGCTGAATCCGTCGGTACACAGATTCTATCTTTGTACCATACAGTTCCCTGCTCATCTTCTCGGTATTCAGGGCCTCTTCCCAGCTTCATCAAACCACGGATATAGTCTATCTCAGGACAGTTCTTTTGCGCTTCACGGATTCGTGAGGTGAGATTGTACTCGACGCGAAGCTCATTTAGCATGCCATAGGAGACTACCTCGAGCTGGAATGCGTCGAACTCTCTCCTAAGCTCAGGTGGCATAGAGTTGGTGATGAGGGTATGGCAGTAGCTTTTGCGGCTAAGTGCATCAGCGACAACATTAGCCTTTCCTGGGTGATAATGGATCTCAAGATCATAGTCCTTGATGAGCTCCAGCCATCTGCGTTGCCTCATATTCAGATCTTCCTGTGTGAAAAAGTACTTCAGGCTCTTGTGGTCGGTGTATATGTCACACTTGTTGCTTATCAGATAGTGTCTCCAAATCTTGAGTGCATGTACCACGGCTGCAAGTTCTAGGTCATGAGTCGGGTATCGCTGCTCATGCTCCTTCAACTGCCTTGAGGCATAAGCTATCACTCTTCCTTCTTGCATTAGTACACAGCCCAAACCTTGCCGAGAGGCATCACAATATACAACAAAATCCTTGTGAATATCGGGCAGGGCTAGTACAGGTGTAGTAGTGAGCTTCTCCTTCAAGGTCTGAAAACTCTTCTCACATTCAGGAGTCCATATAAACTTGTTCTCTTTCTTCAGCAAGTTGGTCATGGGTCTTGCAATCTTGGAAAAATTCTCAATAAATCTGCGATAGTATCCTGCAAGTCCCAAAAAGCTTCTGATTTCTGACACATTACAGGGTTGTTCCCACTCTTTCACAGCTTCAATTTTGGCTGGGTCTACTGCGACTCCTTCTCCTGACAGTACGTGTCCAAGGAAAGCAACTTCCTCAAGCCAGAATTCGCACTTGGAGAATTTGGCGTATAGCTGGTTGCGAGACAACCTCTCCAATACGGTCCTCAGATGATGTTCATGTTCCTCTTTTGTGGCTGAATAAACCAATATATCATCAATGAATACCACCACAAACTTGTCTAACTCATTCATGAAGACCTTGTTCATCATGTTCATGAAGTATGCCGGAGCATTAGTGAGTCCAAATGAGACTACTGTGCACTCATATTGTCCATATCTAGTGACAAATGCAGTCTTCGGGATATCTTCTTCCCTGATCTTCATCTGATGATACCCTGATCGGAGATCGATCTTTGAGAAGTACTTGGCCTTACTCAATTGATCTAACAGATCATCGATGCGGGGCAGTGGGTACTTATTCTTGACTGTAACCGCATTCAGGTTCCGGTAGTCAATGCACATCCTCATCGTGCCATCCTTCTTCTTGACAAACAAAACGGGAGATCCCCAGGGCGAAGCACTTGGCCTAATGAAACCCTTCTCCAGTAATTCTCCCAGCTGCTTCTTGAGTTCCTTCAACTCATCAGCCGACATTCTGTAGGGTCTTTTGGCAATCGGTGCAGTTCCTGGCATCAGCTCTATAACAAACTCCACATCTCTATCTGGTGGCATTCCTGGCAACTCCTCTGGAAATACGTCATTGAATTCACAGACTACTGGCACATCTCTGAATGTCAGCTCTGTTTTATCTGCTTTAGTCTCCAGGGCACATAGGAGGGCTTGGACTCTCTCGGTTTGGGGTACACATCGGACAGCTGTTCCCCAAGGGTGGGTTACCTGAACATATCTAGGTGAACAAGATATCACTCCCCGGTGTTTGGTTAGCCAGTCCATGCCTAAGATGACATCTAAGCTATTGGAGGGTAGTAGGGTTAGGTCAGCTCGAAAGTCAAGTCCCTCGATTGTGATTATCACTCCCCTACATATGTGAATGCTTCTGAAGGTTCCTAAGGGCGAGCTAGTTAGGATGGGGTTTGCTCTCGGGGTTACAGGTATGTTATGCTTTCGTGCATATGCAGATGAAATGTATGAACATGTAGCTCCCGAATCGAACAGAACTGTAGCCATGTTTCCCTGAACTAGGAACGTACCGTACACAGCATCAGGTGCAGCTTCAGCTTCCTCAGCGGTCATGTGGTTCAGTCTTCCTCGGGTAGCAGATCCCCGGTTTGGTGTGCCCTGTGCAGCTGCTGGTGCACGGTTGAGGTCGGGGCACGCAGCCACACGGTGTCCAGGCTTTCCGCATCCGAAGCAAGTGAAGGGCGCACTGCCTGCTGTAGCTGTCGCAGGAGCCTTCCAATTGCTTGTCCTTGGCGTGTTGGTAGCGGGGGCGGGCGTGTTCTGCACAGCTCGAGTCGGCGCAGGGTAGGTCTGAGCGGGGCGGTGATAGTTGCTGCTGTTGGTACCACCACGGCTCATTCCCGAAGAAGGTCCCTGGCGAGTCCGGAAAGGCGGAGGTGCTCCCGTTCGCTGTCTCTGGGGTGGAGCAGTGCGAGCGGGTCCCTCAGAGCGGCGCTTCTTTCCCTTGTTCTGGGCCTCGAATTCCAGTCGTGCTTCCATGCGATCCTTCTCGATCTCAATACAGCGGTCAATCAGCTCTCGCAGAGTGTAGCTCTTGTTCCCTGACAGAGCCAACCTGATCTTGGTCTGAAGTCCCTTCCTGTAGTAGTACATCTTTTCCTTCTCGGAACTCACGCAAGACGCAGGTGCGTAGCGGAGCAAGCAGTTGAAGCGGGTGGTGTACTCGTGGATCCGATCAGCTCCCTGGGAGATGTTACGAAACTCGTTCTCCTTGGCCTCCATGACTCCCTCAGGAATGTGGTGGTCACGGAAAGCCTCGGTGAACTCATCCCAGTCAATGCGGGCTGGGTCCTCGTGAGCGCTGGTGTAATTGTCCCACCATGCTCGTGCAGCACCGGTCAGCTGGTGGCTAGCAATCCCAACACACTCCTCGTCGGAGCAAGTGGTCAGGTCCAGCTTCTTCTCCATCTCCTTAAGCCAATCGTCGGCAGCGAGAGGATCGCTGTCGGTCCCGTCGAAGGTAGGTGGCCTCAGCTTCAGGAAACCCTCCAGTTTCCTTTGGAAGTCATTCTGGGGTGGCCCGTGGTGCCTGTTCATCCCAGCAGCTATGGCATTCAGCAGCTGGGTCTGCTGAGCCATCACTTCCGCCAATGTCGGTGGCGGCGGCGGTGGCGGTGGCGGAGGCACGTTCTCGCCTTGTGGTGGCGGATCGATCACCGGCGGTGCATCCTCTGCCCGGCGCAGCTCTTCTTCCAGGTTAACTCCAGCACGTCTGCCAGCTGGGCGTCCACGGTTGCGACCACGCCCACGTCCTGGCGCAGGCGCGGGGGAGGGCTGGCGGTTCTCCAGGCGTGCGGAACGTCTCATCGACATCTGAAGCTATTAGGTACGTGCTCAGTGCAGTAATAATCTTGTAATTGTTTAAGTAGGAGTTAGATGTTTTCAACGATTTAAATGAATTAAAATATTTTTCATGCTATCCTACACTCAACCAAAGAAGCATAGAGAACCATAAGAAGCATAAGATCCAAATGTCACTCATCACATGGTTATTATTACATAAAGGATGTTCCTAACTGCTAAGAAGATCGTGCTATGCGCAGATAGCCAAATGTCAGGACAACTCATGGTATCACTAGTCTAAGGGCCACGCAGGGTCCCATAAGCTACTGGTGCAGAAGGTCAATGGCCATTTGATCGGGATCTCAATAGTGCCATCGTGCAGTGGACGAAGTGGTGGTCCAAGGCTGGTCATCTGCAAATTTTTCAAGAAACGGATTAGCAGGTCTTTGTATTAGATAAGCCATTGCATAAAAAGTGAATGCAAGGTCGGTAATATAACCGAAAGAGAGTCTGGCTTCCTATTCTAACGTCCATTTTCTATGGGTCTCGTCCTACAGTCAAGTATGGCTCCGATACCAACTGAAACGACCTCGATTTCCACGAAGGGAAATCCACAGGCTCGAATTGTAATTCAACAGATTGCTTGGAACAATCCATGAAATTACCCATATCTCAGTTGCCACCAGGATCCATACAACGATAATTAAGTCTTACATAAACATTTATTACATCGCCACACTGGCGGAATCAACAATCAGAGAAGCTTTGGAAGATGCGGAAGCGATTCATCCTTCACGGCCAACTTGAGTGTAGCACGTGACCCTATTCCTCGTCATCATCTCCCTCGAAGTCGTACTCATTCTCGTCACCTGACAGCAAATTTATCAGTACGATTTGTACTGGCCACGGAGCCCACCTATGCAGCATTTGCTTTGTGGAAAGTGGATGCAAGGCTATACAAGCAGACCTATAGGCTGAGGTTTTCCTATGCAGCTGTAATCAATGTTTTAATTAGTCAAGTTTTATCACCAGTTAACACCATCATCCCTTTTCCCATCACCACACCTCACATACCCACACCTCGCTCTCATTCGACAGGCCCAACTCCCTCTCGGGCCTATCTCAGCGGCACACTACCACAACGGGTACACTGCCGGAAAAATGTTATCCAGGGGGAGAAGAGAACACTCACTACACTAGTAGAAGCTTCACAGGAAAGGTCCATAGCCAACAGGTTGGCATATGTATCGATCGATCAACCGTACACTCTGCAGAGGTTTCACTACTCACAAGATTAGCCATCATAGGTGTTGCGCAAACACCTAGGCAGAATTCCGGGTGCTTGCTTGCCTAGGTCGATGCCACCCTACCACTCAGCCCTGGGATATTCCGGATCCTACACCGTTATGCTGAGACTGGGAGACACAGTACCGGGCCCATCCAGTGGTACTGTGCATCTAGAACGGAACGGGAACCCATCGACCGTCTCCGCCCACCCTTATCACCTTTCAACCTAGCAGTAGTGGCACCGTCCTACCAAGTAGTCCAGCCGTCTCCCGCCCATCAGAAGCGAGTGAGTAGAAAAGGATTCCCATGAACCTGAAACTAGTCCATCCTAGGTTTGACCAAGCAGGCATCTTCCACTTAGGGGATACTCTCCCCGTGCCATCACAGCACCTCCGTCCACGGGCTTCAAACCACCAAGGCTATCCCACCCGGAACCTCCTCAACAACTTTACCCGCCACAGGTATCTCGCTTGGGGATGCCCAGGTTGCACCCCCGGCACGACTTGCCCCATGGGCTCGTCTCACATCCCACTTGGTCGACATCAACCCTTACCACGCACCCAAGACGCACGCAGCACTCTCTCCCAGTGGTTATAATTAGTTATACACCGTCCCAATTCCACCACATAGCATATAGCAAGTAGTAAGTAGTGGAAGAGTAACAGTAAAATAAGCAGCAGCTAACCTAACAGCGGATAGCAGGGTAAAGTCTTATCAAGGCAGGGAATTCAAATATACTACCATGCAACCAATCCATACATAATCATAAAGCAATAGCAACAATGTCATTTGCGATGCGTAATAGGATCTAAGGATTTGGTGGGACGTGGCACCTTCGTAGTCGTCTCCTAGCTCTTGGAAGTACTCGTGGTCGTCTTCCTTAGTCAGATCCTCCTCCGGCTCTGAAATCGAACACGAAATAGTCGCGTCAGCGACTCCTATAGAGTATTTCAGAAAAATCCAATAAAACAAAGAGCCAAATGCACACAAACATAGTCTTAGATTGTAGATCTCATTTTCCTGAGAATTTTGATATATGGTGCGCAATTTTTGGTCATCGTAGGAATAAGTTATGAATTTCCAAAGATTATCCTATTTTCTGAAAATGGGAAAACTGGTCGGTTATTCAAGGGCAGCTCGGGATGTGGCGCGCGGGTCCAGTAGTGTGGCATGTGGCGCCTCAACAGAACACAGACCCGATGGTCGTCCAGGTGTTCGATGCTGGTTCTCAGAGAGTTGCCGGAGTTGGCGTAGCTCGGCGTGGCTCGGCGGTGGTCGGTGGTAGCTCGGCTGTGGTTGGGGGTATCTCGGCGGAGCTCGGCGGTGGTCGGGGGTAGCTCGGCTGTGGTTGGGGGTATCTCGGCGGAGCTCGGTGTAGCTCGGTTTAGCTCGGCGGGGCTCGGGCGAATCGGAGATTCGGGGCGCCGAGGGTGCCGCTCTCCCGAGCTCTCCCGGGGAGGCTCGGGCGAATCGGAGATTTGGTGCGCCCGAGGGTGCCGTTCTCCCGAGGTCTCCCGCGGAGGCTCGGGCGAATCGGAAATTTGGGTGCCCGAGGGTGCCGTTCTCCCGAGGTCTCCTGCGGAGGCTCGGGCGAATCGGACATTTGGGTGCCGAGGGTGCCGTTCTCCCGAGGTCTCCTGCGGAGGCTCGGGCGAATCGGACATTTGGGTGCCGAGGGTGCCGTTCTCCCGAGGTCTCCCGCGGAGGCTCGGGCGAATCGGACATTTGGTGCGCCCGAGGGTGCCGTTCTCCCGAGGTCTCCTGCGGAGGCTCGGGCGAATCGGACATTTGGGCGCCCGAGGGGGCTGCTCTCCCGAGCTCTCCTGGGGAGGCTCGGGCGAATCGGAGATTTGGGCGCCGAAGGGGCTGCTCTCCCGAGCTCTCCTGGGGAGGCTCGGGCGAATCGGAGATTCGGTGCTAGCAGGGTTCCAGGGCGTCTGTTCAAGGCGGCGGTGTCTCTCCGGTGCGGCGGACGATGACAGGGCGGCGATGGCATATCTCGGCAAGGCAGGGCTCGGCTTTCTAGCGGCGGTGCCGAGGCAGACTTGGCGAACCTCGGCGGCCTTTCTTCGCAGCGCGAGGCGACCGGGGGTACTCGGAACGGATCTTAGGCGAGGCGGAACCTGTCGGCGGCGATGTCGTCGCGACGGTGAGGTTCCGGCGGGGCTAAGGAGGTCTTCTAGGGGATGTATACGCGTCCAGGGTCCAAGGCGATGGTATACCAACTACCAATTTTGGCTACCGAGCTTTCCAAGGTGCTCGGTTGTGGCGGCGGCGTGTCGCCGACGACGGCGGAAAGCGGTATCGCGGCTACGACCAAGTATTGGTTCAATCGAGTGCGGTCTTGTCAAATTGGTGAGGCCAGAGAGGCATACAACACTCTGGTGGCGAACTTTAGCCATGGCATGACCTTCTTTTGGCTACGGCTCGCGGCGGCGCTCCGGTGAGGTCGCGGCGCACGCGGCCAAGGCGATTCAGGCTTCCTCTAGCGCTTAGATCCGCGTAGCTAGCTCAAGGGGGTCGTGGCGGTGCTCCACGACGTTCTAACCTGTACGGGTGCTAGTCGGATTGCTCGGAACGGGTGATTCGGCGTCGGAACGCGTCGGTGGTGAGCGCGCTCCGCCGAGAACGCGTCGTGCTGCGTTCTCGGTCTAGCAAGCTTGTAATCCGGGGGTTTTGGCTGGTCGAGTGAGTGCATGGTGCAGGTGATCTTCCCGAGCCGGTATAGGCTCGTGCCTGCGCGTCCCGAGGGTGGAACGCCATGGCAAAAGCAGGGCAAGGTTCGGACATGGCGTGCGATGGCTCACCGTGGTGTCGGTGAAGCTAGGATGGCGGTGCAGTGGCGAGTCGGAGCCGTGCAGAGCGATCGCAGTGCCGTGCCGCTCCTCGTCCGTAGCTCGGCTTCTCCTCCGTGTCCGGCTCCGGCGTGCTCCGCGGCGGCGGCGCTCCGGCAGCTTCTCCTCCTCTGCTCCGCCCTTCTCCTATGCTCTCTCTCTCGGCTTGGTGCGGTGTGCCGGTCTGTGCTGCGGTGGCGGCGAGGGGAAATGAGGGTAGGGCTTCGGGGTGCTCCAATTTATAGGCGAGCTTGGCCAGCTCCAATGGCGAACGGTCTCGATTGCGCTCGGCCGATCGAAGGGCCGTGGCTCGAGTGGATCTAGGGCTCCGGATGGTGCGGGTTCGCTTGGCGGCCAAGAAAGGAGGGGACAGGAGGGGGACAGCGGGGTCCAGGGCTCTGCCATGCTGTCGGCTGTGGGACCGGGGTCACGCCATTCGCGCGACACCCCCGGCTGGCGCGTCGCCTTCGTGAGGAAGAAGAACAGTGGGGGGGGCGAGAGCGGCTGACAGGTGGGGCCGGGTTGGCAGCGAGCGCGAGCGCGAGCGCGTGTGTGCCGGTCGCGCGCGTGCGCTGCCGAGCCGCGACGTGGGCCGCGCGCGGTGAGATGAGGAGAGGAAGGTCGGGCGGGCCTGGGGCTGGCTTAGCGACCCGGCTGGCCGAAACGAATGGCTGGCCTAACTCTCTTTCTCCTTTTCTGTTTTCAGTTTAGTGTATATATACATATATTGCCCATTTTAATTTATTGAGTAAATACAAACATAAATTGCAATAAATCCCAAATGTGATGCATAAGTTATTATTCTATGTGATTGGAATTAAAATGCAAACTACACTCCTTTGTTTACCAATTTCATAATGAAACCTATATGCTTGCACAAGAAAAATGGGTTTTCTCAATAAATAAATGAAAAATTTTAATTGGTTGGGATTTTTAGATTGTGTGGATTTTTAGGGTTGTTACATCTTCATATCTAGAGAATGTTTAGATTTCATTCAGCAAGGCTTGCCTACATCATGTTCATTGGAGTCTTTGCCCAAATCCTTGATTTGAACCTCTTCTCAGCTTACTCAGAAGTTTCCTTGTAATCTTTTCATTATGGATCATGTTATGGTTTTATCAATTCAATCTCACAAATCATGCATTGAATCTGTCCCATGATCAAGTTGTTTTCCCAATCTCTCTAAAGGCCTAGCAATGTTGCTCATTAAGAGTCTCCTAGTACTAATTAATGGTACACAAGCCCACGCCATTGGATGGTCTGAAGGTTTCTTGATAGATGCGAGATGCATGTGGAATTATAGAATATAATGTTAGTTATTCTTGGTAGCTAACCTATAATTTTCTTATGCCATGTTTCTATCTAGACCCTCTCCTTGTTACTCACTTGAAGGAAACCATCTTGTGTGAGTTAAATCTCTCCTTCCCCATTTTCCTTGTATTCTTTCTGTATGAATCATGATGTTTGTCAACTCAACCTATGATTGTTGTATATAGTTGGTTCATGAGACATCTGGTTGTCTATGGTTATCTTCTTCTCAAGATGCTTGTCAATCTTTGTCTCATGATTTTCCCTCCTTCTATTTAATCTCTTGTAAATCATGGGTCAGGTAATCTCCATACTAGACACATGGAAACCGCGTGGGACTGAAGCAAAGCCTCATGTACTGCTATTTTGGCAACTAATCTGACTTCTAACTCATGTTTTCATTGCCAAATCATGCTCTTGTTGGCTATTAACCCTATAATTGATTGTAGTAGCTTACCTTCCCTCTGCGAAATGTCATCCTTGCACAAATCTATCCTTGCCACGCATGATTTTCTCATTGGTTGTATGTTCATTTATGTTGTTATGATCCGTGATCGATGATACTGCGACGAAACCGAGGACATCCTGTGGATCGCAACCACTAGGCTGTGTTGCTCGGCACGTGCGAATATCGAGGTCTCTGGTCATGATACATTGCAGAACTACACCGATGCGTAATATCTCATATCTTCCAATCTATCCATGTTTCTTAAGATTTCTCGTTGGTCATGTTTGATAGTGGTGTTATGATTATTGACTGATGGTGCCATGACGAAACCGAGAACCTCTTTGTGGGGACGCCCAATAAAGTAGTGCTTCTCGGCACACGTTGGTATCACGGCCTCTAATCGTAATCCATTATGAAGTAATACCAATGTGTTGTCTTCCATGGATTTTCCTAAATCTATCTTTGAAGGTGTCTCTAATTCAAATTGATCTATCCCTATGTTTCTTGATCTATCTTGCAAAGTCCTTACCGACTCGATCCTTCAATGTTCTATCAGAAGGCACAGATGTTTGTCAAGTATATAGCTTCCTTCAGAAGTCACAAAGAGAATGATCTTTGAAGAGCAAGTCACTAACATCAACATTGACATACTACAAGATGTGGTAAACAAAGAATCTGACATGATCTACTAGGGCATATCAACCAGCACCTGCCATTATTGTGGGAGCAAAAGAGCACACGAACTTTAAAGTTATCTGCAAAGTATCAGTCAAGCAATAGTTAGCAGGATGTGATATGTTTTCCTGATAGGTTATTTGCAAGTCCACTAGCTTCTATCCAAGTTCAATACCTATTTGCATGAAGATCATACGTTCAAAATAAATCTTATCATGTGTTACTTCATGTCTGCTGACTGTGGTGACCTTGTGCATGTATATCATCTGCAACCATTTGCTACAGAAGCTGAAGATGTAGAGCCTTTTTAGGGACAACTAACTAGTTACCCCAGTGTGAAGAATAGTCTGCAGCTAAGCAATGAAGTGTATTTGGTTCTTGTATCAAGAAGGAACAAGACCGGCCGTTATCATTTTCTGCTCAATGAAATAGTTTCCTCTGCTGATGAAATGCAGGAGTTTGTTCATTCGCTCTCTCATGTGAGCAATGTATTGCCCAATTGGATTAGTCTGTTTGACATAAAGAAATGGATGCATGAAATAGCCAAATAGATCACTATCAAGAAGTGTTGTTCCATGCTAGCAAGTGTGTTCTAGGGGTATAAAAAAGTGTTTGACCATGTTTTTTGAAGGCCATGTCTCATAGAACAATGCTATACCAGAAAACCTATAAGCCAATTGGTACTGTTTGTGGTACCCTCACTTCCAAGGTCTTGCTATAATGAAGCCAATTCCATCTTTGTCAATCACTTAGATAGTGCAAACTATGGTTTCAGCCTAGTAAAGAGCTACAAAAGACACCCCAACAGATGAAGTAAATACCATAGTACATCTTGGTGCAATCAGGTGCCCTGTTTGATACTCTATGGTATGGACAACAAGAAGGACATTAAAAAAAAAATTAATTAGTTCCTTATTCTTGATCGGTCAAGGAGTTCTACCCACTCAACTCATGGAAGTGTGAAGTGAAGATAAGTTGAATTATGTCAAACAACATATTTCAGATTCCTATTTGGAAACCCTCTGATCTCGGATTGCTGATGCAAAAATAAGAAGGTTTACCCAATGTCAAAAGTAGTTCAACAAGTTGGTTTTCTTAATTCATGGTTGTATCATGAAGAAAGTTGTACTCAAGTTGTTGGTAGAGGACTGCTTCTCAAAACTTTGTGAGTAAACACTCTACACAACCAACCTCATTAAACCTGCCAATCCTCTTCAATCCTGTTTATTCTCGGCTGCAAATGAGAATACATAGGTTTGGGATTGCTCATCGGTTTTCCTCATGTACAAAAAGTTTTTGATTCTATGCAGGAATTTATGAATTGTCTCATCAATCTCCACAATTCATGTCTAACTGGGCCGACTATCATGCAACTGAGTATGCCGAGTTGCATGCTGCACAAGCATTGCCACTATATGGTGTACCCCAAACCATTGTCTCGGATCATGAACTATAGTTTTCAGCTCATTTTGGAAGCATTTACAAGAATCACCTTACTCGAGTAAATGCCTGCCAGAATCTTGTGCCTTGGAAGAGAATGGAGTGTAACCATATGCATCTGTATGCCTACACTTGTCACTTGATGTCCTCTGTGCCTTTTATCACGGAGTGACAGAAAACTTTGTGTACATAATGAAACTAATCCAGAGTTCGTCCTATCTTTAGCATAGCATGCCTCAAGCCAATCAGGAAGAATTAATCAAACCTTAAAATACATATTGGGAGCATATGTGTTTTGTTTTCAAGGATCTTGTTAGAAATGGCTACTGCTATCAAAGTTTATCCTACAATCATGTAGTTACAAAGAGTTTGCATCATATTCAACCCAGATAGTTGCTGTCGCTTGGATACAAAAATCCTCTTATTTAATGCTCATCAAAGCACTGAACCAACAGATTAGCTATCACATTCGCCGTTCACTCAACAGATTCAGATAATTCTGTGTTGCTATCAGAGAAAAGAAAAACTGCACACATGGAACATTATATAGCTTTCCATCAGTCTGCACTTCAGTAATTTGGCATCAACGACCGACGTGAACCTTGTATGTTGATTAACAATTTCCTCTCCTCAGCAAATATCTACCTCGTTTATGATCTCATCCCATATGAAAATGGTGGTAAATGCTATATCCACTAGAGAAACAGCTAAGCTGAAACTACTCTTTGAAGCTTCAATCCAAATCCTGCATGCGGGAAGTGTTAACTGGGACGATTTGTCTTGGATTTCTCCCAAATTAGCAGTGTTATCTTGGATTCCTCCCAAAGTAATAATGCTTCATAGAAGTCAATGAAGAAAATTCTTCAACCAAGAGTTAACTTCTAAGAACTCTTGAATGATTGGAAAGTTGTCCTATCCATAATGATCCCTCTTGCATTTGCATCCAAGTAAATGGGAGACATGATCTCTCGGACTAACAACTGAACCAACCTTTATCGTCCGCACTTTATTGTGGGCCATGAGGTGATCACTCCTGCCTACCAATGTTATGGAATTTTTACGTAGCCTTAGCCTGTACTAGCACCACCTTGAATGGGTGACATTCTTTTCTGCCCTTGAAAGCTCTTGCGTTCCGAATCTCGGGACGAGATTCTTTTAAGGGGGGAAGGCTGTAACACCTCAGGTGTTGGTCACGAGCTAACCAGCGAGTGTGGACCTAACCAAATTATTTCAATCAATGATCCTAATCACTATTTCATATTCATCTCCATCTACCTTGATCATTGGAGAAGTTGCATGAAGATTTAAATTGGATAGTCACATGAGATGACAAGCCCTCTGCTTGATTGGATTGCAGGACTACGTGAACATGAGCATGCAAAGCCAACCAAACCTTGCAACTTTGACCAAACAACTCTATTTGAACTCTACAACAAAAGTCATGAAGGACTCATGTTGAGAAAATGTCAAGAAAATACCTCAATTGGCCTAAATATCCACATTGAGCTCTCTAATGATCTTACTTTGACCAAAGTGGAAATACTATTTGTGAGCAAGGTATGAAGTTTGACCTTTAATGAAAGTTGGAGATATTGTGGAGTACAACAATTTTTATTTTTGGACCAACTCATGATTCAATCTCTAAGTGCCTCAAACAGTGGAATCAAGTTTGGCAAAAATCCTGATTTCAGGATTTAAATAATTTCTAAGTCTGAAATCTGCCCCTATTGCATTGACGTGTTGGTTTCTCCAAATTTTGTTTATCAACTTGAGTGGGACCCAATATAAAAGTTGTTTCAAACTCTTTGGAGCACAACATATCAAAATTTGAGGTCAATCCGACTTCGTTTGACAAGGGTTGCCACTCGATCTTTGATTGTAATTAACCTGTTGACAGCAGCCACTTTGGGGTTAATTATCTCTTAATCTAGTTGTCAAATGGCTGAGCACCCTTCACCACTTTTGTAGATCAAGCCGAGGTGAACAACTTTGTCTCTTGCTCCCAGGTCCGAATCTTGACCGAATATGCCGAAAACGGCTCCCGAAGCGCGTCAGAACCGCATCCGCCACCTGTTCGGCGAAATGGCGACGTGGCGCCCGAGCTCTGTCCGCGCCCCCACCATTGCAGCTCGCTTGAGCTCTTCTCCCTCTCGCTTCTAGAGCACAAAATGGACAGAGGGCTCCCCCATCTCGCCCTCCACTCATTCCTCTCCCAATCGGTCGCTCTTCCACTCTCTCTCTGCCCTCTCCCCCTCGCCGGCGCATGCACGCAGAGCGCCGCCTCCATTGCCGGCGAGCTGAGCTCCGAGGTGCCGCTGTTCCTCCTCCTTATGCGTTCCTCCGGACAAATCCGCAGCACCATCGCTGTCCTCACTCCTTGCCTCACCCAGCCGCTCGCCGCCTCACCGTTTTCGCCTTGCTGCAGGACGCCGCCGGAGCTGCCTGTCCGTGCGCAGCGTGCGCCGTGGCCAGGGGCCTGCGCGCCACCTTTGGCGGAGCCGGCGTCAGGAGTGGGTGCGCCCAGTTCCCGGCCATCCCTGCCTCCTCGCCGTCGACCATGCCAGAGCCCTCGGCAGCGGACCCCGGAACCAGGCTGGCCATCGCCTCTCTTCTTCTCTGTTCGTCCAGCGAACTGGAGGAAGAAGAAGGTCGACCTGCTCTCTGTATCTCTCTTGTGCCTATGACGAGCGGGCCCCACCAGAGTTCAAATGGCATACAAAAATTACAGATCTTGCTATCTCTTTAGAAATTCATATCTAGAGTTTGGTAGC
Organism: Eremochloa ophiuroides; assembly: GCA_038502445.1. Lineage (NCBI taxonomy): Eukaryota > Viridiplantae > Streptophyta > Magnoliopsida > Poales > Poaceae > Eremochloa > Eremochloa ophiuroides. The sequence continues at coordinate 29,848,312 of JAHLJS010000008.1, forward strand.
TCCAAAAATGGTGTGGTTTGTTTTATTAGATTCGTAGTGAAATTCTCTGCATGCTAGATCTATAAAATGTGCTATGTTATTTACATTATTGTGCTGTAGAAAATAGTTTTCGAGAAGTGGTTTATATAATGGAGTAACTTGCTTTGGTCAATATCTCGAGTTTTAGAAGTGCAAAAAGAGTGGTTCCAATTTTGTTAGTCTTCTAGTAACATGCACTTGCTCATAAAAATATAAAACATATAGGTTGTTTACTGTTTATTTGGTGTTTCACATTTATCTTTTTAAATAGGAAATAAATGGTTGAATTGCTTGTTATTTTTTTAACTGGAGTTGTATTGCTCCAAATGGCATGAAAATTTAATTGTAGACTCTCTATATAATGTGTAAGGTATGGTTAAAATTTCATGATTTATAGTGCATGTATGGCTGAGTTTTTGATTTATCTTGTTTTATGCCTATTTAGTAGATTTAAATGCTTTATAAATAATATATTATGGTAAAAATGGAAAATGGTGTTCCACTACCTTTATATGATATTGTGTTAGCCTGAGAATCAATAATATGGTCATGTTGTTTCAGAAAATGTTGAGTTTTAGATTTAATTTGCTCTCCAATGCTTTATTGCATTATAGATTTGTTTATTTTGTAGTAATTAAATTATGGAACCTGAGCATGTAAGATTTGAACCTTGGTCATGATTTGTAATCACCTAGCTCTCATAAAAGTTTAGGACTCATTTGAGATGTTTACCATATAACATAAATAATTAAATAATATATTTTTATGTCATAGTTAGCAAATAGTTATAGGCAAATGAATCCATGTATGTTTCTTGTGATGCCTTAATATACCTGGGTATGAGATGAGTCTTGTATGATCATGTAATAATGTTTGGAGCTATCCAAATAGCTCATTTGTGGGTGTATGTTTGGGTAGTCACCAAGTGGAAAACATGTTTTGCATATGTGCTGAAATGGCTGCAGGCATAGTCCCTATTGTTGTGGTGTTTTCTCCATGAAAATGATGTTGCATGAGAATGTGTTCTATATAAAAGTTGTAGCTAACTTCTATATCTAGTTTGTCCTAAAATTTATTGGTCATAGGCCTAATAGTTTAGGAGTTATGGCTTTTGGAACTCTGCTGTCAGGTTTTGCCAATTTTCTGTCTAGATCTGATTGATTGCATTATTTGACTAAGTTATGCTTTGAATCACTTCTTGGTGATAACAGAGAAGTTGTAGTGCTTTTCCTATAGTTTCTAAATTGTCTAGGATCATCCCTTTTGATGGTCTATATCTCTAGTTTTGATTGTTTGAAGTGGGAGGACAGAATCTGTCCAAGTCTGGACAGAGCTGTCTTCTTTGTGTTGTTTGACCTGTATATGAATTAAATCATCTGAAGAGGATAATACCAAAGTTGTAGAAAATTTCAATAGCTTTCCAGAAAGGCTTATATCACCCTGGTTGGATGTATATAGCTTCAGTTATGGTTAAATCTTGTGCTTACTGTCTGCTGCCCATAAACTGCTTGTGTGGGATTATGATTGCTTTGATTTTGCTTTGCTTGGTGTGATTGTTAGCTTATGGTTCAGTGATGGTAGATTAACCTGCCTTGCATTACTTCCTCTTATTCATACATGTGCATTTTGCATCTCATTTAGGTACGCTAGATAATGAACACGTGGGGTGAAGGACATGATGATGGAACTAACCACAAGACGGTGTGGTGGACTAATCACGAAGGTGGAAGGACTAATCGAGTGCTTGGATGGGAAATGCTCGTCGAACAAGTGTCATCTAACAAACACTAACTTAGTGTTGAACCCCAGGCAAGCCCCGGAGCATCCCTAAGCCTCCACCTATCTCTTTTTATAAATGCACCGGTTTTTATTAAATCGTATGTTTGTGCATTTAAGTATAGGAGTTGGTTTGAAACCGTTACTGCATATCTACCTTGTCTACTATATATGTGAACCTGATACTATTACTAGACAGGTGACCGATCTTATGCTTAGCCCTGCTTAGACCGGTAGAAGTCGGGTGATTTCCTGTCATCCGCGAGAAAGTCGGGTGATTTCCTGTCATCCGCGAGTGTAGGTGGTGACTAACGAGATCCACATGGTTGGCTATATGTGTCACCATGCCACAATGAAATAATGAGAGAATCAAGGCTAGGTAGCGGGGAGCTGCATGACATGGGTCATGTTGACTTCGGTGCTGCTTGCGGCCGACTAGGACTGAGGCCACCAGACATCAGTTGAGATTGAAGGACGTCGTCACATAGCTGGCCAGATAAGTCGTTCTGACCGCGAAGCCGAGTATTTCTTTCTGAGCCGGGAATTGGTGCGACTAGGCAGACATATTCTGGAGGTAGGAAGGATGTGCGGAGACACCATCTTACCAAGGGCAGGTCAGGGACCTGATGCATCCTGGAAGTGGGTTGGTCTCTGAGAATATGGTCCCCGCCAAGCCCGCGACATATTGTGTCTCAGAAGGATTTAACGGTGGCCCAAGAAGCCAGTGGCTCGGCTGACAGGGTTTGTGATTGGCATATTTGCCAGCTGGTACAATCGATTCGAATCGCCATCTCTCCTGGTTAGTGAGAAACTGAACTGATCTTCTGGTGAGGTAGAGGTTAACAACTTGAACATAATGATTATGGTGAGATGAGGTTGATATCTGTGGATATCGGAAATCATATGGTTTTATTGATTGCTATAATATCAAGTGATTGTTTAGTATAGCAGCAAACCTTAGTTTAATAGCTTAACTGAAATCGAAGCTGAACAATATCTAAAATTGATAAGTTGAGGAACTTTTGTAGTAATGCTTTTTGTGCAAAAATGTTGCTATCCTCTGAGCTCCACCAAATAAGCCCTGCATATCCTTGAGAGTCTTTTTATTTACTTCCTGTCGGGTAAGTCTAGCTGAGTACAATTGAGTACTCAGGGCTTTATTCCCAATGTTGCAGGAGGAATGCTTGGTTGACTAAAGAGTTACTTCTATCCTTCGGGAGAGGAAGACTAGACCTTGGGCAAGGTCATGTTATCTGTCTCATCTATGTTGCTGTGACTGGTCGGTACTTGGCACTGTATTATGAAATTAAGCTTATGTAAAATGATTTCGTTTCCGCTATTGAACTTTTATGTAAAAGTTTATCTTGTACTCTGATGTATTCGAAATATGTGCGAATCTATGTATCATGTGTATGTGTACTGCTGAGTTTCTGCAATCCTTGGGGTATGTACTGTGTAAAAGTTTGAAATCCTTCGAGATTTCACGGACTACCGGGTTTATATTGGCTCAAGTGTGGCTTGATAGCTCGAAAAACAGCTGTCGCTGTACTTGTGCTCGTATAAATTGGTCGGTTCTGTTACACTTAGGGTCCGCGCGGTCCGCCCACTCGATCCCGGAGGCGGTTAGCTCCCGAGGCTGAGGCTCCCTCAAGGCCAACGCCCATGGGCCTTCCTCACGGGTGGGGGAGCTCCTGCACTGACGTCCATGGCCGATGACCCCGTGGCAGCAGGCTCCGTGGGGGCGGCATCGGCCGGCACTCCTGAGGCATCTCCGGAACCGACGGTCGAGGCCTCAGAAGCCCGCGCTGGCTCCGCCTCCAGGTCGATCACGGGCACGACGACGGCGGCCGCCACCGAGATAGCCTCCCCCGAGGGAGGAGCCTCAGACGCCACGGGCGGACCCGTGGGGGGACGGACTTCCTCGCCCGCCGACCGGGCACTCCCCCCGGCCGTGTCATGGCCCCGCACCTTCAGGACCATCAGGTGCGACACCTGGAGGTCCATCCCCGAGCGTTTCCTGAAGCAGAGAAGGAAGAAAGGAGCGCTCATGAAAGGATCCCCACTAGAAGGAATTACAGGTAAAGATACTTACCTCGTTTTCGGAATCACCCTCTTCTTCTTCGCAGCGCCCACGCTCGGCAAGACGACGGATGGAGTGGGCTACGCCGGCGGCGGAGGAGTGGGCGCCAACCCGGCGTCCGGGCCAGCGCCGCCCAGTGATGAGGGCACTGCCTGGGCACCGAGGGTCATCCCGACTGAAAGGTCCTAAATGGCTAGAGGGGGGTGAATAGCCTATAAAAATCTACAAACAACACTTAACAAGCCGATTAGTAACAATAGCAAGCTTTGCAAAGCACTAGCTCTAACCTACACTATGCAAGCCACCTAGACAAGTATACTACACTATGATCACTAGTTCACACTCAAAGGCTATGTCACTACTATACACTACTCCTAAGTGAGCAACTAACTAACAAACTACACAAGAGAGTAAGTACACAAATGTAAAGAGTAAAGGTGATTTCAATACCCCCGGTGTAGAGAAGAGATGAAGTCCAATATAACCAATCAATCAAATACAAGAGAAATCTTCAGTAGAGAGATGACACAAGATTTTTTACCGAGGTTCACTTGCTTGCCGACAAGCTAGTCCTTGTTGTAGCGATACACCCACTTGGAGGTTCACGCGCTAATTGGCATTACATGCCAAACCCTTCTCAAGGGTGCCGCACAACCAACACAAGACGGGGATCCACCAAGCTACGAGCAATCCACTAAAGATGCCTTTCGCGATCTCCCGCGGGGATAGGCTTAAGAACCCCTCACAATACCTTGATCGGAGGCGGAGACAATCACCAACTCCCCTCAACGATCCTCGCAGCTCCAAGCCGTCTAGATGTGGCAAACTCCAAGAGTAATGAGAGAAACCGCTGCGAATCACCGCTACCAAGTGCCTCTAGTTGATCTCTATCAATGCAATGCACTTGATGCTCTCCAAACTCACCAAATGATGATCGCAATCAAGTAGGATGAGTGATAGTGGAGTGGGAAGCCTCACAAGTATGCTATGATGTTCAGGAGTGCCAAGAGCTGCTCCCCAAACCAGCCAAGTGACCATTTATAAGCCACACACAAAGAAATAGCCGTTTAGACTTCACTGCGTACCGTCGGACTGTCCGACGGCCAGACCGTCGGACTAATCGGCACGGTCCGACGCCCCGGATGAACGCCACGTGTCACTAGCCATTTGAAGTCGAACGTTGGATCACAACGGCTAACTTCCCGCGCTAAACGAACCGTCGGACGGACGAACGTCGGACCAACACCCGCGGTCCGACGCCCACTGCCACTGCACCGTCGGACTGAAAATACACGGCGCGTCGGACCAAATGAAACCACGGTCCGACATTTCCAGAGAGCTCCCCGAGCCCTGAAAACCGTCGGACGTTGGTCCGACGCTCACCGTCGGACTAACGCCGAGAGTCCGACGCTCTCAGAGCTCGCCACGTATCAGCTCTCGCACGATCTGCACCGTCGGATGCTCGGGCAAAAAAGTCCGACGCTCCGAAACTGAGCATCCGACGCTCCTCCGCAGGGTTAGCCGTCGGACCGAGGCTAATGGTCCGACGCTCTGTGACTCTACGGTCCGACGCTCTATTTTCTTAGGATTTTCACTCAAACCTTTCACCCTTTGTTCCCATGTGCTAACACCAAGTGTTCTACACCTTGTGCACGTGTGTTAGCCTTTTCAAAAGAGTTTTCCAATGGTTTGTTAGTGTCAATAGCATCTATATGCAATGCAATGATCATGAACACCTAGTGGCACTTGATAACCGTATTTCATCAACGATTTCGCCCCTCTTGATAGTACGGCTATCTATCCTAAATGTGATCACTCTCTCTATGGAGTCTTGATCACCAAAAGCAAGAGAGCTCCTATGGATTATACCTTTGCCTTGAGCTCCTAGCTTTTTCACCATCTCTTGATGAAGCTTGTGGACTCCTTTTGATGATGGACTTATACCATTTGCATGGATGCCGTCAATAGGGCTTTCTCCTTTATTGATGGGCTTACACCATTTTCATGGACGCCGTCATCGCCCTTCACTTGTGGCCTCCACCGACCCGGTCCTTTGCTCCATCTTGCCATTTGCTAATCAATTCTCATGAAACACTTAGAGCAATCGTTAGCAAACTAGGTTTCATCAATTACCCAAAACCAAACATGGGCTTTCAATCTCCCCCTTTTTGGTAATTGATGACAACCTTCACAAAGATATGAAATGAAAACCAAGTTTGCACTTTGGTAGTATTAGCTCCCCCTACATATGTGATTCCTTATGTTTGGTTCAATTTTTCACATATGCATGAATTTGAAGATTTGGGTGAGCTACTACTATCAAATGGTGCTAAGGTATATAGAATGGACCTTTGAAGCGTGATACCATCGGAGTTGCGGAAATATACCATCCTTAACGCCATTGTTTACTAGTCATGCATCACAAACTCAAAATACCTCGTGAGATTAACATTTAAGTAAAAGAGGTACTTTGTATGACATGTAAGTCCTATGCATGAGCTTGCTCCCCCTACTTGTGTGCTTTCAAATTTTTAATTGACCCCTTTCCTTTCTTATCTTTGTGACTTTCTTCTCCCCCTTTGTCAACAATCACCAAAAATGGTGCAAATTATGGGAGTATCAAGTCAATAAATGGGGTTTAGTTCATGTTCACATTGGTTCAATCTAGATCACTTGCCTAGAATATGTAACTAAGTTTGAGCCAAGGACAAGCTTCTTCACACCTCACTAGTAGGGTTATCTTGACCATGTTAAATTACACATCATGAGCTCATGTTCTAGATTCAACACTAGGTTTGTAACCCCATCAATATGTCATATGCTACCACTTGATCATACAAGCATAAAGAACAAAAGTGGTACCATATATTCATGAAAGCATTTGATTTTTCATGAATGAGCCTATAAGATGCATTTCATGTCTACATGAACTAGACAAATCCTTATCAAAGTATGAATGCCATGTCAACCAATTTTACCTTACTTTAGTCGAAGAAGAGGCATGTTATATAATGTGGAATGCTTTTCACTTCATGTTGGAGTAGTCTAGTATGTTTAGCTCATTTCTCAACTTGCAAAATCTTGACTCATCAAGTGGCTTGGTAAAGATATCCGCTAATTGATCTTCGGTGCCAACACTTTCAATTGCAATATCCCCTTTGATTTGGTGATCTCTAATGAAGTGATGCCTTATGTCAATGTGTTTTGTTCTTGAATGTTGCACGGGGTTATTGGTTAACTTGATAGCACTCTCATTGTCACATAGCAAAGGCACTTTCTTGTATTTCAATCCAAAATCACTCAAAGTTGCCTTCATCCAAAGCAATTGTGCACAACAACTTCCAGCACTAATGTACTCCGCTTCGGCCGTTGAGAGAGCAACACTATTTTACTTCTTTGAAGACCAAGATACAAGTGACCTTCCAAGCAATTGACAAGTTCCACTAGTGCTCTTCCTATCCACCTTACAACCGGCATAATCGGAGTTCGAATATCCAATAAGCTCAAAGTTGGACCCCTTAGGATACCACAACCCAACATCTTGTGTGCCCTTCAAATACCTCAATATTCTCTTTGCGGCTTTCAAATGACTTTCTCTTGGTGAGGCTTGAAATCTTGCACACATGCACACACTAAACATGACATCCGGTCGAGATGCGGTCACATAAAGGAGACTTCCAATCATTGATCTATATAGCTTTTGATCTACCATTTTGCCACTATCATCCAAGTCCAAATGCCCATTAGTTGCCATAGGAGTATTCATGGGCTTTGCATGTTCCAATCCAAATTTCTTCACCATGTCAGTTATGTACTTTCCTTGACTTACAAATGTACCATTCTTCATTTGCTTAACTTGAAGACCAAGGAAGTAGCTAAGATCACCAATCATGGACATTTCAAACTCACTTGCAATCATATTTCCAAATTCTTCACAAAAATCTTGATTTGTTGATCCAAAGATGATATCATCCACATATATTTGCAACACAAATAAATCATTACCAAGCTTCTTAGTTAAGAGAGTTGTATCAACCTTTCCCATTTTGAACCCTTTAGAGAGCAAGAAATCTCTCAATCTTTCATACCATGCTCTAGGTGCTTGCTTCAAACCATATAATGCATTTCTTAGCTTGTACACATGGTTGGGTTTCTTCACATCTTCAAATCCGGGAGGTTGTTCCACATAAACCAACTCATTGATGTACCCATTTAGAAATGCACTCTTGACATCCATTTGATATAACTTGATGTTGTGGGCACAAACATAGGCTAATAAGATTCTAATGGCCTCCAATCTAGCAACCGGTGCATAGGTTTCTCCAAAATTAAGACCTTCTACTTGAGTGTAACCTTGCGCAACCAATCTAGCCTTGTTCCTTATTACTATGCCATCTTGATCTTACTTGTTTCTAAAGACCCATTTTGTTCCTATCACATTGTGTTTCTTCGATCTTTCCACTAGCTCCCAAACTTGATTTCTTGTGAAATTGTTGAGCTCTTCATGCATGGCATTGACCCAATCAACACCTTTTAATGCTTCCTCAATCTTGGTTGGCTCTATGGTTGACACAAATGAGAAATGCTCACAAATTTGAGCTAGTCTTGCTCTAGTTTGAACTCCACTTTGAATACCACCAATGATTTGATCCAAAGGATGATCCCTTGCAATAGAGACCGGTTGGAGAATAGGAACTTGATCATTGGATTGAGATGAGCTATCTTGTTGATCTTGCACTTGAGATTGATCTTGTGAGTTACTTGCACTTGCTTCATTTTCAACTTGCATACTAGTATGAATTGCACCATCATCTTCATCATCATTGACTTGCCTTGGCCTAATATCACCAATATCTATATCTTTCATTGCATTTGCCAAGTCATTGCCTCTCACGTCACTAAGATTTTCAACTTCATCTTGAGAGCCTTGGGTTTCATCAAATTCGACATCATGTACCTCCTCAAGAGTACCACTAGCCAAATTCCAAACTCTATATGCCTTGCTTGTGGTTGAATAGCCAAGTAAGAAACCTTCATCACATTTCTTTTCAAACTTACTCAATCTTGTGCCTTTCTTGAGAATGTAGCATTTGCAACCAAAAACTCGAAAATATGCAATGTTGAGCTTTCTACCATTCAATAGCTCATAAGGAGTCTTTGCAAGCATACCATGGCAATATAAGCGGTTGATGTAGTAGCAAGCGGTGTTGATTGCTTCGGCCCAAAAAGAATGACTAACATTGTATTCACTTAGCATTGATCTTGCCATATCTATCAAGGTTCTATTCTTCCTTTCAACAATGCCATTTGATTGTGGTGTATACTTGGGTGAGAATTGATGTCTAATGCCATACTCATCACACAACTCATCAATCTTGGTGTTCTTGAATTCACTACCATTGTCACTTCTAACTTTCTTGATGGTTGTTTCAAACTCATTTTGGCTTCTCTTGACAAAAGACTTGAATATATCATACACTTCACTCTTGTCAACTAGAAAGAATACCCATGTATATCTAGTATAGTCATCCACAATCACAAATCCATACTTGCTCCCACCAATGCTAGTGTATGTGGTTGGTCCAAACAAGTCCATATGCAAGAGCTCAAAAGCTTTACTAGTACTCATCATGCTCTTCTTAGGATGTGTATTTTCAACTTGTTTGCCGGCTTGACATGAACTACAAAGCTTATCTTTCTCAAAAGTGACATCTTTCAAGCCTCTAACTAGATCATGCTTCACTAGTTTGTTCAATTGTTTCATTCCAACATGACCAAGCCTTCTATGCCATAACCAACCCAAACTTGACTTAGTGATCAAACAAGTTGACAATTGAGTTTCACTAGCATTGAAATCCACAAGATATAGGTTGTCATATCTAAACCCTTTGAATATCAAATTTGACCCATCAACACTAACAATTTCAACATCATCAACCCCAAATATGCACTTGAAACCGAGATCATAAAGTTGTGCAACCGAGAGCAAATTGAAGTTCAAGCTTTCAACTAGCAACACATTTGAGATGGACATATCATTGGAGATAGCAATTTTACCAAGTCCTCTCACTTTCCCTTTCTTGTTGTCACCAAATGTGATTGCATCATATTTGCACTTATGTTGAGAGAGCCAAACATACTAGAATTACCCGTCATATGTTGAGTGCATTCACTATCAAGCACCCAATGCCTCCCTCCGGCTTTGTAATTGACATACAAAAAGAGATCAATTCCTTTTAGGTACCCAAACTTGCTTGGGTCGTTGAAGGTTAGTGACTAAGCCCTTTGGTACCCAAATGGTCTTCTTCTTTGGACCCAACATGGATGTACCAACAAACTTAGCCTTCACACCGTTTGAGCCCTTTGTGAGAATGTAGCAAGAATCAAATTAATTGAGGATACATAAGCATTGGATTTCTTACTTTTGCAATCTTGCTCTAAGTGACCAACTTGCTTGCATTTTGTGCAATACCGGCCATTTCTCTTCACAAAACAAGTCTTGTGAGGAGCAAAGGCGGTTTTGCCTTTTTTAGGGGTATAGCCCAATCCCTCTTTGTGGAGAGATGCCCTTTGGCTACCCAAGCACATAAGCAAGCGGTCCTCACCACCATAAGCCTTAGCTAAGGAGTGATTGAGCTTTTTAACCTCCTCCTTTAGGTTCTTGTTCTCAACTACTAGTGAAGGGTCACTAGTGGGTGAGCTAGTAGTGGGGGTGCTACAAGAAGGGTTAGTAGTAGCAACAATAATAGGTTCACAAGATATATCACATGTTACACCTATGTTGCAAGTTTTAGTTTCTTTCTTTTGCACTTGTTGTTGCAAGTCTTCATTTTGCTCAACTAGAGAGGAATGAGCAGCCTTTTGGAGCTTCTTATGGTCTTCCTTTAGACTCTCATAAGATGCTCTAAGCTCCTCAAGTTCTTGTTCAATGGATTGTTTATCCTTGCGCAAGCCCTTACATTCTTTTCTAAGTTTATCAAAATGAATACGTGCATCATCAAGCATTTCAATTAGTTCTTCTTTTGTTAGGTCATCATCACTATCATCATCACTAGATTCGGTGTCGGATGATACCTTAGAGGCCTTGGCCATGAAGCAAGAAGGAGTGTCGAAGATGGAAGGCTTGTCATAAATGGCAATGCTTGCATGTGCCTTCCTTTTACTCTTTTTGTCATCATCACTCTCTTCATCACTTGAAGAGGCATCACTATCCCATGTCACCACATGAGAATAGTTCTTCTTCTTTTTGTATGAGGATTCCTTCTTCTCTTTCTTCTCCTTCTTCTCATGCTTGTTCTTCTTTTTGCCCTTGTGATCATCTTCACTTGAGTGTGGGCAATCGGCTACCAAGTGATCTTTGCTTCCACAATTGAAGCATCTTCTTGGCCCATCAAACTTTCGTGCATTCTTCTTCCTTCTTGCCCGGTAGCCCTTCTTCTTCATGAACTTGCCAAATCTTCTCACTAGAAGGGCCATCTCCTCATCACTCTCACTTGTGCTTGATGGATCTTCACTTGATTCAACTTTTGCTTTGCCCTTGTCCTTTGATGAAGATGTGGCTTTGAATGCCACACTCTTCTTCTTCTCATCTTTGGAGTCTTCATCTTTTTCTTTCTTCTTCTTATTGATCAACTCCTCCTTGTCACCATCATCTCTATAAGCATCATCGGTCATCACCTCCGCTAGCACTTGATTTGGAGTCAATTCACTCAATGTTGTTTTCACCAAGACTGTGATCAATGTGGCAAACCGCTTGGGCAAGCTCTTTAAGAACTTCATGGAGAAGTCACTATCTTTCACTTCCTCATCAACAGCCTTGAGATCATTCACAATGACTTGCAATCTATGGAACATCTCCGGCACGGTTTCATCATCCTTCATCTTGAAGCTAGCAAACTTGTCCTTGAGAATGTATGCTCTTGTGGTCTTCACACCTTTGGTGCCCTCATATGATTCCTCAAGCTTCTTCCAAGCTTCATGAGCATTCTCAATGTTCTTGACTTGCTCAAACACCTTCTCATCTAGAGCCTCATGGATAGCACAAACTGCAATATCATTGAGTTGAAGCAATCTTTCTTCGGCGGTTGTGGGGCTAGCCGCATTGACAATCTTAATCTTGGTCTCCACAACTTTCCAAACCTCTCTATTGATTGACTTGATGTGTGAGGTCATCTTGCTCTTCCAATATGCATAATTTGTGCCATCAAATTGGGGTGGCTTCTTGGTGTTGTTCATGTGAATGTTGAGTTGAGCCATTTTTACACCGTAGGTTGTTAAGCCTCAAATCAACAGTGCCTCGGCTCCGATACCACTTGAAAGGTCCTAAATGGCTAGAGGGGGGTGAATAGCCTATAAAAATCTACAAACAACACTTAACAAGCCGATTAGTAACAATAGCAAGCTTTGCAAAGCACTAGCTCTAACCTACACTATGCAAGCCACCTAGACAAGTATACTATACTATGATCACTAGTTCACACTCAAAGGCTATGTCACTACTATACACTACTCCTAAGTGAGCAACTAACTAACAAACAACATAAGAGAGTAAGTACACAAATGTAAAGAGTAAAGGTGATTTCAATACCCCCGGTGTAGAGAAGAGATCAAGTCCAATATAACCAATCAATCAAATACAAGAGAAATCTTCGGTAGAGAGATGACACAAGATTTTTTACCGAGGTTCACTTGCTTACCGACAAGCTAGTCCTCGTTGTAGCGATACACCCACTTGGAGGTTCACGCGCTAATTGGCATTACACGCCAAACCCTTCTCAAGGGTGCCGCACAACCAACACAAGACGGGGATCCACCAAGCTACGAGCAATCCACTAAAGATGCCTTTCGTGATCTCCCGTGGGGATAGGCTCAAGAACCCCTCACAATACCTTGATTGGAGGCGGAGACAATCACCAACTCCCCTCAACGATCCTCGCAGCTCCAAGCCGTCTAGGAGTGGCAAACTCTAAGAGTAATGAGAGAAACCGCTGCGAATCACCGCTACCAAGTGCCTCTAGATGATCTCTATCAATGCAATGCACTTGATGCTCTCCAAACTCACCAAATGATGATCACAATCAAGTAGGATGAGTAAGAGTGGAGTGGGAAGCCTCACAAGTATGCTATGATGTTCAGGAGTGCCAAGAGCTGCTCCCCAAACTAGCCAAGTGACTATTTATAAGCCACACACAAAGAAATAGCCGTTTAGACTTCACTGCGTACCGTCGGACTGTCCGACGGCTAGACCGTCAGACTAATCGGCACGGTCCGACACCCCAGATGAACGCCACGTGTCACTAGCCGTTTGAAGTCGAACGTTGGATCACAACGGCTAACTTCCCGCGCTAAACGAACCGTCGGACGGACGAACGTCGGACCAACACCCATGGTCCAACGCCCACTGCCACTGCACCGTTGGACTGAAAATGCACGGCGCGTCAGACCAAACGAAACCACGGTCCGACGTTTCCAGAGAGCTCCCCGAGCCCTGAAAACCGTCGGACGTTGGTCCGACGCTCACCGTCGGACTAACGCCGAGAGTCCGATGCTCTCAGAGCTCCCACGTGTCAGCTCTCGCACGATCTGCACCGTCGGACGCTCGGGCAAAAAAGTCCGACGCTCCGAAACTGAGCGTCCGACGCTCCTCCGCAGAGTTAGCCGTCGGACCAAGGCTGATGGTCCGATGCTCTGTGACTCTACGGTCCGACGCTCTATTTTCGCAGGATTTTCACTCAAACCTTTCACCCTTTCTTCCCATGTGCTAACACCAAGTGTTCTACACCTTGTGCACGTGTGTTAGCCTTTTCAAAAGAGTTTTCCAAGGGTTTGTTAGTGTCATTAGCATCTATATGCAATGCAATGATCATGAACACCTAGTGGCACTTGATAACCTTATTTCATCAACGATTTCGCCCCTCTTGATAGTACGGCTATCTATCCTAAATGTGATCACTCCCTTTATGGAGTCTTGATCACCAAAAGCAAGAGAGCTCCTATGGATTATACCTTTGCCTTGAGCTCCTAGCTTTTTCACCATCTCTTGATGAAGCTTGTGGACTCCTTTTGATGATGGACTTATACCATTTGCATGGATGCCGTCAATAGGGCTTTCTCCTTTATTGATGGGCTTACACCATTTTCATGGACGCCGTCATCGTCCTTCACTTGTGGCCTCCACCGACCCGGTCCTTTGCTCCATCTTGCCATTTGCTAATCAATTCTCATGAAACACTTAGAGCAATCGTTAGCAAACTAGGTTTCATCAATTACCCAAAACCAAACATGGGCTTTCACCGACGTCACCGCCCCTCGGCGGGGAAACTTGAGCCTGGGAGGAATCCAGCTCAAGCGCCGGCGTCTTGGTGCCGGTGGGCTCCGGTTCCGGTGGCGTCTTCCCAGCACTCGCCCCGCCTTCGGTCGCCGCGCCGACCAACGACGCATCGGCGGGGAGGGTCCGCCGAAACAGGGGATTCTCGGTCCCTCCGCTGGAACCTCGGGGCATCTCGGGCGTCGGGCCTGAGCCCGTCCATGGCCCCTCCGGCCAAGCCACACTGCTGATGGCGGGCGGAGCCCCGCCTCCTGATGTCGCCCTGCCAGGAGCCGCGTCCTTGGACGCGGTCTTCGGTAGGTTTGCCCGAGGGTTCGGATCACGAGCCCCGGTACTTCCGCCGGCAGACGCTGACAGCGGAGCCTTTCCAGGCTCGTCAGCGCCCACCGCGGGCTGTGTGGCCGCAAGCGGCCGGTCAGACTCCATCAAATCAAAGATGGAAAAATCATATTCTTCTTCATCATCGTCGTCGCCATCATCATCGGTGGGGTATCCACCTCAGGCTCCTCGGCCTCCCTCAGGTGGCGGTGGCGCTGGGAGGACTCCTCCACCTTCTATGCTCTCTTCTGCTTCTGGGCGGTCACCTTGTCCTTCCTCGCCTTCTCCTCCGTGGCCCAGAGGTGGTTCTGGGTTCGCCGCTCTTTGTCCTCCGGGAAGGGCGGAAGGGAAGCCTTCCCGGCCCTCGAGAGGCCCTACGAGGAACGAAGAAGAAAGGTTAGGAGGAAGATGGGGAAACCAGCGGCCCGATCAAATGAATGACACTTACCAACGCCGGGAAGCCCGCGCAGGGACGCATAGGCACCCGGTTCACCTCCTCCCAGGTGGGATAACCCCCCACCATGTAGCCGACGCAGCGCATGACCTCCGCCTCGCCAAGGTCACGGGCCAGCATCGCCGTGCCCTCCCACTGCGACCCGGTTACCATTTGATGGAGCGCCAGGCGGTGCTCCATCAGAGGTAGCACCGTCCGCATGTGGAAGTTCCCCGCCACGCCGGCCCCTGTAAGGCCCCTTTTGTTGAACTCCTTGAGCGCGTCGAAGTACACGTCCAGGTGCTTTGACTCCTTCGACGGGCACCCCCACTCCCATTGGGGAAGGGGAGCCATGAGCGCCCTTCCCGTGAACTTGGGGAAGAGACCCCCGTCGTTGCGAAGGTAGAACCAACGACTGTGCCACCACTTGTTGGAGGAAGGGGCCTTACAGGGGATATACGATGAAGAACGGATCACGAGGCCACACACCCCCGCACGCTGGATCTCCTGCAGCTTCCTCGCGCTGACCCACTTGGTGAACCAGTCGACGCGGGAAATGCGGCGCCACAGGTTCCAGTGCGGGGGCACCCCGAAGTAGCCTTCACACAGGGCGGCGAAAATCGACGCCTGTGTGATGGAATTCGGGCTAAGGTTGTGGAGCTCCAGCCCGTTCTCGAAGAGGATGGCCTGGCAGAAGCGGCTCGGCGGTGAGCCGGGTCCACGCTCGTAGTAAGCAACGAAGCTCACCACATACCCCTCGCCGAGGTTCGGCTCCTCGTGGTCGCGCGGCGGCACGGCCCACTCCGGGTGCTGCGCGTCGGTACGAGGATGCAGCAGCCCCAGAGTGATGAGGCGCTCCAGCTGTGTCTCTGTCACAGTGCTCCTCGGCCATGGCTCCAGCCTGAGGGCGCCGGCGACCGCCGCGGCAGCGTCGGTGGCGACGGCGTCGGTGGCGGCGGCGTCGGTGGCGGCGGCGTCAGTGGCGGCGACATCGGCGGCGGCGTCGACAGCGGCGGAGGAGGAATCCAAGGCAAGCGGAGGGGGGAAGGGCTGTGGGAAGAACGACGGCCGCAGCAACAATCTGTTAACACCAAATTTTGGGCTGGGAGCCGATAGCCGATGCTAGAGGGAGATAGCCGATACCGGAGGAAGATAGCCGATCTCGGAAGCAGATTCCGTCCAGCGGAAGGAAGGAAAATAGCCGACTGCACGGTGAATCGGTTATCGGGTGAAGGTGACGGGAGGCGTACAGCGTCGGTATTGATGACGTCATCCAGAGTCCGCGCCGCCAAGATGCGATCACGATCGGAGTCCGTTATGAAAGGGAAGGTAGGGCTCCAAGTTACCTTAGATATAGGATAGTTTGTTAGTTTCCTTATCTATTGATGAGTTGTAATTCGACTAGGACTCTATCTACGCTCAGGGTATACATATAAGCCCTCGGCCATTGTAAAACATACAACAACATCAATACAACACAATTTTTAGCTCCGGCCAACAAACCCTAGAGTCAGTCGAGTCCGGCGAGTTACTTCATCCAGGCTGGGTGTCATCCGGTGGACGCAGGCTTGCTTGTAAGTATCGTCAACCCCCTGTTAAACTATGTCCTTTTAGCGTCATCCGGTGGACGTGAAAGCATGGCGGACCAGGGTCCTTGCTAAGCTTTGTTTCTTTGGCGTCATCTGGTGGACGTGGAAAACACAGTGAGTCAAGGATGATTCACACTGGTTTACCCGATCAATCTGTGTTAACCGTCATCCGGTGGACGAGATGCAGATTAGGACGGTTTTCACGCGTGGATTAGTTATCGATTCGTGTTTGTTTGCTTGATTAATCTATTAGTTAATGTCATCCGGTAGACAGGCTATAGATTGAGATAGTTTGCATGCATGGATTAGTTATCGGCTCTAGCTAAATATGGCAATTTAGTTAGATTCATTAAGTTATCAAGATGTTATTTGTTGTTTATTGTTTATTTATCAATATAACATCTCTCTGCCCGATCAAAATTGATAGATTTGGCCTTAGATTCACTTGAACTTGATTGTCGTTTATGCTTTCTTATGCTTATTTTACCGTGATGATCGGTTCCATGCTTACATCGGCTAAATTCCCTATCAATCTTGTTCGTTACACGTTGTGCGTTCGATGCTAGTTGAGACATAAGTGGTTCTGAGGTTATCGTAAGTCTTACTTTTGTGTCCTTGTTTAAGTTAAACTGAGCGTCATTCGGTGGAACAGGTTTAACCTAAACAAGTTTTCACTAAATTAGACTTTCTTTAATTTGAAGTCTGTTTATGGCTGCGCTAGCATTCGTTCGTGCTTCATGGACCCTGCATCGGCTAAAGAGCTGATCCAGTTATGCTTTCACGAATAGATCGTGTATATAGACTTATTTGGATATCGAACGATCTAGCTTTGTTTGCTGGGTTTGTCGAAGCCCGCTGGCCGTTAGACCAAGTGAACGCAGATTTGGTGAATTTAGTGAAGAGGGTTTGCTAAAGCCGCCGGCCTTCTAGACCAGCTTTAGCCGATCTCTGCTTATTTGATGTACAGATCAGATCTGTACATATGATCTATTTTCTTTATACACATTAATTGAATTAGATCGGCTAACATATTATTGCCTTCATATGAGTACCCTGATAGCCGTTTTACTTCATTATTATACTATCAGTTCATAACATGACGGAATCGGCTTTCTAGACGATCTCCGATTGAATCGGCTCTCAGAGCCACATAATTGGAACTACCTGGACACACCGGTTAGTTCCGCCCTATGATTACTGATTACTATTGTTTCCTTGTCAATTGCAGGTCAAATTGACTACCACGCTTGGGTGTTACTGACACTCTCAGACAGGGTTCGAAGCTAGCTGGATCTGCGAGAACTCTACTGCCTTCAAGGGTCATTTCCTGCTTCGCTGGTGTGTTGGGCTTAGGGAACCACTTTTTGCGCCAACACAATCTCTCTCGAGCAGGCAACGAAGGCGAAAGAGCAGGCGACGAAGGTAAGAAAGCGAACGGTTGTGCGAGCGAATGGCTAGGGTAGAAAGAAAAAACCATAAGTTTTTCTTATAAACTCCGCCGGCGGATCGTGGGTGGATGCGGAGGATCCGCCGCATTATCTGCACGGGGCCCGCCACGATCCCCATGCCGCCGCCATCGCCGCGCACGCAAACCGCCTCGACTGAGCCGAACCGTCGCGTCCGTCAGGCGTCGCGTCTCAAAAGGTGAGCCGAATCATTACAACTGCGCACCTCGATTCCGCCAACATTTTCTCCTTCCCAACGAAGGAACCCTGGGCTCGGGCGCCCGTTACGTTCCCAGGGGATCGAAGACTAGCCCTCCGTGGCTCGAACAGTCGCCCCAAGGAAACCGAGTTAGGGATAGCTAGTGGATGGGTCACGAAAACGGCCAGTATCCCGACGCCCGAAACGTCACAAGGGACATCCCATGCTGTGTCCAAGTCCCAGTAGTGTGTCGGTTACGTGGAATCCCTCCGTGGGAGGCATCAGGCCATCGGGACTCATCGAAGGGACCCGACATCCACTAACTGACCCTCGGGAAACATTTGGAGTGTGCTCAGGCCGCTAGCCGACCCCTAACGAACGGGGCATGGACCTCCATTTGGACCAACCCGTTTGTAGCTCACCGGAAATGCCGACTCGTGCCCCAGCGGAGAAGTCGAGCAGGACCAAATCTTCCTCTTCCCGAAAAAAAGCATGAAGGTCGAATTAAAAAAGACAGGAAAGAACCCGATCGATCTCCGGTATGAAAACGGAGGCTCGGGAACTTGCCCTGCACTTTGGAAAGACCACCGAACGACCTCCCAACACGATGAGAGGCTCGGGGGCTCCGCTTCCAAGGAAACAACCCTCCTAAATAAATCGAAAAATACCCGAGGACTAACAAACACGATTCTAAGCCTTTGAAGGGATATA
Source organism: Eremochloa ophiuroides (assembly GCA_038502445.1). Taxonomy (NCBI): domain Eukaryota; kingdom Viridiplantae; phylum Streptophyta; class Magnoliopsida; order Poales; family Poaceae; genus Eremochloa; species Eremochloa ophiuroides. Next base: position 29,867,208 of record JAHLJS010000008.1, read on the forward strand.
TCATCCCTCCAAAGCCTCGGGGGCTACACCCGGCGGGTGCGCTCGCGCGCACCCACCGGAAAAAACAACCCATACTTTTTCTTTTTGACAGGAAGAACCAGCGTGACCTGTGGAGGAGTGCCTTCACTTCGTCACAGGCTCGGGGGCTACTGTCGGGTACCAAAGTTAGGGGTACCCAACTTCGATGAAAAACTCTCATTCCCAACGTGGCCTGGCCCAAGTAAGGCCAGTGGAAGCTCACGAAGGCCGCGCCCGAAGCCCACGAAGGCCGCGTCTACAGAGGTCCACGACGTCATTGCACCAATGACAGCCAACCCTCGGGAGAGCGGCACCCTTGGCGCCAATTCTCCGATTAGCCCGAGCCTCCCCGGGAGAGCTCGGGAAAGCGGCACCCTCGGCGCCAATTCTCTGATTCGCCCGAGCCTCCCCAGGAGAGCTCGGGAGAGCGGCGCCCTCGGCGCCCATTCTCCAATTCGCCCGAGCTTCCCCATCCCCCTCGAGCGCAATCCCACAAAGACATACAAGGCACAGGTGATGTCAGCGGAGCAATCTTGGACCACAAGAGATCTCTCTGACCACTTTACAAGCACTGTCCCGTCAGGCGAGATTCTCGACGCGACTGTGCTTCGCACGCCCCTGACGGCCATACCACCTGTCAGGATTTCCCTGGCAGTGGATTTGATAGGCCCACTACGGCCATCCTCTCCACGGTATGGTCTACGGTGCGCCGCCCCATTTTTCGCCGGGGTCTACCAACTACGACTGCGACAGTCCGAGCGCCTGACGACGGGCTACGCAAGAACGGGAAAAGCGCCTACTGCACTGTCCACTCGAAAGGACGAGCACGCCTTCCATCCGGGCCCACCTAACCCTTGGGAAGTACTGTCCAAAGGCCGGAAATACGCCTGAGGGGAGATATCACCCTGCTCCATCCCATCACGCCTCCAGGAGTCCCGAGCCTCGGGAGACAACGCCCCGAGACGACTCGCCCTCTTGTCACATCGTGCGGAAGGACAGCCATTAGGTGTGACCCTACGGCATGCCGTAATCCGACGACTGTTGCTGCCTCGGAACTCACCAAGATCGTGCGAACCACTACGGCCATACCCCGGAGACGCGGAGAAAGGACCGTAGCTGACAATAGTCAAACGAGGAACAACAACTCCTCACTGTAACATATGTAGTATTGTAAGCGCTGCCCTTGGCTCTCCCTTGCGACTATAAAAGGGAGAGCAGAGACCAGCTTTAGGGAGACCCCGGAAGAAGTCCTAAGCTCTCACTCACACATACACACCAACAGCAGACAACTTGCATACACTAAGACACTCACAAGAGACCTGAGAGCACTTTCCTCTCTCGCCTAACTTGTAACCCCCTACTACAAGCACCCCGGTGCAAGGCAACATGACTCCCCTCTCCACTGGACGTAGGGCTTGGTTGGCCTGAACCAGTATAATCCCTGTGTTCCCCCTTGCACACCATACGTAGCCTCAACCGTAAAACACATATTTACTAGCCGGTGTTAGCCCCCCTAAAACTAGCACTAACACATAGGTCTTTATTTAACCAAGTTCCACGAGTTTTGGTGTTTTCCACTATCTAGCAGAAATATTCAATTTTTTATCAAATAAAAGTATCTCAAATGAAGATTTGGAGTACACCATTGTGAAGAGCTCATCGCGCTAATCGAAATGGATATATTATTCATTATTTTGGAGCTCGGAGAAGAAAGATACTATATATATTTGGTGGGACCCACGTGCATGGACCCACACACGTGGGCCCCTCCAGCCCACCGAGCAGGCCAGCCACTAGGCGGCCCAAGTTGGCGCAGGAGGGTAGGGCGGCCCGGCAGCTAGCCGCGGCCCACAAGGGGCACGCCCGGGGCGCATGACGGCCTGGCCGGCGCGGCCCACGGAAGGGAGGCGGCCCAGGCGGCGACCAGGTGCCCCCGCACGGCCCAGCTTGCGATCAAGAGGCCCAGGTGCACGGGAGCAGCCCATGAGGGCGCGAAGTGGCTCAAGGAGGATGTAGGTCAGTTCAAGAAATCAATCCAAGCTCTAAACCAACCTCTAGGTCGGTTTTGATCAATTAAGAGCCCCAATTTAGTAGGGAATCAAGGGAGTATGTCTACGAATATCCCTTCTATTCTCCCTATATAAAGAGAGTCTTTCCCCCTCTCTCAAAACACTCTAAACTTGAGCTTCTCTTCATATTTTTAGTGGTAGTGTCCCTCTAGGTGGTTTCCTCCTAGTTGTAGTATTTAGTAAAGAGGAAGAGAGTGAGAGGGAAAGAACAGCGGAAAGACCGAGCTTGTCGGTCCTCCTCAACTTTGTACCTAGAGGAGCAAGCAGTTGAAGCGGGTAGTGTACTCATGGATCCGGTCCGCTCCCTGGGAGATGTTATGGAATTCGTTCTCTTTGGCCTCCATTACCCCCTCAGGAATGTGATGACCATGGAAAGCCTCAGTGAACTCCTCCTAGTCGATGCAGGCCAGGTCCTCGTGGGCATTGGTGAAGTTGTCCCACCAGGCTCGAGCAATGCCAGTCAGCTGGTGACTCGCAATCCCAATACACTCCTCATCGGTGCAAGTGGTTAGGTCCAGTTTCTTCTCCGTCTCCTTTAGTCAGTCATCGGCGGCAAGGGAATCGCTGTCTGTCCCATCGAAGGTCGATGGCCTCAGCTTCAGGAAACCTTCCAGCTTCTTCTGGAAGTCATTCTGTGGAGGTCCATTGTGCCTGTTCATCCCATTGGCAATGGCGTTCAATAGCTGTGTCTGCTGAGCCATTACTTTCGACAGCGTTGGCGACGGAGGTGGTGGAGGGTTGTTGTGCATGACAGGTGGTGGCTCATGGTGAGGCGGGGGCTGAGGCACGTCCTTGCCCTGTGGAGGTGGGTTGTTCACAGGTGGCGCATCTTCAGCACTGCGCAGCTCCCCCTCCAGGTTGGTTCCTCCACGTCCTCCAACTAGACGGCCACGGCCGCGAGCATGCCCACGCCCCGGTGCAGGTGAAGGCTGGCGATTTTCTAGGCGAGCGGAGCGTCTCATCAACATATGTTAAGTGTTCAAGTACGTTCTTAGTGTAGTAATAGATATTAAAATAAATATTAAAATGATTTACAACGATTTAAATGAATTATAACATTTTCACATTCTACCCTACACTCAATCAAAGAAGCATAAAGATCCATACCCATTAAGATCCAAACACTCATTACATGGGTTCTTATTACATAGTGGTGTCCCTAGTTGATAAGAGAATCGTGCTACACGTAGGTAGTTCATGGAGAGATTGTCCTACTGCTAATCATGGTGAGTCCTAAGCATGTGGCCACGCAGGGTCCATCACTATGCTACTCCTACATGGTATCATACACTGCTGAGGGAATGCGGCTGTCGTCTGCCTGTATCTCATCGTCGGTCATCCGCAGGCAGGCGACGTAAGCAAAGGCCTCTGCAAGCTCCTTAGTAGGTCCTGTCTGCAGTAGTCCCTGTGACGGGCAGGCATCCAAGTCGAGCCTGCTACGCAGTATGTTGAACTCCTCCCTCCAAGGCCTCTTGCGAGATGACTCTGGTAGCTGATTTTGTACCTCCTGGATCTCACTGACTCTCCTAGCATCAGACTTCTTCCAGGCCTTCATGATTCTCACTGTCTTGTCCCTCAAGAACTCATTCAGCTTCAAGCGATCAATCAATAAGTAACCAATTCTCCATTCCATGATGAGGACATTCTGAAATGTAATCTTAAAAGTGTTCCCATGCTTCCAGGATAAATTCGTCATGCTGTTGCTAAAAACTTGTGATCTTCCCTCTCAGAGCATTAGTCTTGCCCACAGGGAAAAACTTTGGTAGGAAGGCAGTGGAGCAGATATTCCATGTGGTGTTCTTATCTTTGTTTGCATAGAATCACTTTTTTGCTCTTCCCAACAACGAGAATGGAAATAGGCGGAGAAAAATAGCATCTCTAGTTACTCCCTTGATGGTGAAAGTACTGCATATCTCCAGAAAGTGTTGGAGATGATGAACCTTTGTTTTTGTTGTCCACGAAATATGTGCATCTCTGTATCTATTGCGAAATTGAATTGATAGTCTTCATATTACTATATAGCTACTATGATCTGGAGCCTTTTATTATTTAGCCCCGCATGGTCCGTTCCTGAATCCGCCACTGGCTAGCACTGCAAGAATGGACGGGTTTCTAATTCAGAAAAACAAAACCTTTCCACCAATTCAATGCATCATCGACACATGAAAAAAGGTAAAGACTAGTTTATGGCTGGCCGTTCTTTATCGCGCACGCATCAGCCTCCCCGCACTTGTTTTCCACCTTGCGCCTGACGTTTTCTTCCTCCCCTCCGGCTGACTCCTCCTTCTCTTCCTCCGGTGGCGTGCTTCTCCCGGCGAACTGCTCCCAGAGCTCCTCCCCCCGCGGCCACCGTGCCACGGGCTAGGGGCGGATCCGGCCCCGGCCATGGCAGATCAGGCTGGACCCGACCCCGACCATGGTGGATTCATCGAGGTAGGTCATTGTCTCCGTTCCTCCTTCGATCTAGGGTTCTGGCGAGCTCTACTCTTCTCTGCCTCAACTCTGGCGGGTTTAGAAAAGGAAGGGGGCCAAGGGAGGAAGGTAGGTAAGGCGGTGGGAATGCAGGCGGGCGGTTTAGGGGCTCTAGCGGTGGTGGAGGCAGTCGTGAAGGTTGGGGCGGGAGAGCTCCGGTGAGGTCAAGCTCCGGTGGGGTAGGGTGGGGGGAGGCGGCCGCAGCGGCCGCGACCGCGGAGCTCTGGCCAAGCCTAGCGCGCCGCGGCGGTAGGAAGAGACGGCGGTAGTGGGAAGGGACAACGGCAGGGGCACCGGCGACGAGGAAGAAAGGGGTAAGACACGAGGAAGGAGGTGAAGGAGATTCGCGAGGTTGACGACGGCGCAATGCGCCTAACGTACGCATGACCGTATGTTAGTTGCGTCCTTAAAAAAACATTTAGGGTCCGTTTAGTTGCAAAAAGTGAGTGAAAAATACACTGTAGCACGCGGGGAATTTTTTCCAATAAGTGTCCAATCATGGCCTAAGTAGACTCAAAAGATTTATCTCGAGAAAGCTAGATAAACTGTACAAACATACAAGTGCTGCTAGTTCATTTAATGTTTTATACATGTATAAAAAATAATCAATGTGACGGCAAATTTTGTATGAACTAAACAGGGCCGGTCCGCATTCGGGACCACTCACACATCTCCATAAACTCCACCACCGCGCGCTGGAAGCCCAAAGCCCCAAACCTCCCACTGGTCACTGGCCCTCTCGCAACGCAAACTCCCACTCCCCTTCACCGCGCCCCGCACTCCCAAGTCAACAGGACCAAATGGTGGCGGTCGGAACACTTCCCGGCGCCGCCGCAGCCGCTGGCGCTTCCGTGCCCCAACGCCAACACCGCGGCGGCGCCCTTTCTTTCGTAGCCGCCTACGTGCCCCAGGGCACCCGCCTCGTCTACGGGAGGCAACTCCGTCGGGCTCCTGTCCTCACCTGCTCCTCCATCTCCCTGTCTCGTCCAGCGAGGCGGCGGTTCCTCTGCGCTGCTGAGGCCGTAGCCTCCTCGGGTTCCGCTAGGCTAGTGTATCCCTTTCTTCCCAGCCATCTCAGCGCGCCGTTCCTTGCATTTGTCCAAGCAACAAGTCTGGGGCTCTCTCTCTCTCTCTCTCTCTCTGTGGAGGAGGAAGAGGGGGGGGGGGGTTGATATGGTGTATTCGTGGAAGCTTCTAGAAGCAGAGGTTTAGATCTTGACCACTTAGCCTTCTTCATCTGAACGGAGCTGTGGTATCTGGATAGATCAATATTACACCACTATGATGTGGTTGCCCACTTTGTATTAAAAGCCTAGGTATAACATTATGTAAAGATTTTGTTGTAAAAAAAAACCTTATGTAGGGATTTTATTTAGCAACCCCACTGAGTGGAGTTCGCTTGATTATGGCTGCAGTGCTGCGTGGCACATACCCTTTCTTTCAGCGGTGGAGAGCAGAGAGCACTAGCCCTTCTCTCTGACTCTCTTTCAGGATTGATTCCTGCTGACAGCCTGATAGCTTGCTTGGCTCTCTTTCATGGTTAGAATGGGTACCTCGCTTGTACAATTGGGGCTGTGCCATTGCACCTCCAATGTTTCGTGTAAAAACGAAAGAAGCCCTTTATTTTGATGCAGCTCTCCAAATTGGACCTACCATATAGTAATTTACCCCTTTAATTTATGAGGAAAGCTACGAGTACTTCTCATTCAGCTTGGAAAACAGCTGCAGCTCCCATATTCTACTAGTACTTCTCATTCAGCTAGACCTTTTGATATTATTCACTCTGATGTATGGGGTCCTGCACCTTTTGCTACCAAAGGTGGTCATAAATACTATGTTATTTTTGTTGATGATCATTCTCTATATACTTGGATTTACTTTATGAAACATCGCTCTCAGTTGTGCTCTATTTATCAAAATTTTACTCGCATGGTGCACACACAATTTTCCATCCCCATTCGAGTTTTTCGTTCTGATTCTGGTGAGGTTGCTGAATAAAAACACCGCCATATCATCGAGACTGCCCGCACACTTCTTATTGCATCTTTTGTTCCCCCTCATTTCTAGGGAGAAGCTGTTTCCACTTCTGTTTATCTCATTAACCGACAACCATCATCAAAATTGTCTGGTCAGAGTCCTGGTGAAGTCTTTTTTGGTACTCCTAACTATGATCACCTTCGTGGTTTTGGCTGTACTTGCTATGTCCTTGCGCCTCGTGAGCGGACTAAGCTGATTGCTTAGTCAGTTGAGTGTGTTTTTCTGGGGTATCCTGAACATAAGGGTTACCATTGTTATGACACCTCTCGTCGTCTTCGTATATCTCATGATGTCACCTTCGTTGAGGATCGTCCTTTGTTTTATAACCCTTCTACTCATTCATCGCTTAGTTGTACAGAGTCAACATCCTTTATGTGTCTTCCACCTATACTTAGTGATGTTGACACTCCTACACAACCCGTGTCTTCCAGCCCACCCAACACTTGTGTCTCCTAACACTTCTAAAAATTCTCCACATACTCATGACGACTATCCTCCTACCAATGTTGATCCTCCCCCATTAGATCTTTGTGAACCTCAACCACCTGTCCAGCAGTTCCCCTCCTTTGAAAAACCACCTGTCGTCAAATACTACACTCGTCGTCCTCAAGCCCCCACAACCACTTCCTTGGCCAGTCCTGCTACTCCCGATGTTGATACTTCTGTTAATACGGATGAGTCATGTGCTCTTTCTGATAAGTCATAGGGTGATCCGAGATATAATCTACGCGATCGTGCTACTCTTGGGCCTCCTGACAAGTATGGTTTTCCTCGTGTCACTGCTGTTGTGGAAGAGCCAAACAACCTATTGAGAGGCCTCTAGCATTTTAGAATGCCAGCTTGCTATGTGTGAGGAACTTGCTGCACTTGACCGTACAGGTCGCATGCTGTGCCTATTACATCCAAGTGGGTCTTCAAAATTAAAACCAAGTCAGATGGTTCTATTGAGAGATATAAGGCCCGTATAGTTGCAAGAGGTTTTTAGCAAACTCAGGCTCGAGATTATGATGAGACATTTGCACCTGTTGCTCATATGACCACTGTTCGCACTTTAATTGCAGTGGTTGCTTCTTCTTGGACAATCTCTCAGATGGATGTTAAAAATGCCTTTCTTCATGGTGATTTAAATGAAGTTTATATGCAACCAGCCCCAGGTGTTAATGCCTCCAGGTTATGTTTGTCGCCTTCGTCGGGCTTTATATGGTCTTAAACAGGCTCCTCGTGCTTTGTTTGAGCGCTTTGTCTTTGTCATTCGGGCTGCTGGTTTTTCACCTAGTGATCATGACCCTGCTTTATTTATCTACCTCTCCTCACATGGGCGTACTTTGCTGCTTCTATATGTTGATGATATATTGATTACGGGTGATAATGCAGACAACATTTCTTATGTCAAGAAGCAACTTGGGGCATAATTTCAAATGTCTGATTTAGGCCCTCTCAGTTATTTCTTAGGCATTGAGGTTAACCAGTCTGCAAAGGGCTGCTATCTTTCTCGGTCCAAGTACACACAAGACCTTATTGCTCGTTCAGGCATCATTGACCATCGGACAGCGGTGACACCTATGGATCTTCATTTGCAGCTTCGTCCCACTGATGGTAGGATCCATCTAGATATCGGCATATTGTGGGCAGCCTTGTTTATCTCACTATTACTCGACCTGATATTACCCATGCCGTCCATATTTTGAGTCAGTTTGTGAGTGCTCCTATGTCTGTTCATTTTGGCCATTTATTTTGTGTCTTGCGGTACTTGAGGGGGACATCATCTCGCTGCTTATTCTATGCATGTGACAACCCGCTTCAGCTTCATGCTTACTGGGACTCCACTTGGGCAAGTGACCCAACAGATCTGTTGTTCCATCACAGGGTACTGTATTCTTCTTGGGTCCTCTCCTATTGCATGGAAGTCCAAGAAACAAGCCGCTATATCTCGTTCTAGTACAGAGGCAGAACTTCGAGCACTTGTCACCACTATTGCAGAAATCGTATGGCTTCGATGGTTGTTGACTGATTTCGGGATTTCCTGTGATGCTGCCACACCTCTTTGCGATAATACGGGAGCTATACAAATTGCCAATGATCCTAAGAAGCATGAACTTGCCAAGCATATTGGCGTTAATGCTTTCTTTACTCGGTCTCATTGTAATCAGCGTACCATTGCTCTTCAGTATGTGCCATCCGAGCTGCAATTGGCTGACTTCTTCACTAAAGCGCAAACTAGAGAACAACATCGGCTTCATTTGCTCAAACTTAATGCTTCAGATCCTCCATTTCCACCTTGAGTTTGAAGGGGGGTGTTAAGTGTATGATGAAGTCCAAGTCCTATCTATAGGCATCTATCTATAGTCATATAGTCCTATATATAGCCATGAGGCTCTCTATATATCTGCTCTCTCACCGTTGGATGGTTTATCTTCCGATCTCCAATAGTAACAGTTTTCATATTTCTACTCGGATTTAGATTTGAATACGAATAGTATCAACTATGTCAGATAGGATATGATTGGATATCGACATCATAAATATGCGATTGAGCATTCGGATACGGATACGGTATCGAATGTTGAATATCCAGACTCGGATACGGACAGATAAAAACTCCTCTAAACGGATTCGTCTCGAATACAGTCAAAAAAATATCCGTACCGTTTTCATCCCTACTCGCGGGGGCCGCTAGGGCTGGCCATGCCCGCCTGTGCGTCTGGGCTAGGCGCACTGCGCCTCCGGGTAGGCCGTGCCGCGCTCGCTGCGGTAGGCCGCACTGCGCCCGCCTTAGGGCCTTTCTTGGCCAGCCATGGCGACGAGCTCGAGCCCGCCGGCCAGAGCCAGAGATGGAGCTTGTGCGCCGTCGGGTGTGGGGACGGATTGTGGAGGCGTGGGGCCATAGGGGTGCCGGCTAGTCGCGGGAGCTGAGTTGGGGGCGTGTGGGCGGCGGCGGACTGGGTCTCCGGCGAGGTTTGGGGCGTGCGGGCGGCGGTGGAGCGGGACATTGGTGAGCTCGCTGGGCGATGCAGACGGGATGGTCATGACCCTACGGAGAAGTCGCCAATGGGGAAGAAAGTTAAAAAACAAACCGGTATCTTTATAACCGATGGCAGGTGGGTGATTTTTTGCCCCAAAAGCATGTGAAAGCTGTGGGTGAGCTGCTTTGAGTTTTGTACTAGATCAAAAACAGCTTTTGGCTTAAGCAGCTGTAGCTTTTCACCCCTTTGGTTGGCTTTTGGCTTTTGCAAAAGTAAAAGCAGGTTCAAAAGCCCCAACCAACCACACCCTAAATAGACCACCATAGAAGTAAGAGCAAATTGTTAGTGTTTAGTTGTACCTAGGTGCAGAATTCCGAAAGAGAGCACGGCTCACTTCAAACTACTGCTTTCTTTCTACTTATGAGATTTGCACTGCCTGCCTGAGTGAACAAATCAGTTTTTCATCCTAGAAAATGGTCAGCTATCCTACAGTGATAGGCTGCGCTTCTGCTTACTCTAGAAGTTATAGGATGTGGATTAAAACTCACTGTTTCTGGCTGATTTTTTAAATAAGATTTCTCACAACTCCTGTGTTTTTGTACTTATTTTTTGCAATTCTGTTTTCAAATGACCAGGTGTCTCGGTAGCATCCCTCGCTGAGCTCTCGTTCAATTGGACTGGCTTCATTAATGCCATGATCTCAAATATTTCTTTCACCTACAGAAGCATCTATTTGAAGAAGGCTATGGTTTATTTTTTTGGCCTAGCATTTTGCATTAATTTGCCCCTTTACATTCTTAGCAGCTCCTATTTTCTGACTTACTTTCTTATTGCTTCCCTTTGTCACAGACTGACATGGATAGTACCAACTTGTACGCATACATATCAGTAATTGCTCTCTTTGTCTGCATTCCCCCTGCACTTATTGTAAGTCTAGTCTTGATTTATCTACATTATATCTTCAAAATATATTTCTGCATTTTGTCTCTTTACTTGTACTTTTGCTACAGGACTTGTTCTTTCTTAGATTGCCTAATTTTCAGTTATTTAAACTTCCATTCAGTCACAGGCATGAGACCTTAAATTAAATTTTGTCAATGCTGTACTAGGACATTTGATCAAGAAACAGCAACATGCAAGGAAAGAGAATACAACATGAGTATGAACAGTTGAGAAAATAATAATAAAACAACTAAACAAGAATAGATTTGTTGTGTCTGCTTAATTTGAACAACTGGCATCCTCACCACCCAGATTATTTTCAGTACCATGGTAGTTCCTTAGAGATGAACATCCACTCCATTAGTATAGTTTGCTACACTTGCTACTAGCAGCACAACTTAATTTTGTTATGTGTCTGCACATGTCTGCGCATACCAGCATGTGTTTGTTTAGTTAACAATCGTGTAGGAGTTCATGTGGGTTAGATTTTTGTATGTTGTAGAAGCCTTACTGGAATTTCTCGAGATTTGGGACCGCCTCACTTTGATTGAATTGCAAGAGAGAGTTCCTGATAAACATATTTGGAGACTATCTATCTGAGGAGAATATTCCGCAAAATCTGCCTATGATGCTTTCTTACAAGGGGCTACATACTTTGGACCGGCCCAAAGGATTTGGAAACCACACGCTCCCTCGAAATGCAAATTTTTCATGTGGCTGGCAGCCCACAATCTCTGTTGGACTGCTGATAAACTTGGACGGAGAGGTCTCCCCCATCCGGATAAATGTCTGCTCTGTGACCAAGAGGAGGAAAACATCCAACATTTTCTTATTGGGTGTGTCTTTACCAGGCAATTCTGGTTCACCCTTCTTCAGAGGTTTGGTGTTTCATCTCTGGCCCGTCAGCCTCAAGATGTTTCCTTTGATATCTGGTGGGAGAAGGTAGAAGCCTTGGTCTCGGGTGATGTACGGAAGGGTCTAAACTCGCTCATCATTCTTGGCACATGGAGCATTTGGAGGCATCGGAATGACTGTGTCTTCAATGGGACTGTCCCAAATATTGGTGCTGCACTTTCCTTGGCTATGGATGATGCACAACTTTGGAGTTTGGCAGGAGCTAGGGGCCTGTCCCTGCTTTCTGTCCAGGGAGGGGGCTATTTGGTTGGTCTCTATGTTGGTCGCTGTTTTTTCCTAGAAAAGGGTGATTAGTTTCTAAGCTTTCTTGTGTGTGTGTGGGGTTAGTTTTTTGGGTCTATGTATGACTCTTTTTCTACTATTAATACAATGATACGCAACTCTCCTGCGTGTTCGAGAAAAAAAGATTTTTGTATGCATAGAACTGTAAATTCCATTTACTACTTTTAAACTCTTGTGGTAGAGTACTGACCATTCATTTCATGTTTGTTTCTTATGTTCTCAACTTTTCAGATTGAAGGACCTCAATTAGTTCAGCATGGATTAAAGATGCAATTGCCAAAGTTGGATTAACAAAGCTGATTTCTAATTTTTTTGTGGCGGGCTTATTCTATCACCTTTATAACCAGGTATATAACTTCATAGCATGTGAGAGCGTCTCCAACAGTTTGGTAATTTTCATTTCTCAAATCTTGTTATTTGCCAACTCCCAAAATGATATGGAGAGGAAAAAATAATCTCATCTCCAATGGTTTGGCAAATTTCGTTTCCCAAAATTCAAAATTGTGGACCCATACTACACTCCTCTCTCTTAGCTCCACCGATGGCAGCAGCAAAGTGATGGGGCTAGCTGAAGGGCAGCGTCGGCTTGGGCCTCAGACTTGCTCGCGAGCCTCTCCTTCCACCCGCCAACAAGCTCTGCTCCTCCACGCTCCTCTACGACCTCTTCATCGCCACGCTCACAGCGCACCCGTCCCTCCGCGCCGCCCTCGTCGCTGACCTCCTCGCGGCGCGCTCCCGCGACCCCGCCTGCGTTGGCTTCTCCCACTGCCCACCGCGTCGCGCACGAGCTCCGGTGGGAGCAGCAGCGACGGCCCCTCGCCCTCGCTCTCCAGGCCGTCGACATCCACCCCGCCGCTGTCGACCGGCACCCCAAGATTGGGGATGGCGTGCTGATTGGAGCAAGGGCCACCATTCTTGGGAACGTGAAGATTGGTGCCGAGGCTAAGATTGGGGCTGGATCCGTGATGCTGATAGATGTGCCGTCGAGGAGCACCATGGTTGGGAACCGTGCCAGGCTGATTGGTAGGAATAAGGCCTAGGACATGTCGCAAGAGTCCATGGATTCGGACTACACCAGTTGAGAGCGGCAATGCGCGGGAGGCGGAGCAGGATCTGGCGGAGGAGGTGCTTGGCGGATGTGCTCGAAGGCTCGTCGCGGATGTGCTGGAGCCGCTTGGCGCTGAAGAGCTCGGCCTCGTGGAGAAGGAGAAGGTTGCGCGAACTGGGATGCACGCTCCCACCCTGCGCGCATATTTGCGCGTAAACGACCCTGATATGGCAAGTTGCTAAAAGATGGGAAAGCAAATGCCAAACTGTTGGAAAAGATTTTTTTAGGTATTTCCAAAAAAATAAGAATAGGAAATGATTATACCAAACTGTTGGAGATGCTCTGAACTGTCCGTATTCTTGCTAGGGCCAATTGCATATTTGCCATCGGTTTGGTTATGGTGAATATGCCACTAAACGAAGCCATGGCCAGCTCGAAGTAATGATTCATCAAGGATATTATTATCATTTTTTTCATTCATATATTTATCATATATTGACTTGAAAAAATGTACATCCAGGTTGCTACAAACACATTGGAGCGGGTAGCTCCTCTATCACACGCCATCGGCAATGTGTTGAAACGTGTCTTTGTCATTGGCTTTTCCATTGTCGTCTTTGGTACTTGAATGAACTCTGATGTTTTTTTAATGTTCTAGTTACCTATAGCTATATAATTGTTCTTGCTATTGTGCAAATAGTGTTTTCACATAACACTCATTGAGTTTAATGTTGAGCAGGCAACAAGATCAGCACACAGACTGGAATTGGCACTTCAGTTGCTATTTCTGGTGTTGCCCTCTATTCATTTATAAAGGCTAAGATTGAGGAGGAGAAAAATGTATGCACTTTGTCCTCCTTTATTACTAGGATATTCTATTGGGTTTCAGATTGGAATCTTTTCTAAAAAAAATAGACCTCTCTCTTCTCTTAGGGGTTATTTGAGGTATAGTTTTTTCACAAACATATTTTGATAATCCAAAACAACCTAAAATTCTTTTTGACAAGGATCGATAGGATAAAATCTGGATAACAAAAGTGCCTTTATGCTGAAACCTGTATCGTGGGTTTTGTGAGAAATCAAAACCTGTTGAGTTTTCCTGGTAAACCACTTCCTCATGTCTTCATTTGCATCAGCTGAAACAACCTATCCAAAAAAGGTATAATATGGACTTATCATATAACAGAATAATGTGCTAAAATTGGTCTTCCTAAAATTCTCAATGGAACTTGTTTTCTGTTAACTATTTTAATTCCACTAATCCAAACAAAAACCTAGCTAGTTATGCAGTCACAATTATTGGTTACAGATCTAGTTATTCTCACTCACACTAGTTCCAGTATACACATGTTTACATTGCGCCAGTGGACTTATAAACTTGGAGTGTGCTGGTCCATTGATTTGCTCTCTTGGGATAAGGTGTGTACTGTGTAGGCAGTCATTTCAGTTGGTAGCAACTTCCAGTAGTTTTTATCCACTAAAAACTTTTCTACAGCTTCAACTCAGATTCTCATGACATCCCATCCCATCCCTCACAGCAGGCCTCGAACCTGTTGTCAAACGTATCATCATTCATTTGATACAACCATTAAATCTCTTTATCTTTGTATAGAAGAAAAATGAGTTTTGCTTGCTTTGACCATAACTGAGCTGACTCAGTAGGCAAGGCAATTCGATCATGCTTGTTTCTCAACATCTGCAACACGAGAGAAGCTCAAAATGAGTTTTGCTTGCTTTGACCATAACTGAGCTGGCCCAGTAGGCAAGCGTGCTTGTTTCTCAACATCTGCAACACGAGAGAAGCTTAGTATTTATGTGCAAGTGCAAGCTCTGTCACTGGGCCCACATCATTGAGATATTCAACCTGGACCAACCAGCCCAGTTCAATCATCATTTTTGTTGCCCATCAGCTAGTCAGCCAAACATACATCTATAGTTATGGGTTCCACAAGTTCAGGCTCCTAATGAATTTGGGTGAACTTCACCAATCCTTTTCCTCATACATCTATAGTTATTGGCATATCACCCTTCTATAGATTGTCACAAGATACCTTCTACATTGATCTTATGCACTCTACTGTGTCATATTGTTATGGCGGCAATGGAGGAGGCATATGGAGCTCACCTCGACTACGCAGACCGTAGTTGTGGTTGGGGTTGGGGTGAGGTTTCACCCCTCGGATCCCTATTTTGATTAGAAGGGGGTGATACTAAGACTGAATTGATCTCATTGCTTGATTATTCTCAGGGGTGCCAATCAGCTTACATAGCCACTGGCTAACAAGTCCACAGGTGAAGGCCTAAATTTAGAACAATTGACTGCTAACTTTCCTATCAGCTACTGCATGGTCCTGCTGGGGACCAGCCACTGCATGGTTCTGCTGGTCACTGCCTCGACCATTTGACTGCTAGCTTCCCTATCAGCCACTAATTGGCGCTGCTGGCAACTTATTCTTCTTCCCTTTCCTTGTGTACTGCTTACCCCAACACATATCATATAATTTTATGTCCAATCTAATGTGGTAAATCTGAGTGTTGCAAACAATTCAATCTAGTACAATTATGCAAAAGCTACAATTTGCCCAAATTTTAGTATTCATTAGGTCCTAATCAATTGTTGATAGAACAGTCTGTATGAATTCTTACTATGCCCCCTGGTGTTCCATATGCTAATTCATGGTTTTGTGTTATTGTTGTAACTAAATGCAGCAAATAAAGAGTGCTTAAGGTGTTGGCGGATGTGAGTGAGGTTGGTCTGTTGCTTTGATGGACCTGTATTTTCTCGGTGAATGAACAAACTTGCAAGATGGATAGAATCTTGCTATCTCCTGGTACATTTTATTGATATTCTCAGTTTGGTACTGAGGTGTGCGGTGGCTGGTGTTGGCTAACTTTTTATTTGAAGCAAATTTGAGCAATGCTCAGAGACATGGAATTTTCATTTTTTGCTTTTCTTTGCTCATTTATTCTGACTTAACATGGTCCTCTTGTAATCTTAAGCAGTAGTGTCTCTAGAGTGTTTACCCGATGAAATTTCAGTACCAAATTTGAAATATGCTCAGAGATGTGGAATTTTGATTTCCATAACCCTTGCTCAGCTATTCTGACATACAATGGTATTCATGTAATCTTAAGCTTTAGTGTCTCTAGATTCTTTTCTTTTTTCAAGGAGATTTTCAGTATTGTTGATAATACAGTACCATGAAAGCAAGATGCAGTGAGAACATTGTTGCATGTGATATAACTTATTTCTACTAAGGTACTCGTATCATTGTTGCATAGGAGCTCTTGAATTAACATGTAGCATGCAGTTTGGATGTTCGCTTATGGCATGGGTCATATGTGTAGTTAGACAGCCTAATGTAGAATTTACATCAGTGAGTATATATAACTTTTTTAGTGGAAATATACTAGTGAGAATTAGAATTAAGTTCTGTTTACCTTTATCGGTAATGGTGCGTTCCTTCAGTGAGTAATGATTATTTGTTTTAAAAGGTCTCTTGCCTGAAACGGATTCTTAGCCTGACTGTTCTAGAGTCTTAGACACAAGAAAAGGATCCTTGTTTCCGTCCGACGAAGTTGTTTTGAACAAAGATCTTAGACAGTGGCGACCTCACGGACTAACTTGTTCTAGAGCCATGCCAAAAAAAAAAAGGGTCAATTGCATTATTGTCCTCATTTTGAACTTTAATTACACGTTTGTCCCTGTTTTTTAAACTTTAAATTTATCGTAAATATAAATAATTTAATACATAAAAAAATCTTATTGATTTTTGGGTCATTTATACTAAGGGTATTTGTGTCTTTTCCGTCTTCATTTAACACTGTTAAGTCTCATTCATGGAATAAGGACAAATAGAAACTTCCTATTAAAAAAAATAGGGTTAAATCTGTAAAGTTACAAAAATGGGGGCAAACATACCATTAGAGTTCAAAATAAGAGCAGTAATGCAATCATCCCAAAAGAAGATCCACAATTTCCTATAACAAAGCTGATTTAGATGAAGACCTAAAACTGCTTTGGTGAGCTGTAGTGTATTGACTTCGTCATACAATGTTGGTCATGAATCCTTTTACTCCACTAGCTCACGCTTAGCGTCGTCGTAGACATGCGCATGTTGCACCCACTAGACAAACTATTTCAATCTGATGATGTTGCGCTACGTGGAGCGCGGCAGAAAGTGAAAGTGAGAATAAGAACATGTGTGAAATCTATATCTATATTTACTAATAAAGAGGGAAGATTTTTTCCCTCTTTTTTCGTCTACCTTTTTTTCTGGTGGACGCCCCACTGTCCCACCTGCCCACACATCAGGCGTGTGTGGGCTCTCTGGTGAAAAAAAGGAAAACGCCGCGTCTCCATTAAACGGTCTTTGCCCACGAGTCCCGGCGGCAGTAGCACGCAGGGCCGCCTCGAACTCCCGACGGTTGGTGGCTAGCGCTTGCCAGGCCGTCTCTCTCGCCACGGTGGCACCGATGCCGGATCGTGCACGCCCCCGGTCTCCCATACCACCACAACAACCGGCCACGCGTGCAAGGCCACCTTGGCCTCCCAGCGCCGCCGTTGCCGCGTTCTTCTGAGAAGCTGACGCCGCTGTGATGGCTGTCATTCATGTCTTCACCGACCCTTCCTCATCGAGTAGCGAATCGAAATTGGATTTGATTTCGACGATACAGAGCTGGCATCATCGCTCGAATCGTCGAGATCGTTGTCGCACGAATCACAAAGGCAGAAAGAGGTTCGAGCATGGGTCGTCCGAAGCGGTGGAGAAAGCAGCCTGAACGCTGTTTGCCTTGGAGCGCAGACGGGCTCAAGCTGGCGCCATCAAGTGCACACGAGAGAAGGAAAGATGAAGAGCGGCATAGAGGAAGAGATAAGGCCGATGTGTGCGTGACAAGATATGAATAGGATCCCATCTCGAAAAGATACGGTCGACACAATTTCGTGTTCTATGGCTTCGATTCGGAGCTTTCCTCAGAGATCCTGTATTACGCAGCGTGAAGCCTCGCAGTCGGCTGCGACGGGCGTAGGTGCTCCTGCACCACTCCCGCTCACCATGCCGCACAACTCGAGTGTCAACCGAGCCGTGGTACCCGTCGCGCCGATACCATAGCAATGTGGTATCACGCTGCCTGTCTCCCTGTAGATCTCCAACCTTTTGGAATGTTCCAAATTCCACTTGAGCATCCAAGTCTGGATCAATACCATCAAAAACATCTCGGGCACAAGGTTCGAGCGCCATGCCAAATGTGTCCGAAAAAGAAGTGCAAAGCAAAGGTAGCATGACCAAAAGTGAACCAACCCCTTGGACTGTTGCGAAAAACACCATCTGATTTCAAAGTAGCTCGATCTAATTCAAAAAATTTTGGTCATCCTTAGTCTCTTCCTGAATCCTGACCCAGCGAGGAGGCTAGAGGAAGCCTGTGGGCTGATGTCTTTATCGTTTAATATGTGTGGTAAGGTGGTTTGAATTCTATTTGAAATACTACTAATTTATTAGATTTGTTTACTACTAACTCTACATATACGAGGGAAGAAAAGTGCTAATCTGGAATTTATCTAAATCCACCGTGAATCAGCTCCATTAGTGAAGCTAGTGAAGTCCGAGGTGTTTCGGACAGCTCCATCATTTCTCTATTTCACTTTCAAGCGGGCCTTTAGTGGGGATGAAAAACTAAAAAAATCATACTTTATCTCTTTCCTCTCGACACCTCTGCTTCTTCCTCGCATGACGGACGCATGGGGCACTCGGCGGACGTGTGACGCTGAGAAGGCTGCTGCCAAGCCCAAGCCTGATGCTGTGCCGGCGTTCTCACGCCCCTCAATCGCTGCCATGCCTGACCTGCAACCTCTCCCACTCTCCCGAATCCCACCAGTTCCCCCGCCGCGATGTCCGATCACTGGGGAAGCGGCCATCCCACAGCCCAGCCACGGTGGCATCGCCGACGGCAAAGCGCGCCCGTGACCCGTTTGAGCCGGCGTTCCCCACGAACAAGGAAGCCCCCGACATGCCCCCCAAGATCCGCATCTTCTTCGAAATCCTATCCTCTGGCGCCGACGACATGAAACTGGAAGCCGAGCTTGACAACGCCGACATCCATGTAACCACCGTTGACGTCGAGAAGGTGCTCCGCTTCTCCTACGGGCACCCGTGCGCCGCTGCCCTCTTCTTTCGTTGGGCGGAGTTCGACATTCTTGTTCCAGTTCCAGGAGTTCCCTGATGGCGCCAGTGGGCGCGACCGTCCTAGCAGCGAGCCCAAGTCCAGCAACGCTGTCGAAGCGTCCTCGGGGCATACCTAATAGCGAAGATTAACGGCCCAAACGTCTCCGGAGTTTATAGGGTGATAAAGCTATTTGCACTCTATAAGGTCTTACGTTTATCGATGGCGGAGGTAACCTGAATTAATCGGAGCTGGCGATGAGACGATGACGTTTGGTGGCCTGAACAGGTGCAGAACTTATGCATCGATGAAGTTAGACTGTCCGAACAGGTGCAGTGCTTACGTGCTCTTGGCGGCGAAGCACGATCAGTAGCTACCTGAACGGTGCAGGACTTATGCGTTGATGATGTTAGTAGTTTGTTGAACTGCATGTGTATGTATATATATATATATGTATATATATATATATATATATATATATATATATATATATATATATATATATAATCACCACCCAGGGTAGTGATTATTATTCACTACCCGGGTCTAAGGATCCAACCTTTGCCCGAGGCCGCGCACCCAGCGATTCTCCGCACCAGACCCGTACTAGGAACGACACAGGCCAAGGCCCACGAGCACACACCTCCTGCATCCCGCTGTTTTTTTGTTTTTTTTATTTCTACACTCGAGCATGTAACGAGGCCTTCCAGCCACAATTCTTTTTTTTTAACGTCCTTTTTTCCCACCCACACATGATCTTGTGGTGCCTCTATTTAGGACCTGTTTTGTTTCCTTCGATGCCGTTTTTTTTTTATCTTTGGAAAAGCGTTACGGTGAATCAGTTATGCAGCAACAAACAGGCAAAAACTTCATTTTCTAATCTTAGTTAATCTGTAGCCCATTATGGTGGTCAAAAAATCTGTAGCCCATTAACTGAAGGATTTATTTATGATTAAATGTCAGTTTCAATAGTTAAAATGTTGAAAAACTTCTACGTAACCAAAATTTTCATGTTGTTTTCAAACAAATTTACATTGTACAGCGAAATTTCAACGAATAAGGAACACTTGTTCTTGTAGTTCAAAGTTTTTTGCAGGGTATAAGCACTTTAAAAAAAACAACAGCCATCAAAAGCCCAGAATCACCATCAACATGTCCAATCGTGCATCTCAGACATACGAACTATCAGACTACCAGTAGCCAGGAGGTAATGCAAGGACTCCATGCTGGTGCTCAGCTAACATCTTGCACAAGATCGTCCATACCACACCATCACTCCAGTCTTGGGATGCCGAAGAGGTAACGTCTTCTAAAACCTGCAAGATAGAGTAGTGAGCTTAATATCACAAAATATGGATAATATCAAATGAAATAACCTCTTTTAAACATGATTATTTTCAGAATAATCTTTAAGAAACAGGTTTTCTTATGGGTGTAAAACAGATCCAGTTAATTATCAAGACCATACCACATGAACATTAAAAATGTAGAAGTTGTTACTTGTTACGCAAACTATTTCAATGTAGATTGATGCCAATAATGAACTTTGAATTCTAACCAAACAATGATTAAAGCTCAAACACCCTACGGTCTGTCAGGACATGGACAAATCTCTCTTGTATCTTCCAAAATCAAGGGAGTTGTAGTCCCAAAAACAAGGGAGAGAACCATAAAAATCTCAATCATTTGAAACTACACTTACCTGATAGCAAATCTTGCCTTGTGTGACCCCAAACAAACTTTGTTGTTTGCTACCAATATGGCCTGACCACAAATTCATGTGACCACATAAGTGCTATGCACTCTAGCATCATGTGTTGATTTCCTAACCATAAATAATCTGTATCAATGGTGATCATCTCTGAACGATAACATTCTTGCATATCTGGACAGTGCTCATCTTGACAAATAAAAGTAATTAATTCCTTAAAAATAGTATATAAATATCTAGTTACCGGAAGTGGTCTTCCTCAGCTAACAAATCAGTGGTAAGATAACCAACAGCTCCTTGAACGGATTAGAATTGATGAGCTTCCTCACTAGATCAGCAAATCTATGCACAACTACAATAAAAAGGACTCAAGGCTAGCCTTACCTCACCCTCATGTGTAGGAACGGGTTGCGCAAGCCAGGAGCTGTGCAACAACATCCATTGAGCGGCATCTCCAAATAAATACACTACATTTGGAACACACAAAAACAACTAGAGATTATAATCTCTTTGTTCGAGTCAAAGAAACCAAACAAACATGTACAGGGTAATAAAAGTATGAAACCCATCATTAGAACCAAAATACTTGGATTCTATAAGAACATACCAAGTGGCAACATTCATGCAAATCTCACACCAAATCAGTTTCCAAACACAGAATATATCATCGAAAATCTCTTTATCAATTGTGCAACTAACATGTCTATTTTTTAACAAATGGCCTGTGAGAAATAAAACCTCCTCTGATATATTTAAGAACAACACTATGTTGTTGAAACTTGAAAGTTGAAACACAGCTTCAAGAGAAGAACGAAGAAGTGCTGCCCATCCTCTTGTTTGGTCACTGATTCAGAACCATTCCAGCCTGTGCCCTTCAATTTATAAGTAGGGATCTTTAAATTTACTAATTGTCTTTAGTGATGAGATATATTATCTTTCTACAAAAATAATTTACTTGCCTTTGGTTTGATAATACTATTCAGATGAAAGAGTAGGAATTAAAGAGTTTAAAAATCATTAAGCTTCAAAGATTAGATACTAACAAGTTTCAACATTCACTAAGCTTTACCCAAAATAGCACTCGGTTGGCAAAGAAAAAATGGACCAAATTCAGCTTACTGAACTATTTTCCCACCCCAGCATATAATCAGGAGTTCAGGTTTCCTAACTGGAACAATGTTGGGTCTCGTCATCAGACCAACACAACCCTAGACCAGAGCATATATAGGGAAAAAGTTGATGACAATGAAATGACTGCCAAAAATCAAGTTGCTTCAGTTCATCAAACTACTAGTGCCTCCGCTGCCGTGCAAGCTTGAAAACTATAAACCATGTTAAAATCCTAAGTTGAATGTATTATTGCAGCCCTAATAATCTAAAACAAAGTGTCTAGATTAGGACACAAAATTATCTCTATGATTTCTCTAGAAGAGCAAATTACCAACCATCAAGGAGTATTATTTGATGAACCTGCAGTGCCTCAATTAGCTGCATATGATGCAAACTGATTGTACCCAATCTTCAGCAGTATTCACTTCCATTGGATCATAACCTACTAAAATCAATATTGATCAGCAAAGAATAATGTTTATAATAACTAGAATCCAATCAAAAGCATAGGGTGAATGTCATAAGCATCCTGGATGAAATGAGGAGTAATATTCAGACAAAGTTTAAATTTCTATATAGTAGTATGCAAGAAAGATTTTGAATAAGGATCTTGTGAAAACAAAGTATTTTACTAATATAAATCAGTTTGCTGTAAATACACAAACATGTTGTATAGCTCTAGAAATCCAGTGGCATTTGTGTGCATATAAACATTGGTAAGTTTATAACTAGATAATTAACAAAACAATGCGATAATCACCCATGCATACCTTTTTTTAGATAGTAGTTATCGTATAATGCTCCACTGGGCCAGTTTGTTTAGGATCCTGCGCATAACCAGTGTGACAGTGGTCAGCTCACTCTGAGTGTTATGCTCTTCTCACCTGTACAGATTTAGTGAAAAAAGTAAGCTGTAAGCATCCATATATGTATTGTATGATTAGCTGTGGATTGCCTGATCAAACAAGCCATTGAGAAAAAAAGCTAGGTGACAGCAGATTTAGTTAATACCTGCACTCACAAACAGAAGCATCAAAGCAATATGGCTATACAAGATGGAATCACATGCTGAAAGTGGATATGATATCATTTGGATAAATCCTAATTACTATCTAAATGGATTAATGGCAAAGTGGATTTGTTTTGTAAACAGGCAATTTAATAATACAAGCAATCTGACAATGCAAAAAAAGGCTCACTCCTGCACTAATCATGTGAGAACTCAATATAGTAACATTCATACAAACACAGAGCATGCATCAGCATCACCGAACAATCGATAACCACAAACAGTCACCATCAATGTCGGTGATCAACAAACAGAACAGTAGAGTCGAATAAAGGGGCGTGCTACCTGATTCGGCAAAGTTCATTTGTGAAGTTCATACGAAGAAATCTGGCACAATGTGGAAGAAAAGCTGTTGCAAACAAGATTTGGATTGCCGATGCGATCCAACCATTGTCTCGCCACCGCCAGCTGAGGGATGGTGTGGAGCAGTAGCCACTGTAAGGAGTTAGGGAGAATCCGAAGACGCTTCTCTAGATAATGGGAGTAACAGCAGCCATGCTCGAGAACATCTTGATTGCACAAAAAAAAGCTCCTAATGACCTTAAAGATGAGTAGTCAAGCAGCGCTGCTCACTAAAATTCCTCGGACAGAAAGGGTGTCCCATCTGCATGCAAATTAGTAGTTGCAATAGACTACCGACTCACAAATCAAATATGGAAATTAGAAAGGCAAAAGACAGAACTGGGAGCTAAAATAAGCACCAAGTTGCCACACATTCATCCATTTTTTTTAAAAAAATAGACTCTTGATTCATGTTCATATTACTGAGAAGAGAATCAGTTTAAGCCATCTTAATTGGAACATTCTGCTATGTCAGATAGCAATTTCAGCATTATAAGATGTACTAGTGGTAGATAGCAAGAAAAATTCTTCATAACTTCAAATGGACTGTCATGAGACATCTACTAAAGGGGCCCAACATGTGTGAACTCATCAGCTCAAAAGGAAATAGAAAAAGGCAGACCATAATGTGGGGCGACCTCACCTTGCAGGCTTGCACAGGCCACAGAGCTACTGAGGTTAACAATGATAGCAGTCACCGCCTCGCATCTACTTTCCGCTGTCCACCACGATATCCAGTTCATTATTGCCAGCCAAAGGGGAACTTCAAACATATTTAGTTAGATGCAGATGGAAAAACGTTGATACTTTATACATGTCCAATGATACGTGCCATTGCTAGTTGTTAAATGCAAGACAACTATGTGGTACAGCTACTAAACATTAGCATGTCATTTTCAACCACGAGTGCTACATATAGAAAATACAGTAGTTACAAAATTAGAATAATACTCGATCACTTCCGGCCTTACTGAGTCAATATCCCTGTTAATTATATCTGGCTTGTACCCGCAAGAAGATAAGAAATATTAAATTAACAACTCCGAAAATACTTCCCAACTACCTACAAAACAAACTGCCATAAATCTCTTCCAAAAACTAACCAACTATGCTCCAACACACTATCTTGAGCTGATTAACTATGATTGAATTAACAATTTTCAAACGTGAGAAGAAATGAATGGAAGCCTCTCCAACACAAGGCAAACTACCAAGAGCAAAAAAAAAAAAGAGTGCACCATAACAAAGACCCTATGGGACACATATTTAACATGAGCACGCATAGATTTAATATCATTATTAATTATTAGTGATTTCATCGAATTGAAAGACAAAAAACATTGGGCATTCTACGGCAACTACAGCCTAATGGGAAGTGGCAATACCAGCTAAAAATGTATTCCAAAGTGGCAAGGCAGCTGCAGCATACAATACACATTTTGGGAATCAACGCAACAAAATAGGATTTGGCAAGGCACCCCTTAGCACCATGCGATGCAATCAGCAATGTCACTCTCATGGCGCAACTGCACACAAGCAGACAACTACGATAGGCACTCATGGTTGTCTGTGGTGCTTTCCATCGAGCATATGATGAGCAATTTAGTCAAACACATGCACGCATACAGGCGAGATACGAAGTAACAGATGAGCAATGAAAAAACAGGAAAGTTGAGATTTGCTCACATGGTGCGGATCTCGGCAGGGTCCTGATCTGGGAAGAGATCCGGCATGCAGTCTAAGAAGCAGTTGGCATCACGTCCGTGCACACGAGCAGGCACACTGGTAGGGAGAGGGAGCGTACGGGGAGGTGCCGACGGGGGTGAGGGAGGGAGGAAGCCGAGCGGCCGGCAAGGGCGTGCGGACGAAGGGGTTGGAAGAGGAGCGGCATCGGCGCAAGGAGTGTTGAGTAGCGGCGCTGGTGGTGGGTGTCTTCAAGAACGGAGCTGGAATCAGCAGAGCAGACGAGCGCCGCCGGCCTTGGCCCTGAGGAGGTGAGGAGGAGGCGGCGAACTGGGCTGGTGCGGTGGAGGCGGCGGCGAGCTGGGAGAAACCGGCGCATCCTCCCGTGACCTCCCCACGATGTGGAAATTATTACAACGGAAAAAATAAAAGAAATACCAGGAGGTGGACGCGGGTCTGGAGGGGGAAAGCGCCCGTGGGTTGGGCTCGGTGCCGACATTAGGCTCGGTTATTTGGGACTCGGGTAGTGATTATTAATCACTACTCAAGGTAGTATATAGAAATACTATATATATATATATATATATATATATATATATATATATATATATATATATATATATATATATATATATATATATATATATATATATATATATATATATATATATATATATATATATCCAAATGAAACGGTTGGTAGCTAACACCCCCATAGGGTAAATACCCATCATAGCCCACAATTACCCCATCTGGGAAAAGCCACCTGTAGTAGTTCCTGCGCATCCTTTGCTTACTAAAAATGAGAGTTGCTGTCGTCACCAATGATGCTTACACACGTCACTGTCCTTTTCTTTTCCCAATCTTGGTTAGTTGCTCTTTTTGTTTTTTCATGGCCCGATACGAACTGCACGATCCTGATCACAATAGTCGACGCCCCACTCATTAGAATTATTTGATTCTGGTAACATCATTTGTACTTCACCCGTGGCTACCGGATCCATGTGCACGCAGTTCGTCTCCTTCGCCGCTGCTCTTTCCTATTTTATCTCTCCACGCCTGGCTTTCTGTAGGGCGTGTTTGCTGCAGGTCGGCACCACCACACCCCCTGCTATTGTTCTCTGGGCATGCTGTCCACCTCCCCGGAATCATCGTTTCTCATTTGTGAATTTTGTTCACTCTCGGTTTTATACAGATCTTGATGCGTGAACCCATTGGTCACTTTCACGTCTTATCATTTGTTTAGATCTATTTTCCTCTGTAGGCCGAGCGCGTATAGCGCGACGCCAACCACCGATCCACCGTCACACTAGGTCCTGCGCCAATTTGTGTTGCATCCGCTCGTCCCCTTTGCCCGCCGATCGTCATGGCGTAAGCCATTGAATTGGTGGTAACTACCTACGCTGGAGTGGTAGCTACCATATGCTTGGATGTCTGACACGTGTGTGTTCCTGCTCCATCCAATGGTTGTTGTGGGTCATTCCTAGTATGGATAGCACAGTTTGGGTGCCAGAATATGGTCAGGTTGTACAGGTTGTATGTTTCTATTTGCGTTAATGTGCAGTAGCAGCCAGGCTATATAGTGAGATGGGTGTTTGCATGAGACGACAAATGCCAGGCTTAGGGGTCATGGGTTCCAGCCATTCCATGGTTCCCCGCAAGATCATCATTTTTTTATTGCTGGTGACAAAGTCTTACCAAGCGCTTTGTTTTCCATGATGTTTTGGTGTCTGGCTACCTCCCTCGTTTCCACTTGCAGTGTCTACGTTTGGAGGACATGGATTGACTGGTTTGTTTCCAAATGATAAAAATCTATCGACTGGTTATATGATTGCTCGTGCGTTAATGATTATACTTAGGTTAATGCTCGTGCGTTGTAATGGGAGATTTTTTTTTTTTACACTTTTGTCTGTGTGATTCTTGCTGACACTCAAATTTTGTCATTGGCTTACTTTCAGATGTGTTTGTGAGTCGATAGCTGTCGTTGCTTGATATTTGGGATTCATCTGAGCCATTCAACCGACCCACCATGCTTTCACTATGCCGCACTAAAAGTTCAAACTTTAGTTACCATGCCCATTGAGTTGACCATACCTGTGGAGCTGAGTCGCTCGTTTGCTTAGGCCCTATTTAGTTACCAAAATTTAGCACTATTCCCCATCACATCAATTATACTTTCCGTCTGCATAGAGCACAAAATGAAGTAGCAGCTGTTGCATGTTTGTACTTTTTGTCTGACTAGTTCGACATGAATCTCTTAAGTCTACTTAGACCATAATTGAACGAAAATTATCAAATACAAACGAAAGTGTTATAGTACACTTTTCACCCCCTTTCACTTGACTAAACATCCCCTTAAGCACTCCCCTCATTTTGCCTCCGCCCGCTCATTTGCCTGAGCTCTCCCCTCATTTTGCCTCCATTCAGCACATAGG